>CAWUFW010010342.1:0-704005 GCA_963921515.1 Calotriton arnoldi | reverse complement strand
GGGTTTGTACTCCTCAGGATCCGGATGATGCTATAAGGGGTCCACCCCTTGACATCCCCAATCTCTGAATATAAGGTTACAGAGCGTTAGGGCGATCAAGTGAGGGAAAGGTAAGGGTAGGGAACAGCAGGGATGAGAACCTATAAAAGAAAACAACAGATATCACTACACACATATAGATATATGTCTACTCTCAGTAAGGTCTCACTAAAGCCAATACTACCTTATACTCCCGTGCACAAAACGTCTTTTCCCGTCTCCCTACAATAATATCCAATTCCTGTTCTGCTGGATATCCTATAAGATAGAACACACATTAACCACTTCCACTCACAACTCCACCCTTTGGCACAGCTTATGTTAGATGTTTCAATAATTACTAACAGTAATCCACCTAACCGACTCACCGGTTCTGTGTGAGTTCCCTTTTTAAAATGAATGAACAAAAAAAAAAATAGTCTCAGAAACAAAATGAAGCGGGAATCATTCAACACTTTAGATTCCTTGGAACTCCAGTGAGATAAATAGATGAGTGCTCCCAGTGTGTAGAACCGACTTCAATAATCCCCAATGTCGCTCTTCCCTACTCAAAGAATAATCAGCAGTTTCCTCACCGCAATTGCCGAACAAAAGTAAAGGTCTGTGTTAGGGCAAAATGCTCCTATAACCAGAACAAAGTCATAATTGCGATCTCTATCGCATTTCCTTAATCCCTCATGTGACGTGCATTCACCGTCCATTGCGAAAGCCGTCTACTTCCAAGCACTCCAACCCTAATCCGCGGTATTATAACCGCGACTTGCTCTCGTCGTTAGTTTTTAACGTGCGTCCTCCATCCGGAGTAACGCCATCTAAACACGGACAATCCTCCAACTAAGAACAGGACGCCAACACTCACCCGATCCTGTGTGGGCGCCCTCGATCTCCGAATCCTCGGGAATGCAGGTTCCTAGCTCAGCCGAGCTAGTGTCAGAGCGGTTCCTCGCTTCCGCGTCTCCCGCTCCATCAACGATAGTCAAACTCCAGAATTACGCACGCTTCCGTGTGCGTAAGGCAACGTCTTAAAGACGCTGACTCCTCCCATCCGCCGGCCTGTTGGGAATTGTAGTCTATTCCCTAGGCAGGCGCGCTATGTTCGTAAATCCTGACAGTATACCCTCCTCACAAGCGCTTCCTAGAACCAGGCTTGGTCGGCCACCTGCGGTAAAAGGTTCGCACAGCAGCCGGGGCATGTACATTGGAACAGGGTTCCCACGAATCGTCCTCAGAGGAATACCCCTTCCAAGAAATCAGATACCATAGTACCCCTCTTCGATACTTTGAGTCCAGCACCTTCCGTACCTCGTACTCCACTCCGTCTTCACCAACTACCGGAGGGACTGCCTTTCTCCGAGCCCCTACGGCAGGTTTCAGGAGGCTGCAATGGAACACGGGATGTATGCGAAGACTGCCAGGCAGCCTTAGCCAGTAGGCCACTGGGTTCACTTGCCGCACCACGGTATACGGGCCGATGAATCTTGGATGAAATATACTGCGAAGCTTGAACTTTATGTTCTTTGTGGAGAGCCAAACCCTATCTCCAACTTGATAACTAGGGCCTTCTATTCTGTGCCGATCTTCCCACTTCTTGTACACCCTTTTTGCCACCAGCAGATGTTGCCTTGCTCTCTTCTGGACAGAGTGTAACAACCTGATGTGTACCTGCACGGATGGCTGATTTGCAACGTCAACCGGTATATCAATGGGCAGAGTCCTCGCACAATATCCATAGTTAGCCTCGAAAGGAGTGATTCCTATAGAACAATGTACAGTATTATTGTATGACAACTCCGCCATCCATAACATAGACACCCAAGAGTCCTGCGCTTCCATGGCATAACATCTCAGAAATTTCTTAAGTGTCTGATTTAGCCTCTCCGTCTGACCATCCGTTTCGGGGTGGAAGCTAGTCGAGACAGCTGAATCTATCTGCAGAGTCTTACACCATGTTCTCCAGAAACTTGCGATGAACTGCGGGCCCCTATCAGACACAATCACTTTGGGCAATCCATGCTGTCGGATGACATGATCCATTAACAGTTGCGCGGTCTGTCCCGCCGTTGGTAAATTCTTGCACGGAATGAAATGTCCCATTTTCGTTAGGCTATCCACTACCACAAGAATGGCCGAACATCCCTGATCCATAGGCAAACCAGTGATGAAATCGAGACTGATATTCATCCAAGGCTGCCGAGGAGTGGGCAAAGGCATGAGCATACCTTTTTTCTTGGAGTTCTCACTTTTACCTCTGGCACATTCCTCACATTGTTGTACCCATGTGCGAACGTCTTGACCAGTGTAGTCCACCAGAAATGCCTTTGTACCAACTGTATTGTCTTTAGGATTCCTGGGTGTCCTGCCAATGGGGATACATGACACCACTCATATGCCTTTTTCTGTACCACCTTCGACAGGAGATACAACCGATTGTTCCAAAAGGGTATACCTTGTTTAAGGCTACGCATCGCATTCTCTTTTGCCCATTTCTCCCACCATTCGTTTGTTTTGCTCCCTTTTACCTAATCCAGGAATTTATCCACTTTCAGAACACAGATAACCTTAGCTGGATCGATGATTGCCTTGGGTTCACTGTTGAAGGGCCCTGTTACGGATTCTTGCCGAGATAAAGAATCTGCCTTACGGTTGTCTGTCCCAGGCCTGAAAGTGATAACAAAATCATGTTCCGCAAAGAACAAAGTCCATCTCATTTGTCTCTGAGTGAGGGTTCTGGCCGTTTTCATGTACTGTAGATTACGGTGATCTGAATACACCATGATCGGATAACAAGCCCCCCACAGATAATGTCGCCATTCCTGAAAAGCCTTCTTTATAGACAGTAGTTCCTTCTCGGCAATGGTGTAGTTCTTTTCCACCGCTGTGAGTTTTTTGGAAAGGTACGCTACTGGATGCAGCTGGCCAGTGTCTTTATCCCTTTGTGACAAAATGGTGCCTACCGCCTCATCCGAAGCATCTGCTTCCACTATGAAAGGGACCCCCAATTGAGGGTGCCTCAACACAGGAGCACTGGTAAACGCCTGTTTTAAGTAATCAAATGCTGTCGAGGCTTCATCACTCCAGACAAAAGGGACCCCCTTACGAAGCAATCTGGTAAGAGGAACCGCTACTTGGGAAAAGTGTAAGATAAACCTGCGATAGTAATTCGCAAAACCCAAGAAGCATTGTACGTCCCTCAGGCACTGTGGAGTGGGCCATCCATGTACTGCCTGCACCTTGCGCTCTGCCATGCTCAATCCTTCGGGACACAGGATAACCCCCAGAAACTCAACTTCACGCACCCCAAACTCACACTTGCTCAATTTGCAAAACAATCGGAATTCACGTAATTTTTTCAAAACCAACACTACATGTCTTTTGTGCATCTCGGTGGACCCAGAGTAGATGAGAATATCATCAATATACAGCACCACAAAATGATCCACGTATTCCTTCAAAACGTCGTTCAGAAAATACTGAAATGCCGCCGGGGCGTTGCACAGCCCGAACGGCATTACAGTATATTCAAACAGACCATAACGCGTCTTGAAAGCCGTTTTCCACTCATCCCCCTCTCTGATACGGACCAAATGATATGCCCCTATTAAATCTAGCCGGGTGTAAATATTGGCTTCTCGCACTTGATCCAATAAAACAGGGATAAGAGGCAAAGGATACCTGTTACGGACGGTGTTTTTGTTCAACATTCTATAATCACAGCAGGCTCTCAACTCGCCACTGGCTTAGCTATGAAGAACAGAGGTGAGGCTGCGGGAGACCGAGAGGGCCTAATGAAACCTATCTCCAAAAAATGATCCAGATATTCTCTAAGATGTCGTGTTTCTGGCTCAGATAAAGCATACACCCTACAAGCCGGAATGTGTGCCCCCTCAATAAGGTCAATATGACAATCATAGGGTCTATGGGGCGGTAGCCGTTCTGCCTTAGTCTTACTGAAAACATCCTCGAACTGTACATACTCGGTGGGTAAAACCACTTCCTTCTCTGCTGCAGTAGCAATACAAAAAGGGTATGTCAGGGCTATAGCTTGAGACGTTAGTCCCTGTACACAGTGAGATGCACATTCCTCGGACAAGAACTGTACTGTCTTGTCTTTCCAGTTTATGGTTGGGTTGTGATGACAGAACCACGGCATTCCCAAGATCACCTCATATTGAGGTGCATCGATGATGTTTAGAGATATCTCTTCCAAATGCTGTCTCTTCCCATCATCAATAGAAAGCGTGAGGATTTCGGTCTTATCCCTCAAGAGCCATGATTTTAACGGCTTCCCATCCACAGCCAACACCTCCTCTGGGATCTCACGAGGAACACTACCTACTGACAAGTGCTTCACCAACCCACTGTCAATAAACTTCCCCGTGGCTCCTGAATCCAACATGGCTAAAACCTGATGTATCTGTTGTTTGCACTCCAGGCCCACGGCCAACACAATGTGCGACTCCGTGTCCTTCACCTGTTCTATCGATAAGGATGGAATCTTCCATTCCTTATCCCTTGACTGCGTACTTTGGGATGGTGAACTCTCCCCAAGCTCTGTGCCTACTACTGACACGGCTGCTTTCTTATACTTATATGTATAGCCCTGAGTCTTTGGTTTTGAGGGACATTCGCGTACATAATGCCCTTTCTTGCCACAGTACATACATAACCCCTGAGTGCGACAGCTCTCCCTCTCAGTTCTTGAGAGAGGTGCCCTGATGGCTCCTATCTCCATGGGTTCACTGGTTGATTCGTTGCTAGGATTCTCTTTCCTGGGGTTTTTATCTGGCCGATAGAAGGACCTATCCCCTCGATGTCTTTCACCTCTCTCTGACATACGCCCATCAAGTCTCAAAGACAAACTAATTAGATCAGCACAGGTCACTGGCTGTGGGTCAATCTGTGCTATCAGATCTTTTAGGTCGTCGCGTAAACCTTGATAGAAAAGAGACATTCTCTTCTCTTCTGTCCATGCGGCTTCAGCCACCAATCTGTTAAAAGACGTAAGGTATGTCACTAGATCATGTCTCCCTTGCCTCAATTCCAGCAATTCTCGGTCTGCGCTTAACGTAGTAGTTCTTCTATCGAACACTCTTTCGAACGCTGCCCTAAAAGCCTCCCAATCAGATAGTATGGGGTCGTTGTTCCTCACCAGTGGAACAGCCCAATTAGCGGCGTCCCCAATCAAATACGAAATCGCAAACGCCACTCTGGAATGGTTGTTGGGAAACGATGATGGCTTACAAGAAAAATGGAGCATGATCTGCGTCAGAAACACTTGTATCTTCAATGGGTCTCCGGCATACCTCTCAGGACTGGCTAGAGGAATCGGGGGGGGGTACTGTCACTTGTATCTGGGGAGTACTAGCAACAGATACATCAAAAGGGTTCCTGGTTAACTTGTCCACCCTATCCCGTAGTGCCGCTGTTTCCAGCCTAGAGGCCGCTAATTCCTGTTGTACTAAGGCCAAAGCCTGAACCACATCGTCCATAGACGCCATGTATAGTTTCACCTGGACCGGGAGGAGTAGCCTATCTTGGGTGCGTAATTCTGTCAGGGTTTGTACTCCTCAGGATCCGGATGATGCTATAAGGGGTCCACCCCTTGACATCCCCAATCTCTGAATATAAGGTTACAGAGCGTTAGGGCGATCAAGTGAGGGAAAGGTAAGGGTAGGGAACAGCAGGGATGAGAACCTATAAAAGAAAACAACAGATATCACTACACACATATAGATATATGTCTACTCTCAGTAAGGTCTCACTAAAGCCAATACTACCTTGCACGAAACGTCTTTTCCCGTCTCCCTACAATAACATCCAATTCCTGTTCTGCTGGATATCCTATAAGATAGAACACACATTAACCACTTCCACTCACAACTCCACCCTTTGGCACAGCTTATGTTAGATGTTTCAATAATTACTAACAGTAATCCACCTAACCGACTCACCGGTTCTGTGTGAGTTCCCTTTTAAAATGAATGAACAAAAAAAAAAATAGTCTCAGAAACAAAATGAAGCGGGAATCATTCAACACTTTAGATTCCTTGGAACTCCAGTGAGATAAATAGATGAGTGCTCCCAGTGTGTAGAACCGACTTCAATAATCCCCAATGTCGCTCTTCCCTACTCAAAGAATAATCAGCAGTTTCCTCACCGCAATTGCCGAACAAAAGTAAAGGTCTGTGTTAGGGCAAAATGCTCCTATAACCAGAACAAAGTCATAATTGCGATCTCTATCGCATTTCCTTAATCCCTCACGTGACGCGCATTCACCGTCCGTTGCGAATGCCGTCTACTTCCAAGCACTCCAACCCTAATCTGCGGAAAAAACCGTGACTTGCTCTCGTCGTTAGTTCTTAACGTGCGTCCTCCGTCCGGAGTAACGCCGTCTAAACACGGACAATCCTCCAACTAAGAACAGGACGCCAACACTCACCCGATCCTGTGTGGGCGCCCTCGATCTCCGAATCCTCGGGAATGCAGGTTCCTAGCTCAGCCGAGCTAGTGTCAGAGCGGCTCCTCGCTTCCGCGTCTCCCGCTCCATCAACGATAGTCAAACTCCAGAATTACGCACGCTTCCGTGTGCGTAAGGCAACGTCCTAAAGACGCTGACTCCTCCCATCCGCCGGCCTGTTGGGAATTGTAGTCTATTCCCTAGGCAGGCGCGCTATGTTTGTAAATCCTGACAGAAAAGTCTGTAAAAATGGCAATTTTTGTCACTGTGAGGTTTTAAAAAGTACTTATTCAACATGAGGCACGATCCAATTGACATTTTGAATCATTTTTTGTACAGTCCAAAAAATCTATTTTCAAATGAAAAATGATGACACCAGACCTGTCGAACTTTCTCCAGATGGTCAGTAATGGGGATTTTTAAATGTTTAATCTTTTGACTGTAAATGACTGTTCGATGTGAATGATCACTTTTGGAGCTAAATTAAGTGTGTTTAGAGTCATTTTCATGCTCGAAATAGGCAAAGTACAATCTTCTTTGAAGGAGGAAAAGTCTATTAAAATGGCAATTGTGGTCACTAGGAGGCCTTAAAAAGTGGTTATTAAACATAAGGTGCAATACAGTTGACATTTTGAATCATTTTTTGTACAGTCCCAAAAATTCATTTTCTGATAAAAAATGATGACCCCGGACCTGTCAAACTTTCTCCAGATGGTCAGTAATGGTGATTTTTTAATGTTTAATCTTTTGACTGTAAATGTCTGTTGAATATGAATTATCAATTTTTGAACTAAAATAAGGATGCTTAGAGTTATTTTCCTTCCCGAAATTGGTCAAATTAGAATCTTCTGAGTAGAAGGGAAATTTTGTAAAAATGGCAATTTTGGTTACTGTATGGCTTTAGAAAGTGGCTATTCAACATGAGGCACGATCGAAATTGACATTTTGAATCATTTTTTGTTCAGTCCAGAAAATTAATTTTCTGATGAAAAACGATGACCCCGGACCTGTGTAACTTTCTGCAGATAGTCAGTAATGGAGATTTTTTAATGTTTAATCTTTTGACTGCAAATAACTATTGTATGTGAATTAACACTTTTGGAAAGAAAATAAGTGTGTTTAGAGTCCTTTTCCTGCCCTAAATTGGTCAAAATCGAATCTTCTGAGGAGGAGGTAAAGTCTCTAAAAATGGCGATTTTGGTCACTGTGAAGTTTTAAAAAGTGGTTATTCAACATGAGGCACGATCCAATTGACATACTGAATCATTTTATGTACATTCCAAAAAAACAATTTTCTCATGAAAAACGATGACACCAGACCTGTCGAAATTTCTCCAGATGGTCAGTAATGGTGATTTTTTAATGTTTAATCTTTTGACTGTAAATAACTATTGCATGTGATTTATCACTTTTGGAACTAAAATAAGTGTGTTTAGAGTCATTTTCCTGCCGGAAATTGGTCAAAATAGAAGCTTCTGAGTAGGAGGATACATCTATAAAAAAGGCAATTTTAGTCACTATGAGGCTTTGAATAGTGGTTATTCAACATGAGGCAGGATCCAATTGACATTTTGAATCATTTTTTGTACAGTCCAAAAAATGACTTTGCTGATGAAAAACGATGAACTGGACCTTTCGAACTTTCTCCAGATGGTCAGTTATAGTGATTTTTTAATGTTTAATCTTTTGACTGTAAATGACTATTGCATGTGATTTATCACTTTTGGAACTAAAATAAGTGTGTTTAGAGTCATTTTCCTGCCCAAAATTGGTCAAAATAGAAGATTCTGAGTAGAGGGAAACATCTATAAAAATGGCAATTTTGGTGACTATGAGGCTTTAAATAGTGGTTATTCAACAGGAGGCAGGATCCAATTGACATTTTGAATCATTTTCTGTACAGTCCCAAAAATATATTTTCTGATGAAAAACTATGATTCCGGACCTTTCTCCAGATCGTTAGTAATGGTGATTTTTTTAATTTTAATCATTTGCCTGTAAATGACTATTTCATGTGAATTATCAATTTTCGAACTAAAAGGTGTGTTTTTAGAGTCATTTTCCTACCGGAAATTGGTCAAAATAGAAGCTTCTTAGTAGGAGGAAAAGTCTGTAAAAATGGCAATTTTGGCCACAGGAGGCTTTTTAAAAAGTGGTTATTCAACATGTGGCATGATCCAATTGACATTTTTAGTCATTTTTTGTACAGTCCAAAAATCAATTTTCTGATGAAAAACGATGACCCCGGACCGGTCGAACTTTCTCCAGATGGTCAGTAATGGTGATTTTTTATGTTTAATCTTTTGACTGTCAATGAATATTGCATGTGAATTATCACTTTTGGAACTAAAATAAGTGTGTTTAGAGTAATTTTCCTGCCCAAAATTGGTCAAAATAGATGCTTCTGAGTAGGAGAAAAAGTCTGTAAAAATGGCAATTTTGGTCACTGTGAGGGTTTAAAAAGTGGTTATTCAACATGAGGCTCGATCCAATTGAGATTTTGAATCATTTTTTGTATAGTCCTAAAAATCAATTTTCTGATGAAAAACGATGACCCCGCACCTGTCGAACTTTCTCCAGATGGTCAGTAATGGTGATTTTTTATGTTTAATCTTTTCACTGTAAATGAATATTGCATGTGAATTATCACTTTTGGAACTTAAATAAGTGTGTTTAGAGTAATTTTCCTGCCCAAAATTGGTCAAAATAGATGCTTCTGAGTAGGAGAAAAAGTCTGTAAAAATGGCAATTTTGGTCACTGTGAGGGTTTAAAAAGTGGTTATTCAACATGAGGCTCGATCCAATTGAGATTTTGAATAATTTTTTGTACAGTCCGAAAAATCAATTTTCTGATGAAAAACGATGACCACGGACCTGTCAAACTTTCTCCAGATGGTCAGTAATGGTGATTTTTTAATGTTTACTCTTTTGACTGTAAATGACTATTGCATGTGAATTATCACTTTTGGAACTAAAATAAGTGTGTTTAGAGTCATTTTCCTGCCCGAAATTGTTCAAACTAGAAGCTTCAGAGAAGGATGAAAAGTCTGTAAAAATAGCAATTTTGGTCACTGTGATGTTTCAAAAAGTGGGTATTCAACATGAGACACGATACAATTGACATTTTGAAAAAAAAAATTGTACAGTCCAAAAAATCAATTTTTTGATGAAAAACGATGACCCCGGACCTGTCAAACTTTCTCCAGATGGTCAGTAATGGTGATTTTTGAATGTTTAATCTTTTGACTGTAAATGAATGTTGGATGTGAATGATAACTTTTGGAGCTAAAATAAGTGTGTTTAGAGTCATTTTCCTGGCCGAAATTTGTCAAAATAGAATCTTCTGAGTAGGAGGAAAAGTCTGAAAAATGGCAGTTTTGGTCACTGTGAGGCTTTAAAAAGTGGTTATTCAACATGAGGCACGATCCAATTGACATTTTGAATCATTTTTTGTACAGTCTAAAAAATACATTTTGTGATGAAAAACGATGACCCCGGACCTGTCGAACTTTCTCGAGATGTTCAGTAATGGTGATATTTTAATGTTTAATCTTTTGACTGCAAATGACTATTGTATGTGAATTAACACTTTTGGAAAGAAAATAAGTGTGTTTAGAGTCATTTTCCTGCCGTAAATTGATCAAAATCGAATCTTCTGAGGAGGAGGTAAAGTCTATAAAAATGGCGATTTTGGTCACTGTGAAGTTTTAAAAAGTGGTTATTCAACATGAGGCACGATCCAATTGACATACTGAATCATTTTATGTACATTCCAAAAAAACAATTTTCTCATGAAAATGATGACCCTGGACCTTACGAACTTTCTCCAGATGGTCAGTAATGGTGATTTTTTAATGTTTATTCTTTTGACTGTAACTGGCTGTTGGATGTGAATATCAATTTTTGAACTAAAATAAGTGTGTTTAGAGTCATTTCCCTACACGAAATTGGTCAATTTAGAATCTTCTGAGTAGGATGAAAAGTCTGTAAAAATGGCAATTTTGGTCACAGTGAGGGTTCAAAAAGTGAGTATTCAACATGAGGCACGATACAATTGACATTTTGAATACTTTTTTTGTACAGCCCCAAAAATCAATTTTCTGATGAAAAACGATGACCCCGGACCTGTCAAACTTTCTCCAGATGGTCAGTAATGGGGATTTTTGAATGTTTAGTCTTTTGACTGTAAATGAATGTTGGATGTGAATGATAACTTTTGGAGCTAAAATAAGTGTGTTTAGAGTCATTTTCCTGCCCGAAAATTGTCAAAATAGAAGCTTCTGAGTAGGAGGAAAAGTCTGAAAAATGGCAGTTTTGGTCACTGTGAGGCTTTAAAAAGTGGTTATTCAACATGAGGCACGATCCAATTGACATTTTGAATCATTTTTTGTACAGTCTAAAAATACATTTTCTGATGAAAAACGATGACCCCGGACCTGTCGAACGTTCTCCAGATGTTCAGTAATGGTGATTTTATAATGTTTAATCTTTTGACTGTAAATGAATGTTGGATGTGAATGATCACTTTTGGAGCTGAAATAAGTGTGTTTAGAGTCATTTTCCTGCCTGAAATTCGTCAAAATAGAAGCTTCTGAGTAGGAGGAAAGGTCTGTAAAAATGGCAATTTTGGTCAGTGTGAGGCTTTAAAAAGTGGTTATTCAACATGAGGCACGATCCAATTGACTTTTTAGATCATTTTTTGTATAATCAAAAAGGTCAATTTTCCTTTGAAAAACGATGACCCAGGACCTTACGAACTTTCTCCAGATGGTCAGTAATGGTGATTTGTTAATGTTTAATCTTTTGACTGTAACTGGCTGTTGGATGTGAATATCAATTTTTGAACTAAAATAAGTGTGTTTAGACTAGAGTCATTTTCCCCACCCGAAATTGGTCAATTTAGAATTTTCTGAGTAGGAAGGAAATTATGTTAAAATTGCAATTTTGGTCACTGTGTGGCTTTAAAAAGTGATTATTGTTTTTTGAATGTTTAATCTTTTGACTGTAAATGACTGTTGGATGTGTATCATCACTTTTGGAACTAAAATATTGTGTTTAGAGTAATTTTCCTGCTGATATTGGTCAAAACAGAAGCTTCTGAATAGGAGGAAAAGTCTAAAAATAGCAGTTTTGGTAACTGTGAGGCTTTAAAAAGTGGTTATTCAACATGAGGCACGATCTAATTGACATTTTGAATCATTTTTTGAACAGTAGAAAAAGTCAATTTTATGATGAAAAACGATGACCCTAGACCTTAGGAACTGTCTCTGAATGCTCAGTAATGGTAATGTTTTTAATGTTTAATCTTCCGACTGTAAATGACTGTTGAATGTGAATCATCACTTTTTTTAACTAAAATAATCATGTTTAGAGCCATTTTCATGCTCGAAATTGGGCAAAATACAAGCTCCTGAGTAGGACGAAAAGTCTATAAAAATGGCAATTTTGGTCACGGGGAGGCCTTAAAAAGTGGTTATTCAACATGAGGCGGGATACAGTTGACATTTTGAATCATCATTTTTGTACAGTCCAAAAATCAATTTTCTCTTCAAAAACAATGACCCTGGACCTCAGGAACTTTCTCTGAATTCTCAGTAATGTTGATTTTTTAAATTTTATTCTTTTGAGTCTATATGACTGTCAGATGTAAATCATCACTTTTGGAACTAAAATTAGTGTGATTAGAGTCATTTTCATGCTCGAAATCGGGCAAAATACAAGCTTCTTTGAAGGAGGAAAAGTCTATTAAAATGGCAATTTTGGTCACTGGGAGGCCTTAAAAAGTGGTTATTCAACATGAGGTGCAATACAGTTGACATTTTGAACCATTTTTTGTACAGTCCAAAAAATTCATTTTCTGATGAAAAATGATGACTCCGGACCTTAGGAACCTTCTCCAAAGGGTCAGCAAAGTTGATTTTTTTATTTGTATTCTTCCGACAGTAAACGACTGTCAGATGTGAATCATCACTTTTGGAACTAAAATAAGTGTGTTTAGAGTCACTTTCATGCTCGAAATCGTCTAAAATACAAGCTTCTGAGTAGGAGGAAAAGTCTATAAAATGGCAAACTTGGTCACTGGGAGGCCTGAAAAAGTGTTTATTCAACATGAGGCATGGACAATTGACATTTCAAATTCTTTTTGTACAGTCCAAACAATCCATTTTCTGAGGAAAAACGATGACCCCGGACCTGAGGATCTTTTTCTGAATGGTCAGTAATGGTGATTTTTAAATGTTTAATCTTTCAACTGTAAATGACTGTCGGATGTGAATCGTCACTTTTGGAACTAAAATTAGTGTGATTAGAGTCATTTTCATGCTCGAAATCTGGCAAAATCCAAGCTTCTTTGAAGGAGGAAAAGTCTATTAAAATGGCAATTTTTGACACTGGGAGGCCTTAAGAAGTGGTTATTCAACATGAGGTGCAATACAGTTGACATTTTGAATCATTTTTTGTACAATCCAAAAAATTCATTTTCTGATGAATACGATGACCTCGGACCTGAGGTACTTTCTCCGAATGGTCAGTAATGGTGATTTTTTAATATTTAATCTTTCAACTGTAAATGACTGTCGGATGTGAATAGTCACTTTTGGATCTAAAATTAGTGTGTTTAGAGTCATTTTCATGATCGAAATCAGGCAAAATACATGCTTTTGAGTAGGAGGAAAAGTCTATAAAATGGCAATTTTTGACACTAGGATGCCTTAAAAAGTGGTTATTCAACATAATGGCCGATACAGTTGACATTTTGAATCATTTTTTGTACAGTCCAAAAAATCAATTATCTGATGAAAAATGATGACCCCGGAGCTGAGGAACTTTCTCTGAATGGTGAGCAAAGGTGATTTTTTTATTTGTATTCTTCCGACTGTAAACGACTGTCAGATGTGAATCATCACTTTTGGAACTAAAATAAGTATGTTTAGAGTCATTTTCATGCTCTAAATCGGGCAAAATACAAGCTTCTGAATAGGAGCAAAAGTCTATAAAAATTGCAATTTTGGTCACTGGGAGGCCTTAAAAAGTGGATATTCAACATGAGGCGTGATACAGTTGACCTTTTGAATCATTTTTTGTACGGTTCAAAAAATCAATTTTCTGATGAAAAATGATGACCCCGGACCTGAGGAACTTTCTCCGAATGCTCAGTAATGGTGATTTTTTAATTTTTTTTATTCTTTCGACTGTAAATGACTGTCGGATGTGAATCATCACTTTCAGAACTAAAATAAGAGTGTTTAGAGTCATTTTCATGCTCGAAATCGGGCAAAATACAAGCCTCTTTGTAAGAGGAATAGTCTATTAAAATGGCAATTTTGGTCACTGAGAGGCATTAAAAAGTGATTATTAAACATGAGGTGCGATACAGTTGATATTTTGAATCATTTTTTGTATTGTCCAAAAAATCAATTATCTGATGGAAAACGATGACCCCGGACCTCAGGAACATTCTCTGAATGCACAGTAATGGTCATTTTTTTAATGTTTAATCTTTTGACTGTAAGTGACTGTTGGATGTGAATCATCATTTTTGGAACTAAAATAAGTGTGTTTAGAGTCATTTTCATGCTTGAAATCGGGCAAAAGACAAGCTTCTGAGTAGGAGGAAAAGTCTATAAAAATGGCAATTTTGGTCACTGGGAGGCTTTAAAAAGTGGTTAATTCAACATGAGGCATGATACAGTTAACATTTTGAATCATTTTTTGTAGTGTCCAAAAAATCAATTTTCTGATGAAAAATGATGACCTCGGACCTGAGGAACTTCCTCCGAATGCTCAGTAATGGTGTTTTTTTAATGTTTAATCTTTCACCTGTAAATGACTGTCTGATGTGAATCATCACTTTTGGAACTAAAATAAGAGTGTTTAAAGTAATTTTCATGCTCAAAATTGGGCAAAATACATGCTTCTGAGTAGTAGGAAAAGAATATAAAATGGCAATTTTGGTCACTGGGAGTCCTTGAAAAGAATTTATTCAACATGAGGAGCAATACAATTGACATTTTGAATCATTTTTTGTACAGTCCAAAAAATCTAATTTCTGATGAAAAACAATGACCCCGGACAAGAGGAACTTTCTCCAAATGGGCAGTAATGGTGATTTTTTTGAAAGTTTAATCTTTTGACTGTAAGTGACTGTCAGATGTGAATCATCACTTTTGGAACTAAAATAAGTGTGTTTAGAGCTATTTTCAAGCTCGAAATTTGGCAAAATACAAGCTTCTGCGTAGGAGTAAAAGTCTATCAAAATGGCGATTTTGACCTCCCAAAGGAGTTTTACGGTGCATGGAATCATACCTCCCACACCGTTTACGGTGTGGGGGTATGATTCCAACATGTTTGATACCAAACATGACAGGGTTAATTACAGCCAGTTTCAAGATGGTCATCGCGTAGTGACGCAGTGCCCCTCCATATGTCCTATGGCTGTCTCACTTACAACCTGGGAGAATGGACTCCATGGGCTGGAGGGGTGTCCTGCTCATGCAGGGGCACCCTCACACTTAGAACCAAGCACCCTGCCTTCAGGATTGTAAGGCCTGCTGTAGCGGTGATTTATAGGTTTTAAGTGCAGTGACCTTAGATATAGGTAACCCCATATCTTTTGAAAGTTGTGCTAGCACCAACTTACACAGGCTGAAATGGCAGGCCTGTAGTTAAAAATTGAGTGGTCTCCCATGGGTGGCATAATACATGCTTCAGCCCATGGGGGACCCCTGGTGTTACTATGCCCTGGGTACCTTAGTACCATATTCAGGGGACTGATAAGGTTGCACCAGTGTCCAATCTGGGATGTAAATATGTAATTTAGGGGAGAAAGCAGGATCCCTGTCAGACTAGTCATAAACAGCATTACATCAAGCAAAAAATGGGGGTAACCATAGAAGCAGATCATACTTTCCTACAACCTCTTAGTGCTTTGGTGCATTGGTCCCTTCATGGGAGAATATTGCATACTGCTGACATGCGCAATTGACCTGTCAGTGCTTTGATGCACTGGTACTTTCATGGGGCAAACCTGCATACAACTTGCCTGCCCTGCTCAACTCTGTGCTTTGATGTGTTGGTACCTTCATGGTGCTAATTTGCATACTACTAACCTCTCAGTGCTTTGATGTGCTGGTCCATTCATGGGGCAAATTTGTATATCACTAACCTCTGAGTGCTTTGATGCGCTGGTCCCTTCATGGGGTGAACTTCAATACTGCTGAACTGCCTTGAGCAAATGACCTTTCAGTGCTTTGGTGTGCTGGCCAATTTACTAGACTAGTTTGCTTATGGCTGACCTCTGGAATTTACCTCTCAGTGCTTTCATTCACTGGTCTCTTCATTGTGTGATCTTGCATATTACTGGCCTGCCCTTCTCAACTGTCAGTGCTTTGATGTGCTGGTTGATTCATGGGGCGATCTTGCATACTGCTGAACTGCAGAAGTGACCTCTCAGTGCTTTCATGCACAGGTCCCTTCAAGGGGTGATCTTGCATAACACTGACCTTTGCAGCTTATATCTCAGTGCTTTGATGTGCTGGTCCCTTCATGGGGCAAAATTCCATACTGCTGACCTGTCCTGCACAACTGACCTCTCAGTGCTTTGATGCATTGGTCCCTTCATGGTGTGAACTTGCATACCACTGGCCTGCGCTGCTCTGCTCTCAGTGCTTTGATGTGCTGGTCCTGTCATGTGGCAAATTTCTTACCGCTGACCTGCATAATTGACCTCTCAGTGCTTTAATGTGCTGGTCCCTTCATGTGATGATCTTGCATACAGCTGACCTGCACAATTGCCATCTCAGTGATTTGATGTGCTGGTCCCTTCATGGGATGATTTTGCATACTGCGGACCTGCATAATTGACCTCTCAGTGCTTTGATGGCTGGTCCCTTCATGGGGCAAACTTCCATACCGCTGACCTGCCCTGCCCAACTGACATCTCAGTTCTTTGATGTACTGGTCCCTTCATGGGGCAAACTTTCATAATGCTGAGCTACCTTGCACAGCTGACATGTCAGTGCTTTGGTGCGCTGGTCTCTTCATGGGTGATCTTGCATACTGCTGACCTATGCAACTGAACTCTCAGTACTTTGATGTGCTGGTCCCTTCATGGGGCAGTTTTGCATCCCTCTGACCTGCAGAGTTCACCTCTCAGTGCTTTGATGTGCTGGTCACTTCATGTGATGATCTTGCATATAGCTGACCTACACAATTGCCCTCTCAGTTCTTTGATGTGCTGGTTGCTTCATGGGATGATTTTGCATACTGCTGACCTGCATAACTGACCTCTCAGTGCTTTGATATGCTTGTCCCTTCATGGGGCGATCTTGCATACCGCTGGTCTGTGCAACAGTCCTCTCAGTGCTTTGATGAGCTGGTCCCTTCATGGGGCAAATTTCCATACCACTGACCTGCCCTGCCCAACTGATGTCTCAGTGCTTTGATGTACTGGTCCCTTCATCGGGCAAACTTGCATACCACTAACCTCTCAGTGCTTTGATCCGCTGGTCCCTTCATCAGGCAAACTTGCATACCACTAACATCTGAGTGTGTTGACTCGCTGGACCCTTCATGAGGTGAACTTCCATACTGCTGACCTGTCCTGCACAACTGACCTCTCAGTGCTGTAATGTGCTGGTCCCTTCATTGGGCAAATTTGCATACCGCTAACCTCTCAGTACTTTGAAGCACTGGTCCCTTCATGGGGTGAACTTGCATTCCACTTGTCTGCCCTGCTCAACTCTCAGTGCTTTGATGTGCTGCTCCCTTCATGGGCCAATTTTGCATACCGCTGACCTGCATAATTGACCTCTCAGTGCTTTAATGCTTTGGTCCCTTAATGGGGCAATCTTGCATAATGCTGACCTGTGCAACATACCTCAGTGCTTTGATGTGCTGGTCCCTTCATAGGGCAAACTTCCATACCGCTGACCTGCCCAACTGACATCTCAATGCTTTGATGCACTGGTCACTTCATGAGGTGAAATTGTATACTGCTAACCTCTTTGTGCTTTGAAAAGCTAGTCTCTTCATGGAGCAAACTTCCATAATGCCGAGATACCTTGCACAGCCAACCTTTCAGTGCTTTGGTGGGCTGGTCCCTTCATGGGGCAAACTTGCATACCACTAACCTCTGAGCGCTTTGATGCACTGGTCCCTTCATGGGGCGAACTTCCATACTGCTGACCTGTCCTGCACAACTGACCTCTCAGTGCTTTGATGTGCTGGCCCATTCATGGGACTATTTTGCATACCATTGATCTACTGAATCAAACTCTGAGCTCTTTCATGTGCTGGTCCCTTCATGGGACAAACTTGCATACCACTAACCTCTGAGTCCTTTGATGCGCTGATCCCTTCATGGGGCAAACTTCCATACTGCTGACCTGTCCTGCACAACTGAACTCTCACTGCTTTGATGCACTGGTCCCTTCATGGGGTGAACTTGCATACCACTGGCCTGCCCTGCTCAACTCTCAGTGCTTGATGTGCTGGTCCCTTCAAGTGGTGATTTTGCATACCGATGACCTGCATAATTGACCTTTCTTTGCTTTTTCATGTGCTGGTCCCATCATGGGCTGATTTTGCATACTGCTGACCTGCATAATTGACATCTCAGTGCTTTGATGCTCTAGTCCCTTCATGGGATGATCTTGCATAATGCTGACCTGTGCAACAGACCTCTCAGTGCTTTAATGCACTGGTCCCTTCATGGGGCAAACTTCTATACCGCTGACCTGACCTGCCCAACTGACGTCTCAGTGCTTTGATTCACTGGTCCCTCCATGAGGCGAACTTGCATACCGTTAACCTCTTTGTGCATTGGTGTGCTGGTCCCTTCATGGGGCAAACTTTCATAATGCTGCACTATCTTGCACAGCTGAGCTCTCAGTGCTTTGGTGATCTAGTCCCTTCATGGGGCGATCTTGTATACTGCTGACCTGCACAATTTACCTCACAGTGCTTTGATGCACTGGTCCCTTCATGGGGCAATTTCGCATACAGCTGACCTTTGCAACAGACCTCTCAGTGCTTTGATGCACTGGTCCCTTCATGGGGCCAACTTGCATACCACTAACCTCTGAGTCCTTTGATGTACTGATGCCTTCATGGGGCAACCTCCCATACTGCTTACCTGTCCTGCACAACTGACCTCTCAGTGCTTTAATGCACTGGTGCCTTCATGTGGCAAATCTGCATACCGCTGACCTCTCAGTGATTTGATGCACTGGTCCCTTGATGGGACGAACTTGCATATCACTGGCCTGCCCAGCTCAACACTCAGTGCTTGATGTGCTGGTCCCTTCATGTGGTGATTTTGCATAGCGATGACCTGCATAATTGACCTCTCTTTGCTTTGATGTGCTGGTCCCTTCATGGGCTGATTTTGCATACTGCTGACCTGCATAATTGAAATCTCAGTGCTTTGATTCTCTGGTCCCTTCATGGGATGATCTTGCATAACGCTGACCTGTGCAACAGACCTCTCAGTGCTTTGATGCGCTGGTCCCTTCATGGGGCAAACTTACATACCGCTGACCTGCCCTGCCCATCTGATGTCTCAGTGCTTTGATGCACTGGTCCCTCCATGTGGTGAACTTGCATACCACTAACCTCTTTGTGCTTTGATGAACTGGTCCCTTCATGGGGCAAACTTTCACAATGCTGAGCTAGCTTGCACAGCTGAGCTCTCAGTGCTTTGGTGCGCTGGTCCCTTCATGGGGTGATCTTGCATACCACTGACCTGCCCAATTTATCTCTCAGTGCTTTGATGCACTGGTCTCTTCATGAGATAATTTTGCATAATGATGACCTGCATAATTGACCTCTCAGAGCTTTGATGCACTGGTCCCTTCATGGGGCATACTTGCATACCACTGACCTGCCCAATTTACCTCTCAGTGCTTTGATGCAATGGTCCCTTCATTAGACAATTTTGCATACTGATGACCTGCATAATTGACCTCTTAGTGCTTTGATGCACTGGTCCCTTCATGTGGCATACTTGCAGACCAATAACTTCTCAGAGCTTTGATGCACTGCTCCCTTCATGGGGCAAACTTGCATACCACTAACCTTTGAGTGCTTTAATGCACTGGTCCCTTCATGGGGCGTATTTACATACTGCTGACCTTTCAGTGTATTGATGCACTGGTCCCTTCATGGGGCAAACTTGCATACCACTGGACTGCCCTGCTAAACTGTCAGTGCATTGATATTCTGATCCCTTCATTGGGTGATCTTGCATCCCGCTGAACTGCTTAATGCATTCATGCATTGGTCTCTTCATGGGGCGATCTTGCATACTGGTGACCTATGCAGTTTATCTCTCAGTGCTTTGATACGCTGGTCCCTTAATGGGGCAAACTTGCATACAGCTAACCGCTCAGTGCTTTGATGCGCTGGTACCTTCATGGGATGATCTTGCATAATGCTGACCTGTCCTGCACAACTGAACTCTCAGTGCTTTAATGCACTGGTCCCTTCATGTGGCGAATTTGCATACCACTGACCTCTCACTGCTTTGTTGCACTGGTCCCTTCATGGGATGATCTTGCATAATGCTGACCTGTGCAACAGACCTCTCAGTGCTTTTATGCACTGGTCCCTTCTTGGTGCAAACTTCCATACCGCTGACCTGCCCTGCCCAACTGATGTCTCAGTGCTTTGATTCACTGGTCCCTCCATGGGGCAAACTTACATACCGCTGACCTGCCCTGCCCATCTGATGTCTCAGTGCTTTGATGCACTGGTCCCTCCATGGGGTGAACTTGCATACCACTAACCTCTTTGTGCTTTGATGAACTGGTCCCTTCATGGGGCAAACTTTCACAATGCTGAGCTAGCTTGCCCAGCTGAGCTCTCAGTGCTTTGGTGCGCTGGTCCCTTCATGGGGTGATCTTGTATACCACTGACCTGCCCAATTTACCTCTCAGTGCTTTGATGGACTGGTCTCTTCATGAGATAATTTTGCATAATGATGACCTGCATAATTGACCTCTCAGAGCTTTGATGCACTGGTCCCTTCATGGGGCATACTTGCAGACCAATAACCTCTCAGTGCTTTGATGTGCTGCTCCCCTCATGGGGCAAACTTGCAAACCACTAACGTTTGAGTGCATTAATGCCCTGGTCCCTTCATGGGGTGTATTTACATACTGCTGACCTCTCAGTGTTTTGATGCACTAGTCCCTTCATTGGGCGAACTTGCATACCATTGGACTGCCCGGCTAAACTGTCAGTTCTTTGATGTGCTGATCCCTTCATTGGGTGATCTTGCATCCCGCTGAACTGCTTAATTCATCTCTCAGTGCATTCATGCATTGGTCTCTTCATGAGGCGATCTTGCATACTGCTGACCTATGCATTTGATCTCTCAGTGCTTTGATACGCGGGTCCCTTAATAGGGCAAACTTGCATACAGCTAACCGCTCAGTGCTTTGAAGTGCTGGCCCCTTCATAGGGCGATCTTGCA
The DNA here is from genome assembly GCA_963921515.1 of Calotriton arnoldi. Classification (NCBI taxonomy): domain Eukaryota; kingdom Metazoa; phylum Chordata; class Amphibia; order Caudata; family Salamandridae; genus Calotriton; species Calotriton arnoldi. Next base: position 683,036 of record CAWUFW010010342.1, on the reverse strand, counting down.
TACTGCTGACCTATGGAGCTGAACTCGCAGTGCTTTGATGTGCTGGTCCCTTCATAGGACAAAATTGCATACCACTAAACTTTCAGTACTTTGATACGCTGGTCCCTTCATGGGACAAACATTCATACTGCTGACCTGCCCTGCACAACTGACCTCTCAGTACTTTGATGTGCTTAGTACCTTCATGGGGCGAACTTCCTTACTGCTGACCTGCCCTGCGCAACCGACCTCTCAGTGCTTTGATATGCTGGTCCCTTCATTGGAACGCCTTTATAACATTGACATGTGCAATTGGCCTCTCAGTACTTTGATGTGCTGGCCCCTTTATATGATGATCTTGCATGCCGCTAACCTCTCAGTGCTTTGGTGAGCTGGTCTGTTCATGGGGCAAACTTGCATACCTCTAACCTCTCAGTGCTTTGATGTGCTGGTCCCTTCATGGGGCGATTTTGCATACCATTAACCTGCATAGTTGACCTCTTAGTGCTTTGATGCACTGGTCCCTTTATGGGATGATCTTGCATTCTGCTGACCTGCACAATTGACCTCTCAGTGCTTTGATGCACTGGTCCCTTCATGGGATGATTTTTCATATCCCTGCCCTGCGTAATTGACCTCTCAGTGCTTTGATGTGCTGGTCCCTTCATGGGGCAAATGCCCATACCGCTAACCTGCCCTGTCTCAATGTTTTGATGCGCTGGTCCCTTCATCAGGCAAACTTGCATACCACTAACCTCTGAGTGCTTTGATGCGCTGGTCCCTTCATTTGGCAAATTTCAATACTGCTGAACTGCCCTGTGCAACTGACCTCTTAGTGCTTTAATGTGCTGGCCCCTTCATTGGACTATTTTCATACCACTGACCTCTCAGTGATTTGATGTGCTGGTCTCTTCATGGGGCAATCTTGCATACAGCTGAACTGTGGAATTGACCTCTCAGTGCTCTCATGCACTGGTCTCTTCATGGGTGATCTTCCATACCACTGACCTATGCAGCTGATCTCTCAGTTCTTTTATGCACTGGTTCCTTCATGGGGTGAACTTGCATACCGCTAACCTCTTAGTGTTTTGGTGCGCTGGTCCCTTCATGGGGCAAACTTCCATACTGCTGACCTGCCCTGCCCAACTGACGTCTCAGTGCTTTGATGTGCTGGTCCCTTCATGGGACAAACTTTCATACCACTAGCCTCTGAGTGCTTTGATGTGCTGGTCCCTTCATGTAGTGAATTTCAATACTGCTGAACTGCCCTGCACAACTGACATCTCAGTGCTTTGATCTGCTGGTCCCTTCATGGGGCAAACTTCCATACTGCTGACCTGCCCTGCCCAACTGACGTCTCAGTGCTTTGATGTGCAGGTCCCTTCATGGGACAAACTTTCATACCACTAGCCTCGGAGTGCTTTGATGTGCTGGTCCCTTCATGTAGTGAATTTCAATACTGCTGAACTGCCCTGCACAACTGACATCTCAGTGCTTTGATGTGCTGGCCCCTTCATGGGACTATTTTGCATACCGCTTACCTGCAGAATCAAGCTCTCAGTACTTTGATGTGCTGGTCCCTTCTTGGGGCAAACTTCCATACTGCTGACCTGCCCTGCCCAACTGAAATCTCAGTGCTTTGATGCACTGGTCTCTTCATGGGGCGATCTTACATAGCACTGACCTATGCAACTAACCTCTCAGTGCTCTGATTCACTGCTCCCTTTATGGGATGATTTTACATACTGCTGACCTGCATAATTGACATCTCAGTGCTTTGATGTGCTGGTCCCTTCATGAGGCCATGTTGTATACTGCTGACCTGTGCAACAGACCTCTCAGTGCTTTGATGCACTAGTCCCTTTATGGGGTGAAAATTCATACCGCTAACCTGCCCTGCACAACTGACCTCTCACTGCTTTGATGTGCTGGTCCCTTCATGGGGCAATCTTGCATATCGCTGACCTATGCAACTGATTTCTTAGTACTTTGATGTACTGGTCTTGCATACCTCTGAACTGTGGAATTGACCTCTCGGTGCTTTCATGCACTGGTCTCTTCATGGGGTGTTCTTGCATTCCGCTGACCTATTTAGCTGACCTCTCCGTACTTTGATGTGTTGGTCCCTTCATAGAGCAAACTTCCTTACTACTGACCTGCCCTGCACAACTGATCTCTCAGTGCTTTGATGTGCTGGTCCCTTCATGGGACAATCTTATATACTGCTGACCTATGCAACCTAGCAGTACTTTGATGTAATGGTCATTTCATGGGGCAATTTTGCATGCCGCTGACCTGCATAATTGACCTCTCAGCACTTTGATGCTCTGGTCCATTCATGGGACCGTTTTGCATACCGCTGACCTGTGCAACAGACATCTCAGTACTTTGATGCACTGGTCCTTTCATGGGATGATCTTGCATTCCGCTGAACTGTAGAATTGACCTCTCAGTACTTTGATGCTCTGGTCTATTCATGGGACAATCTTGCATACCGCAGACCTATGCAGCTGACCTCTCAGTGCTTTGATTGGCTGGTCCCTTCATGGGGCAAACTTGCCTGCCTCTAACCTCTCAGTGCTTTCATGTGCCAGTCCCTGCATGGGGCAAACTTTCAAAATGCTGAGCTGCCCTGAACAGCTTACCTCTCAGTGCTTTGGTGTCCTGGTCCCTTCATGGGGCGATCTTGCATACCGCTGACCTATGCAATGGACCTCTCAGTACTTTGATGTGCTGGTCCCTTCAGGGGGTGATTTTGCATTCCACTGACCTGCATAGTTGACCTCTCTGTACTTTGATACGCTAGTCCCCTCATGGGGCAAACTTCCATACTGCTGACCTGCCCTGCCCAACTGATGTCTCAGTGCTTTTATGCGCTGGTCCCTACATGGGGAAAACTTGTATACCACTAACCTCTCAGTCCTTTGATGCACTGGTCCCTTCACAAGGCAAACTGGCATACCACTAACCTCGGAGTGCTTTGATGTGCTGGACCCTTCTTCGGACTATTTTTCTTACCGCTGACCACTGGAGTTGACCTCTAAGTGCTTCCATGCACTGGTATCTTCATGGGGCGATCTTGCATACTACTGGCCTGCCCTGATCAATTGTCAGTGCTTTCATGTGTTGGTCCCTTCATGGGGTGATCGTGCATACCTCTGAACTGTGGAATCGACCTCTCAGTGCATTCATGCACTGGTCTCTTCATGGGGTGTTCTTGCATACTGCTGACCTATGCAGCTGCCCTCTCAGAGCTTTAATGTGCTGGTCCCTTCATGGGGCAACCTTGCATACCACTGACCTTCAAAATTGATCTCTCAGTGCTTTGATGCACTGGTCTGTTCATGGGACGATTTGGCATAAGGCTGACCTGTGTAATTGACCTCTCAGTGCTTTGATGCACTGGCCCCTTCATGGGATGATTTTGCATACCACTGACCTGCATAATTGATCTCCCAGTGCTTTGATGCACTGGTACCTTCAGATGGCAAACTTCCATACTGCTGACCTGCCCTGCCCAACTGACGTCTCAGTGCTATTATGCGCTGGTCCCTACATGGGGCAAACTTGCATACCACTAACTTCTCAGTGCTTTGATGCACTTGTCCCTTCAAAGGGCAAACTTGCATACCACTAACCTCTGAGTGCTTTGATGTGCTGGCTCCTTCATGGGGTGATCTTGCATGCCTCTGAACTGTGGAATCGACCTCTCGGTGCTTTCATGCACTGGTCTCTTCATGGGGTGTTCTTGCATTCCGCTGACCTATTTAGCTGACCTCTCAGTACTTTGATGTGTTGGTCCCTTCATAGAGCAAACTTCCTTACTACTGACCTGCCTTGCACAACTGACCTCTCAGTGCTTTGATGCACTGATCCCTTCATGGGACAATCTTATATATTGCTGACCTATGAAACCTATCAGTACTTTGATGTAATGGTCCTTTCATGGGGCAATTTTGCATACTGCTGACCTGCATAATTAACCTCTCAGTACTTTGATGATCTGGTCCATTCATGGGACAGTCTTGCATACTGCTGACCTGTGCAACAGACATCCCAATGCTTTGATGCACTGGTCCTTTCATGGGATAATCTTGCATTCCGCTGACCTGTAGAATTGACCTCTCAGTACTTTGATGATCTGGTCCATTCATGGGACAATCTTGCATACCGCAGATGTATGTAGCTGACCTCTCAGTACTTTGATGGGCTGGTCCCTTGATGGGACAAACTTGCATACCTCTAACCTCTCAGTGCTTTCATGCGCCGGTCCTTCATGAGGCAAACTTTCAAAATGCTGAGCTGCCCTACACAGCTTACCTCTCAGTGCTTTGGTGTGCTGGTCCATACATGGGGCGATCTTTCATACCGCTGACCTATACAATGGACCTCTCAGTACTTTGAAGTGCTGGTCCCTTTAGGGGGTGATTATGCATACTGCTGACCTGCATAGTTGGCCTCTCTGTCCTTTGATACGCTGGTACCTTCATGGGGCAAACTTCCATACTGCTGACCTGCCCTGCCCAACTGACGTCTCAGTGCTTTAGTGCGCTGATCCCTTCATGGAGCATACTTGCATACCACTAACCTCTCAGTGCTTTGACGCACTGGTCCCTTCATAGGGCAAACTTGCATACCACTAACCTCTGAGTGTTTTGATGTGCTGGCCCCTTCATAGGACTATTTTGCTTACCGCCGACCACTGGAGTTGACCTCTCAGTGCTTTCATGCACTGGTCTCTTCATGGGGCGATCTTGCATACTACTGGCCTGCCCTGATCAATTGTCAGTGCTTTCATGTGTTGGTTCCTTCATGGGGTGATCTTGTATACCTCTGAACTGTGGAATTGACCTCTCGGTGCTTTCATTCACTGGTCTCTTCATGGGTCATTCTTGCATAATGCTTACCTATCCAGCTGCCCTCTCAGTGCTTTAATGTGCTGGTCCCTTCATGGGGCAAAGTTGCATACCGCTGACCTGCACAACTCACCTCTCAGTGCTTTGATGCACTGGTCCCTTCATGGGACGATTTGGCATACTGCTTACCTGTGTAATTTACCTCTCAGTGCTTTGATGTACTGGTCCCTTCATGGGATGATTTTGCATACCACTGACCTGTATAATTGACCTCTCAGTGCTTTTATGCGCTGTCCCTTCATGGGACAATCTTGCATACCGCTGACCTGTGCAACAGACTTCTCATTGCTTCAATGTGCTGGTCCCTTCATGGACTATTTTGCATACCGCTGAACTGCAGAATTGACCTCTCAGTGATTTGATGCATTGGTCCCTTCATGGATCAAACTTGCATATCGCTAACCTCTCAGTGCTTTGATGTGCTGGTCCCTTCATGGGGCAAACTTTCATAATGCTGAGCTGCCCTCCACAGCTGAGCTCTCAGTGCTTTGATGCACTGGTTCCTTCATGGGACAATTTTGCATACTGCTGCCCTGCATAATTGACCTCTCAGTGCTTTGATGCGCTGGTCCCTTCATGGGGCAAACTTCCATACCACTGACCTACCCTGTCTCAATGCTTTTATGCACTGGTCCCTTCATGGGGCAAACTTGAATACCACTAACCTCTCAGTGCTTTGATGCGCTGGTCCCTTCATGGGGCAAACGTGCATGCCGCTAACCTCTCAGTGCTTTGATGCACTGGTCTCTTCATGGGGTGAACTTGCATACCACTGACCTGCCCTGTTCAACTCGCAGTGCTTCGATTTGCTGGTCCCTTCATGGCAGTGTCCCTTACACCTTCCAAGTGTCCCTCAGTCTGTCCAAAACCCTCCATTTTGCCTGAGGAGCACTGTTCCGCTCACCTTGGGGTGGAATTTCTCATTTCGGTATTCACAGAAGTTAGTAGTCCTAACTTTAGGACTCCTAACTTCTGTGAATACCAAAATGAGTAAGTGTATTCTGTGAATACCTAAAAAGTACTAACTTTACGTTTACGTTTACGTTTACGTTTTTGACGTAAGTTAGTTCTGTGAATCAGGCCCTCAGTGCTTTTATGTGCTGGTCCCTTCATGGGACAATCTTCTATACCGCTGAACTGCGGAATTGACCTCTCAGTTTTTTCATGCACTGGTCTCTTCATGTGGCAATCTTGCACACCGCTGACCTATGCAGTTGATCTCCCAGGGCTTTGATGCACTGGTCCTCTCATGGGGAAAACTTGCATACCAGTAACCCCTCAGTGCTTTTATGCACTGGTACCTTCATTAGACGATCTTTAAAACTGTTGACCTATGCAACTGACATCTCAGTACTTTGATGTACTGGTCCTCCTTTCATGGGGCAATTTTGCATACCCCTGACCTGCACAGCTGACCTCTCAGTGCTTTGGAGCGCTGGTCCCTTCATTGGACGATCTTTCAAACTGTTGACCTCTGCAAATTACCTCTCAGTGCTTTGATGCACTGGTCCCTTCATGGGATGTTTTTGCTTACTGCTCACCTGTGCAACTGACCTCTCCATGCTTTGATGTGTTGGTCCCTTCATGGGATAATATGGCATACCGCTGACCTGCATAATTGACCTCTCAGTGCTTTGATGCGCTGGTCTTTTCATGGGATGATTTTGCATACTGCTGACCTGCATAATTGACCTCTCAGTGCTTTGATGCGCTGGTCCCTATATTGTGAAAACTTGCAACTGGGGAATTGACCTCTCAGTTCCTTCATGCACTGTTCTCTTCATGTTGCGATCTTGCACACCGCTGACCTATGCAGCTGATCTCTAAGTGCTTTGATGTGCTGGTCCCCTCATGGGGCAAACTTGCACACCGGTAACCCCTCTGTGTTTTGATGCGCTTGTACCTACATTGGATGATCTTTCAAACCGTTGACCTGAGCAATTGACCTCTCAGTGCTTTGATGCACTGGTCCCTTCATAGGATGATTTTGCAAACTGTTGACCTGTGCAACTGACCTCTCAGTGCTTTGATGCTTTGGTCCCTTAATGGGACGATCTTGCATACCGCTGACCTGGGCAACAGATCTCTCAGTGCTTTGATGTGCTGGTCCCTTCATGGGGCAATCTTCCATACTGCTGACCTGCCATGCCCAAATTAAATCTCAGTGCTTTGATGCACTGGTCCCTTCATGGGGTGATCTTGTATACAGCTGACCTATGCAACTGACCTCTAAATACTTTAATGTGCTGGTCCATTCATTGGGCGATTTTGCATAACGCTGACCTGCATAGTTGACCTATCAGTACTTTGATGCGCTGGTTCCTTCATGGGATGATATTGTATACTGCTGACCTGCACAATTGACTTCTCAGTGCCTTGATACGCTGGTCCCTTCATGGGATAATTTTGCATACTGCTGACCTGCATAATTGACCTCTCAGTGCTTTGATGCTTTGGTCCCTTAATGAACTTACATACCGCTGACCTGTGCAACAGACCTCTCAGTGCTTTAATGCGCTGGTCCCTTCATGGGGCAAACTTCCAACTCCTGACCTGCCCTACCCAACTGACATCTCAGTTCTTTGATGCGCTGGTCCCTTCATGGGGCAAACTTGCATATCACTAACATCTCAGTGCTTTTATGCAGTGGTACTTTCATTGGGTGAATTTCAATACTGCTGAACTGCCCTGCGCAACTGACATCTCAGTGCTTTGATGTGCTGGCCCCATCATGGGTCTATTTTGCTTACCGCAGACCTGCAGAATCAACGTCTCAGTGCTTTAATACTCTGGTCCCTTCCTGGGGCAAACTTTCATACCACTGACCTGTCCTGCACAACTGACCACTCAGTACTTTAATTCGCTGGTCCCTTCATGGGGTGAATTTGCATACCGCTGACCTCTCAGTGCTTTGATGCACTACTCCCTTCATGGGGTGAACTTGCATACCACTGGCCTGCTCTGCTCAACTTTAAGTGTTTTGATGTGCTGGTCCCTTCATGGGGCGGTCTTGCATACTGCTGAACTGCGGAATTGACCTCTCAGTGCTTTCGTGCACTTGTTTCTTCTTGGGATGATCTTGCTTACCGCTGACCTATTCAGCTGATCTCTCAGTGCTTTTATGCGCTGGTCCCTTCATGGGGCAAACTTGCGTACTGCTAACCTTTCAGTGCTTTGTTGCGCTGGTCCCTTCATGGGGTGGACATTCATACCGCTGACCTGCACTGCACATCTGACCTCTCAGTGCTTTGGTTCCCTGGTCCTTTCTTTGGATGATCTTTCATATTGTTGTCCTGTGCAATTGACCTCTCAGTACTTTGATGTACTGGTCCCTTCGGGGAGCAAACGTACATACCGCTGACCTATGCAACTGACCTCTCTGTACTTTGATGTGCGGGTCCTCCTTTCATGGGGCAATTTTGCATACCGCTGACCTGCATAGCTGACCTCTCAGTGCTTTGGTGCGCTGGTCCCCTCATTGGACGATATTTCATACCCTTGACCTGTGCAATTGACCTCACAGGGCTTTGATGTGCTTGTCCCTTCATGGGATGTTTTTGCATACCGCTCACCTGTTCAACTGACCTCTCAGTGTTTGGATGCGTTGGTCCCTTCATGGTATGATTTGGCATACTGCTGACCTGCATAATTGACCTCTCAGTGTTTTGATGTGTTGGTCCCTTCATGGGATGATTTGGCATATCGCTGACCTGCCTAATTGACTTCTCAGTGCTTTGATGCGCTGGTCTCTTCATGGGGTAAATTTCGATTCTGCTGAACTACCCCGGGAAACTGACCCTTCAGTGCTTTGATGTGCTGGCCACTTCATGGGACTATTTTGCATACCACTGACCTGCAGAATCAACCTCTAAGTGCTTTGATGTGCTGGACCCTTCATGGGGCAAATTTGCATACAGCTGACCTCTCAGTGCTTTGATGCACTGGTCCTTTCTTGGGATGAATTTGCATACCACTGGCCTCTCAGTGTTTTCAAGCACTGGTCCCTTCATTGAGCGAACTTGCATACACTGGCCTCCACTGCTCAACTCTCAGTGCTTTGATGTGCTGGTTCCTTCATGGGACAATCTTGCATACCACTGATCTGCAGGATTTACCTCTCAGTGCTTTCATGCACTGGTCTCTTCATGGGGCGTTCTTGCATACCTCTGACCTGTGCAATTGACCTCTCAGTGCTTTAATGCGCTGGACCCTTCATGGGGTGAATTTGTATACCACTGACCTCTCAGTGCTTTCATGCACTGGTCCCTTCATGGGGCAAACTTTTATGCCGCTAAACTCTCAGTGCTTTGATGTGCTGGTCCCTTCATGGGATAATCTTGCATACCGCTGAACTGCGGAATTGACCTCTCAGTTCTTTCATGCACTGGTCTCCGCATGTGGCGATCTTGCACATCCCTGACCTATGCAGGTGATCTCTCAGTGCTTTGATTTGCTGGTCCCCTCATGGGGCAAACTTGAATACCGGTAACCCCTCAGTGTGTTGATGCACTGGTACCTTCATTAGATGATCTTTCAAACTGTTGACCTGTGCAATTGACCTCTCAGTGCTTTGGTGCACTGGTCCCTTCATTGAATGATCGTTCATGCCGTTGACCTGTGCAATTGATCTCTCAGTGCTTTAATGCGCTGGTCTCTTCATGCGATGATTTTGCAAACTGCTGACCTGCATAATTGACCTCCTAGTGCTTTGATGTGCTGGTCCCTTCATTGTGAAAACTTGCATACCACTAGCCTCTGAGTGCTTTGATGTGCTGATCCCTTCATGGGGCGAATTTCAATACTGCTGAACTACCCTGTGCAACTGACCGTTCAGTGCTTTGGTGTGCTGGCCACTTCAAGGCACTATTTCGCATATTGCTGACCTGTGCAATTGACCTCACAGTGCTTTAATGTGCTGGTCCCTTTATGGGGTGAATTTTCATTCCGCTGACCTCTCAGTATTTTTATGCACAGGTCCCTTCATTGAGTGAACTTGCATACCTCTGGCCTGCCCTGTTCAACTCTCAGTGCTTCCATGCACTGGTCTCTTAATGGGGAAAACTTTCCTGCCGCTAAACTCTCAGTGCTTTGATGTGCTGGTCCCTTCATGGGGCGGTCTTGCATACTGCTGAACTGCGGAATTGACCTCTCAGTGCTTTCGTGCACTTGTTTCTTCTTGGGATGATCTTGCTTACCGCTGACCTATTCAGCTGATCTCTCAGTGCTTTGATGCGCTGGTCCCTTCATGGGGCAAACTTGCGTACTGCTAACCTTTCAGTGCTTTGTTGCGCTGGTCCCTTCATGGGGTGGACATTCATACCGCTGACCTGCACTGCACATCTGACCTCTCAGTGCTTTGGTTCCCTGGTCCTTTCTTTGGATGATCTTTCATATTGTTGTCCTGTGCAATTGACCTCTCAGTACTTTGATGTACTGGTCCCTTCGGGGAGCAAACTTACATACCGCTGACCTATGCAACTGACCTCTCTGTACTTTGATGTGCGGGTCCTCCTTTCATGGGGCAATTTTGCATACCGCTGACCTGCATAGCTGACCTCTCAGTGCTTTGGTGCGCTGGTCCCCTCATTGGACGATATTTCATACCCTTGACCTGTGCAATTGACCTCACAGTGCTTTGATGTGCTTGTCCCTTCATGGGATGTTTTTGCATACCGCTCACCTGTTCAACTGACCTCTCAGTGTTTGGATGCGTTGGTCCCTTCATGGTATGATTTGGCATACTGCTGACCTGCATAATTGACCTCTCAGTGTTTTGATGTGTTGGTCCCTTCATGGGATGATTTGGCATATCGCTGACCTGCCTAATTGACTTCTCAGTGCTTTGATGCGCTGGTCTCTTCATGGGGTAAATTTCGATTCTGCTGAACTACCCCGGGAAACTGACCTTTCAGTGCTTTGATGTGCTGGCCACTTCATGGGACTATTTTGCATACCACTGACCTGCAGAATCAACCTCTAAGTGCTTTGATGTGCTTGACCCTTCATGGGGCAAATTTGCATACAGCTGACCTCTCAGTGCTTTGATGCACTGGTCCTTTCTTGGGGTGAACTTGCATACCACTGGCCTCTCAGTGTTTTCAAGCACTGGTCCCTTCATTGAGCGAACTTGCATACCACTGGCCTCCACTGCTCAACTCTCAGTGCTTTGATGTGCTGGTTCCTTCATGGGACAATCTTGCATACCACTGATCTGCAGGATTTACCTCTCAGTGCTTTCATGCACTGGTCTCTTCATGGGGCGTTCTTGCATACCTCTGACCTGTGCAATTGACCTCGCAGTGCTTTAATGCACTGGACCCTTCATGGGGTGAATTTGTATACCACTGACCTCTCAGTGCTTTCATGCACTGGTCCCTTCATGGGGCAAACTTTTATGCCGCTAAACTCTCAGTGCTTTGATGTGCTGGTCCCTTCATGGGATAATCTTGCATACCGCTGAACTGCGGAATTGACCTCTCAGTTCTTTCATGCACTGGTCTCCGCATGTGGCGATCTTGCACATCCCTGACCTATGCAGGTGATCTCTCAGTGCTTTGATTTGCTGGTCCCCTCATGGGGCAAACTTGAATACCGGTAACCCCTCAGTGCGTTGATGCACTGGTACCTTCATTAGATGATCTTTCAAACTGTTGACCTGTGCCATTGACCTCTCAGTGCTTTGGTGCACTGGTCCCTTCATTGAATGATCGTTCATGCCGTTGACCTGTGCAATTGATCTCTCAGTGCTTTGATGCACAGGTCCCTTCATGGGACATTTTTGCATACCACTCACCTGTGCAACTGACCTCTCAGTGTTTTGATGCGTTGGTCCCTTCATGGTATGATTTGGCATACTGCTCACCTGCATAATTGACCTCTCAGTGCTTTAATGCGCTGGTCTCTTCATGCGATGATTTTGCAAACTGCTGACCTGCATAATTGACCTCCTAGTGCTTTGATGTGCTGGTCCCTTTATTGTGAAAACTTGCATACCACTAGCCTCTGAGTGCTTTGATGTGCTGATCCCTTCATGGGGCGAATTTCAATACTGCTGAACTACGCTGTGCAACTGACCGTTCAGTGCTTTGGTGTGCTGGCCACTTCAAGGCACTATTTCGCATATTGCTGACCTGTGCAATTGACCTCACAGTGCTTTAATGTGCTGGTCCCTTTATGGGGTGAATTTTCATTCTGCTGACCTCTCAGTATTTTTATGCACAGGTCCCTTCATTGAGTGAACTTGCATACCTCTGGCCTGCCCTGTTCAACTCTCAGTGCTTCCATGCACTGGTCTCTTAATGGGGAAAACTTTCCTGCCGCTAAACTCTCAGTGCTTTGATGTGCTAGTCCCTTCATGGGACAGTCTTGCATACCGCTGAACTGCGGAATTGACCTCTCAGTTCTTTCATGTACTGGTCTCTTCATGTGGCGATCTTGCACACCGCTGACCTATGCAGCTGATCTTGCAGTGCTTTGATGTGCTGATCCCCTCATGGGGCAAACTTGCATACCGGTTACCCCTCAGTGCTTTGATGCACTAGTACATTCAAACCATTGACCTGTTCAATTGACCTCTTAGTACTTTGATGTACTGGTCCCTTCATGGAGCAAACTTATATATCTCTGACCTATGCAACTGACCTCTCAGTACTTTGATGTACTGCTCCTCCTTTCAGGGGGTGATTTTGTATACCACTGACCGGCATAGCTGACCTCTCAGTGCTTTGGTGGCTGGTCCCTTCATTGGACGATCTTTCAAATGGTTAACCTGTGCCATTGATCTCTCAGTGCTTTGATGCGCTGGTCCCTTCATGGGACAATTTGGCATACCGCTGACCTCTGTAATTGATCCCTCAGAGCTTTGATGTGCTTGTCCCTTCATTGGACGATTTTGCATACCGCTGACCTGCATAATTGACCTCTCAGCGCTTTGATGCACTGGTCCCTTCATGGGATGATCTTGCATACCGCCAACCTGTGCAACAGACCTCTCAATGCTTTGATGCGCGGGTCCCTTCATGGGACTATTTTGCATACCGCTGACCTGGGGAATTGATCTCTAAGTGATTTCATGCATTAATCCCTTAATGGGGTGAACTTGCATACCGCAGACCTCTCAGTGCTTTGATGCGCTGGTCCCTTCAAGGAGCAAACCTTTATACCACCAGCCTCTCAGTGCTTTAATGCGCTGGTCTCTTCATGGGTCAAACTTCCATACTGCTAAACTGCCCTGCGCAACTGACTTCTCAGTGCTTTTATGTGCGGGGTCTCTTCATGGGATGATCTTTCATACCGCTGACCTATGCAGCTGACCTCTCAGTGCTTTGAAGCGCTAGTCCTATCATTGGACTACCTTGCATACAGCTGACCTGTGCAATAGAGCTCTCAGTGCCTTGATGCTCTGGTCCCTTCATGGAACATTCTTGCATACCTCTGACCTGTGCAACAGACCTCTCAGTGATTTGATGTGCTGGTCCCTTCATGGGACTATTTTGCATACCGCTGACCTGCGGAATTGACCTCTAAGTGATTTTATGGGTTGGTCCCTTCATGGGGCAAACTTGCATACCGCTAACCTCTCAGTGCTTTGATGCGCTGGTCCCTTCAAGGAGCAAACTTACATACCAGTAGCCTCTCAGTGCTTTAATGCGCTGGTCACTTCATGGGGCAAACTTCCATACTGCTAAACTTCCCTGTGCAACTGTCCCCTTAGTGCTTTGATGTGCTGGTCCCTTCATGGGAAGAAATTGCATACCGCTGACCTGTGCAAAAGACATCTCAGTGCTTGGATGCGCTGGTGCCTTCATGGGAAAATCTTGCATACTGCTGACCTGCGAAATTGACCTCTCCATGCTGTTTAATACGCTGGTGCCTTCATGGGGTGAATTTGCATATAGCTGTCCTCTCAGTGCCTTGAAGCACTGGTCCCTTCATGGGGCAAACTTGCTTACCGCTGACCTCCCCTGCTGAGCTCATCTCTCAGTACTTTGATGTGCTGGTCCTTTCATGGGAAAATCTTGCATACTGCTGACCTGCGAAATTGACCTCTCCATGCTGTTTAATACGCTGGTGCCTTCATGGGGTGAATTTGCATGTAGCTGTCCTCTCAGTGCCTTGAAGCACTGGTCCCTTCATGGGGCAAACTTGCATACCACTGGCCTGCCCTGCTCAACTCTGTGCTTTGATGTTCTGGTCCCTTCATGGGGCAAACTTGCATATCACTAACCTCTCAGTGCTTTGATGTGCTGGTCCCTTGATGGGGCAAACGCTCCTTCCCTTCATGGGGCATACTTCCTTACTTCTGAACTGCCCTCCGAAACTGACCTCTCAGTGCTGACCTGTGCAATTAAACTCTCAGTGATTTGATGTGCAGGCCCCTTCATGGAGCAATTTTGCATGTGACTGACCTGCGGAATTGACCTCGCAGCGATTTGATGCGCTGGTCCCTTCATGGGATGATCTTGCATACTGCTGACCTATGCAGCTGACTTCTCAGTGCTTTGATGCACTGGTCCCTTCATGTAGCGAACTTGCATACTGCTAACCGCTGAGTCCTTTGATGCACTGGTCTCTTCATGGGGCGAACTTGCATACCACTAACCTGCCTTGAGCAACTCTCAGTGGTTTAAATTGCTGGTCCTTTCATGGGGCAATCTTGCAGACCGCTGATGTGTGGATTTGACCTCTCAGTGCTCTGATGTGCTGGTCTCTTCATGAGGCGATCTTGATTACCACCTACCTGTGCAACTAAATTCTCAGTACTTTGATGGGCTGGTCCATTCATGGGGTGAACTTGCATACCGCTCACCTCTCAGTGCTGTGATGCACTGGTCCCTTCATGGGGTGAACTTCCATGCCTCTAAATTGCCCTGCACAGCTCACCTCTCAGTGCTTTGGTCCGCTGGTCTCTTCATGGTGCAATCTTGCACAACTCTGACCTGCAATACGCAGATGATCTCTGTGCTTTGGTGCTCTGGTTCCTTCATGGGGCAATCTTGCATACTGCTGACCTGCCCTGTGCAGTGGCCTCGCAGTGCTTTGGTGTGCTGGTCCCTTCATTGGATGATCTTGCATACCGCTGTCCTGCACTGTGCAATTAACCTCTAAGTGCTTTTGATGCGTTGCTCCGTTCATGGGGTGAACTTTCATACCGAAGACCTTCCCTGCACAGCTGACCTCTCAGTGCTTTGGTGTGCTGGTCCCTTCATGGGGCGATCTTGCATACTGCTGACCTGTTCAACTGACCTCACAGTACTTTGTTGTGCTGGTCCCTTCATGGGGCAAACTTCCTTACTGCTGAAATGCCCTGAGCAACTGACCTCTCAGTGCTTTGATGCACTGGTCCCTTCATGGCACTATCCTGCATACCCCTGACCTGTGCAATAGACCGCTCAGTGCTTTGATGCCCTGGTCCCTTCATGGGGCAAACTTGCATACCCCTAACCTCTCAGTGCTTTGATGTGCTTGTCTCTCCATCGGGTGAACTTTCATACCACTGACTTGCCCTGCACAGCTAACCTCTCGGTGCTTTGATGTGCTGGTCCCTTCATGGGGCGATCTTCCATGCCGTTGACCTGTGCAACTAACTTCTCAGTACTTTGTTGTGCTGGTCCCTTCATGGGGCGATCTTCCTTACTGCTGACCTGCCCCGCACGGTTGACCTTTCATTGCTTTGATGCGCTGGTCCCTTAATGGAATGGTCCTACGTACCACTGTCCTATCCAGTGCAGTTGTCCTGTCAGTGCTTTGGTGTGCTGGTCCCTTCATGGGGTGATCTTTCATACCGCTGACCTGTGCAACTGAATTCTCAGTGCTTTGATGCACTGGACCCTTCATGGGGTGAACTTTCATACCGCTGACCTGCCCTGCACAGCTGACCTCTCAGTGCTTTGATGCGCTGCTCCCTTCATGTTTAGAACTTGTATACTGCTAACATCTCATTGCTTTGATGCACTGGTCCCTTCATGGGACTAACTTGCATACCACTGACCTGCCCTGCCTTGCTCAACTCTCAGTGCTTTGATGTGCTGGTCCCTTCATTGGGCAAACTTGCATACAACTAACCTCTCAGTGATTTGATTCGCTGCTCCATTCAAGGGGCAAACTTGCATACCACTAGCCTCTCAGTGCTTTAATGCGCTGGTCCCTTCATGGGGCGAACTTCCATCCTGCTGAACTGCCCTTCGCAACTGACCTCTCAGTGCTATGATGCACTGGTCTCTTGATGGGACGATCTTGCATACCGCTGACCTGTACAAAAGACCTCCCAGAGCTTGGATGCACTGGTCCCTTCATGGGGTGAATTTGCAGACTGCTGACCTGCCCTGCTCAGCTGACCTCTCAGAGCTTTGATGTGCTGGTCCCTTCATGGGGCGAACTTGCATATCACTGACCTGTCCTTCGCAACTCTCAGTGCTTTAATGTACTGGTCCCTTCATGGGGCAATCTTGCATAATGCTGACCTGCAGAAAAGACCTCAAAGTGCTTTGATGCAATGGTCTCTTCATGGGGTGAACTTGCATAGTGCTGACCTGTGCAGCTGACCTCTCAGTGTTTTGATGTGCTGGTCCCTTCATGGGGCAAACTTGCATACTTCTAGCCTCTCAGTGCTTTGATGCATTGATCTCTTCATGGGGTGAACTTTCATACCACTGGCCTGCCCTGCTCAACTCTCAGTGCTGTGATGTGCTGGTCCCTTCATGGGGTGATCTTGCGTACGCGGAATTACGAAGTTGACCTCTCAGTGCTTTGATGCACTGGTCTTTTCATGGGGTGATCTTGCATACTTCTGACCTATGCAGCTGACCTCTCCGTGCTTTGATACGCTGGTCCCTTGATGGGGCACACTTGCATATTACTAACTTCTCAGTGATATGATGCACTGATCCCTTCATGGGGTGAACTTTCATGCCTCTGAACTGCCCTGCACAACAGACCTCTCAATGCTTTGGTGACCTGGTCCCTTCATGAGGCGATCTTGCATACTGTGGACCTGTGCAACTGACCTCTTAGTACGTGGAGGTGCTGGTCCCTTCATTGGGTGATCTTCCATACTGCTGACCTGTCCTGCATAACTGACCTTCAGTGCTTTAAAGCCCTTGTCCCTTCATGGGGAAAATTTGCATACCACTGACCTCTCAGTGCTTTGATGCGCTGGTCCCTTCATGGGACGATCTTGCATACCACTGGCATGTAATGCTCAACTCTATGCTTTGATGTGCTGGTCCCTTCATAGGGCAAACATGCATACCACTAACCTTTTAGTGCTTTGATGCACTGGTCACTTCATGGGGCGAAGTTTTGTACTGCTGAACTGCCCTGTGTAACTGCCCTCTCAGTGCTTTGATGCACTGGCCCTTTCATGGGATGATTTTGCATACCACTGACCTGGGGAATTGACCTCTCAGTGCTTTGATGCGCTGGTCCCTTCATGGGAAGATCTTGCATACCGCTGACCTATGCAGCTGACCTCTCAGTGCTGTGATGTGCTTGTCCCATCATTGGATGATCTTGCATACTGCTGACCTGTGCAATTGAGCTCTCAGTCCTTTGATGTGCTGGTCCTGTAATGGGACGATTTTGCATAATGCTCACCTGCAGAATTGACCTCTCAGTGCTTTGATGCACTGGACCCTTCATGGGGCTATCTTGCATTCCGCTGACCTGTGCAGCAAACCTATCAGTGCTTTGACGCGCGGGTCCCTTCATGTGGTGAACTTGCATACCGCTAACCTCTCTGTGCTTTGATGCGCTGGTCTCTTCATGGGGCAAACTTGCATACTTCTGACCTGCCATGCGCATCTCTCAGTGCTTTAAACTGCTTGTCCTTTCATGGGGCAATCTTGCATATGCCTGAGGTGTAGAATTGACCTCTCAGTGCTTTGATGTGCTGGTCTCTTCATGAGGCAATCTTGCATACCGCCTACCTGTGCAACTAAGTTCTCAGTACTTTGATGTGCTGGTCCCTTCATGGGGCGAACTTGCATACTACTCACCTCTCAGTGCTGTGATGCACTGGTCCCTTCATGGGGTGAACTTCTATACCTCTTACCTGCCCTGCACAACTGACCTCTCAGTGCTTTGATCTGCTGGTCTCTTCGATGGGCAATCTTGCACACCTCTGACCTGCCCTGCGCAGTTGATCTCTTTGCTTTGGTGCTCCGGTCCCTTCATAAGACAATCTTGCATACCGCTGACCTGTCCTGAGCAGTTGGCCTCTCAGTGCTTTGGTGCTCTGGTCCCTTCATGGGCCAATCTTGCATACTGCTGACCTGTTGACCTCTCAATGCTTTGATGTGTTGGTCCCTTCTTGGTGTGAACTTGCATACCCCTCAACTTCCTTGTGCAACTGACCTTTCACTGCTTTGATGCGCTGGTCCCTTCATGGAGCGAATTTGCATTCCACTGACGTGCCCTGCACAAATAACCTCTCAGTGCTTTCATGCGCTGGTCACTTCATGGGGAGAACTTGCATACCACTAATGTCTTATTGCTTTGGTGCTCTGGTCCCTTCATGGGGCAAACTTGCATGCCATTAACCTCTCAATGCTTTGATGCACTTGTCACTTCATGGGGCAAACTTGCATAATACTGACCTCTCAGTGCTTTGATGCGCTGGTCACTTCATGGGGCAAACTTGCATTCTACTGACCTCTCAGTGCTTTGATTCGCTGGTCCCTTCATGGGGCAAACTTGCATACCATTGACCTCTCAGTGCTTTGATGCACTGGTCCCTTCATGGGGCGAACTTCCACACTGCTGAACTGTGCAACAGATTTCTCAGTGCTTAGATTTGCTGGTCCCTTCATGGGGCAAATTTGCGTACCACTGACCTGCCCTGCTCAGCTGACCTTTCACTGCTTTGATGCATTAGTCCCTTTATGGGGCGATCTTGCATACTGCTGACCTGCAGAACTGACCTCTCAGTGCTTTGATGCACTGGTCTCTTCATGGATCGATCTTGCATACCGCTGACCTGCCTTGCACATCTGAACTCTCAGTGCTTTAGTGTGCTGGTCCCTTCATGGGATGATCTTGCATACTGCTGACCTACCCTGTGCAGTTGACCTCTCAGTGCTTTGGTGCCTTGGTCCCTTCATGGGGCGATCTTGCATACCGCAGACCTGCGGAATTGACCTCTGTTCTTTGATGCGCTGGTCACTTAATGGTGTGATTTTGCATTCTGCTGAGCTGTGCTGCAGACCTCTCAGTGCTTTGATGTGTTGGTCCCTTCATGGGACAAACTTCCATACTGCTGACCTGCCCTCCACAACTGACCTCTCAGTGCTTTAATGTGCTGGTCCCTTCAGGGGGCGAACTTCCTTCCCCTTGGCCTGCCCTGAGCAACTGATATTCAGTGCTTTAATGTGCTGGTCCCTTCACAGGGCACATTTCCATACTGCTGACCTGCTATGCACAGCTGATCTCTCAGTGCATTGATGCGCTGGTCTCTTCATGGGCCGAATTTGCATACCGCTAACCTCTCAGTGCTTTGATGTGCTGGCCCCTTCAAGGGATAATTTTGTAAACCACTGACTTGCAAAATCGACCTCTCAGTGCTTTGATGCACTGATCCCTTCATGGGACGATGTTGCATACTGCTAACCTGCCCTGCTCAGCTGACTTCTCACTGCTTTGTTGCGCTGGTCCCTTTATGAGGTGATCTTGCATACCGCTAACCTGCAGAACTGACCTCTCAGTGCTGTGATGCGCTGGTCCCTTCATGGGGTGATCTTCCATACCACTGACCTGCCTTGCGCAGTTGAACTCTCAGTGCTTCGGTGCACTGGTCCCCTCATTGGGTGATCTTGCATACCTCTGACCTGCACAATTGACCTCTCAGTACTTTGGTGCCTTGATTCCTTCATGGGGCGATCTTGCATACCGCAGACCGGCAAAATTGACCTCTGTTCTTTTATGCGCTGGTCCCTTCATGGGGCAATCTTGCTTACTGCTGACCTGCCCTCCACAACTGACCTCTCAGTGCTTTAATGCGCTGGTCCCTTCATGGGGCGAACTTCCATACCGCTGACCTGACCTCCACAACTGACCTCTCAGTGCTTTAATGTGCTGGTCCCTTCATGGGGCGAACTTGCATAACCTGACCTGCCCTGAGCAACTGATATACAGTGCTTTGATGCACTGGGCCCTTCATAGGGCACATTTGCATACCGCTGCCTAATATGCACAGCTGATCTCTCAGTGCATTGATGCAGTGGTCCCTTCATGGGTTAAATTTGAATACCGCTAACCTCTCAGTTCTTTGATGTGCTAGACCCTTCATGGGGCAATCATGCATACAGCTGACCTGCAGAATTGACCTCTCACAGCTTTGATGCACTGGTCTCTTCATGGGGCGATCTTGCATACCGCTGACCTGTGCTGCTGACCTCTCAGTGCTTTGATGCACTGGTACCTTCATTGGGCGAACTAGCATACCACTGACCTGTCCTGCGCAGTTGACCTCGTAGTCCTTTAGTGCGCTGGTCCTTTCATGGGGCGAACTTGCATACTGCTGACCTGCCCTCTGCAGTTGACCTCTCAGTGCTTTGGTGCACTTGTCCCTTCATGGGCGACCTTGCATACCATTGACCTGCCCTGCGCAGTTTACTTTAGTTTGGTGCACTGGCCCCTTATGGGGCGATCTTGCATACCGCAGACTTGATCTGCATAATTGGTCACTTCATGAGACGATCTTCCCTACCTCTGACTTGCTCTGCCTAATTGACTTCTCATTATTTGATAAACTGGTCTCTTCATGATCCGATCTTGTATATTTCTAACTTGCTCTGTGCAATTGACATCTAGGTTCTTTGATGCTCTGATATTTTCATGAGACGATGTTGCCTACCTCTGACTTGCTCTCTGTAATTTGCTACTCAGTATTTGATATACTGGTCTCTTCATGAGGCGATCTATCATACCTCTGACTTGTTCTATGCAATTGACTTCTCAGTAATTGATTCACTGGTCTCTTCATGATGGGTCATAACTGGGAGCGCGCTGCAGTACTTCATCAAGGGTGGTAATGGAGTACACTGCTGTGCTTCATCAAAGGGTGATAGCTAGTTCTACGGTACAGTGCTTCATTGAGGAGTGGAAACTGGGAGCACTCTGCTATGCTTCATTGAGAAGTCATAACAGAGTATGGTGCTGTACTTAATTGAGGGCTGGTAGGGAATATGGAGTGGTAACTGGGAGTATGCTACTGTGCCTCACTGAGAGCTTGTAAAGTAGTATTCTGCTGTGCTTAATCGAGTGGTGGTAAGTGGCAGTACACTTCTGTGTTTCTTTGTGGCATGGTAACTGGGAGTACATTGCTGTGCTTACTTGAGGGGTGGTAACTGGGAGTACATTGCTGTGCTTCACTGAGGGGTGTTAACTGGGAGTACACTCCTGTGTTTCAGTGAGGGATGGTGCCTGGGAGTATGGTGCTGTGCTTCCTTGAATGGTGGTAACTGGGTGTGCGCTGCTGTGCTTTACTGAGGGATGGTAACTGGGAGTATGCTGCTCTGCTACCATGAGGGATGGTAACTGAGAATGTGCTGCTGTGCTTCACTAAGGGGTGGTAACTGGAAGTTCTCCGCTGTACTTTCTTGATGGCTGCGAAGTGGGAGTACGCTACTGTGCTTCATTGAGGAATGGTAACTGGGAGTACGCTGCTGTGCTTCATTGAGGGGTTGTAACTGGGAGTACGCAGCTCTGCTTTATTGAGGAGTGGTAGCAGCACTCCGCTGTGCTTCATTGAAGGGTGGTAGCTGGGAGCATGTGGTATGGTAACAGTTTGGTGCTGTGTTTCATCAAGGTGTGGTAATGGAGTACGCTGTTGTGATTCGAGTGGTGGTAACAGTATGCTGCTGTGCTTCATTGAGGGGTAGTAATGGAGAATGCTGCTGTGTTTCATTGAGGGGTGGTCAGTGGGAGTACACTGCTTTGCTTCATTGAGGGGTTGTAACTGGGAATAATCGGCAGTGCTTCCTTGAGGGGTGATAGCTGGTAGTACGCTGCTGTGCTTCATTGAGAGTTGCTAACTGGGAGCATGAGGGCTGGTAACAGACTACGCTGTTGTGCTTCATTGAAGGGCATTAACTGGGAGTATGTTGTTGTGCTTCATTGAGGGATTGTAACTGAGGTAGGATGTTGTGCTTCATTAAGTTGTGGTATGGTAATATGATGGGTGGTAACTGGAAGTACCCTGCTGTGCTTTCTTGATGGGTGGCAACTGGGGTTACGCTGCTGTGCTTTAAAGAGGGGCACTAACTGGGAGTATGAGGGCTGGTAACAGCCTATGCTGCTGGGCTTTATTGAGTGGCGTTAACTGGGAGAACGTCGCTGTGCTTTATTGAGGGTTTGTAACTGGAGTACACTGTTGTACTTCATTAAGTTTTGGTAACAGAATATGATGCGTGGTAACTGAGAGTATGCTGCTATGCTTCCTTCAGAGGGTGGCTCATGGGAGTAAGCTACACTGCTTAATTGAGGGGTGGGAACAGAATATGAGGGGTGATAATTCACTACGCTGCTGTGCTTCATAGCGCAGAGGTAACAAAATACTCGGCTGTGCTTCACTGGGGGTTTAAACTGGGAGTATGAGGGGTTGTAACGGAGTTCACTGCTGTGCTTCAGTGAGGGATGATAACTAGGAATACGCTGCTGTGCTTCATTTAGGGGTTGGAACTGGGAGTCCGCTGCTATACTTTTTTGATGGGTGGTAACTGGGAGTGCTCTGCTTTGCTTCACTGAGCTATGGTAACTGGGACTATGCAGTTGTGCTTCATTGAGGGTGGTTACTGGGAGAGCACTTCTCTTCATTGAGGGGTGGCAACAGATTTGATGGGGTGATAATGCACTACGCTGCTGTGCTTCATTGAGCGGTGGTAACGAAGTACGCGGCTGTGCTTCATTGAGGGGTGGTAACTAGGAGCATGATGGGTGGTAACAGAGTATGCTGCTGTGCTTTACTGAAGGATGGTAACTTGCAGTATGCTGCTGTGCTTCATAGAGGGGTGTTAACTGGGAGTTTGTTGCTGTCCTTCAATGAGAGGTAGTAACTGAGTACGGTGCAGTGCTTTACTAAGTTGTGGTAATGAGGACTGCCCTGCTTCATTGAGAGTTGGTAACGGAGTATGAGGAGTAGTAACTAGGAGTACGCTGCAGTGCTTCACTAAAGGATGGTAACTATGACTGCGCTGCTCTGCTTCATTGAGAGGCGGTTACTGGGAGCACACTGCTCCGCTTCATTGAGGGGTGGTATCTGGGCGTTTGAGGGATGATAAGTGGGAGTATGCTGCTTTGCTTCATTGAGAGGTGGTAACAGGGAGCGTGCTGCTGTGCATCACTGAGGGATGGTAACTGGGATTACGCTGGTGTGCTTCATTGAGGGGTGTTTACTTGATGTATGCAAGGCACCTTGTCAATGGTTGACTGGACTGGAATTCTCTGAAAACTGTTTTATTCTTTTTTATTGTATTATGTCTATTTATTATTTTTTTAACTTGTCCTGAAATATAGATTTAGTAATTAAATATAAGTATGAGGGGTGGAAATGTACTACACTTCTGTGCTTCATTTAGGTATGTTAACTGGGAGTGCGCTGCTGTGCTTCATTGAGGGGTGGTAATGGACTGCACTGCTGCGCTTCACAGGGGTGGTAGCTAGTAATACGCTGCTCTGCTTCATTGTGGGATTGTAATGGAGTATGAGGGGTGGCAACCTAGTTCACTGCTGTGCTTCTTCAAGGGGCGATAACTGGAGAATTGTGCTGTGCTTTATTAAGGGCTACTAACGGAGTACACTGTTGTTCTTTATTGAAGGGTGGTAACAGTGACTACACTGCTGTGCTTTACTGAGAGGTGCTAAATGTAGTATGCTGCTGTGCTTCCTTGAGGCATGGTAACAGAGTATTCTTCTGTGCTTCATGGAGTGGTGGTAATTCGGAGAACGTTGCTGTGCTTCATTGAGTGGTGGTAACTAAGTAAACAGATGAGCTTCACTGAGGGTTGGTAACTGGAATTGTGCTGCTGTGCTTTCTTGAGGAGGTGGCAACTGGCAGTACCCTGCTTGGCTTCATTGAGGGTTAGTAACTGGAAGTACTGTGCTGTGCTTCATTCAAGGGTGGTAACAGAGTATGCAGGTGGAAATGGACTACACTTCTGTGCTTCATTGAGGGGTGATAACTGGAAGTGCATTGCCGTGCTTCATTGAGGTGTGGTAACTGGGAGTATGAGGGGTGGTAATGCACTATGCTGCTGTGCTTCATTGAGCAGTAGTAATGAAGTATGCTGCTGTGCTTCACTGAGGGTGGTAACTGGGAGTATGCTGCTGTGCTTCATTGAGGGTGGGGAACTAGGAGCATGATGGGTGGCAACAGAGTTCGCTGCTGTACTAAATCGAGGGGTAGTAACTGAATAAGCTGCTGTGCTTCATTGAGGGCTGGTAACGGAGTACAGTGCAGTGCTTTATTAAGTTGAGGTTACAGGGAATACCCTGCTGTGCTTCATTGAGGTGTAAAGGAGTATGAGGGGTATTAACTAGAAGTACCCTGTGCTTAATTGAGTGATGATAACTGGGAATATGCTGCTCTGCTTCACTGAGAGATGGTAACTGAGACTAAGCTGCTGTGCTTCATTGAGCAGTGGTAACAAAGTACGCTGCTGTGCTTCATTGAGGGGTGGTAACCGGATGTATGTAAGTCACCTTGTCAAATGTTGGCTGGACTGGAATTCTCTGAAAACAGTTTAATTCTTTTTATTGTATTATGTCTATTTATTCTTTTATGAACTTGTGCCGAAATAAGTATGATGGGTGGAAATGAACTACGCTTTTGTGTCTCATTGAGGGGTGGTACTTGGAGTACACTGCCATGCTTCTTTGAGGGGTGGTAACTGGGAGTATGCTGATGTGCTTCATTGAGGGATGGTAACTGGGATTGAGCTGCTGTGCTACACTGAGGGGTGGTAACTGGGACTATGCTGCTGTTCTTTACTGAGTGGTGGAAAGAGTATGCTGCTGTGGTTCATTGAGGTGTAATAATGGAGTATGCTGCTGTGCTTCATTGAGTGGTGGGAACTGGGAGTATGAGGGGTGGTAATGTACTATGCTGCTGTGCTTCACTGAGCAGTGGTTACTGAGAGTATAAGGGGTGGTAATGGATTACGCTGCTGTGCTGTTTTATTGAGCGCTTTTAATGGAGTAAGCTGCTGTACTTCACTGAAGTATAGTACCTGAGTAGGCTGCTATGATTTACTGAGGGGTGGTAACTGAGTACGCTACTGTGCTTAATTCAGGGGTGTTAACAGAGTACGCTGTTGTGCTACATGGAGGGGTGGTAATTCGGAGTACGTTGCTGTACTTCATTGAGGGGTGGTAACTGGGAGTATACTGCTGTGCTTCAATGAGTGGTTGTAACTGAGAGTATGTTGCGGTGATTCATTGAGGGTGGTAACTGGGTGTATGAGTGGTCATAATGGACTATGCTGCTGTGCTTCATTGAGATGTGAGAGCTGAGTATGCTGCTGTGCTTCACTGAGGTGGGTAACTGGGAGTATGCAGGTTTGCTTAGTTGAGGGATTGTAACTGAGAATACACTGCATGCTTCAGAGGGGTGGTTGCTGGCTGTATGCTGCTCTGCTTATTTGAGGTGTGGTAACGGAGTACACTGCTGTGCTTCATTGAGAGTTTGTAACAGAGAACGCTGCTGTGCTTCATTGAGAAGTGGTAACTGGGAGTATGCTGCTGTGCTTTGAGTGGTAGTAATGAAGTATGCTGCTGTGCTTTGTTGAGCGGTGGTTACTGGGAGTACACTGCAGTGCGTCATTGAGGGTTGGTAAATGGAAGTACACTGCTGTGCTTCATTGGGAGGTGGTACCTGGGAGTATACTCCTGTGTTTTATTGAGGGGTGTTAACTGGGGCTTCATTGATGTGCTTCATTGAGGGATGCTAACTAGGTATGAGGGGTGGTAACGGACTGTGCTGTTTTGCTTTCTTGAGGGGTGGTAACTGGGAGTACGCTGCTGTGCTTCATTGAGAGCCTGTGATGGAGTACGCTCCTGTGCTTCATTGAGGTGTGGTAAAATAATATGCTGCTACACCTTGAGAGGTTTAACAGAGTATGCTGCAGTGTTTCATTGAGTTGTGGTAAGAATGTACGCTGCTGTTCTTCATTGAGGGTGGTAACGGTATATGAGGGCTGGTAATATACTACTCTGCTGTGCTTTTTTGAAGGGTTGTAACAGAGTACGCTGCTGTGCTTCACTGAGGTGTGGTAACTGAGAGTACACTACTGCACTTCATTGAGGGGTGGTCACTTGGAGTACTCTACTTTGCTTCATTGATGGGCTGTAACTGGGAATTCACTGCTGTGATTCATTGAGGGGTGGTTACTGCGTCTACAATACTTTGCTTTCTTGAGGGGTGGCAATTTGGAGTACTCTGCTGTGCTTCTTTGAAGGGTGGTAACTAGGTGTATGAGGGGTGGTAAAGTACGCTGCTGTTCTTCATTAAGGGTGGTCACTGGGAGTACACTTCTGTGCTTCATTGAGGGGTGGTGCCTGGGAGTATGCTGCTGTGCTTCATTGAATGGTGGTAACTGGGTGTGCGCTGCTGTGCTTTATGAGGGATGGTAACTGGGAGTATGCTGCTCTGCTACCATGAGGGTGGTAACTGAGAATGTGCTGCTGTGCTTCACTAAGGGGTGGTAACTGGAAGTACTCTGCTGTTATTTCTTGATGGCTGTGAAGTGAGAGTACGCTACTGTGCTTCATTGAGGAATGGTAACTGGGAGTACACTGCTGTGCTTCATTGAGGGGTTGTAACTGGGAGCACGCTGCTCTGCTTTATTGAGGAGTGGTAACAGCACTCCGCTGTGCTGCATTGAAGGGTGGTAGCTGGGAGCATGAGGGATGGTAACAGTTTGGTGCTGTGTTTCATCAAGGGGTGGTAATGGAGTACGCTGTTGTGATTCGAGTGGTGGTAACAGTATGCTGCTGTGCTTCATTGAGGGGTAGTAACGGAGAAAGCTGCTGTGTTATATTGAGGGGTGGTCAGTGGGAGTACACTGCTTTGCTTCATTGAGGGGTTGCAACTGGGAATAATCGGCAGTGCTTCCTTGAGAGGTGATAGCTGGTAGTACACTGCTGTGCTTCATTGAGGGATGCTAACTGGGAGCATGAGGGCTGGTAACAGACTACGCTGCTGTGCTTCATTGAAGGGCATTAACTGGGAGTATGTTGCTGTGCTTCATTGAGGGGTTGTAACTGAGGTAGGATGTTGTACTTCATTAAGTTGTGGGATGGTAATATGATGGGTGGTAACAGGAAGCACCCTGCTATGCGTTCTTGATGGGTGGCAACTGGGGTTACGCTGCTGTGCTTTAAAGAGGGGCACTAACTGGGAGTATGAGGGCTGGTAACAGCCTATGCTGCTGGGCTTTATTGAGTAGCGTTAACTGGGAGAACGTCGCTGTGCTTTATTGAGGGTTTGCAACTAGAGTACACTGTTGTACTTCATTAAGTTGTGGTAACAGAATATGATGTGTGGTAACTGAGAGTACGCTGCTATGCTTCCTTGAGAGGGTGGCTCCTGGGAGTAAGCTGCACTGCTTAATTGAGGGGTGGGAACAGAATATGAGGGGTGATAATTCACTACGCTGCTGTGCTTCATTGCACAGTGGTAACGAAATACTCAGCTGTGCTTCTCTGGGGGTGGACTCTGGGAGTATGAGGGGTTGTAACGGAGTTCACTGCTGTGCTTCAGTGAGGGATGATAACTAGGAATACGCTGCTGTGCTTCATTTAGGGGTTGGAACAGGGAGTCCGCTGCTGTACTTTTTTGATGGGTGGTAACTGGGAGTGCTCTGCTTTGCTTCACTGAGCTATGGTAACTGGGGCTATGCAGTTGTGCTTCATTGAGGGTGGTTACTGGGAGAATGCTTCTCTTCATTGAGGGGTGGCAACAGATTTGATGGGGTGATAATGCACTACGCTGCTGTGCTTCATTGAGCGGTGGTAACGAAGTACGCGACTGTGCTTCATTGAGGGGTGGTAACTAGGAGCATGATAGGTGGTAACAGAGTACGCTGCAGTGCTTCACTGAAGGATGGTAACTGGGAGTATGTTGCTGTGCTTCACAGAGGGGTGGTAATTGGGAGATGAGGGCTGTTAATGGACTATGCTGCGATGCTTCATTGAGGGGTGGTAACTGGGAGTAAGCTGCTGTGCTTCACTGATGGATGGTAACTATGACTTCACTGCTATGCTTCATTGAGAGGCGGTTACTGGGAGCACACTGCTCTGCTTCATTGAGGGGTGGTAACTGGGAGTTTGAGGGATGATAAGTGGGAGTATGCTGCTTTGCTTCATTGAGAGGTGGTAACAGGGAGCATGCTGCTGTGCATCACTGAGGGATGGTAACTGGGATTACGCTGGTGTGCTTCATTGAGGGGTGTTTACTTGATGTATGCAAGGCACCTTGTCAATGGTTGACTGGACTGGAATTCTCTGAAAACTGTTTTATTCTTTTTTATTGTATTATGTCTATTTATTATTTTTTTAACTTGTCCTGAAATATAGATTTAGTAATTAAATATAAGTATGAGGGGTGGAAATGTACTACACTTCTGTGCTTCATTTAGGGATGTTAACTGGGAGTGCGCTGCTGTGCTTCATAGAGGGGTGGTAATGGACTGCACTGCTGCGCTTCACAGGGGTGGTAGCTAGTAATGCGCTGCTCTGCTTCATTGTGGGATTGTAATGGAGTATGAGGGGTGGCAACCCAGTTCACTGTTGTGCTTCTTCAAGGGGCGATAACTGGAGAATTGTGCTGTGCTTTATTGAGGGCTGCTAACGGAGTACACTGCTGTTCTTTATTGAAGGGTGGTAACAGTGACTACGCTGCTGTGCTTTACTGAGAGGTGCTAAATGTAGTATGCTGCTGTGCTTCCTTGAGGCATGGTAACAGAGTATTCTTCTGTGCTTCATGGAGTGGTGGTAATTCGGAGTACGTTGCTGTGCTTCATTGAGTGGTGCTAACTAAGTAAACAGCTGAGCTTCACTGATGATTGGTAACTGGAATTGTGCTGCTGTGCTTTCTTGAGGAGGTGGCAACTGGCAGTACCCTGCTGGGCTTCATTGAGGGTTAGTAACTGGAAGTACTGTGCTGTGCTTCATTCAAGGGTGGTAACAGAGTATGCGGGTGGAAATGGACTACGCTTCTGTGCTTCATTGAGGGGTGATAACTGAGACTGCATTGCCGTGCTTCATTGAGGTTTGGTAACTGGGAGTATGAGTGGTGGTAATGCACTATGCTGCTGTGCTTCATTGAGCAGTGGTAATGAAGTATGCTGCTGTGTTTCACTGGGGGTGGTAACTGGGAGTATGCTGCTGTGCTTCATTGAGAGTGGGGAGCTAGGAGCATGATGGGTGGTAACAGAGTTCACTGCTGTATCAAATCGAGGGGTAGTAACTGAATAAGCTGCTGTGCTTGATTGAGGGGTGGTAACAGAGTACAGTGCAGTGCTTTATTAAGTTGAGGTTACATGGAGTACCCTGCGGTGCTTCATTGAGAGGTGGTAAAGGAGTATGAGGGGTATTAACTAGAAGTACCATGTGCTTAATTGAGTGGTGGTAACTGGGAGTATGCTGCTGTGCTTCACTGAGGGATGGTAACTGGGACTACGCTGCTGTGCTTCATTGAGCAGTGGTACAAAGTATGCTGCTGTGCTTCATTGAGGGGTGGTAACAGGATGTATGTAAGTCGCCTTGTCAAATGTTGGCTGGACTGGAATTCTCTGAAAACAGTTTAATTCTTCTTTATTGTATTATGTCTATTTATTCTTTTATGAATTTGTGCCGAAATAAGTATGAGGGGTGGAAATGAACTAAGCTTCTGTGTCTCATTGAGGGGTGGTACTTGGAGTACACTGCCATGCTTCATTGAGGGGTGGTAACTGGGAGTATGCTGCTGAGCTTTCTTGTGGGGTGGTGACAGAGTATGCTGCTGTGCTTCATTGAGGGATGGTAACTGGGATTGAGCTGCTGTGCTACACTGAGGAGTGGTAACTGGGACTATGCTGCTCTGCTTTACTGAGTGGTGGCAAGAGTATGCTGCTGTGGTTCAATGAGGTGTAATAATGGAGTATGCTGCTGTGCTTCATTGAGTGGTGAGAACTGGGAGTATGAGGGGTGGTAATGTACTATGCTTCTGCGCTTCACTGAGCAGTGGTTACTGAGAGTATAAGGGGTGGTAATGGATTACGCTGCTGTGCTGTTTTATTGAGCGCTTTTAATGGAGTAAGCTGCTGTACTTCACTGAAGTGTAGTACCTGAGTAGGCTGCTATGCTTTACTGAGGGGTGGTAACTGAGTATGCTACTGTGCTTCATTGAGGGGTGTTAACAGAGTACGCTGTTGTGCTTCATGGAGGGGTGGTAATTCGGAGTACGTTGCTGTACTTCATTGAGGGGTGGTAACTGGGAGTATACTGCTGTGCTTCAATGAGTGGTTGTAACTGAGAGTATGTTGCGGTGATTCATTGGGGGTGGTAACTGGGTGCATGAGTGGTCATAATGGACTATGCTGCTGTGCTTCATTGAGATGTGGTAGCTGAATACGCTGCTGTGCTTCACTGAGGTGCGTAACTGGGAGTATGCAGGTTTGCTTAATTGAGGGATTGTAACTGAGAATACACTGCATGCTTCAGAGGGGTGGTTGCTGGCTGTATGCTGCTCTGCTTATTTGAGGTGTGGTAACAGAATACACTGCTGTGCTTCATTGAGAGTTTGTAACAGAGAACGCTGCTGTGCTTCATTGAGAAGTGGTAACTGGGAGTATGCTGCTGTGCTTTGAGTGGTAGTAATGAAGTATGCTGCTGTGCGTTATTGAGGGGTGTTAACTGGGGCTTCATTGCTGTGCTTCATTGAGGGATGCTAACTAGGTATATGGGGTGGTAATGGACTGTGCCGTTTGCTTTCTTGAGGGGTGGTAACTGGGAGTACGCTGCTGTGCTTCATTGAGAGCCTGTGATGGAGTACGCTCCTGTGCTTCATTGAGGTGTGGTAAAAAGAATATGCTGCTATGCCTTGAGAGATTTAACAGAGTACGCTGCGGTGCTTCATTGAGGTATTGTAAGAATGTACGCTGCTGTTCTTCATTGAGGGTGGTAACGGTCTATGAGGGCTGGTAATATACTACTCTGCTGTACTTTTTTGAGGGGTAGTAACAGAGTACGCTGCTGTGCTTCACTGAGGTGTGGTAACTGAGAGTACACTACTGCACATCATTGAGGGGTGGTCACTTGGAGTACTCTACTTTGCTTCATTGATGGGCTGTAACTGGGAATACACTGTTGTGATTCATTGAGGGGTGGTTACTGCGTCTACAATACTGTGCTTTCTTGAGGGGTGGCAATTTGGAGTACTCTGTTGTGCTTCTTTGAGGGGTGGTAACTAGGTGTATGAGGGGTGGTAAAGTACACTGCTGTTCTTCATTAAGGGTGGTCACTGGGAGTACACTTCTGTGCTTCATTGAGGGGTGGTGCCTGGGAGTATGCTGCTGTGCTTCATTGAATGGTGGTAACTGGGTGTGCGCTGCTGTGCTTTATGAGGGATGGTAACTTGGAGTATGCTGCTCTGCTACCATGAGGGGTGGTAACTGAGAATGTGCTGCTGTGCTTCACTAAGGGGTGGTAACTGGAAGTACTCTGCTGTTATTTCTTGATGGCTGTGAAGTGGGAGTACGCTACTGTGCTTCATTGAGGAATGGTAACTGGGAGTACGCTGCTGTGCTTCATTGAGGGGTTGTAACTGGGAGCACGCTGCTCTGCTTTATTGAGGAGTGGTAACAGCACTCCGCTGTGCTGCATTGAAGGGTGGTAGCTGGGAGCATGAGGGATGGTAACAGTTTGGTGCTGTGTTTCATCAAGGGGTGCGTCTACAATACTGTGCTTTCTTGAGGGGTGGCAATTTGGAGTACTCTGTTGTGCTTCTTTGAGGGGTGGTAACTAGGTGTATGAGGGGTGGTAAAGTACGCTGCTGTTCTTCATTAAGGGTGGTCACTGGGAGTACACTTCTGTGCTTCATTGAGGGGTGGTAATTGGGAGTTCGCTTTTGTGCTTTATTTAGAGTTGGCAACTGAATAAGCTGCTATGCTTCATTGAGGGGTAGTAACGGAGTATAAGGTGTGGTAACGGGCTACGCTGCTGTGCTTCATTGAGAGTTTGTAACTGAGAGTATGGGAGGTGCTGCTCCTCTCCATATGGTATGGGCCTCCCCCCTCCCAATGCCACTACTCGCAAGGTGCTGTCTAGGCTTTCCAAACTAGCCACAGGAGGAAAGCTGACCATTACACAATTTCCATAACTAATTTTACATTCATAAATTAATATCAATTAGAACAACTTATTAATTAATTTAAAAGAATTTACTTCCCACCCTTTACCACTATAAACCTCACAACTCACATCTTAAATTAATTACACAATTGCCATATTTAAATTTTAATTAATTAATTAGCATTAATTAACAAATAATTATTAATTAATTATAAATAAATTACTTCCCACCCCATTCCCCTATAAACACCACCAACCGTTCCTAAAAAAAATAACTCAATTAACATAAATAATTTTCCATTTAATTATTTATTATTAGTTAACTAGCATTTAATAAATACTCAATAAAAAATTAATTCCCAAAATGAACACTATTAACTATAAATTAAATAAATA
Source organism: Calotriton arnoldi (assembly GCA_963921515.1). Classification (NCBI taxonomy): domain Eukaryota; kingdom Metazoa; phylum Chordata; class Amphibia; order Caudata; family Salamandridae; genus Calotriton; species Calotriton arnoldi. Next base: position 650,421 of record CAWUFW010010342.1, on the reverse strand, counting down.
TTAATAAATATAAAATATTAATAAATGTATTATAATTAAATTACTTCCCTCCCTATTCTCCTATAAACCCACAACTCACTTCTAAAAAAATGACACAATTAATATAATTACCAATTAATTAATTAATATTAATTACCAACCAATTAATAAATAATTATTAATAAGTTAATTCCCATAATTAATACTATAAAATGTAAATTAAATGAATATTAATAAATAAAACATATTAATACATTTATTATAATTAAATTACTTCCCACCCTATTCACCTATAAATCCACAACCCGCTCCTAAAAAAATGACACAATCAACATTATTACCAATTAATTATTTAAAAATATTTAACAACCAATTAATAATTAATTAATAATAAATTAATTCCCAGAATTAACACTATAAAATCTAAATTAAATAAATACGAATAAATAAAAAATTATAATTAATTTATTATAATTAAATTACTTCCCACCCTATTCCCCTATTCCCTTATAAACCCACAACCCGCTGCGGAACTAAAAAATGCAAAATGTAATTAAAATAAAATTAATAGGTACTAAAAATGAACACATATATTAAAAAACAAAAGTAATACTTATACAAAAAAATAGTTCACATACTTTTAAAATGCATACTAAAATACATAACACTAATTAAAACATTGATATTTTAAACAACTATATTTTTGCAAACGATATTAATGATATTTTCAAAAATGATATTTGTTATGTTATGTTATGTTATGTTATGTTATGTAGTTTATAGAGCACATGACTGCCCCAGCAAAGGGGCGTCCCGGCGCAAATAACAATCTAATGGAGAGGACCACCAGGAAAGGCACAGGAACCTACAGTGAGGGAAAGAGATGAGTCTTAGTTGCCTTACGGAATGCCAGGTAATTATTTAGGCTGCGGATGGACAGTGGGAGAGAGTTCCAAAGTTTGGCTGCCAATGTGCGGAAGGCATGCCCCCAGCCCGTGCTCTCCTTACCCTGGGAACAATCGCCAGATGTTGGCCCATAGAGCGAAGTAGGAGGGAGGGGATGTAGGGCCAGAGCAGGGCAGCCAGAATGGAAGGTGAAGAGGAGTTCAGGATCTTGAAAGCGATGCAGAGGGTCTTAAATTCCACGCGTCTGGCCACCGGCAACCAATGTAGTCGGCGAATGGCAGCAGAGGTGGAGCAAGTCCTTGGGAGGCCAAGAAGAGTTCTGGCAGCCGCATTCTGAACCCTCTGTAATCTTAAAATCTCTGACTTGTTGGTCCCCAGGTAGAGCGAGCTGGCGTAATCCAGTCTCGACAAAATGGCAGCCTGGATGATAACCTGCCGAGTGGACGGATCAAAGTAACCTAACAATGGTTTAAGTCCCCGCAGAATACCTGTACAGGTCCCTGCCACTATCTTAGTTTGGGCCTGAAAGCTGACAGCAGAGTCCACCCAAACACCCAGATTCTTTACCACCTGTTTGGGGGTGGGGTCACAGCCCAAGGTTGTAGGCCACCAATGCTCACTCCGCATCTCACCATCCCGCCCGACCAACAGGATTTCAGTCTTGCTTGCGTTAAGCTGCAGACAGTTGGCGGACATCCACTCAGAAATGGCCGTGAGATTGCTTCGGAACATGGAGGCATCCTGTGCTGAGTTGCCAGACAGTGCCACTACCAACTGTGTATCATCAGCATACGATACCAGTGTCAGGCCTCTGCTCCTAGCCACCGCTGCTAGAGGTTGAACGTACAGATTGAACAGCGTAGGGCTCAATGCTGAGCCCTGTGGCACCCCTTGTTGAATAGTATGAATCCGAGAGCAAAAAGGGGGGGCCGACACCTGAAAGGTCCTCTCAGAGAGGAAGGAGGAGAACCAGTCAAGGGCTGAACTCGAAATCCCCGCCTCCTTCAGCCGTTGCAGCAAAATCTGGTGAGAGACCATATCAAACGCGGCACTGAGATCTAGTAAAATCAGTGCCGACGTACGTCCCTCATCCAGTGCAGCTCTCAGATGTTCAGTCACTGCTAGGAGGGCTGATTCCGTACTGTGGCCAGGGCGAAAGCCGTTCTGAGAAATGTCCAAGATGTTATTGTCTTCCAGGTAGCGTGTCAGAATGGAATTGACATGGGACTCAGCAATCTTAGATATCCATGGCAGGAGAGATATGGGACGGAAATTCTCCAGTTTGGTTGTGTCCAAGGAAGGCTTTTTTAACAGGGGAGTCACCCTCACTTGCTTCCAGGTCCTAGGGACAACTGCCCTGGACAGGGACATATTGATCACCTGACACAAAGGAGACAGGAGTATGGGTAGGGAGTTCATAAATTGCTCCGGTTTAAGGGGGTCTGCAGCAGAGCCTGATTTCACCTTGCTGCATAGCACCCGCATCTCGTCCTGAGAGATTGGTGGAAAGGACGTAAGAGTGTAGGTGGTACAGGAACTGAGTGCTGAGCCCAAAGATGGAGCAACTGGCAAGAAGGAATTATAGATGTTCTCCACCTTTTCCATAAAGAAGGTGGCAAGAGCTTCACATTGCTCATCTGATGGCATGCGGGGCGCTGGGGGTAGCCCTGCCTGTTTAAGAACTTTAAGTATTCCAAAGATACATTTAGCGGGGTTTGTACTGCCCTTGATCTCCGCTGCGTAATAGGCTGCCCGCTCTAACTGGATGGCCCTGTGGTAGTCCTTAATAGCTGCCTGATAACGCCCCTTTGAGATCAAATCATAATCACATCTCCACACCCGTTCCAACCTTTTACAGACTTTACGCATGCTGGCAAGCTTATCGCTGTACCATGGATTTGACTTGGTGTTACGGCACTTAGACCACTTAGCTGGAATGAGCACGTCTAGTGGCTGACCTCTCTGATTTCTCACCTCCAAGTCGATATTCAGCATCACGATATTTCCAACTCGATATTTGTGTATGTCGACATTTCAAACTCGATATTCTGTCTGTGCACCTCCCCACCAGGCTGCATGACACAGTCTCGTTGGGAACAAGCTCAGGCCCCCAGTCCCAATTTGAGCGCCGGTCCATGGCGCTCATACCAATCACACCGCTGCATTGCAGCATTGTGATTGTCTTAGGGGAGCCAGTCACAACGCTGCATTGCAGCATTGTGATTGGCTACGGGGAGCCTCAGTGCTTCCTGGTTCCAGGACTCACTAGAGAAGCTGAGGAGAGACGTGGCTGTAGGAAGTGGTAAGTGGTATTGCTTTTTGTCCGCTGCCACTCCCCCTCCTCTCACCCCTCCACCCTCATTCCCTCCCAGCCGCTACTGGTTTAGACCCAGCAATATGCAAATGAGTTGACCCTGCTCCCCATAGGAACAGTCCAGCCCGAACTGCGAGGCCATGTCCTCCTTGTGCCAGAATCAAGCATTCTGGGACCGGTTTCAGGGTATCACCCCACACCAGCCAGGCTAGCTTGAATCCAGTGCCATAGTGAGCACGGGGCCCATGTGTGGGCATACCCTTTACATTGGGGGTTACTATAGCAACACAAAATAGATGATTGACAGAATGTTGAACATTGGCAAACATTCGCCCCCCAGGACCCCCATGGGGCCCATGCTCACTATCCACTGGATTCAATTAGTTTGGCTGATATGGGGTGATACCCCAAACTGGTCCCAGGATGCTTGTTCCAGTGCAGGGAGGATCTGGCCTGGCAGTTTGTGCCCGACTGTTCCCATGGGGGGCAAAAAACAATGGATTTAATCCAGATCTGTGACTGGGGGTGAATGTTTGACAATGTTCAGCATTCCGTCCATCTTTTTGTGCTGACTTAAGGCTATCAAGCTTCCCTAGATTACAAGCCATTATTGCTGTCATGATTTACAAATGTTGTAGCGTTGCAGTCTCTCACTCTCAGGCAATCTTTCTAGTGTGGCATTTGCATGGTCTAGTTTGCCAGGGGTCTACCATTCAATGCAAGCGGCGTACTCTGGTTTCTGGGGCACGGTCTGTGTATGGCCCAAGGTTTGCTTCAGTCTTCAGCCCTGCCGGGTCTTTTCTGCAAGTCATCCAGGCTGAACTGAATTCCAACAGGCACCATTTTGGATTCCTAAGTTGGACACCATCTTTGTAGTACTTCCTGGTGGTTTAATGTGATGGGTTCATTTGCTCACCACCCTGGTCTTCAATGGGTCAGGTTGCTTTTTCTGCAAACTCTTCTCTTTGCCTTTGTGGGACATGGTGCCTGTTACCCTTGCAGAAAAAGTCCTTGTGCCAGTCTTGTAACTGTGCCATTGTTGCCTTGGAACATTCTGGAACGCTTGGCTTCTGGGCAATTAGACATTTGGTTTGGGGCGGAACCCCATGCCTGCTGGTCGCATAGTTTGCGATGGGCATCCAGAGCTCAAGATCTGAACTTCTGGGTCTAAATATGGCTGCTCTGGTAATACTCATGTGGTATAAGAAGGCTTGAACTAGAGTCTGTGCATGGCACAGAACCTGCCTGTTCTAGGAAACCATGTACAAAATGGAGACAGACTTGCAGAGCTTGGAGCTCAAGGATTATAAGGTTGGTGCCCAGTCTCCAGCTTGGCGTTAAGTCATGTTGTCCCGTGCACATCATACAAACTCTGTCAATACAAACCTAAGACCTCCGATGTGTTCATTTTATAACCTCTTGCCCCAAAGTGTATGTTTACTTTGATACTGAAGGTGTGCCTAGAAAAAAATTTAATGTTTCTGCATGAAAATATTTTTAAAACACTTCAAAACCTGAAAACGCAGTGAGCTCTGGTCTGCATGGGGCATTCGGCCCACACAGATTTTGGTTCATTTGAACTTTTCTGTTTCTGTTCTGGTCCCCATGGTGTAGCTTACACTTACACAAATCTAGATCCCTAATCTGCAGTAGATTGTGTGTTGTGGCACCCCTTCCAGTCACTACCATAGTTCACATGGCCGTCCACCAATATTGCCAATCTGAACTTGCCCTTCGAGACCCCGCAACAACAAAAAACCCTACTTCAAACAAGAATGCCATTTCCCATCTGCTTCACCAGGGGGGTGTGGCTGGTCGTTCTACATCTGAGGGTGGATGAAGACAACTTCCAGGACTGGGACAGGGCATCTGCTTTTTTGCTCGCAGGTCAGATATTGCTACCTTCAACTTCCAGCAAATCAATAACCTCCTATACAAATCCGCTCACCCAACTTGTGAAGTGAGCAGGCAAAACACTGCTTGCTGCTCATTCTGCAGCCCTACATGCCGGAGACACTATTGCAACACACGGATGTGATGCAGCCTTCGTGCACACATATATTCTTTTGTTCAGTACTTGAGACTCTTATCCTTTACATAAAGAGCATCTTGTTCTTGACTAACAAATTATTTACTGAGAACTAGCTTGTTTTGCACAGCTCTGATACCTGAAAGTAATAGCGTCAGATTAATTATTTGCATTTAGGGAGCTTGGAAGTGTCTTCTGTCATCTGGTCACCATCATTCAAATTACAGAGCCAGCTCTAGATTCATATAAAGCCACGCAAGACCACTTAGAGTGGCTCCAAAAATATGGAGTAACCCAACGCAGTGCAAATCCCTGCATTGTGTTACTCTGCTCTGGGTAGGTGTTCCATTGGCGTTGCATGGGTGTTCCCAATCAACTCCCATAATTTTTGTCTGATTTCCAGATTTACAAGACCTTGTAAGCCTGGGAATGCGCCAAAAAGATACGCCTCCCCAGGGGAGGCATACCGAGGAGAATTTATTTTATTTCTCCTCGTTTTTTTTCTCTCTGTGCTGCAATCTGCAGCATACATAGAAAGAGGAAAAAGCCTCTCAGGATTGTTTTGTGCAGGAAGGTGCCCCTTTCTGCGGAGAAGTGTGGCTCAATGGTTAGAGCGGCAGACCCTGATGCAAAGATCTGGCCCGGGACCAGGGTTCAATCCCCGCCTCGGCGGGTCTTGGGCTCAATTTCCTCGGACCTGATAATTCTCGCCTCGGTGCCTATTCTAATCATGGGTCCCACTCTGCAACTCTGGGCAATAGCTTGCTTAATCTCCACAACGGCCCCAACAGTGCTGGGATGCCTGGCTTCACCCTGGGGGTGCCCAGGAGTGGACATTTCACAGGGAAAAGCCAGGAAGGGTTCCACAGCGGTATGCGTACAGCGCCTGGACACCCCTTTGGGGGTATGGGTGCGCTTTACAAGTACAAATTTCATTTCATTTCATTTCATTTCATTTCATTTCTGCACAAAAGAATCTTGCCTATAACACAGGCACAATGGTGCAAGGGTGCCTGCATTGGCACTAGGCTGCAAAAACTGCACCAGCGCAAGTGAAAAGAACAGGAATGCTCCATATTGGATAAATACAGCACATTCCTGTTCTTTCCCTGTGACGTAAGGCAGCGCAGCAAGGTGACTTACAGCCATACGCCACCAAAGTCATAAATGGCGCTAGTTTTTTTTCACCAAACATAAGATTTCTTTAAAAAGGAGTATTTCTTTCGAATTGGTTATTGCAGTAATATTGTAGGACATATATTGTCCTGATCATCCTCACAGGGGTTGCAGTAAACATAGACAAATCATCTGCAAATAAAAGGTTTCTAACATGTCTGTCACCTGTTATTTATTTAAAAAAGAATTTACTGTGGAAAAACTGTTAGTACGTTGGCTATAAAAGCAGAAACCGAGCTATTAAGCAGCCTGTTTGAAACCATTCTGATCACTATTTTAGTGGTGAGATTCCCATCACTAGAGGCTCCCACCCGAGCCTAGTTACCTGTGTGAAGTATCTGGATGATAGTCAAGAACACTGGAGGAATATTCCCAAACTTGACTTAAGCCCAGAATAGACCTGGCAAACCAAATCAAAAGCAGCCTGTCACTCCCCAAATTAACAGTAGAAAAACTCCATCTTGCTCAGTGTATCTCAGAGGGACCATCTGCAAGGCAAGATATTGGCCCACCTTGCAGTGACATGGTTGAAAACCCTTGCTCCATATGCATGATTTGAAGCTTATGCACTATCAATTTGGATTAGTTTATCAAAACTAATTTTGCTGTTGTCTGTAGGGGATCTAACTCTTTAGCAGGCAGAGTTAGCCTGCAAGCCTTTACAAATGTCCCACGCCAGAAGTGGGACACAAGGACTTATTGCCACACATTTCAAGAGTAAGCATAGTTGTACTGCCCACTAAACAGAATTCTTATTTGAAAAAAAAAGGCACAAGATTATCGAACAATAGCTTTTGTCACATTCTCTGTTCTTATTGATTCCATTAAGTCCATGATATATTTAAATGATTAATTAGAGATGGTCCATCTAACAAGTTACTCACCTTTGATGCTCTAACTGCAGATTACTAACCTTTAGAATATTTCTAGCCAACAAACTGGATATGGAGAATTCTTCAGCAGTGATCTCACACACTGGTAGGTGGCGCTGTGTGACTCTTCTTGAAAGCGATGGAGCAGAGCAGAATATAAGTGCCAACTCTGTGTGCAGATGCCAGTTTCTTCTAGCTTTCCCCTTCCGCACCCCCAGATGCAGAGCATAGAATAAATTGTCTGAGACAGTGTGCTGATCTTATAACTTGGGAACATTTTAAAAAAATGTTATGAAGGCCTCTACACAGAGTGGGATGAGGAATCTGTGCTTAAAGTATACACCAGAAAGAGCATCACTGAAGGAAAGTTATTTGTTGTTCTGATGGATACTTCAAACTGCAGATGCTTTACTCTTGATACCATATTACTGCCCCTTAAAGTGGAAGGGAGTGGACTCTGATCAAAAAGATGTGCGGAACTGAGTGGACGAAGTTACCTCCCTGCCTGACCTGATCATCATGAAAGTGGTGTTTCGAGAATGGATGTGTCCCTGTCAATTTTTCACTGTGGCAGATGTCTAGGACAGGTGCCCTTCTCGCAATAGCTGTTGTGGCAGCTTTGCCCCTTATGAAATGAGCTCATAGGCCTTCTGGAGGCTACTTCTTGGCCAGTGCATAGTAGATTTTGATGTAGACTTCGCTCCATCCTTCCGGGGTTCTCCTTTTCACCAGCTTGCCATTCTTTGCACCAGAAAACCCCACAAAGAGCTGGTCAACCACACAGTGGTCCTTTGTGCGGTTGATGCAAAAACTAAGGGGCTGATTCCGATTCGGGCCGGAAAACATACCGACCGACTCGGTACGGGAATATAGTCCGACCGACACGTACCGGCGCTGCCCGACCCGCGTAGTACGAGGAAATGCATGTGAATCACGACCGACTCGTATGGAACACAAGCCGAACGACCAAACCGCACGGAAACCAGCTATCCGGCCGGGAAACCACGCGAATCGAACCGACCGACACACACCAGGAATTAACCCGACCGAAACGTACCCGCGAACTCCGACCCGCGCAGTACGATGCAATGCGTGGAAAACCAAACCGAGTCGCACGGAGCCCAAGCCGTACGACCGACACGCATACAAAACCCAGCCGAAGCAACCCAATACTCCGCGACCGACGCGTACGCCTCACATGAAACCTAGCAGAAACACAGAGTGAACGACTCGGAGAAGCTCGCACGAGACAACTGCAGCGTCCTACTCGGTCAGAAGAACGTCTCCTACATGCACAAAAAATACAAAGGAAAAAATACAAAAAAAAGGGCCAAACAAGCAATTACAAAGCCAATAAATACTGGGGGGGGAAACATGGAACAAAGACACACCCACAACTCCACCCATATAAAGGCCACAAATCCCTACCATGATCCTTTGCAAATTCAACTGACCTGCCAGCACAGAACACCATCAGACAGCAACCACAGACACACTCACAGCTCATCCATCACACAAGCCACACACCATTAGCACCTCAACAAATAGCACCCTCACATACACCCAGCAAAACCTACACTCACACACACACACATCAATCACCACCACCACCCATCACCATGCCCCCAAAGAAGAATCCAAAGTTCCTAGACAGTGCATTGGAAGTCCTGGTAGATGAGATCCTCAGGGTAGAGCCACAGTTGTTTGGTACATTGGTCCAACAGACCCCCATGTCGCAGAAAACCAAGATGTGGGAGAGGATCGTCGACAGGGTGAACGCACAATCACCATGTTTGCGCACAAAGGAAGACATCCAGAACAGGTGGTATGATGTGCGCAGGAGGGTCAAGGACCTACTCAAGAAGGATTACATCTTGAGTCAGCGTACCGGCAGTGGCCCTCCTGCCAAACCAGTATACCTCAGGCCCTGGGAGGAGAAGGTGCGGGCCATCCTACCACCAGTGAGCGTATATGGACTATCAAACATCCCAGAGCCTGGTGAGTACACAACAAATATACACAATATTGTGTGACAATACACACACATCACTGTCAAGGGGATAGTCAAACCATGCACCCTTAGCAAATCCACAGCAACCAAAAGATAATCACCCCAAGATTTGTCTGTCAGTCAGATAAACACAATACATGCCATCTCATAGTGATATGTAACTGTGTCAAGACATGTACAAACCTAACTACAAATACAGCAAGGCAGTGGCACAAATATAACCAACAAACACAGTTAGATATTTTGCCACCACTAGAACACCACCTCACAGGGAAGCTCACTGAAAGGAAGGAATTCTGTGTATGCTGGTGAAGTCAGTGTAGCCAATAGCATGATGGGAGTTGTAGTCACATATATTGGTCACCCTCACAATTGGCCCATCAACACCACCCTGAACCATGCTCACATCACAGGGAGTGGAAAAGAAATGACAAGATGGCTGACACTGGGTACTGCTGTGGGGAGCACAAGGCCCTGCTGGGAACTGTGCAACAACAAACAACAGGACCACACTGTCAGCCATCTTGCCATTGCTGTCACAATCATAAACCGTGAAGTCCACTCAAAAGGAAGGAAGTATGGGCATGCTGGGAAGGGGGGTGTAGGCAATGGCATGATGGGAGTTGTAGTCACAGATATTGGTCACCCTCACAATTGGCCCATCAACACCACTCTGAACCATGCTCACATCACAGGGAGTGGAAAAGGATTGACAAGATGGCTGACACTGGGTACTGCTGTGGGGAGCACAAGGCCCTGCTGGGAACTGTGCAACAACCAACAGCAGGACACCACTGACTGACATCCTGAAAGCCAACTTGCACTCCCTGCAATGGAAGCACGTTCCATGGTGGGATATCTGGCTGGGTGGGAAGGAGGACTGACAGCTCTGACCATAGTTACAAGCAGCTTTTCCCACACACCCCCTTAACACAAACTCCACATAACCCACCTGGGAAAATGCAATGCCTCACACTCCAATTAAATATCCCACAAAGAACCACCACCCTGGGTTATGCTGTGTGAAGCACAGGGACACTCTTGGGACTTGTAGCCAAACAAACGCCAGGACAACACTGTCAGCCATCCTGTCAGCACAGGCACACTACCCCACAGTGAAGCAGAGTCAAAAGGAAGGAAGTATGGGCATTCTGGGAAGGGGGTGTAGGCAATAGCATGATGGGAGTGGTAGTCACAGCTCAACATCCCCCACCCACATGGCCCAGCAAGCTCACACTGAAGCATGCACACACCTCACAGGGAGTGAAAAGCCACTCCAAAGATGTCTGACACTGGCCACAGCTGTGGGGAGCACAAGGCCCTGCTGGGAACTGGGCACCAACAAACAACAGGACCACACTGTCAGCCATCTTGCCATTGCTGTCACACTCACACACAGTGAAGTCCACTCAAAAGGAAGGAAGTATGGGCATGCTGGGAAGGGGGGTGTAGGCAATAGCATGATGGGAGTGGTAGTCACAGCTCAACATCCCCCACCCACATGGCCCAGCAAGTTCACACTGAAGCATGCACACACCTCACAGGGAGTGAAAAGCCACTTCAAAGATGTCTGACACTGGCCACAGCTGTGGGGAGCACAAGGCCCTGCTGGGAACTGGGCACAAACAAACAACAGGACCACACTGTCAGCCATCTTGCCATTGCTGTCACACTCACACACAGTGAAGTCCACTCAAAAGGAAGGAAGTATGGGCATGCTGGGAAGGGGTTGTAGGCAATAGCATGATGGGAGTGGTAGTCACAGCTCAACATCCCCCACCCACATGGCCCAGCAAGCTCACTCTGAAGCATGCACACACCTCACAGGGAGTGAAAAGCCACTTCAAAGATGTCTGACACTGGCCACAGCTGTGGGGAGCACAAGGCCCTGCTGGGAACTGTGCAACATCCAACAGCAGGACACCACTGACTGACATCCTGAAAGCCAACTTGCACTCCCTGCAATGGAAGAACGTTTCATGGTGGGATGTCTGGCCTGGGGGGAGGAGGAGTGCCAGCTCCAAATACAGCTACCAGCAGGCCCTTACACGCACACCACTTCCACTAACTCCAAACAACACACTTGGGACCGTGCCCTACAAGAGAGTGAGTGAAAAGCCACTTCCAAGATGTCTGACAATGGTGCTCTGTTGTGGGGAGCACAAGGCCCTGCTGGGAACTGTGCACCACCCAACAGCAGGACACCACTGACTGACATCCTGAGAGTCAACCTGCACCCACTGCAAGTGTGGCATGCTTCATGGTGGGACAACTGGGCTGGGGGGAGAAGGAGGTCCAGATGTCAACCAAATACCACCATTGCTGGTCATGCACACACCTCACCATCCACATAGAAATGCATCAGGTTGGCAGGACAATGAGCCACACCAATATCAACCTCTGACTGTGACAACTTAGGACAATGCAATGTACAGGCCCGCATCCAGAGGTACAGTCACAACTGTCATGTGTTTGAACCAGTGATGCCTGCAGAAACATAACATACATTGTGTGTTTCTTCCAAAAACAGGTGATGATGGGGACAGAGCAGCAGATGAGGAGGAGTCCCTGTCCCAGGCTCCGGGGGACCTTGAGCTCTCTGGTGTGGAACAGCCTCTGCCCTCATCGGATGGCGAAGACCAACCTGGCACCTCCGGTGGGAGTCATCATGCAGCACCAGCAGGACCACCATCTGCACCCCCTGCACCCATTCCTCCAACATCTGCCAACACACAGACCACCCCCGCCGACACAGACAGACCAAGGACACTCAATGACAACAGCACAGGGACCACAGCCCACCGTGAAGCAACGGACAACAACCCCAGTACCAACCCCCAAGGGGGCCGAGGGTCACCTGTGCGTGCCACGGCAGCTCCTGCATGTGTGTCCAGGGGTGGTGGTAGGGGTGGTAGGCAGAGGTCGCTGTTTGCAGAGGGATCTGGACTGCATGATGACCCACAACTGGCACGCATTGCTGAGGCGTACTAGAATAGCACCGGAGAGGTCAGCCAGGTAGTGGGGATCCTCAAGGACATTCAACAGCAGCAGGCTGCCCATCATGCCCGCTTGGACTCCCACATGTCCCGTGTGGAGACACACATGTCCCGTGTGGAGACACACATGTCTGGCATGGAGTCCAAGTGGGACACATTGGAAGAACTGACAGCGGTACAGAGGGACATATTGACATGCCTCCGCCAGATTAGCACCAACATGTCCACACCTCCCTGTGTGCCCACAACATCTGGTGCCGCAACAACTGCAACTGCCACAGGGAGGGAGGATGACTCTGGTGGAGAGTCCTCTGCACCGCAGCGGCCTGCACGTGAGGGTCCCCCCAGAAAGAAGAGGGGTCGTCCGAGGAAGGACAACTGAGAGGCAGATGGCCATGTACATCCCCCAGGAACCCAACACCTGTTCTGGAAATTCTCCTTTGTGTGCAAACTGTTCACCCTGTCGAATGAAACACAACTCTCCCACATGACATGGGGAGTTTAAGTTGGACTAATGTATCAGATGACTGTGGACTTTACTCAGGACATGTCTGCTACCAACACTCACAACTCATCTGGGAACTTTGGATTACAATACCAATGTACAGCACCCACCATCCTGTGCACTATCCTCACACATGTATGTAATAAACTCACTAATACACCATACTTGCCTCTGTTGTGATTCCAACGTTGTTTTTGTCATGGAGATTATGATCTGCTAAATGACACTGTGCATGCTAACTGCCACAGCAAGTTCAACACCGTCATGTGAGTCATGGCGACGTGACACATATGAGGGAGACACACCACTAGGGCTACACAACACATAGACACCAGGGCCATCGGACTCTTCGCCTACACTGATGTTGCCAGGAAATACAGTGGAATGCACAGACACCACACCTATTCAGAGTTTGTGTTAACTAGCCCACAGGTGCAGTAAGCAAATGTCAGTCAGATGTGTGACCACAGACAACGCACATCCCAAAGTGAAGCACAGGTTTATTACACATTTGCAACATGTTGTTTCCACTACAAATGCAAGGTAATCCCACGTGGCAGTGGCCTCACAGTCAAAAAGTGTAGAAGAAATAAAGTCCAGGGGTGTGTGGCACATCACCTGTAGGGAAACGACTGCTGCCCCCCTGAAAGCTGAATCATGGTGTCGGGGGATCCAAGTTGACCAAACAACTCTGTAAGCACCCTGTGAAGGACAGACATGACACACAGTCAAAAGCACTGAAGAACAGGACAGAACTGCAATACTCATGCCCAATACATGTCACAAGATACCTCCACAAAACCAGGTTAGCATGTCAACACTGTTGGGGAGTACAGACTACCTGTAAGGACACATCGCTTCACGCATCCAGTCAAGTAGCACATGGCACACTCAAACAGCACCAGAGCACCACCCACACATTTCATGCAAACTCACATCATTGACATGACAACTCTCTGGATACTCACATTCAGCTGAAGAAGTTGGTGATGAGCTGTGTGCGGACATCACCCTCATCATCATCATCATCACTGGCATCGCGGCCCAGGCCAGGATCCTCCACAGGTGGCGGATGTTGGTCATCGTCATCCAGGATGAGAGGCAACTCCTTCCGTACTGCCAGGTTGTGTAGCATGCAGCAGGCGATGGCAATCTTGCACACCTTTGCTGGGGCATATGGGAGGGCCCCTCCTGTCTTGTCCAGGCAGCGGAAGCGGCTCTTCAGGAGACCAAATTCCGCTCGATCACTCTCCTGGTCCGACCATGTGCCTCATTGTAGAGCATCTGGGCTGGTGTCACAGTGTTCCTGAGCAACCACGGCATGTTGGGGTATCCGGAGTCACCTACAGACAGACAATTGCACATTAGCTGAGTTGGAAAAGAGGGCGGAATACAACATAGCAGAACACACACAATGGTACAAAGTCAGTACACACCGACAAGCCAGGCACGCTGGTTCTGCATCTGTGACATCATCCTCGGGATGCGACTACTCCTCATCACGTAGGCATCGTGTGCCGAACCGGGGAAACGGGCACACACATGTGTGATGCTCATATCTGCAAGACATACCACCAGAGCATTGATCGAATGATAATGTTTCCTGTTCCTGTATGCCTGCTCATGTGCCTGTGGTGGTACCAAAGCCACATGTGTCCCATCAATGGAGCCAATGACATGTGGCATCCTCCCCAGGGCATAGAAGTCACTCTTGATGTCAGTGAGTTGTTGACGTTTAGGGAAATAGATGTACTGGTTCAGGTTTCTCAACATTGCCTCCAAAACATCGCGTAGCACACGGCTGAACATAGTCTGTGACATCCCACCAGCAGACGCCACAGTGTGTTGAAAGGTACCGGTGGCAAAGAAGTGTAGGGCTGCCATCACCTTCACCTTGGGGGTCAGCGCTGTAGGGTATGGCCGGCCAGGTTGCAAATGTGGGGCCAACTGCACCGCCAATTCCTCAATCTTCGCCCTGTTGAAGCGGTACCGTCGGATGCAGTCACGTTCCACCATCGTTGCAAGGTCAGGGAATGGTCTATGGACAGCTGGTGCCCTGCAGTGCATAGGTGAAGAAAGAAAGATTGTCAGTCACCCCACATATGTGCCATTGACCATACTCAATATCACATGATACATCATTACGAGACACAAGTACCTGATGTGTGTGCCGTTCTGTATGGACATATATGGCACCTACATGGCCAACATCTAACATCACAGTTCAACATGTGTTGACAACAAGTTCCAGGTTGTGCTATGGGAAATCATTAGGCTGTGTCACAGTACCCATTTACTGCTGTCACGTTCCAAACACACACCACAGTGACATGTCCAGGACAGATATGCCACAGGCATCACAGCTCATTGACAGGTAGATTCCCAGGGACCCTGTATTGCCACATGGACACTGGCATGACATGGCGTATCATGTACACGTCAGCAAAACAACCATGACTCCCACAGGTAGTGGCCCCTGTTGCCTCTGCAGGACAGACATGGACGTCTGTGACACACACACGCACAACATCAAAGTCCATGCACAAGCAACATGGATGTGGAGACTGTCTCCCATTGTGCACATGGAATCAGAGACATCGGAAACACAACATGCACACAGACTGTGGAGGCTTAAGTCAAAATAAAATCCCTTTGGGATATATT
Source organism: Calotriton arnoldi (assembly GCA_963921515.1). NCBI lineage: Eukaryota > Metazoa > Chordata > Amphibia > Caudata > Salamandridae > Calotriton > Calotriton arnoldi. The sequence continues at coordinate 634,969 of CAWUFW010010342.1, read as the reverse complement.
ATATAGCATACCCATTCATCAAACAACCATACTAACCATCATTTATTTATCATACCATGGACAAGGAATCTAATGTCGAAATGTTTATTCAGCATAAAATGCGCGCAATTCTAAAAAACATTAAAAAATATATGTATACAATCAATCACAATGCCAAAACACAATATACAAATTCCTTATGTCATTAAAAAAGGCTCTATACTAAGTCAATTTTAATACAATAATTATAAAGCATCATACATAATTCATATTCATCAACCACATTATAAAATTCACAAAAAACTCATTTATATACACTTCATATGAATTATAAAAACATCAAAGTATGCACTGTAAAACATATATATAAAAAAAGGAGAACAAGCAAGCGACGCGTTTCGGTGGTATAAGCAGATAAACCACCTTCTTCAGGCTTTAAAAAGAGAAGATGCTCCTTTTTCCCCAAACATTTGTATCACAGTCAGGGCCTCAAGACACTTTTGATGAAGAGAAAATCTTTTCGTAGTCCGGACACGGGGAGCTGTTAGCTTATCACCATCATTTTTGGGTGGAAAATGTATGGGGATCCCAGTAGTATATACATGGACTGCTGATGGCAAAACTTCTTGAAAATATCTATATCCAGAATATGGGGTATGTTCCTCCAATATGAAACTCGACACTAATCCTAACCCTTTGGGGTTAACCCTAATGGCAGTGACTTCAAGGATGTGGTTTTTCAATTCCTTTTCTTTTTTCGTAATGCATTCGTAATTTATATGACAGAATTCAAGATCCGGGATTGAAAAAAATCTACGTCTGGAACTCCGGTATTACGATTTGTGGAGGGCCATCACTATTGTGGCAATGGGAGACGCTGTGACGTACATACCTTCCCACATGGGACTCAGGGGGTATGTGACATGACATACACATACACAACCTGGAAATGTGACCATGCCACATGCTCTGAAATGAACAGTTGCACATCACAGTGGTCATGTGCACAACACACAAAGGATTCTGTCCCCATGAACACGTGCACAGCCTGGGAGTGGCTGCCCCCAAGTGACACCCAAAAAACCACATGTTGACCCCCATACACAGAAAAGGTAATGCAGCCTTACATGCCTTAGGATACAGTGTGGACAGGCTGTCGTGTTGTAGGTGTGCCCCTGAGTCCCTGGCAAGTATATGTGGCTGGCATACGTTCACCAGTGACAAGCATGGTGACATATGCGAGTGACTTGTACAGGGACGCGTTGTACAGCAATGGACCGATCGGTGCGCACCCATCGGCCATTGCATATGATGTGAGCGGGTACGCATTGTACAGCAATGGTCCAATCGGTGCACACGCATTGGACATTGCATTTGATGTGAACGGGTACGCGTTGTACAGCAATGGACCGATTGGTGCGCACGCATTGGACATTGCATTTGATGTGAACGGGTACGCGTTGTTTTCTGAAATACGCGTTGTACAGCAATGGTCCGATCGGTGCGCACGCATTGGACATTGCATATGATGTGAGCGGGTACGCGTTGTACAGCAATGGACCGATCGGTGCGCACGCATTGGACATTGCATTTGATGTGAACGGGTGCGCGTTGTTTTCTGAAATACGCGTTGTACAGGAATGGTCCGATCGGTGCGCACGCATTGGACATTGCATATGATGTGAGCGGGTACGCGTTGTACAGCAATGGACTGATCGGTGCGCACACATTGGACATTGCATTTGATGTGAACGGGTACGCGTTGTTTTTTGAAATACGCGTTGTACAGCAATGGTCCGATCGGTGCGCACGCATTGGACATTGCATTTGATGTGAACGGGTACGCGTTGTTTTTGAAATACGCGTTGTACAGCAATGGTCCGATCGGTGCGCACGCATTGGACATTGCATATGATGTGAGCGGGTACGCATTGTACAGCAATGGACCGATCGGTGCGCACGCATTGGACATTGCATTTGATGTGAACGGGTACGCGTTGTTTTTTTAAATACGCGTTGTACAGCAATGGTCCGATCGGTGCGCACGCATTGGACATTGCATTTGATGTGAACGGGTACGTGTTGTTTTTTGAAATACGCGTTGTACAGCAATGGTCCGATCGGTGCGCACGCATTGGACATTGCATTTGATGTGAACGGGTACGCGTTGTTTTCTGAAATACGCGTTGTACAGCAATGGTCCGATCGGTGCGCACGCATTGGCTAGGGCCTGGCATTGCAACGGACGCGTTTTCGAAGCTTTAACGAGTCTGATGCAGTGAATTCAGTTGGCCAGCCAAAGCAATGTTGCAAATTCATGGGTGTCATGAAGTTTAACTTTTGAAGGATGCTGTGGGCGTGTATAAGTGGTGCAATTCCACGGATTGGCCAGATTCAGAAGATGCAAACGACTTGGACCTATCACTTTGGACACATGGGACAGTATCTGCCTCTGCAGCACACATATAATGCTGACTGTTCCCCTGAGAGCTCACTTGCCTGCACTACATGCTCCAGGACGACATCTGCCACCAACACTGCTGCTGTCTCTGCATCCTCTGGCTACTGCAATGGCACGTACTGTGGAGAGAGCCTCAGCCTTCAGCGCTGAGGAGAACCAGGCCCTGCTGGACAGCCTCCTTCCACAGTACAGCAAGCTGTATGGGAAACCACGTGAGCAGGTGAGTGTGCTGTCCACTGCCTTACTAAATGTGCATGTTGTCTGACTAGCAAGACTTACAGTGTGCACACCACTGGCTAGCATGCTCACTGAGTAGTTCTCACCCCCAAAGTGTGTAGTTACATGCACTGAACAGGTATAGTGCAGTAACAGTGCATTCCAACAAGGTTTTACTTCCCACGCAATGATACCATTTACTAACTGCTGGTAAACTGTTCATAGCCATAGTTGCACTGCCTGTGTACATCATATGCCCCTGTGATTGAGACATGTATATCCAACTGTGTGATGCACGGATATGTTGCATGTGTAGTAATGGCCTTTTTCACTTTGTCATCCTCACAGGTTGATGCCCACCAGAAGCAGGAGATCTGGCTGACCATCGTCCGGGCAGTACGATCCGTGGGAGACTACAAGCGCCGGATCCGCAACTGCCAGAAGAGGTGGCAGGACCTTCGGGGCTGGACCCGGAGGATCGCAAGGGTCCAGCTGTAGCTTTCGCCTCCTCGCAGGAGGGGCGGACACCGGACCCTGACCCCCCACATGCTCCGGATCCTGGCGGTGGTCTTCCCTGACCTGGATGGGCAGCTGAAGGCCAGACAGCAGCAAGGAGGGGGTGAGTCCATGACTGCACTGTGAACTTTGTCTGACATGCTATGTGCCCTCCTCTGGCCTGGTTAAACCTCCACAGTACATCAGTCTTGAGGTCCAGGACCCATATCCCTCAATTGTGACATGCCCACTCCTCATCTGATACCCAGGTGTGGCCCTTACAGTATGGAAATTGTGTCACTTGGGTACTGTGTCCTTTCATTTTGCTTAGCTCAGGGTGGGGGACAGCATTTGTTACCGTACCTTTGTGGTGGGCTTCATGGGTGGGTCAATTGCTTACACAATGCCTGAGTTCTGACATGTAATCTGCGTGTAACTTTGATATGTGTTCCAATTGCTGATCTGACTCATCACATGTGCCTGGGGTATTTGGCACACCCCCATGCTGCGGGTGGGAACAATGTTTGGGCCTCATGAGTATGTATATCAAGTGTGTCACACATGCTTAGCCACATGCCTACTGTCCAGGGCTCATCCCTCTTTCACGTGGAGCAGGACAGTCATGCCTACTCCAGGGCATACAATACACTGTACTCCCACTCCCATGTATCAGCTGACACGTTGTGCTCAGTGAAATGTTCCCTCAGGTGTCTGCCTCTGTGTCATTGTGCTGTGGCTTCGTTGTCAGGACTACTGGGGTGTTTATCGGTTAGGGCTCAGCATGCCATCTGAGATGTGACCATGAGAGACGATACTTGGGTGACATATAGGTGTTTGATCACTTGACTGTGCAGACTGGTGAATGCAACTGAGAAGTTCAGGCAGCTGTTTTTCATTCACAGCAGACTGTGAGGTGCTCAGGTTCAGAGAGTTGTGTTTCATGTCTCCCATATGTCCAATTGGTATGACGTGGACAAATAAGAGTTCAGATGATGTGGTGTGGGGGGGATGGACATGTGCACTTGTCAGCTACAGAACTTGCATTCCCCATGACCTAGGATTATGACACAGTGTAGACTGTTGTTGGCTGGCTGCCCTGCCCATGTGACTGGAGACAGTGATGTATGACTTTGCAGGCATGCATGTGCCATGGCATTAAACTTCCTAAGAGTGATCCTGCAGGGGAGTGACATGTGCAACATGCACCCCATTGTGGCATTGACTATGAGGACATGGGTGCATCATGGTGTTTGGTGCTGGTATGCATCACATGCATTTCAAATTAGACTCTGGCCATCCCTTTATCCGGACACTTGTACTGACTCAGTGGCAAGAGATGTGATGTGTGCATGTTCACATACTTCACCGTGTTCCCTGCAATGTCCAACAACTGGGTAGGTGGTGCATGTGTCCACACTGAGGTATTACCATCCGGCAGGCACCAGACAGATGGGTGCAAGCTGTTTGAGGGTAAATGGGTGGTCACACCCTTCTGCTTACCGGCTCATGAGAGCACGACCCGCACTCTGCTCGTTCACTTGAAGAGAAGGAACAACTGTGTGAAATACAGTGGCACTTTGTTAAGCAATTCAGTAACACCGAGAACTGTTCATTTAATGCTGCTCGTCAACACATGAGCAGGATGAAAATGAAAGCATCAACAATATTACTAATCAAATTTTAAGTGAAGCACAAAGATCTATGTAACTATCTATCAGTGAGCTACAGCCTATGGGGCAAGTCTTAAAAGAGGGATCATGATTAGGCAAGCGCCTAGAAGGCAAATCTTAAATAAGAGAGCAAGAACCATCCAAGGCTCCACAGTTTAAGCTAGGATAAATGCAATGAATTGGGTGTGGATGAGCTAAATTAGAGAGGCTGACAAAGCCAAAAGGCTAGCAATCAGAAAAGAGCATTACCACCTTGAGAGTAGAAGTTCAAGGCCAAAGATCAGGAGAACGGCCGACCGGAACCCTCCCCATGCAATGCACTGGTATGAAGAGTTCAGGGCGTGGACAAGGGTGCAAACCTTTTATATGGCTTAATGCAGAACTCCTACCCACAGTTGACATGGGCCCTGACGTGGGTCCTTGACCACACGCTTACAGTAACTGTGGGAAGTTTTTTGAAGAGCAGAGAAGTGGTATCATGGTGAAAACAGGGGCTTTTAGCAGGTGGTCGGTGCTCTTGACTGCAAACATAAGAAAAAGATAACTTTTACCGTAAGATGCTCAGAAATTGAGATTTTATATATTATTTCTCTGTCACGTAGCCGCCTTTTCAGTTTCAGTGAAGCAAGCGTGGAAAGTTTCATAAGTTAAAATTTTGCAAACATTGCTTGTGAAAGAGCAAGATGTACCAGCAGAGTGTCACATACGTGTGGGCTAACCTTATTCTTGTGACTGTGGATATTTACAAGTGGGGGGGCTGGTGCCGCGGTGGATGGCACAGTCCCTGCTGTCAGGTCAGAAAGGCCTACAAGATTTCTTGTATTAAAAAATGATAGCAAGAGGCAGTGGCCTCTTGGGCCTACATGTGTGTGTGTGTGCATCTAAGGAGGTGGGTTTGGGCCTAAGTGTATGTATCTAAGGGGGTGTGGACCACTGTGAGGGCTTGGGCCTAAGTGTATGTATCTAAGGGGGTGGTGGACCACTGTGACAGGTACTAAAAGGCTAAAAGAAAAATGGACAGCTTAGGTCATCTATCAGGGCTTGACTGGTGGGGCCTATATGGGAGTGCCATGTTTCATGGGCAGAGCAGAAAGGTACATAGGTCTGTGTTATATGGTAGAACAGAACCCTACTACAAAGACCAGGAGGGGTGTGAGTGCCATGGTTGACCATCAGACTGACAATTGGCTTCTCCTAATCTGTGTGAGCACTTTTGGCAATGTTCAACTAAGGATGCCAGGGCTTGCTCTGTAATGTGCTGTACTTACTGTGGTGTGTGCGGTCAGTGCAGGTGACTGATGTTTGTCTGTTTCCCTAATTGTTTGCAGATACATCCACTGCCACAGGAGGGGACAGCTCCACGGACCAGGAGGAGCTGCAGAGCCAGACTGGGTCAGCAGCCGATGAGTGGTCGGAGGGACCCAGTGGCACGGAGGGCGAGGGGAGCCACACCGAGGAGTCCTCAGCACCATCCACCTCAGCTGAGGACCACAGCAGCTCGGAGGATGACTCCCTTGTGGAGGCGGGTGTCAGCAGCCACTACACCCCAGCTAGTATGGCTGGCCCCGCCACCACCACCACCACCACCACCGCCCTCCCATCGGCTCCCATTCCAGAGGTCCGTGGAGGCTCCCGTGTTCGGGAGCGTGTCTCCTTCGTGCCAGACACCGCACCCTCTGCCCCTGTGTCCCCTGCTGCCCTGAGTGAGGAGTCTGTGTACTTACTTCGCCAGCTCCATGTAGGGCAGACAGCAATGCTGAGTGCCCTCCATGCACACACCACTCTGTTGACACAGCTGGTGTCGTTCATGGAGGGCATCTCATCTGGCATGTCTGCCCTACAGAGGAGCAATAAGTCCATGGACTCCTCCCTGACGGCAGCAGTGTCCCTCCTCCAACAGTCCCTCACCCCTCCTACCTCTGCCCCATCCACACTTCCTGGCACCCTACCTGTCCCAAGCACATGCACACCTGCACAATCACCCAAACACACAGACACAAGCAGCACAGAAACACCCAAAACAAAGGCAAAACGTGCACACAAACATCCTCAGGGGACTGATGCCACACCCACAGGGGATGGGGAACAGACACACACACAGGTATCCACAGTCACTCCGCAGTCCTCAAAATCCTCTCCCTCCAAGACCCCTTCCCTTGCCTCACCTGCAACCCCACCTAAACAGCCGCTCTTCCTCTGTGACCTTGGCCTCTTCCCCTCCGATCCAGCTGATCCAGCATACAGGGGGAAGAGGAAGTCCACCCACACAGAGGGGAGTGCTCCTCACCCCTGGACACCCTCCCCCAGGCACAGACACACTAAGGCCCCCACACACAAGTCCCCCCGGTCCCGGAAGAGCAAGACCCCGCCACCGCCCTGCAGCTCAACCACACAGTCTCCTTCCTCCATCCCTCAGGCCCCCACAACACTGGTTCCCCCACCACACCCTGCCCCAGGTTCCCCCACCCACAGATACACCATCCCCAAAAGGATCCGGCCTTCTCCCCTACCACTTGCTCTTCCAGCCTCACACCCCCTGCTGCACATGTTTGTGCCACTGGTGTGGAGACCGTGTCCTCCCCCTCTGTCCTGCCCACCTTACCTGAACCCCATTCTACTCCCCTGGAGATAGGCACTGTAGTGGAGTCCACTACCACCCCGTCTGACTTGGGCACTGCAGTGGGGAACCTGTCCACTCCATCTGGCCAGACCACTGCAGTCGTGCCGGCACCCACACCATCTGACTCATGCCCCCAGTTGTGCCGGCACACACCATGTCAGACACCTCCACTGCAGTTGTCAGTGACTCTCCAGCACCAGCCACCCCTTCCCTGCCTCCTTCTGGTGAGCCCTGATCCTGTCCCTGCGGTGCCTGGCCCGCCCCCCCATATGCCCCTCCGAGGGGAATGTCCCTGGTCTGTATCAGTGCAGGCAAGCAAAGGGTGACATCTGCCACTGCCACCCTGTTCGGACTTTACTGTTGGACTGGCCATTGGCCTTTGTCTTTTTTCTGGACTTTTCTATTTCACACACATATGCTGAATAAAGCTCCTTTCTGTTCTCTGGTGGTTTTGCTTCAGATGTACATGATGTTGATGATGCTAACCATGCCCTTGCTGCAGTGATAGTGATTTTTGAGATCATGAAATTGAAGTGTTACTGTGCAGGACCCCATGTGGTCCAGCAATATGAGGGTGTCATGTTTTCAATATTTGCCAATGGGATTTCCTACATTTATTTGCAATATCACATCTGTGGCTTACACCCCTGCACATCAGTTGTGCTTGCCATTGTTCAATTTGTCTATTTCCCTGACCGTGTGAGCATCTCCACTGGACATGCAAGTTTGGGCATCAATGAGGAAGGACTCATCTGTGTTATCAGTGCAACTTGCTATACATGTGTATTGGATCTGTGCAGATGATTTCGGTGACACTCCCATGACCAGGCTGATGTGACGAGAGCCTTCATTTTGTGCTAATTGTTGACTGAGTGACCAAGTGTACTGCTGACATGATAGAGCCCTGCAGAGACAACGTATGGCACAGCTTTCCTTACACAGGAGTGGAGTCCCCTCATGGCAGTGTGTAATTCCGTGACATTGCCTGAGCCCAAGGTGTGTGTTGTGTGAGCATGTCTGTGTGTGTTCACTTCCATTTTGCAACGCGGGCTGGGATCCCTAGTGATGTTCCTGTTTGTGATGCTTGCTGAGTTGACCTGTGTTCCCCCCAAATCTTCGCACTGGGTTCTCTGGGATGTGGGTGCATGGCACATTACTGGTCATCAGGGTGTCATCCATAGGTGTGTTTGCTGTCAGGGCTGAGTTTGTGGGCAAACGCAGATGAGACACAGTCAGGATTCCCTTGGCACTTGTTGGTTACACAAGTCATGTAATTTACAGTTTGTGTTAGCTTTCAGTGATTGTGACACGTTGTGTGTGTGACTGCTGCCACTCCTCAGGGTCAGAGCTGCAATCTTGGAAGTTGTCTATGTGTGTTCTTTGTGGGTAACCTTGACTTCTTCATTGGTGTGTGACTGTGTCCGGGATCCCATTGATTGTGGTGGGTTTCACGTCATGCCCATGTACGGCGTACTGTGCAGTGTGTCAGACATTCACGAGTCTTGTTGACTGGCAATGTGTGATGGGTTTCTGCACCTTAGTTCCCCCCACCACCCCTGGGATTGTCATGGGTGCATGTGCAATGTCACCAGTCCATGTGAGATTCACTGCTGCACATTGGTGGAGATCAAGGTGTGTGGTGTTGAGTGTGTGCAAATGAGAGTTGTTGCATGGCTAGACCCCTACCTCCATGTTGGCCTTGGCTGACAGGCCGTGCTGATTGATTTGTGCTTGTGTAGGTGTGATGGTAGTTTGTTGCTCAGGACACATGACTGTGGTTCACAGTGTGAACGACATCTAGCTTTGTCATCACAGTGGGATTATCATGCAGGCCAGGGTCACTACAATGTGGGGTCCCTGGGGGTAGTGCTGTGGTGGGTCTGTCTCTTGCTGTGTTATTTGCTGTTCCTACAAGCTTGTGCGACATGTGTAATTTGGGCTCCCTCTCATCTAACAATGCCTGATTGCCCACATAGGGGAATCCGATCCATGAGTTACTTTTGTGTGGCACTGTATACACATCTGTGTAATTGTGATTCAGGCCTCCTCATGTGTTGTGTGGTTGCCTGGGGACACTGGCACACCCCCCATCACCTGTTGTGTTTGATATGCAGTGTGAGGCTGCCTGTTTGTGTTTGTGCATCTGCACCACTGCATTGGCATATCTTTAGTGTGCCATTGGCTGTATGTTGTTTGGTGGGTTTCCCCTGCTGTCCCTGGGACTCCTAGGTCATCAGTCAGCACAATGATCATGGTTTGTATGTCCCATTGCTGCCATGGTATGGTATTTGTTCACCTCACATCTACAGTCTCCACAGGATATCTACAATTGTGTGTCCATTGGTGCAGATATGTGGGGCTGCATTATGATGCTCACTTCTGTCATTGACGAATGTTGACAATGTCAGCCCCAATGGGTGATGTTTGTCTGCACATGGCCAAAGGTATATCTTATTTGCACTGCACTGTTTGCCTCACCCAATGTATGTTGCTATGGGACACAAGCACTACTATGCCACAGATGTGTTTGTTGTTCTGTGACCAGGAATCATCCATGCTGTTTGGCATTTGCAGCTTTTCCCATGACAACACTTACATTTTGGTCACTGTGATGATGGGGTGTTATACCCCATTGCCACAATGTTCAAAATGTGCTTCAGCTATGGACCCCACACTTACCTTTTGGTCACTGTGGTGATGGGGGTTTAGACCCCATTGCCACAATGTTCAAAATGTGCCTCAGGTATGGACCCCACACTTACCTTTTGGTCACTGTGATGATGGGGGTTTAGACCCCATTGCCACTATGTTCAAAATGTGCTTCAGCTATGGACCCCACACTTACCTTTTGGTCACTGTGATGATGGGGTGTTATACCCCATTGCCACAGTGGTCATGGTCGGCTTGCATTGTGGAGGCCACACACATTTATGTGTGACACATGTGATAGGGGGTCACATTGTATGCTCAATGTCATGTTCAGTGTTGTAGGCATTTGACACAGACTACACACGCTTGTCATGGTATTGGTGGGATGTATTTTCAGACATTGCTTATGTTGGAGTATGCTGGTTGTGTCATGCATTACCCGTCCTATGTGTAGGGGTGGTGTGGGTGGTAGACATTCACCCCCTATGAGTGGGGATGGTAGTAGTGACAGGCATCCAGGCCCCCATGAGTAGGGGTGGTGGTAGTGGTAGGCATCCATCCCCCTATGAGTGGGGATGGTAGTAGTGACAGGCATCCAGGCCCCCTGAGTAGGGGTGGTGGTAGTGGTAGGCATCCATCCCCTATGAGTGGGGATGGTAGTAGTGACAGGCAACCAGGCCCCCTGAGTAGGGGTGGTGGTAGTGGTAGGCATCCAGGACCCCCTGAGTAGGGGTGGTGGTAGTGGTAGGCATCCATCCCCCTATGAGTGGGGATGGTAGTAGTGACAGGCATCCAGGCCCCCATGAGTAGGGGTGGTGGTAGTGGTAGGCATACAGGCCCCCATGAGTAGGGTGGTGGTAGTGGTAGGCATCCAGGCTCCCCTGAGTAGGGGTGGTGGTAGTGGTAGGCATCCATCCCCCTATGAGTGGGGATGGTAGTAGTGACAGGCATCCAGGCCCCCATGAGTAGGGGTGGTGGTAGTGGTAGGCATCCATCCCCCTATGAGTGGGGATGGTAGTAGTGACAGGCATCCAGGCCCCCCTGAGTAGGGGTGGTGGTAGTGGTAGGCATCCATCCCCCTATGGGTGGGGATGGTAGTAGTGACAGGCATCCAGGCCCCCCTGAGTAGGGTTGGTGGTAGTGGTAGGCATTCAGCACCCTATGGATGTGTATGGCATTGGTGGTAGTCATCCCGCCCCTATGGTTCTGCTGTTGCTAGTGTACGTCATTTCTGCATCCCTATGTGTGTGTGACATATTTCGGGTACATGTCGTTTGTTTGTGTTGTGGGTGTTTGACTTACCGTCTGCGCCGTACGCGTCCGTACCGGTCCCGGTAATAGATGTAGAGTATTGGTAGGACCTGCGCGATGGGTTTCATGGTTTGTTCGTCTCGTTCGGGTTTCTCGTGGCTTCGACTCGTACACGTCGCTGGCTTGTTCGTCTCGTAGCCGTGGATCATCTTGTGGCGCGAATCGGAGCTTATGTACAGCTCTCCCGGATGCTCTGACGTGCCGGACGTAGCAACGGGTTCGGCGCGTACGGAATGCGCATCGTACTAGTCCGGCCGGAAGGTGCTGTGTATTTGCTTCCGTGCGACTCAATTTGGCGTTTACGGATACGGCTCGGGCGGGGAACAGGAGCTGAAATGGGTAAGTACGGCTCGCTCGGAATCTGGGCTGTTATGCGCATCGTACTTGCTCGTTGGGACGACTGTTCGATTCGGTCGGGAAACACGCATTTGGCTGGGTTTTTTTACGGACGAATAGTGTTAGGTGCGCTTCCGGCCTGAATCGGAATCGACCCCTAAGTGTCCTCTCAGGGTTGATGGAGTCTCTCAAAGAGTGAGGTGGGGCAAAGACTCCTGGCAGTGATTGGTCGGCTAACCTAGAAGGCAGTCGCTGCCTCTGATGGGTAAGCATTGGAGCCCTAAGTACCAATTTACCTTAACAGAAAGAGTACGGTGGTTGCACTGAAAACACCTGCAATTCACTCATGCGTAATGCAGGCATTATTGCAACAAGATAGACTGGTTTAAGTTTTAAAAGCCTGAAGGAAAAGCTGTGCGTAATCTCAAAGGACATTTATATAGGAAATGTCAAGACTAAGTTCATATCCCTTTTGAGGCATAACAAATGGTTGCAGGGGAAGCATGAGCCAAATCTTATATAAAACGCATCAAAACCAGTGAGTTAAAGACAGCTGACCTGCCAAACAAAAAGGCCAAAAGGGTCATTAAACAAGCTTTCACTGTGATCACTGCAAGGTTCAAACAAAAGAACATTTGAAAACCTGTCTCAAATGGAGTCGGTATTTCAGGATGTGCACCAAGCAACTAATTTGTGACAGGGCATCTTGCCGCTGCACGGATTAAAACCCCTCATTTGGCAAGTCAAAGTATTAAATTGCTAACACTAAGTCAGCCGATGGTCCTGTACTGTCTCTCTCAAGATCTGAATGAAGTTGGAGAGGCATTGCTAATGCTGGGCCTCCTGTTGTCTGAGATTCCACTGCGGAACATACATATGCCATTTGGGGCGATAATGAGGCATGATGCAATCAGTCCAAGAAGTCACAGCACCATTCTAACTGAGACCCATGATTGAGTCTGAAATGTTGGGATCATACGATGAATGTCCTGGGGTCGCTGTGGTGGTGGGAATGTATTGAACGTCACCAGATCAGTACCAACGAGGGGAATTTCCTGTGTGGGGCACAAGTGGAGCTTTCACTCATTGATTTAAAACCCCAAGGCGGTCAGGAGTATAGCAATCGTCTGGAGGTGGTGTTTCACTGACTGCGGCAAAGCCTACATGTAGCAGCTAGTCATTGAGGTGTGGAAATGCGTAAATCCCTACCCAGTACTTTTGTGAACAGCCAAGGGGCAGATGTAAGTCCAAAAGGAAGCTAAGTAAATTGAAAAGTGTCCCTGACCTACCTTGAATCGCAGATAATACTGGTAGGTCTGCAGGACGGGCTTATGGAAATACATGTCCTGTAACTCCAGGGACAGCATCCAGTCTCCTGTGTCCACAGTTGAAAGGACCTCAAGTATCTGATAGTGCTGGTGTCGTTGCAGACGTCTTGATGTGTAAGTCAGGTGGCGTAACAAACAGTTGTAACATGGTTTTTGAGCAGACCAGTTTCGGTATGGGGGTCAGAGACCGGTGTCTGGACCAAATCCTGGGCCAGCAGGTACAGTGTTGGCAAGGAAGGAACCAGCGTGCATCCTGGTGCCACTCTAGAACCCAGGAATAGTCAGTGTGGGCTGGACAGCAGGTCCTGAGCAGGCTGATGGTATTGAGGGTGAAGTCCCCATCAGAAGTCCAAAAGGAGATCCCTGTCGTTCCATGGCGCCTGTAGGTGCATGAGAGGAAGTCTGAGTCTTACTTAAGATCTGCATTATGACATCTTTAAAGGATGCTATGTGCTAGGTTTGCGACGGCTCTGGGAATTTGCTGGGATATGGTCAGATTTGGGTGACGTCAGAGGAGTGCAATCTCGGGCTTGTTGCCCTTGTGCCTTCTTGCTAGATTTTGAGTGGAGGAATGGGTTTGAGTTGGCTTGAACTTCTTGTGCTTGTATCTAGTTGTATCTAGACTTTGACTCTCTGCAATACTTCCACAGGGATAGTGACCTATAAGGGACGTGTTTAGTACTTAAAACCACAGTTCTTCAGTCTCCTTTCCCATAACCATATTGTTATACAAGGCTCTTCTTGATGGTTGGTGCCTCTCTTGGACACTATTGCAATACACTATGCAAACAAACCCTCCCTGATATCCGCTAGAGTTAATCATATCTACTGTGCCGTTGCTTGGGTGATCACAGGGCACCCTTCAAGCAATAGACATTTTCTCCTAGAGTAAGCCATCTCCACTAGGCTTTGATAGTTTAAGGGGCCCTTTCTTATTCCCCTGCTTGTTGACTCACAAACCACTCTGAGGCCTCTATTGATTACACTGACCATTCACTTGTTCCTATTTCCCCCTCTAAAAGGAAATCTTTGTGGCCCTAATGATTGCAGTGGACCTATACAGCCCTTCTATATTTCCCTCAATTGGCATTCTCCACCCCCAGTAGAGCTCTGCTGATCATAGTGGGTCCTTAAAGGCCCTATTGCTTTTAGCCTAGCCTTGAGTCCACGACCTTCTGTAGTCTCTCTTTACCCTGGATCTTCCTCCAAGCACCTGCCTGTTTAATTTGAGTGTCAAAATGTCACACCCAGCGCTCTAGTGATTGCAATGATCTTCCCCAATGACCCTCCCCTTTGTCTCCCAAAGCCAGTCACCTTCTAGACCCGTATGATTACATGGAGATCTAACAACAACTCTCCTTTATCTGCCAGGTTTAACAATCTACACTCCATTAGATCTCTCAAACTTACACTTGTCCCTCCATGTCACTGATCTCATTTGTCCTAGAGTTAATAGTCTCCCCCATGGTTTCATTGGTTTTAATGAGCCCATCTCAATTGCCCCTGCCTCTTCGTCCATGGAGTTAGTAATCATTCCTTGCCTCTAGTGGCTACACTGACCGCTCCATGTCTATCTTTTTTCTCCCCACAATCAGATTTTGGCATTTATCATTCCATTAGGCTTGTTAATCTCTCTTTTATCTGCTAGAGTGAACCAGCTCCTCCAGGGCTCGGTGGTGACACTATGCCCTCTACAGTCCTCTTTTCTTCCCTGCTCTCATCTGCCTTTCCCAGGCACTAGCAGGTGACATATAGACCTAGAGGACAATGTGCTGTCTCTTTATACAGTGGGTGGAGTTCCTCTGCTTCAGTTTGAGCATCACACAGAACAGAACACCCCAACACATTCCTCTTCCATGTAGCGGGTGTTGTCTCTCCGATGATCTTGCAGATCCTTTAGGGCCAGCTGCCCCTCCCTGACCTTTTTATAAAGAGCTTGACATGGTCCCTCTGCTTTTCTGGTGGAGCAGCTACAAGCTGTATACCTGGGACAGGAAACCACAGCACAATTACCTCCTGTAGAGAAGGGCATGTTCCGGCTACTCCTAGGGGCAGCTGAATCTCCTCTAACAGGATTAAACTTGGTTCTGTACTCTACTAGAGTGCAGGGTATTTTGTCCCTGCTCCCCTGGATATTACTCACACTTCTCAAGTAGACCACAAGGTTCCTGGACAGTCTTTTCCCTTGGAGTGGCCATGGTGCATTGTGTTAAGATTGGAACGTCTCACATTAGCCAGAAAGGTTGTCATTTTTTCTTTTGATTGAGGGAGTTTCTTTGGTTGGAAAGGTTGAGATGTGCATGTTGTTGTAGTTTTGAGTAACACAGCTTGAAAGGAGGCTCTATTGAAGGTAATAAACCTGTTGAAATAAATCAATGCTTCAGATTCCTTTAAATGGCACAAAGGTTGGTGACCAAATGGTTTACCTCCAGGTGTGAGCCTGTGGGCTACATACCGATCACCAATGGAGTTAAGGATCTCTTTTGTCTGTACGCGACTTCCAGTTGCCTATAACTCTTGTACTGGTGCCTGTGTACACAGCTGGACCTAAGAAGTCAGAGGCATGAAAAGAAAGTATACAGAGGTTAGGGGTACTTAGCCTAACTCCCCGCCCTCCATGGAGAATTTGAGTTGGACTGCAGTGCATGAATGGATGTGGATTCTCTATTTGTCTTATTTTAGGCCATAGAGAATGACTCCCGCCTCCAGCTCAATCTGGGGTATAACAGGAAAGAAACATTTTCAGGAAGGATTTGAATCTCCAAAACCCTTAAACTTTGCAAAAATATAGGATTAGCAGCAAGGAACATCCAAAAGCACATTGTGTTAATCAGTCACTAAGTATATTATCTAGATTTTAATATTGGCGGCAAAGCCACCTTGGTATTTACAGTGTGACCTTATTCAGCACCAACTTTACAAAAGATCACTCCTGCATTGCTTGTGGGTGGCATTCGTCATACCTAGTAGAGTGAAGAATGAAGATGCTACTCTAAATCTTTGGTGCCAGCAGTTACAGCTGTTCTCCCATTCTATTGCTTCGTCTTCTTTCCAAAATGCTTCTGTTATAAAGGGAAGTTGGTGTAGTGATCTGCTGATCACCAGTCTAGTTGTTTAGCACCAGCCACTCCCTGAGGGCTGGCTTACACCCTACCCCACACCCCTCCAGCATAGGGTCACTGGTCATGTGACCCTGCCAATAAAAGGGGCCGGGCGCACATGCCCTGGGCCAGTTCTACCAACCCAGTAACTGTGTCCGTGTCTGTGCTTGCTATGCGTGCATGAGGGCCTAGGGCCCTGCACCACATTACATTGGCGACAAGCGGGCTAATCCCGCGTGTGCAGCCGCCTTGTCTTTGGTGGTGAAAGGGGGAATGTGTGCTGCCCGTGGTGAGGGCACCCACTGCAGCGAGTGAAGAGTTATTGGAGGACCCACGGGGCATGTGAAGGGCCCCGGGGGTGAAGAAGGCGATCGGAAGCCCACCCCGCACCTGGTGTGCCTATAAGCGGTTGGCGGCACCCAACAGTAGTACACACTGCATGGTGAATATGCCCAGTGAAGCGGAGCGGGTGCCCACCCCGCATCAGCAGTCCGTGTCAGCGGGTGGCGATCTGCTGCGCAACATGAGAGCCGTGCAGGAGGGAGATGTGCACACTACCGCAACCCCGTAAGGACTGAGAGAGAGGGGCAGGAGTGCGCTGAGGCTGCCCGCAGGTGGACCAGAGCGGGCGAGAAGGCATAAGGGCATCCTGTTTACTGCCCACGAAGGAAATTATAGCGGCGCGGAACCAGCATGGTGAGAGGGCCCGTAAGGACTGAAGACGCGGCCGGACATGGGAAAAAATAAGTTGTTATACAAGTAAAGAGCACAATCCACTCACCGTGCTGCAGCAGGAGAGAGAGGCTGCTGGTCAGCGGGAGGTGTCCGACCTTGTGTGGTCGGTGTGGAGCCGTCTGCAGCCTGTGAGGTGAGAGGCTGCAGCGGAGGGGCGCAGTGTGAAGGGACAGAGTGCGGCCCGCGGCCACTGCAAGAGAAAGTGAAAGGACTCCCCAGGGAGGGGAGCAGCATAGACACAAGCAGCATGGCCGGGCAGGTCCTAGGTCAGTGAGCGGAGCGCTCGTGGGAGGCCTACCCCCCCACAAAGAGACAGAGGTGCGAGTGGGGAGGAGAAGCAAGGCGGGGTAATAACACCCAGAGAGACGCCGAGGAAGCCAGCGAACCTCACCCCTCCCCGCCCGTATTTTGTACAAGGAAGGGAAAAGGCAGCAAAGCACCTACCTCGGTGCGAGCGGCTGCGGTCCCCAAGTGACCCAGGGCATCAAGGGAGCAACCGAGGTCACAAGAAAATCCTGGCACAGCCGTCCCTGACAAAGAGTGGAGACGGCGGCTTCGAGGAGCTGAGCTGCAGGCCGCATCATCCTGACATGAAGTGGAGGCAGCTCCGGTAGGGCACTGTTGTCAACCGGTGAAGTTGGGACCGGCAAAGGAAGGATGGAGAGCAAGGAGGCCCGCAGCAATGAGGAAGCTGCTGGAGCCTTGAACTAACACAACACTGCCACCTACTGGAAGAATGGTGAAATCGTGCCCAAGATCAGGGCGTGGAGTGACAGTTGCAGGTTGATGAAGACTGCTTTCTGCAAAAGGCCAATTGAAGGAAAGTGAGGGTGTGCCAACATGATAGAAATGGGCAATTTGTGAATAAAAGACCACACTCTGCGGTAGCAGTGTGAAAGAACAAAAAATAAATAGTGCAAGGTGAAATAAAAGGCAGCAAAAGAATGGCGGCTGCGGCACATACTTAATGGGGAGAGAGAGAGAACAAGATTTGGCCCCCACTTCCTCATGAAGAAGGCACCTTTGAAACATTAGTACTTAGCTGGTCAAGAGTGGTAGACTGGCCTGCCATGTGAGGAAAGTAGACCGGAGTACAGGAACAGCTGCTGCGACCCCCGGTGAAATGAGGACACGGGCTATACAGGAACTGGGAAGGACAGAGGCTGCCAGGGCCTGAGGGAAGGAATGCAGTGACACTTTGTGGCCACAGGTGGTCACTGCAGCAGTAAGAACCCCAGCGAAGTACTGCACTGGACAGCAGGTGGGGAACAAGAAAACAGCCCCAGGCAGCACGTCTCCGAGGGACTGGAGGAAGTTCACAGCAGGCGCGCCCAGTGGCAAAAGGACAACACCGCAAGTGGAAGACGAGCAAAGAGCGCACGGAGTGACATTGCCCAGAAGATGTACCCCGGACGCGGACGGTACAGGATGGAGCTCGAGAGCGAGGAAGCGAGGTGGTCACACGGCGTAACTCATCCTGTGACAACAGCCCGAGAAGAGGATGCTAAGAGAGGTCGGACGAGACGACCTGCAAGAAGTCTTGAGAAGCGACCTGGGCAGAGGTCGGAGAAGCAAGTGACCGGAAAAGAGGTCAGAGAGCAGTGACCTGTGAAGAGGTCAGAGAGCAGTGACCTGTGAAGAGGTCAGAGAGCAGTGACCTGTGAAGAGATCAGAGAGAAGTGACCTGACACAAGGTCCGAGAAGGTGACATACGAGATGTCAGTGAAGATGACCTGCCAGAAGTCGGCAGAGTGGACCGGCAAGAGGTCCAAGAAGATGACCAAGGAGCGGTCGGAGAACATGGTTGCGGAGAGGTCCGACAAGAGGACCGAGAAGAGGTCCGTGAATGGGACCGAGGAGAGGTCTGACAACATTGACCTGAAGTAAGAAGTAGTGACTGGATGAAGGTCGCGACGTCAGGTCTGGTCATCAGAGGAAAAGAAAGGCGTTGTCCTAGGGGTAGGACAAGACCAGGGGGACACTTGTGGAGTGCACGCCACACGGAGAGATCTGGGTAGTGAAGACAAGTAAGAAGAGGGGACCAGACTGTGTCGCAAAGGAAAGAAAGAGAAGATGGAAATTGTGTGGCATGACGCCACCGTGAAGAAGAAAGCGCAAGAAGAAGAATGATGAAGAGAGGAGTGTGTGACATGACAACTCGCACACCAGAAGGTAACGGTGACATGTGCCAGAACATCGGAGCACAGGGCCTGGAAAGAACATCAGTGGCACTGGGAGAAAACATCTACCTACGAGTCCTCAGACCACCTCGTGATTGCAGAGGTGAGCAGACTGGACCATTGGTAACACCTTCCTTTGGGATGGAATGGGAGACTGGATGGTGAGAGTGCTCGGACATCCTGAAGAAGAGGAACTGACCACTCCACACCAGACCGTGGATATCCAAGGGGCAAAGGCCTCAGGGACGCCGGTGGCAGCGGGTCCCGACACGAGAGATGGATCCACAGCCGCTCTTCTGCAGGTCCCAGGAGGACGAAGATCTCATGTGAAATGGCAGGAGCCAACAACTACCCTTCAGGTGGAGCTAAGTACACAAACGTGGGACTCGTAGCGCTTCCTCCACACATCCCGGTGGTTGTGTTGGAGCGACATGGCGAAAGGCACCTGTCTAGTGGAAGCCTGGCAAGGAGGGCCTCCGGGACATCCTGTGAGTGGGGAATACCTGCGAGAGGGGCATCCTAGTGAGAGGGATGTCTTACAACTACTCCCCCATTTTGAAGAGAGAAGCGAGGCTGCCCGTATGGTAATGCCACGACAACCAGGACTGATTGGTGGAAAGTTACATCTACCCGATCCACCATCACTCCACCTGTACCTTAAAAGAGAACGGAACAGAAAGAGAGACTTTGGCGTCCACTTCCACATTGTGAGTCCAAGGAGGACTAGATCCACAGGGCACCCTTACACTGTGCACAATAGAACTGGTGGTCCCAGCTGCTGACGGAACATCATCTATCACCGTGCAAGCAGCTAAAGAGACTCAGTGGAAGTTTACATTACTTTGTTTATTCTCTCCCCACAGGTTTGGACTTTATTGTTTCCTGTTTGAATAACGTTTGGGAGGGATGTAGTGATCTGCTGATCACCAGTCTAGTTGTTTAGCACCAGCCACTCCCTGAGGGCTGGCTTACACCCCACCCCACACCCCTCCAGCACAGGGTCACTGGTCATGTGACCCTGCCAATAAAAGGGGCCGGGCGCACGTGCCCTGGGCCAGTTCTACCAACCCAGTAACTGTGCCGTGTCTGTGCTTGCTATGCGTGCATGAGGGCCTAGTGCCCTGCACCACATTACAGTTGGGTGCTGCATTGCATTGATACTTGATCCCACAGCACATGGGTGGAATGCAGCAAATATCTTGTGCAATGTTGGGTACTATTTTGGGAGGCTACAATTCATGTGATACATGGAGGTGTTCTGAGTACCACCTGAAATGAGAAGCTGCTGTCCTTTTCCATTGTATTATGCCCATTCTCTGAGACACCACTAGGTAACTTTTCTCTGTCATTAAGCACGAGGATGAAGGAAGGGAGGATCTAAGATACTCATATGTACAACCACTAACTACCACCCTGAAATCACATACCACTGTGCCATAATCCCATTCTTGGTGGCAAACAGACTTCTTGGCCATGCCAGGCAATCCATATTTAGACACCATCTGTCTCTTCAGGATTCACCAGCTACTGCCGCACATGCATAATTTCCAGATAGGGGCACACTGCACATTGCATGCAAGAACTCCTTTATTAAGCAGTTTCCCAACACACAGAGGTTGCACAGGCCACTTTGACAAGCCAGTTTATAATGGACAAGCCTGTGCTTTGATGGGAGCTTCACTATGTATCCCTGAAATGCTATTAAATTCTGCTGTGAATTTGCAAACCAAATTTGCTCACTTAAGACATACATTCCTAGTGCCCACTTTGTCTTACATTATGGGATGTCTCCCAGCACTTATATTTTGATATAAGTGCTGGGAGACATCTCATTATTAAGCCTGAAGAAGGTGGTCGGACCTACTTATACCACCGAAACGCGTCGCTTCTTGGTTTTTGAACTGCCAAACCACAGGGGTTCCTATGGACATAATAATAGAAGGATATTACCATTTGTTGAACCTGCTATGACCATTGGTCTGGTGGTTGTGTGACTTTTTTAAATTTAATAACATTAAATGACATCCAATTAATTTTATTTATTTTAAAGTTTGGATATTGTTATTTTCATAGTTAAAGTTAGCAAATTCAATTTCATTTTATATATTTAAATGCATATAATCAGATTTCATTTAATTGTAATTAATGTAGTATTATCTATCAAGATAACGTATTTACTGATGAAGTTTAGTTTAACATAGTATTATTTATTCAAATATAATGTCGTTGAAATCATGGTAGGGGTTACTGCTAGGCGCAGTTTTGGGTTACATATTTAATTACATTTAGTGTAAGGGCTAGTGTTACTTTCAAAGTTAGAATGTATGTAAATTGGAGGGGCGGGAGTCAATGTAGGGAAGAAATTAGAATATAAGAAAGGGAACAATGGCAGAAAATGGATGATTAACTGGTGCAAAGCCAAAGCCAAATGAAGCATAAGATGTATGAAAGATGGGACAGAGCCACAAGGCAGATAAGAATTATTTTAAGGAACATACTTCTAAGAAAAGGGGTTTAAGGATAATTATAGGATGGTAGCTGTATTACAATATAGATCATTTATTGAATGTACTGGAACAAGGCTGTGAATGTTATAAATAACCTTTTCTTCACCTTAATGAGTTTGTAATTCTGTGTTTAGTTATATTACCATCAATAACTTAAGAGCAATGGTAATAATTAATGGACTATATATGTTGCTAAATAGTTACCTTTGTAGTTATCACCTGTTGAATGTATATTTAAATATAAAAAAGGCAAAATAGTGCAAAACGAATGGGAGTAATGTGTGACCACAATGCAATTGTAGCTATGATTAAGATAAGAGAGAGGACAAGGGACACAAGTGGATGACAGGAGACACAGGAACAAGACTGGTAAGAGAAGGGAACAGCATGCAAGCTGAATGAGAGGATGGAGCAAGTAAGAAGCTGGATAAGAAAGGTAAGTGAAAGACCCTGAGAAATAGGAGGTACAGGATGGTTGTGATCAGGCAGCAAGGACCCAAGAGGAAGAGTGGGTAACTTGCTGCACAATAAGTGAGAAGGGACAAAGGCACAATATAGATGAAAGGAGAACAAGATGCAAGTCATATAACAGGGAAGCAAGGAAGAGATCAATTAAACATGGACAAGTAAAGGAGGATGAGAGAAGTACCAATAGAGAGAAACTGCTGTGAGAGTGTCACAGACCACAGGATAACTGCAGAATGAGAGTGAAGCCTGATGGAATACACAAAAAGGCTCTTGAAGCATGAGGGGGGAACAGGCGAAAGAAAGAAGAGGGGAGAACCAAGGCAATAGGATGGCTGAGGGGAGCAAGGACAAGATGGATGAGAGAGAAGCAGGAAAGCACAGGCCAGATCAGAGAGAGGATTGAATCCGCACAAAAAGCATGCTGCTACCAAGAGCCATATGAGAGTGGAGCAAAGCACGGGCTAGATAAGTTGAGACCACGGCCAGATTCAGATGAGAGAGGGACACGAGGCACAAATGAAGGATACTGGTAGAGATGAAGGCTAAGAGAAGGGGGCCGAATCTAATCATGGGAACAGAATGAAACAAGGTGCAAGCAGAATGAGGGAGGGATGTGAGACTCCGATGTCATGTGTTTCATGCAGGCCCATTGTCGTTTTCCCTATGTTTATTTTATTTATTTATTTATTAATTAAACTTATAATGCGCAACAGCTACCCAAAAAGGGTTTCCCGGCGCAAACGCAGAATCAGAGGCTGATGTCAAAGCAAAGGCAGCAGGCTAATGATTAAAAAGCCATGTCTTCAAGGATTTACGGAATTGGATGTAATTAGTTTCGGTACGAAGAGCTAAGGGCATAGCATTCCAGAGTGAGGGGCCAAGATGTGAGAAAGACCTACCGCCCATCCTCGCTAGTTTGATTTTTGGGACAGAAAACCTCCCCTGCGTAGCTGAGCGAAGGTCACGAAGAGGGACATAGGGATGAACCAGTGATTGAAGGTATTTGGGGGCCGTTCCACTTTTGATTTTAAACATGTAGCTCAGGGCTTTGAACTTAACTCGGTTCTCCACCCTGAGCCAGTGCAAATCACGAAGATGGCCGGAAACAGAGGAAGTTCTGGGGATCCGGCATAAAAGCCTAGCTGCAGAGTTTTGAACCAGTTGCAGCCTGCGTGTCACCTCTTTGTTAGATCCCAAGTACAGAACATTGCCGTAATCAAGTCTTGAAGTAATCAAGGCATGAACAACAGTCTTCTGAGTGGGTTCTGGTAGCATCCAGATAACTTTTTTAGCCACTTCAGGATAGTGAAGCAGGTAGCAGCTACTTTAACGACTTGGTTGTGCATACTTAGTGTATCATCCATAATTATACCCAAATTTCGAGCTTGGCGGACCGGTATAGGAAGAGCACCCATCTCGCAGGGCCAATGTTGAGGACCCCAAAGTTCCCTATTTTTCCCAAATATAAGAACCTCGGTTTTTCCTCCATTCAGCTTGAGGTAATTAGATTGCATCCATGATGCAATATTCCTCAACCCTAGCTGAAGGGGAGAAATCCCTGTCGTACTCTTCATAGATAGAGAAAACATTATTTGCGAATCATCCGCATGTTAGCCTAACTCTGCATGTTGTAGGCTGCTTTTATTTTGCACGTGTTACTACATAACATGCTTGCCTTTGTGCCACATTGTATTTTCACACAAAACCTGCACATGTTTGGGTATTCTGTTCTTTTCCTGGGATTTGGTCTGAACACACTAGACAAGGTCAAACAATGCCCCTTGTTATTCTCTCTGGTCAGACACTAGCATGTAGGCATAGTAAGAGAATGCAGCTGCTGTTTGTGAGCACACATCTTGTCATATAACTGAGGACAGGGGTTCTTAAAAAAGACACACTGAGCGGAGGTCCTGAGTAAGAGTGCTGTGCCAGCCGAAGTGTAGAGCATCCATCTATGTATGTTAAGGTACGGGGTCCGCCACTAATCCCAGAGATCTATAATATATAATCATTTAGGTACAGTGGGGGGAGGGGTTAGGCTAATCTGTCTTATAACATGGCATAGCTTTTTATTGTATATGGTTTGTTAACCATGCTAAGTATATTTTGGTATGCATTTGTTGTAGAATTGTGGTGCAAACACTGCATTTTAGAGCACGATAGTTTAAATATTGTAAACTTCCTTCATGTCTCTTATTTATTTTATTGTGGACGAATATGAGTAAGAGAGCAAATGGGTGTGTCCTGGGTGGGCAGTCAAAATATCGAAAATAAAATATCGATATACCATAATATTGAAGTTTAAATATCGAAGGGACAGAATATCGATGGGACACAATATCGATGGACAGAATATCGACCCTAAGGTAAGTAATATCGAATTACTTTATATCGATGTCAATAATATCGAAGTTCGTAATCTCGAAATCAATGTTACTAATATCGATGTTACTAATATCGATATTTGTATTATTGTTATGTATTTTGTTATGTTTTTAATATGTATGTGTTATATGTGTTTTTGTTAAGTGTTTTAGGGGCCCATTACGATACCCGGCGTAAAAAAATCCGCCAGGCATGGAAGCGGCAAAAATCCGCCCGCACACACCGTCTGAACACCGACCACGCCATTACGATTACACAAACCGAAAACCGCCATCGGCGGAAAAATCACACAAGATACCGCCCGCCATCGTCCGAGTCGGAGTCAAACCGCCCGCCACGGACGGAAACACGCACAACAACACAAAACCGCCCGCCCTCACGGCCGACACACCGCACGTGAAATTACGATCGCACCGCCATGAGCGCGGGAAAACTACAAATATACCGCCCGCCAGCGCAAACAACGCCAATGAGAATCGACACGGCAGAAGCCATGGCGCCCACGTCCCTGCACAGAAACCATCCGCTCACAAAACCAAAAGCACACAACATGGCCAACAAGTCCACACAGCAAGGCACGCACAAATACACAAGCACAGTACACATCCCGAAAACACCCCCCGGACAAACAAAAACTACAAAGGCCAGAACCCCAGACACAACACACCTGAAAACAACAGACCATGAGGACACACCCACATAGGTAAGTACAAAAGCAGCACTCCCACAGACCACAACCCCTTGCAACATTGCAAACCAGAGAGGAGAGGAGAGGACACAGTGACACAGCAAGGACAGCAGCACACCACAGAAACGCACACATCACAACCACCACCACCACCACCAAACACCGGCACCACAAACCCCCTGCACATTACACAACACACACCGCACCAGCACCACAAACACCATGGCACCACAAACAATGCCCAAGTTCACGCCCATTGAGCTGACGGTCATGGTCGACGAGATCATCAAGGTGCACCCACAAATCTATGGGAACATGGTCCAGCACACACCACTAGCCACCAGAAACAGAATGTGGAACCGGATCGTAGACCAGGTCAATGCAGTCGGGACCCTGCCCAGGAACAGAGGAGAAATAAACAAACGTTGGAATGACGTCAAGAGCCTGGTCAAGAAGAAGGAGGGCAAAAACAGAGAGCTGGCTGCCGTCACTGGCGGAGGGAATCCCGCGCTCTTCAAGACCTTCAAAGCGTGGGAGGAGAAGGTGCGAGTCATAATACATCCGGAGATCCTCGCCGGATTAGCAGGGGGAGTGGAGGCTGGTAAGTACAAACTAATGTATACCAGCACACCGCTATGTACTCACATGCACTACCACCATGCCACAGCTCCCAGGGACAAACACCCCCATGTCCAGCACACAATACACAACACACACATGCAACAGACACCACCACACACAGCCCAAACAGAACAACTGTAAGATGCGTGGGGACATGTGTACACTCAGCCAGCCACGTAACCACCAACAGGTCCCCAAATATGCCAGAAGCGCCACAACGAGCACCCACCACACCCATGTGTCCGCCACAGCTGCACTAACCGACAAGTAACAGGTAAGTGGCAGGAACACAAAGTGCAGTGGGTGGGACGGTGGACAGCCCAAGTACAACACACACCAGGCCCCTAGTCCCACAGCACAGCAAGGAGGAGCATCCCCCACACCCCACAGCCACGTGTCAGCCACCGCAGTGCACAACGACAGCCGAAAGGCAGACATCACGGTCCACAGCAATCGGTGTCAGTGGGTGTCCAGCCACCCCCACGACCCACAACACCCCCCCCACCCCCACAGACCTGCAACATGGAGCACCCCCCGCTTAGAGCCATGTGGCATCCAGTACAGTGCACGCACGAACAACCTGCAGGTGGGAAACTGGACAGGGCTGGATTACTGGAGGCATGAGGACCGGCACACGACCAACACATGGGACATGTCACGTAGCAGACGAACACGCAGCACCGCCCACCGTCACGAACAAGTGAACAATGTGCACACGGACATGAACAACAGACTCACACCCCACATGACCCTTCACAGACATAGCAACACCCAAGGAGCCACGTCTGCATGCACAAGCCACACTGAATATAGTACCACACGGCAGCCACTGTGCAACTCATCACACACAACCGAAACACCATTGAAGTCCTGTCCATGTAGCCCCTACTGCCTGTCAACCACACACCCCACAACTACGCCTATGTAAGACAAACAACACTAGACGCAACAGAGCGGAACAACATAAATGCACACGAACACCACTGAACCCATCAAACACACAGACACACCATGCACATACAACATACCATCCATCCCATCCGTCAGCCCCAGTCTCATGAAAGGCATGTCATCCGCACAGCTGCCACACATACAGCAGTCATGCTAAGATACATGCCCATGACCAACCATGTGCCAGAAGTCAATGAAGCGCACGACACACTGTGAGCAACAACACACAACATGGGCCACACCCCCGAGCACTGCAGTGATGCACATGGCACAGGGCAGCACGCACACCAAGGAGATGGGACAACTGCAATACGTTGGCTGGCACACAACCATCACTCACTCATAACGATGCGTCCAATGCCATGTCCAGTAATCACAACAGACAGCAAATATGCAGGCCATGTCAAGCATGCACACACCTCAAACCATGCACTGTCATGCTGCCACAACACATGTCACGTTCGGCACCCATGGCTCACAGCATGTACCCCAAAAGCATATTCCCTCCCAAATGCGAATCTGGGGCATGGCCCCCATGTTGCCATATGCGTTCCTAAGCGTTCCATTTGAACCCCAAAAGCATATTCCCTCCCAAATGCGAATCTGGGGCATGGCCCCCATGTTGCCATATGCGTTCCTAAGCGTTCCATTTGAACCCCAAAAGCATATTCCCTCCCAAATGCGAATCTGGGGCATGGCCCCAATGTTGCCATATGCGTTCCTAAGCGTTCCATTTGAACCCCAAAAGCATATTCCCACCCAAATGCGAATCTGGGGCATGGCCCCCATGTTGCCATATGCGTTCCTAAGCGTTCCATTTGAACCCCAAAAGCATATTCCCTCCCAAATGCGAATCTGGGGCATGGCCCCCATGTTGCCATATGCGTTCCTAAGCGTTCCATTTGAACCCCAAAAGCATATTCCCTCCCAAATGCGAATCTGGGGCATGGCCCCCATGTTGCCATATGCGTTCCTAAGCGTCCCATCTGAACACCAAAAGCAAAGTACAAACCAGACCCAGGATGGGCCAGGAGCCCGCATACACCAGAGTCACAATAAGTAGGGGCACAGCAACACACCCATCGGCATGGCCAATCCGTCCCATGCCACATGTGCACAGCACACAGTCCCATTGCCAAGCACACACAACTACAAATGCTACAGCCACACACACGCCTCCGGGAAACCCATGTACGAGATTGCACGAACTGTTAATGTCAGACGACAAATACATACTTCGCCAGGTGCAACACAATAACAAATCTCATTCTCTCCACAGGTGACGAACTGCTGGATGCTGGGGATGGAGCCAGCAGCCAGCACAGCCAGCCTACAAGCCCCCAACGAGGACACACGGATGTGGAGGATCTGTCCTCCTCTTCGGACACGGACCACCAAGCAGGCCCATCTGGTGTGGCAGGGCCCAGCCGCTCCCCAGGACCCCTCCTACCCACCAACCCATCATCCAGGGCTGCTGAACATTCCCAGCCCCCTGCTGCCACTGTCGTTGCGGCCACACCCACGGTCATTGCGGCCACTACCACTGCCGCAACCGCCACCATCGCCGCACCGACCACCACCGCCGCCACCACCACCACGTCTTCGCTGGCACCAGCCCCAGCGCAGGTGGTGGCCCGGCCGACTGGATCCACCCTGGGAGCCACAGCGAGGACCGTGGTGAGCAATGTGGCTAGTGGGCAGGCCGGTGGCAGCAGGACTGGTAGGAGGAGCAGGGTCAGGGAAACGCCAGCCTCCCCTGGGAGCCATGCCCTGCCTCAAATGGCCAGAGTCCTTGGGGCCTATGAAGAGGCCCAAGGACAATGGGCCAGGTCAGCTACAGACACGCGTGAGGTGCTGGGGGTGCTGAGGTCCATGGACGCCCGTATGGGCCAACTCGTGGACCTCATGGGCCAGCTGGTGGTGGCGGTGAGGTCACAGCCAGGGACAGCAGCTCCCCCTCCGCCACCACCTGCCGGGGCGCAGGGTCGAGCAGCAGTGTCCAGTTCCCCTGCGTCCACAGCCAGTGAGCACACCTCAACCACCAGCATGTCGCAAGCAGGCACCCCCTCGCAAACGTGGAAGGGGCCATCCGAAGTGGAAACAGATCTCCCGGGAGGACTTCGCACGCTCCAAACGCAAGTGAGGCAGCCAGCCAGCCTTCCTTGACCACCCACTGCATTGACTTGGACTACGATCCCACTCCACACAGCCATCTGGATGGCATGTGTGTGTTGGACTATGGACATAGAACCAGTGGGTACACCCTGAGCATCACGCAGCCATGACCGACAGCTCATTGTCACTGCACGCACCACTTTTGTCATCACCTTACACACAATCACATGTCACAGTTTGAAATAAATGCACCTCTTACACTAACTGCTGTTTGTGCCCTGTGTTTTATTTGTACGGAATACAACGGCCACCTTGGGCGGAAAGGCACCTGATGCGTGGCATGGCAATGGAATCCGGAGGGCCTGTAGGGACCTAGGGGTGGGAGACAGAACAGGAGCACATTCAATGAGTGTGTCACACACCCATCACACAGTACATGTCAACAACTACAAGCAATGTACACACATCGCACAGAGCAATAGGGCACAATGCCACAGCCACCAACAGTGGCATACTACCCTGGCCATGGAGCGTTGACACACAGCACGCAGTGAACAAACGGCCACCCTGACACAGCACACACACACCTGCACAGATACAGCCACATCAGCCGTCGTACATGGACACTCACCGTCAAGTGAAGTAGCGGGCGATGAGCTGCTGCCGCACATTACCAGCTTCCTCCTCTCCGCTGTCCTCCTCACTCGAGCTGTCCTGGTCTGCGGGCTGGGGCCCTGGTTGATCTCCGTCATCCACGATGAGGGGGATCTGCTTCCGAATGGCCAGATTGTGCAGCATGCAGCACGCCACCACTATCTGGCACACCTTCTGTGGGGAGTACGCCAGTGCACCCCGGTGCGGTCCAGGCACCTGAACCTGGACTTGAGGAGGCCAAAGGTACGCTCGACCACACGTCTGGTCCTCCCATGTGCCTCATTGTAGCGATCGTCTGCTGGGGTGCGAGGATTCCTCAATGGACTGAGCAGCCATGCCCCATTCGGGTACGCAGAGTCACCTGGGTGTGAGGGACACAGAGAACCGTTGCTATTCCAACTGGACAGGGGACAGCATCGCACACCCAGCACGCTACACCACTCCACATACTCACCGACAATACAGCCACGATCCTGTTGCATATTGGACATCAGTCGTGGCAAGATGCTGTTGCGCATTATGTGTGCGTCATGGGCCGAGCCTGGGAACTTTGCACACACGTGGGTGATCACCATGTCCGCAAGGCACACCACTTGCACATTCAGGGAGTGCGTGTGCTTCCTGTTGCGGTACAGGTGCTCAGTGGCCTGTGGTGGAACAAGGCCGACATGTGTGCAGTCAATGGCTCCAACAACGTGTGGGATTCTGCCAAGGGCATAGAATGCACCCTTCACTGCCGCCAATTCACGAGCCCTGGGGAAGCGGATGTACCTGTTTCGGTACAGCAACATGGCTGCCAGTACATCCCTCAGCACCTTGCTGAACATGGGCTGGGACATCCCTCCTCCAATGCCCACTGTGTGCTGGAATGACCCAGTGGCGAAGAAATGCATGGCGGCCATCACCTTAGCCGTGGGGGTGACAGCAGTCAGATACAACCTGCGGGGACGGAGATGGGGTTCTAACATGGCACACAGTCGATGCAGGGTTGGCCTGTCCAGCCGAAACTTCCTAATAACCTCTGTATCGTCCATGTCCGCCAGCAATTGGTATGGGCGGTCAATGTTCGGTCTCCGCCTAGGGACAATGGCAGAGGACACATGTCAAAGCAACACAACACATAGCAATTTCGCATACACATCACTGACATGACTGAGCAAGCACATGAGCCACAGCCCAGCTGTCAAGCTGGGACGGCACGGCCACAATACACTTACACAGGTCTCCCAACAATGGCAATGGCTAGTGATACAAACCACTGCCATGTGCATGCACATGGGGATCTAGGCCCCAATGACTTGCGGGCGTGCTGATGGGGACTGACTGCATATCCGTCAAGCGGCAACGCCACGGCAACATGAATGTCTGCTGAGCATGGAACTGCTTCCGCGGCTGGATGAGTATGGCACACGACGACGACGATGTGGGCACAGGCTGAGCGGCCAAAACAAGTGGGACCTGTGGCACGAGGGGATATGAGACAGTAGTAGGTGTCAGCACTGCACCCTATGTACGGCACTGTACGGATCACACCTCCCGAAACATTGACAGGTGTCCACATTGACAGCCCCATGCCAAGACGGCTGTGTGCTTGCAGTCACACGTCACAGGTGAGAGGTTACATTGCACGTGCCAGGTGGCAGACGTACATAGTGGGAGCTGGCATGTGTGTGCATGTGTCTCCTGTTCAGGATCCACCAGATGGGCGCTGACTCTGTACTGACCATTGGACACAGCATGTTCCGTGGAAGGCTTGTGTGTGTGGGATGGTGGCACTGGATGTGCCTCCGTTGGGTGGGGGCCATGCACAGGGCGGGTACGTCGATGATTGCGCATTGTTGGTCACGGTGGGTGCACCAACTAAGATGTGTTGCCCTGTGTTCAATTCCTATGTCCGCATGATGATGGACTGTAGATGTGGGCAGACTACACATTGGTCGATGTGCTGTCTATATGCATGTGCCTTCACACCAGGCACAGCTGCCCCTGCACATGTGACCCCTGCTGGACTCGCTGCTGGGTCTGTGGAGCTGATGCACCTTCTGTGCGTGGGGCGGACAGCTCTCCTCACTTCCCTCATTGCGCATGTCATGACTTTGCCGCAGGTGACATGGATCATGGAGGGCCCACATGTACGCATGGGTAGGCTACACATGATTGTTCACTGGTCGCCACCCCCAGTCAGTGTTTCGAATGGGAAGGTTGTCGTGCTGGTGGTATGTTCGATGTGGCGGATGGGCGGGCCTAGGTGCGGGCTTACATTCCAGACATGGGGGGGTAGTTGGTTTGGCGACTAGTTGCAGTACACACGGGACACGTCTCTTCCTTTCCACATCTGGGTCATCCCTTGTACTAACTGACAGTGATACAGTCATCTTCGCCCCAGCCCTCATGTCCTCCCCTCGCTCCCCCAATATGCATGCTCACCTGCGAGGCTAGCGCTTGCACAGGCAGCCCCAAGCTCGCACCAGAGAGGGCAAGGAGTGTATGTGTGGGTCCAGTTGCACGAGTGGGCTGTCTCAGGGTATGATGTGTGGCGGGACGCCGTCCACCTGCGTGGTGCCCCAAATGGAGACCCGGCCTGCATGGACTATGCATCACAGTCTTCGCCTTCCCGGATCCGCCACCTGCGACACCCAGTGGCTGTGGCTGCCCTTGCGGCCAGGCCGCGTCCGTCTGTGACTGATGGCCCACACATTCACTCTTTGGCCTCTCTGGGGAGGGATCGGGGGTGGTGGCGCACGCGCTTGCACTTAGTCGCAATGGCATG
Organism: Calotriton arnoldi; assembly: GCA_963921515.1. Classification (NCBI taxonomy): domain Eukaryota; kingdom Metazoa; phylum Chordata; class Amphibia; order Caudata; family Salamandridae; genus Calotriton; species Calotriton arnoldi. The sequence goes on along the minus strand of CAWUFW010010342.1, from coordinate 602,729 downwards.
TGGCGTGGTTGGTATAATGGGCAATGGATGGGATGGTGCGAGCCACCTCCCGTGACGTCAGTGCTGCTCGTGCTGTGGTGCGTCCCCCCTACACTTCCATTTGACTTGTGCCATGCTAGACGTTGAGGTTCTATTGCCTGCGTGATATGACCAGGAGGAGCGCGAGGAGACCTCTCACACACCATGCTCCACTGCCATCCCGTGCCCTGTATCGCCTGTGCGGATTGACTATGTTGGGGTTACACCTGGTCGACTGGGGCTGTGTGTGCCTTGTCAAGGGGCATGGCGGGCGCACAACAGGATCCAGCTTGTCCACAGAGGGTGGGCTGAGGTGCGCCTGGTACCGCTTTGTACGTGTGCCCGGCTGCTGTGCACACACGTGTTCACTCCCCCCGACAGGTGTCCTCTCACAATGCCCAGGGAAGCGGTGGTGTACTGTTCATGACCCCTCCCAACACGGCGTGCTCCAACTTGGCATGTGCGCATCTACCCGTCACACCCACCCACCTGAGCACTGCGTCCATACGACTTCACACGACACATGTGTGTCTTCCACAGTTGTGCTACTCATTTGCGTTGACATCCAATACCAGTGGACTACATGGTCATGTCACGACTGCCGTGTACTTCACATACTCTCATCCTCTCTCATTCGTACTTGTGAAATGAGTCAGCGGAGACAGTTTTGGTTTCAAACATTATATTGAGTCTTCTGTCCTCTGTGATGCAGTATAGTGGACACTACTGGCAGCGGAATACATGTTGAGGATATACTGAGCATGATTGCAAATGGGATAGGGTGTGGGGTTACATGTGATTGGCTGTTGCATGTGGGATGTGGGCTTCAGAGTGACATCTGCTTGGCCAAGGCTGTGCTAATGTACATTTACGTATAGCTGCGGAGCTGCGGACTTTGACACAGACGGTATACATGTAGCCTACCAGACCGCTTGGCATCATGGGCACAGTCCATCTCAGTTCCATGTGACAGGTTTGCTGCGGTTGTTCCTCATGCACGCGTGCATGTGAGATGACATCAGGGCATGTGCTTGCGTGCATGCAGCGGCGTGCCACTTGTTGTTGCACTGTGGTGGTTACTGGACATGTCACAGTCACTGGGGTCGTGTTGTTGTTGTATGCACTTGTCGTCCATGCAAAGGTCCTGGTATGGGATTCCCGGGGCGGGGGTGGGAGGGGTGCAGCACCCACAGACTCCAGGCGACCTATTCATGTCCACTGAGCGGTGTGTGTGTCCATGTGCGCTGGATCCATGTCGTGTCCTGGTTGTTCGTGCAGTTCCGTCCATGTGGGTGCGATACACAGAGCCCATGCCACTGCCTCCCACGATGCATGCGGTGTTCCTGGATGTGATGGGGAACAGTGTGCATGTCCCGGTCATATCCGATGTCATGGCGATGTCGTTGATGGTGTGGTTACAGTTGCCGGTCGTTTGGTATGGCTGTTGTGGTGGTGACTGGCCAGTCCGTGCGGAAGCTAAGCATGGGTGCGGGGTTGGACATCATAGGTCAATCGGGGAACCTGCGTTGTGGTCCGACGAATTTACAGGTTGTCAGGTATGCGATGCCGTCCAGCAGGGCTTCCATGTCATTGGTGGTGTACATGTTTGCCAGCCAATGTAGCGGATGGTGGCTGTCAAGGTGTTGTTCGTAAGTTGTCCCTTGGAGGACCATGATGGGGCATGCTGGGTGACATTCGATGTAGCTGTTCTCGATGATCCGTCGTGTGGAGGCACAGTGGTCCCATTTCAGTGCGGGTGCGATGTTGGCCACATACGCCATGCCCCCATAGGCAGAGCAGGCCCTGTCGTGTGCGTCCAGAGGGAGGAGTAGTGGTAGCAGGTCCGCCTTCAGACATGCCGGGTTGGAGAGGCATATCTCCACGGGATGCTGGTAGGGACACCTCCGACAGTAGAAGACGGGCATGACGCAGCTGAACAATGTGATGCGGTAAGTCAGTCGGTAACTTACGTTCAGCAGGGACAGGAGATCGCATCCCAATGTATGTAACAGGTTGGTTTTGTACAGCTTGAGCTGTTCGGCGTAGTTGGGTAGGTGTGTTGCTGTTGCCATTTCGCAGCGGTGCGTTGTGGTGGCGTGCTCCGGCTGTGTGTGCAGTCTGCAATGTGCACGCTCCGAGGTTGCTGTGAGCTCTGTGTAGTCGTAGGGAGACAGGACTTGTGTTCTGTTGGCTTGTTTGGAGGACACGGGCCCTCATCCCACATGCTTCTCAGACAGTTCAAGGTCAGTGATGTGTGACTCCTTCCAATTAACTTGCATGTGGCCGACATGGGGAGTGTTTTCTTCTTTCTTCCCTGTCCGTTGTGTGCTTCTGTGATATGCGCTATCTGCCCTGTGGTCGGTCTCCTCGGCATGCCTGTGTTGGTCTATTCTTGGACAATGGCTGTATTCACCGGCTTCTGTCGTAGGGCTGTGGTTTCGGAGTTGGAATGGAAGGTCATTCAGTGCTGTCTGCTCTCCCTTGTGTGGGCGGCAGGCTGCCTTTCCGCTCTGCGTTGGGCCTTGTGTGTGAATGTTATTCTTGGGCCACCTGTTGTCGGTCCCCGGGCTCTTTGGTGTTCCGTTTTATATGTCTTGTTCATATGTGCAGGGTGGTATGGGTGTTTCAGTGTGGTACTGGCGTTCCTCTTCCCGAAGGAGCCCTGCTTCTCCTAGTTGGTGTTGCCGCCGCTGTGTGCTACGCCATGTTTGTTACACTGGGGTGTGTCCTGCTGTTGCGTGACTTCACTGACATGTGTGCGTCGGTTGTGTGGCGTTGGGTGTTGTCCGTGAATTGGGCGTTGGGGACATGTCTGTGGCAGGCCTGTCACGTGTCATGTGCGTTCGGGGTGGGGCTGATGTGTGTGCTGCTTGGTTGTGTCCCTGTGTCTGTGTGCGACGCATGCATGGCGCTGCGGTTGGCCTCTGCGTTGTGCGCATGTGTGGCGGCGTCATCGCCGCTTTGGGGCCGTGACGGTGTTGTTGGTTCCTAGTCCCAGGTGGTGTGTACACATGTGTTACGCAATGTTACGATTTGGCCTGTGTGTCATATGTGGATGCAATGGTGGATGTGTAGTGTACACGCGCTGGTGGGGGGTTGTCCGCTTTTTCCGCCCTTGCACTGTGTGCGCTGTTTGCGTGCACTTGTTGTGTGTGTGCCTACCTGCGTCTCCGCGGTACGTTGCGTCCTTGGTGGTGCATCAGCAGGAGCATGGGGAGGGCCTGCAGTGCTGGATTCATGCTCGGGGGAGCCGCTTCTTCGTTGTCCGTGCTCGGCGTCCGTGTTACCGCTTCGGTTTGTCGTACGGTATCTCTTGGCCGTGGGAGCCGTTTGTTTGCGGCATCGTAATTTATACGCCGGGCCGGACGTGTTTCGTCGGACGGTGTGTGTCAGTTGGGCTGCGCCGCTACGTGTGCGGACGCACTTTGATGGCGGACGGTGTTGCTGGCTTGCCGGCGGTGTTTGGCCTACTTTTCGCATCGTAATTGGGCGGGCGTGTGGACTGCTGCGTGCCGGCGGTAACTGGTGGTTTTTGCATCCACCAGCACGGCGGTTGTGCTTCCACCCGCCATCGTAATGAGCCCCTTAATTGTTTAAAAATATATGTATACAATTTTTATATGTTACTAAATTTATTTTTTTAAGTTATTTTTATTTTTTTTGTACTGTAGCGGGTTGTGGGTTTATAGGGGAATAGGGTGGGAAGTAATTTAATTATACTAAATTAATTATTAATTTTTAGGAATTATAAAATAATTTTAATTATTTTTGCGTTTAAGTTCTGTAGCGGGTTGTGGGTTTATAGGGGAATAGGGTGGGAAGTAATTTAATTGTAATTAAGTTATAATTTATTTTAATTAATTGGTATTGATAATTATATTATTGTTAATTAATTAATAATTGGTAATTCATTTTTATTAATTGATTAATTTATTATCGTGTAATTTAAATGTAATTAAGTTATAATTTATTTTAATTAATTGTTATTGATAATTATATATTTGTTAATTAATCAATAATTGGTAATTAATTTAATTGATTGGTGATTAATTTTTATTAATTGATTAATTAATAATCATGTAATTTAAATGCAATTAATTTATAATTTATTTTAATTAATTGGTATTGATAATTATATTATTGTTAATTAATTGATAATTGGTAATCAATTATTAATTGGTAATTAATTTTTATTAATTAGTTATTAATTTTTATTAATTGATCATTATGTTAAGTGTATTTTATCATTGGAGTGTGTTGTGCGTTTATAGGGGAATACTTTTGGAAGTAATTGAAATCTAATTAAGTAATTATAAAATTTATATTTGGGTATTGATAATTAATTTATTGGATATTATTTATTAATAGGTAATTTTTCAAATTACAAATTTTTGGTTCTAAAAATTAATTTATTGTTGTTTTATCATTAATTGGTAATTAAATATTATTAAATATTATTTATTGATAAATGTAATTAATATATTAAGAATTATTTATTAATTGGTAATTAATGTTTAATTATTATTATTATTGGTATAAAAAAGCATTTAATTGTTCAATATTAGTTCATTGGTAATTAAGTTTTAATAATTTATATGTTTTTTGTTATTAAAAATATTTTATTGTTCAATATTTCATATTTAGTAATTAATATTGAATAATTATTATTTATTGGTATTTATTATTAATTTATTGTTAATACATTTTCTATTGGTAATTATGTTTTTAATAAATATTTATTGGTATTGGTAAATAGTTTTGAGTTATTTAATAATTCATTAATTATTTAAAAAATTAATTTATTTATAAGTATGTTATTTGTCACTTCTACGCTTATCCAACACTTTCCCTACTGTTGCACTCTCTGGAGTGGGAATAGTAATTTTACCCCTAAGCTATCCAACACTTTCCCTACTGTTGTACTCCCTGGAGTTGGAATAGTAATTTCTACCCCTACGCTATCCAACACTTTCCCTACTGTTGCACTCTCTGGAGTTGGAATAGTAATTTTTACCCCTACGCTATCCAACACTTTCCCTACTGTTGCACTCCTGGAGTGGGAATAGTAATTTTACTCCTACGCTATCCAACATTTTCCCTACTGTTGCACTCCCTGGAGTGGGAATAGTAATTTCTACCCCTACGCTATCCAACACTTTCCCTACTGTTGCACTCTCTGGAGTGGGAATAGTAATTTTTACCCCTACGCTATCCAACACTTTCCCTACTGTTGCACTCCCTGGAGTGGGAATAGTAATTTCTACCCCTACGCTATCCAACACTTTCCCTACTGTTGCACTCTCTGGAGTTGGAATAGTAATTTTTACCCGTACGCTATCCAACACTTTCCCTACTGTTGCATTCTCTGGAGTGGGAATAGTAATTTTACCCCTACGCTATCCAACACTTTCCCTACTGTTGCACTCCCTGGAGTGGGAATAGTAATTTATACTCCTACGCTATCCAACACTTTCCCTACTGTTACACTCTCTGGAGTTGGAATAGTAATTTTTACCCCTACGCTATCCAACACTTTCCCTACTGTTGCACTCACTGGAGTTGGAATAGTAATTTTTACCCCTACGCTATCCAACACTTTCCTACTGTTGCACTCTCTGGAGTGGGAATAGTAATTTTACCCCTACGCTATCCAACATTTTTCTTAGTGTTGTTTTTTGGGAGTTGTAATAGTAGTTTTATTACGTACGTTATTTAATATTTTTGTATTATTTTAGTTAATATAGTATATAATTAATTTTAAAAATATTAAAAGTAAATTAAATTTTTTAATTTGTTATACATAATTATTTAATTTTTATTTATGTTATTGTTTTATGTGTATAGATGTATTTGTAATTTATAATATTTTTTAATAATTTATAATTTATTACAATAATTATTCAAAATTATTATTAAGTAAGTATATATATTATATCAAAAATATCGTTTTTTTTTGTTAAAAATAATATGTAAAATAAACTAAATAATACTTATAATTAAAATAAACAGTTAAAAATATTTGATAATATTTAAAATTAATAAGTAACATATATAATTAAATAAAACATTAATTAAACATATACATATAAGATATAATATATATACTTACTTAATAATAATTTTGAATAATTATTGTAATAAATTATAAATTATTAAAAAATATTATAAATTACAAATACATCTATACACATAAAACAATAGCATAAATAAAAATTAAATAATTATGTATAACAAATTAAAAAAATTTAATTTACTTTTAATATTTTTAAAATTAATTATATACTATATTAACTAAAATAATACACAAAATATTAAATAACGTACGTAATAAAACTACTATTACAACTCCCAAAAAAACAACACTAAGAAAAATGTTGGATAGCGTAGGGGTAAAAATTACTATTCCCACTCCAGAGAGTGCAACAGTAGGGAAAGTGTTGGATAGCGTAGGGGTAAAATTACTATTCCAACTCCAGTGAGTGCAACAGTAGGGAAAGTGTTGGATAGCGTAGGGGTAAAAATTACTATTCCAACTCCAGAGAGTGTAACAGTAGGGAAAGTGTTGGATAGCGTAAGGGTATAAATTACTATTCCCACTCCAGGGAGTGCAACAGTAGGGAAAGTGTTGGATAGCGTAGGGGTAAAAATTACTATTCCCACTCCAGAGAATGCAACAGTAGGGAAAGTGTTGGATAGCGTAGGGGTAAAAATTACTATTCCAACTCCAGAGAGTGTAACAGTAGGGAAAGTGTTGGATAGCGTAAGGGTATAAATTACTATTCCCACTCCAGGGAGTGCAACAGTAGGGAAAGTGTTGGATAGCGTGAGGGTAAAATTACTATTCCCACTCCAGAGAATGCAACAGTAGGGAAAGTGTTGGATAGCGTAGGGGTAAAAATTACTATTCCAACTCCAGAGAGTGCAACAGTAGGGAAAGTGTTGGATAGCGTAGTGGTAGAAATTACTATTCCCACTCCAGGGAGTGCAACAGTAGGGAAAGTGTTGGATAGCGTAGGGGTAAAAATTACTATTCCCACTCCAGAGAGTGCAACAGTAGGGAAAGTGTTGGATAGCGTAGGGGTAGAAATTACTATTCCCACTCCAGGGAGTGCAACAGTAGGGAAAGTGTTGGATAGCGTAGGGGTAAAAATTACTATTCCCACTCCAGGGAGTGCAACAGTAGGGAAAGTGTTGGATAGCGTAGGGGTAAAAATTACTATTCCAACTCCAGGGAGTGCAACAGTAGGGAAAGTGTTGGATAGCGTAGGGGTAGAAATTACTATTCCCACTCCAGGGAGTGCAACAGTAGGGAAAGTGTTGGATAGCGTAGGGGTAAAAATTACTATTCCCACTCCAGAGAGTGCAACAGTAGGGAAAATGTTGGATAGCGTAGAAGTGACAAATTACATACTTATAAATAAATTAATTTTTTTAAATAATTAATGAATTATTAAATAACTCTAAACTATTTACCAATACCAATAAATATTTATTAACAATAAATTAATAATAAATACCAATAAATAATAATTAATCAATATTAATTACTAAATATGAAATATTGAACAATAAAATATTTTTAATAACAAAAAACATATAAATTATTAAAACTTAGGTGTCCATTACGATGTCGGGCGGATAAAAATCCACCATCAACCACAGTGGCGAAAATCCGCCCGCCTACACCCTCTGAATACCGACCGAGCAATTACGATGCCGCGAACCGAAAACCGCCGGAGGCGGAAAATAAACAGAAAAAACCGCCCCCCATGTCCGAGTCCAAGTCCATCCGCCCGCCACGGACGGAAAGACGCACGACAAGCCAAAACCGCCCGCCCTGACGACCGAGACACCGCCCGTCAAATTAGGAACGTACCGACATGAGCGCGGGAAATCCACAAATACACTGCCCGCCAGCGCAGACAACAGTGACGAAAATGGACACGGCGGAAGCCCTGGCGGCCACCTCCTTTCACAGAAACCATCCGCTGACGAAAACAAACACACACAACATGGCTAACAAGTCCACACAGCAACCCACGCACAAAAACCCAAACACAGTACACATCCCTGAAACACCCGCCCCCTGGACATACAAATCAACTACAAATCCCAGAACACCAGCCACAACACACCTGAAAACAACAGACCATCATGACACACCCACATAGGTAAGTACAAAACCAGCCCCTCCACAGACCACAACCCCCTGCAACATTACAAACTGAGGACGAAAGCACACAACACAGCGAGACATAAAGGACAGCAGCACACCACAGACACGCACCTATCACACCCATCACCACCACCACCAAACACCTGACCCACAAACCCCCTGCACATCACACACCACACACCGCACCAGCACCACAAACACCAAAACACACAGAATGCTCAAGTTCACTTCCACCGAGCTGACGGTCATGGTCGACGAGATCGTCAAGGTGCACCCACAAATCTATGGCAACCAGGTCCAACAGACACCACTATCCACCAGAAACCGGTTGTGGAGCAGGATCGTAGACCAGGTCAATGCAGTCGGGAACGTTCCACGCAACAGTGGAGAAATTAACAAAAGGTGGAACGACCTCAAAAGCGTGGTCAAGAAGAAGGAGAGCAAAAATCGAGAGCTGGCTGCCAGGACTGGTGGAGGGAATCCCGCGCTATTCAAGACCTTCAAGGCGTGGGAGGAGAAGGTGCGAGTCATCATACATCCGGAGATCCTCACCGGATTACCAGGGGGAGTGGAGGCTGGTAAGTACAAACAAACGTATACCAGCACACCGCTATGTACTCACATGCACCACCACCATGCCATAGCTCCTAGGGACAAACACCCCCATGTCCAGCACACAATACACAAGACATCACCCACACATGCAACAGACACTCATACACACTCAGCCCAAAGCTACCAACTAACAAAACCATGGGGGCATGTGTACACTCAGCCAGCACCGCAACTACCACCAGGTCCCCTTGTACTCCAGATGCGCCAGAATGAGCACTCCCCACACCCACATCCATGTGTCCGCCATAGCTGCACTGACCGACAATGAACAGGTAAGTAGCCGGAACACAAAGACAGTGAGTCGGAGGGGGACAGCTGAAGTTAAACACCCACCAGGCCCCCACTACCACAGACCAGCAAGGTGGAGCACACCCCACATCCATGTGTCCGCCATAGCTGCACTGACCGACAATGAACAGGTAAGTAGCCGGAACACAAAGACAGTGAGTTGGAGGGGGGACAGCTGAAGTTAAACACCCACCAGGCCCCACTACCACAGACCAGCAAGGTGGAGCACCCCTCCCTCCCAGTACCATGTGGCATCCATTGCATTGCGCACTCAGAAACAACCTGTAGGTGGGAAACTGTACAGGGCGGGGCGTCTGTAGGCATGAGGACTGTACTACGACTGACACATGGGACATGACACGTAGCAGAGGAACACGCAGCACTGCTCCCAGTCACAATCATGAGACCAATGTGCACACGGACATGTTCGACAGAGTCAAACCCCACATGACCTATCACAGATACAGCAACACCTAAGGAGCCACGTCTGCATGTACAAGTCCCACTGGAGCACAGACCCACACGGCAGGTACTGTGCCACCCATCACACACATCAGCAACACCATCGAAGTCCTGTCCATGTAGTCCTCACTGCCTGTCACCCACACATCGTACAACAACGCCCACGTAAGACAGACCATACTAGAAGTAACAGCTTGGAACCACAATATTGCACACAAAGACAACCGGACCCATGAAACACACAGGCACACAATGCACATTCAACATATCATCCATCTCATCTCACAGCCACAATGTCATGATAGGTATGACATCCGAACAGCTGGCCCTCATACAGTAGACATGCAAAGATACCTGCCCATGACAAATCAAGTGCCTGCAGTGACCGAAGCGCACGTCACACTGCGAATAACGACACACATAACATAGTCAACACCCCAAGAGCACAGCACTGATGCACATGTACCAGGGCAGCGCGCACACAAAGGAATTGGCCCATCTTCAATACGACGTGTGGCACACAACAAGCACGAACTCACAACATTGCTACCAATGTGATGTCCATGAATGATAACAGTCAGCAGATATTCCGGCCATGTGAGACAGACACACACCTTTGTCCATGCACTGTCACGTTGCCAGAACACATGTCACGTTCTGCACCCATCACCCACAGCATGTACCCCAAAAGCATATCTCAACCCAAGAGCGTTTAGGGGGCTGTACCCCCTTCTGGCATCAGCGTACCATCCCTCCCCCTAAACCATCGTTCAACCCAACATCGCCGATGGCCCTGGAGCACGCATACACACGAGCCACAAAATGTAGGAGCATAGCAACACACACCCATCGGCATTGCTAATCCGTCCCATGCCACATGTCCACATTACACAGACCCATTGCCTAGCCCACGCATACACACATCGTACATCCACACATGCCACTGGGAAACCTGTGCACGACAGTGCACGAACTGTGAATGTCAGACAACCAATACATACTTTGCTAGGTGCAACACAATGACCCATCTCATCCTCCCCACAGGTGCCGAACTGCTGGATGCTGGAGAGGGTGACAGCAGCCAGCACAGCCAGTCTGCAAGCCCCCGACCCGGACTCACGGATGTAGAGGAGCTGGACACCTCTCCGGACACGGACCACCCAGCAGGCCCATCTGGAGAGGCAGGGCACAACCGCTCCCCAGGGCCCCTCCTGCCTACCAACCCATCACCCAGGGCTGCTGACCAGTCACAGACCCCTGCTGCCACGCCCGTTGCGGCCACCACCACCGCCGCAACCACCACCACCGCCGCAACCACCACCACCACGCCATCCCTCGCCACAGCACCTGTGCAAGGGTCGGCACGGCCGTCGGGCTCCACCCTGGGAGCCAGAGCGAGGACCGTGGTGAGCAATGTGGCTAGTGGGCAGGTCGGTGGCAACAGTACTGGTAGGAGGAGCAGGGTCAGGCCAACGCCAACTGTGCCTGGGAGCCAAGCCCTGCCGCCAATCGACAGAGTCCTTGGGGCCTATGAAGAGGCCCAAGGCGAATGGGCCAGGTCGGCAAGCGACACGCGGGAGGTCCTTGCGGTGTTGAGGTCCATGGACGCCCATATGGGCCAAATCGCGGCCCTCATGGGCCAGCTGGAGGTGTGGGGGAGGGCACAAGCAAGGCCAGCAACACCACCTCCGCCACCACCTGCTGTGGCGCAGGCTCGTGCAGCCTCGTGTTCCCCTGCGTCCACAGCGAGTGAGCACTCCTCAGCCACCACCAGCGGAACATCAACACCCCCCCCTACCAAACGTGGAAGGGGCCGTCCGAAGAGGAAACAGGTGTCCAGAGAGGACTTCGCCCGCACCAAACGCCAGTGAGTCAGCCAGCCACCTTGACCACCTACTGCATTGACATGGAATATGATCCTACCCCACACTGCCATGTGAATGGCATGTGTCTGTTGGACTGTGGACATAGAACTCCATGGGTACACCTTGACCATCACGCAGCCATGACCGTCAACTCATTGTCACAGCCTGCACCACATTTGTCATCACCTTGCACACAATCACATGTCACCGCTGTTAATAAATACACCTTGATCACAATCGGCTTAATGTGTCCTGGGTTTATTCCACGATGTGCAATCCCTACCATGAGCAGAAATGCATCTGCTGTGTGGCATGTCGATGGGACAGGAGAGGCTGCAGGGACCTAGAGGTGAAAAACAGAACAAGAGTACATTCAATGAGTGTGTCACACACTCATCACACAGTACTTGTCACCAACTACAAGCAATGCACACACATCTCACAGAGCAACAGGGCACAATGCTACAGCCACTGTCAGTGGCATACCAACCTGGACATGGACCATTGACACACAGCACTCAGTGAACAAAAGGCCCCCGTAACAGAGCACACATACACCTGCACAACTACAGCTACATCAGCCGTCGTACATGGTCACTCACCGTCAAGTGAAGTAGCGGGCGATGAGCTGCTGACGCACATTCACAGCCTTCATCCTCTCCACTGTCCTCTTCACTGGAGCTGTCCAGGTCTGCAGGCTGGGGCCCTGGTTGATCTCCGTCATCCACAATTAGGGGGATCTGCTTGCGAATAGCCAGATTGTGCAGCATGCAGCAAGCCACTACTATCTGGCACACCTTCTGTGGGGAGTATGCCAGTGCGCCCCCGGTGCGGTCCAGGCATCTGATCCTGGACTTGAGGAGGCCAAAGGTCCGCTCAACCACACGCCTGGTCCTCCCATGTGCCTCATTGTAGCGGACATCAGCTGGGGTACGAGGATGTCGTAATGGGCTGAGCAGCCAGGGCCCATTCGGGTAAGCAGAGTCACCTGGGTGTGAGGGACACAGAGAATCGTTGCAATTCCAACTGGACACAATACAGCATCGCACAGCCAGCACGCTACACTACTCCACATACTCACCAACAATCCAAGCACGGTCCGGTTGCAGATTGGTCATCAGACGTGGAAGAGGCTGTTGCGCATGATGTGCGCGTCATGTGCCGATCCTGGAAACTTCGCACACACGTGTGAAATGACCATGTCCGCAAGGCACACCACTTGCACATTCAGGGAGTGGGTGTGCTTCCTATTGCGGTAGAGGTGCTCAGTGGCCTGTGGTGCAACAAGGCCAACATGGGTGCAATCTATTGCACCAACAACGTGGGGGATCCGTCCAAGGGCATAGAAATCACCCTTCACTGCCGCCAATTCACGAGCCCTGGGGAATCGTATGTACCTGTTCCTGTACAGCATCATAGCTGACAGTACATCCCTCAGCACCATGCTGAACATAGGCTGGGACATCCCACCTCCACTGCCCACTGTGTGTTGGAATGACCCAGTGGCGAAGAAATGCAGTGCAGCCATCACCTTGGCCGTGGGGGTAAATGCAGTAGGATACACCCTGCGAGGACGGAGGTGGGGTTCCAACAAGGCACATAGGCGATGCAGGGTGGGTCGGTCCAGACGGAACTTCCGGATCACCTCCACATCCTCCATGTTTGACAGCAATTGGTAGGGGCGATGTATGTTTGGCCTCCTCCTAGGAAAGATGGAAGTGGACACATGTCAAAGCAACACGCCACAGGGCATTTACACATACACAATTCAAAATGACTGACCAAGCAATACAATCACAGAACAGCTGACAAGTTGGGACAGCACAGCCACAATACACTTACACAGGTCCCCTACCAATAGCAATGGGCAGTGACACACACCATTGCTATGAGCATGCACATGGGGAGTTAGGCCTTAACAACTTGTAAGGCATGCTGATGGAAACAGACTGCATATTCGGAAAGCTGCAACACCACGGCAACATGACTAGCTGCTGTGCATCACACTGCTTCCGAGGCTGGGTGTGTAGGGCACACACCAACAACGCTATGGACACAGGCTGAGGCTGAGCGGCCAAAACAAGTGGGACCTGTGGCACGAGGGGATATGAGACAGTCATTGATGTCCCTACTGCACCCTATGTACAGCACTGTACGGATCACACCTCCAGAAACATTGACAGGTGTACACATTGACAGCTCCATGCCAACACGGCTGTGTGATTGCAAATACACATCACAAGTGACACGTAACGTTGCACGTGCCAAGTGGCAGATGTACATAGTGAAAGATGGCATGTGTGTGCATATGCATATCCCATGCTCCCATGCCAATGTGTACATGATGATATGCCAACAGACATGTGGAGGCTGGCCACTGGCCGTCCCTGCCTATGCACACAGCATGTTGTGGCCCCGTCCATTGTGGACCTGCACCCACACACAAATCATGGCCACACCTGCAGATGCATTGTGCACATTAAACTGTGTGGTGCACATGGCATCAGCGGACTGTACCCGCCATGGGCCAGGCCCTTACGGCCAACTCCAATGACCCTCGCTGTTGTACCCTGCGTGTTCTACTATGGAGGTAAGCGTCCCGGGACAGCTGGGAGCAGGCCATCGTCTGCAATTGAAGCTGGCAGACATGGTACACAAATTGCAGCAGCTTGGACCCACTGAAACTGCCCCAGGGGGCTATGTGAGTGTGTGAGTGAGACCGGCATTACCACAGCTACCTGGGACTGCAGCCTGGCACCCCTCAACAACACCTGCTGCTGCCACCTCTCCACCTACACGTGGATGACGCTGAGGATATGTCCAGGTCCACTCACCAGTGAGGAGCTGGAGATCCTGGATTCCGAGCTCCACGCTCACTGCACATGGCTATTCCTTGCGAAAGTTGTGTGTGAGAGACAACTGCAGTGTGTGTGGGAGTGCATGTGGGGGTCACACATGTCGTTGATCCGCAGCACTATGAGTCAGAGCCTGTGGTGTTCAAACATGCACTGCTCACCATGCTGACTGCAGGTGGCAGTGGTATGTGGGCTCTCGGGAGCTTTGACATGTCTGTCCCTCCCGAGTGGTGGTACATGGTAACTTCATGTCAGACATCCAGTGACACAGACAATTGGCAATGCAGGTCTCAGTGCACTTGTTGCTCGTGTGAATGTCTGGGTGGGGCCATGCTGCCCTTCTCAGTCCCAGCAGGCCTGGCCTGCACATTGACTGCACAATGCCAGTAGGTGGCAACACAGAATGACTAGTGGGTTACATGTGTCACCTGTTCAGCACTCTCCGGATGAGCGCAAACTCAGCCCTGTACATTGGTCACACCATGCCTCATGAAAGGGATGTGTGTGTGAGATAGTGCCACTGAATGTGACCACCGTTGCGGGGTGGGCCATGCGCAGGGCGAGTACGTTGGTTGTTGCGCAGTGTTGGTCACAGTGGGTACACCAACACAGATGTGTTGCCTTGTGATCTTTTGCTAGGTCCGCCTGACAATGGACAGTAGATGTGGGCAGACTACACATTGGTCGATGTGCTGTCTATATGCATGTGCCTTCACACCAGGCACAGCTGCCCCTGCACATGTGACCCCTGCTGCCCTCAGTGCTGGGTCTGTTGAGCTGATGCGCCATCTGTGCGTGGGGCAGACAGCTCTCCTCACTTCCGTCATTGCCCATGACATCACTTTGCCGCAGGTGACATGGATCATGGAGGGCCCACATGTACGCGTGGGTGGACTACACAAGACTGTCCAATGGTTATCACCCCCAGTCAGTGCTTCGAATGGGATGGATGTGGTGCTGGTACTCATTTTAATGTGTAGAGTGGGCGGGGCTAGGTGCGGGGCTACATGCAAGACATGGGAAGTTCATCGGCTTATCTACTAGTTGCAATACACACGAGACACGTCTTTTCATGACCACATCAGGGTCATTCCTTTAACTGACTGGAAGTCAAACAGTCATATTTTACCCTGTCCTCATGGCCTCCCCTCGCTCACCAAAATATGCGTTTGCACCTGGGAAGCCAGCGCATGCACAAGCAGCTCCAAGCTCGCCCCAGAGAGGCCAAGGAGTGTATGTGTGAGTCCAGTTGAACAAGTGGTCTGTCTCGCGGCATAATAAGTGGCGGGACGCCGTCCACCTGCGTGGTGCCCAGACTTCGAGACCCGGGCAACATTGACAATGCATGACAGGCTCCGCAGTCCGGATACACCACCTGCAACACACAGAGGCTGTAGCTGCCCTAGCGGCCCAGGCCGCATCCAACTGGAGCTCATGGACCCACACATTCACTCTTTGGCCTCTCTGGGGCGAGCTTGGAGCTGCTAATGCACGCGCTGGCTTCTCTGTTGCAATGGCATGTAACGTGTGTGGGGATATAGGCAATGAGTGAGATGGTGCGAGCCACCTTCCGTGACGTCACTCCCTCTCGTGATGTGTGCGTCTCCCCACTACTTCCATTAGACTTGTGCCATACTACTAATTGAGGATGTGTTGCCTGCGTGATGTGTCCAGGAGGAGCGCGCCATGACATCTCACCCACCATGCTCCACTGCCATCCCGTGCCCTGGATTGCCTGTGCAGGTGGACAATGTTGGGGATACACCTGGTCGACAGGGGATGTGAGTGCCTTGGCAAGGGCCTGGCGGACGCACAGCAGTATCCAGCATGTCCACGGAGGGTGGGCTGACGTCTACACCTGATGCAGCATTGATCGTGTGGCCGCCTGTTGTGCACACACGAGTTCACATTCATCCCCAGACAGGTGGTCTTTACAAATTCCCAGGAGAGCAGCAATGTACTGTTCCGGAATCCTCCCAACACAGCGTGTTTCAACATTGCATGTGTGCACCTACCCGTCACACCCACCCACCTGAGCCAAGCGTAACTCCCGCTTCACATGACACATGTGTGTCATCCACAGTTGTGCTACTCTCTCAGGGCCGGACCTGCAACTGTCCCGTAGCACACACACAGCACCGATTCGTACTGGCATCCTGTTAGATTGGTAGGCACACTAACCCATCTCCTTCTGAGACAGTGGTGGCTGTGATGGATATTGTGACTGGGCACATGGCTTACTTTCAATGTGTGCATTTGGGAGGTGGTGGTGTGTGGTGTGTGATTGTGGTAGCGTTGGTGTGTATGTGTGTGTCGTGTCCATGTCGACTGCACACATATGTCACCCCAGAACATGGTGGATGTTTGTTACCGTGCTGAGGTCTTTGAATATGATGTGATGGGTGTGTTGTATGTTGCACAGTATGCGGTGTGTGGGTGTGTCCTTGCAGTTCAGGCGGACTCCTACTTGTTATGGTTCAGACGGCCTATGCATTGTGCGCATGTGTGGCTGCGTCGTCGCCGCTGCGCTGCGGGGCCGTGACGGGGACGTTAGTTCCTGGTCCCAGGTGGTGTGTGCCCGGTTGTTGCGAGGTGTTACAATTTGCCCGGTGTGACATTTGTGGGTGCAGTGGTGGATGTGTCGCGTCCACGCAGGGGTGTCGGGGGGGGCCATGTACAGTTTTACCGCCCTTGCACTGTGTGCGGTGTTTGCGTGCCCTTGTTGTGTGTCTGCCTACCTGCGTCTCCGCGGTGCGTTGACTCCTAGGTTCTGCATCAGGTAGAGCATGGGGAGGGCCTGCAGTGCTGGATTAATGCTCGGGGGTCCGCCTCTTTGGTATCCGTACTGTGCGGTCGTGTTTCCGCCTTGCTTTCACGTGCGGTGTCTCTTAGCTGGGGGAGCTGTTTGGTTGTGGCATCGTAATTTGTACGCCGGGCGGTACGTGATTCCGTCGGGCGGTGTGTCTCCATTGGGCCGCGCCGCTACGTGAAAGGGCGCACTTTGATGGCGGGCGACGTCGCTGGCTTACGGGCGGTGTTTGGCTGACTTTTCACATCCTAATTGGGCGGGCGTGTGGACTGCGGCGGGCGGACGGTAACTGGTGGTTTTTGCATCCGCCAGCACGGCGGTGGTGCTTCCGCCCGCCATCCTAATGGGCCTCTTAATTACATTTAAATTACATGATAATAAATTAATCAATTAATTAAAATTAATAACCAATTAATAAAAATTAATTACCAATGATTAATTAATTAACAATAATATAATTATCAATACCAATTAATTAAAATAAATTATAACTTAATTACAATTAAATTACTTCCCACCCTATTCCCCTATAAACCCACAACCCGCTACAGAACTTAAATGCAAAAAATAATTAAAATTAATTTATAATTCCTAAAAATTAATAATTAATTTAGTATAATTAAATTACTTCCCACCCTATTCCCCTATAAACCCACAACCCGCTACAGTACAAAAAAAAAAAAATAACTTACAAAAATAAATTTAGTAACATATAAAAATTGTATACATATATTTTTAAACAATTAAAACACTTAACAAAAACACATATAACACATACATATTAAAAACATAACAAAATACATAACAATAATACAAATATCGATATTAGTAACATCGATATTAGTAACATCGATATATTTGATTTCGATATTACTAACTCGATATTATTGACATCGATATAAAGTAATTCGATATTACTTACCTTAGAGTCGATATTCTGTCCATCGATATTGTGTCCCATCGATATTCTGTCCCTTCGATATTTAAACTTCGATATTATGGTATATCGATATTTTATTTTCGATATTTTGACTGCCCACCGTGGAGTGGATGTATGTGGTGTGGAGTGGAATTATGTGGGTTGGTTTGGAATTATGCAGCATGGAATTGTGTGGTGTTGAGTGGAGGTATGTGTAGTGGAATTATGTGGCATGGTGTGCATTGGAAATATGTAAATAGAAATTATGTGGTACTGAGTGTTCTGGGATTATGTGAAGTGGCATTGTATAAATTGGTATTTTATGTTGTGGAGTGGTATGTAGTATAGTTTAAATATGTGGTGTGCTTTTGAATTTTGTGGCATGATGTGGAATTCTGTGGTGTGAATTGGATATGTGTGCTGTGTTGTTTAATTGTGCTGTTGATTTGAATTATGTGGTTTGTTGTCGAAATGTTGTGTGGAATGGAAATGTGTGGAGTTGAATTGTGTGGCATGGATCCATGTGACATTGAATGAAATGAAATAAACTAACATGCTGTGAGTTTCCATCCCTTAGAGACAGCAGCTGCATTATGACTTTAAAATGGAACCACTGTACATCTCAGTGCACTGCCCACTAGTGAATGTGCACATACTGGCATGGCAGCAGAATAATTCATATGATGATTAATGGAAATGGTGCCCTGCTCAACAGCACATGAACTTTACAGGCTGGGGCACAGTATCCATGGCGAGGAGGAGCAAAGTCCAGAGGGATTTGGTGCTGTGTACTAGATGTATGTTACCCCTAGTTTACAGGGAAGGCTACTGCTTGTCAATAAAGGCTGTGTCGGTAATGGACGTTTTTATCTAGACAACTCTTAAAAGCAAAAAAAAGTGTGCAGAATGGAATTAAAATCCACAACCAAAGCAGATATATTAGGCAATACAAAAAAAAAAAACATTTTGAACCAACAAACACCAAAGCCCGCACTGGTCAAAAAATGAAATCTGAGCAAAGTCATTTTTTTTACCAAATGAACGCTGTACGCTTTTCACATGTTAAAGCTAGCACGTGGACAGAAAAGTTAGGGCTGGTAAAATATCTGATATTTTAAAAGGAGGAACTGCTATTGGGCTCCACTGCAACTGCTGCACACCCTTAAAGTGCACCCATGTGCTGCCTCGGCTGCCAGGCTGGGAGGTGGAGCACGGGGTCATGTGAAAGTCATATGAGTGTTGAAATGAATGAAGACTCGCCACGGACCGCGGTATGGATGGCATGGCTGTCATTTGAAACGCCACTAAGCGCGCTTCAAGAAAAAAGTAGTGCAGAAACAATGCACTAAAATGGCCATGTGTATTGTTAAAAAGAAGTTGGGTCACTGCTTGGGGAGAGCTAAACTCCATAAAAGGCATGACATATGCATGCCCTTAACAAATAGGGAGAAAGACAAATGGAGCGACAATGGTGCCTTCCAATGGGAAGCCTGTGGGTGGGCTGAAGCCCACAGCTGCTGATATAGCATGTCTCGGTTTGAGACAGCGCATGCGCGCAGTCTAGAGCTGAGACCTAAAAATGGCATAAATCATGAAGCAGATGAGAGAACAGTAATACACTAATTGAACGACAGCAGAGCTTCAAAGAAGGCCAAAGATGGAAAGGTCTTTGGCACTTTAACGATGACAGTACTATAAAGAATAAGGAGGATAAGAGAGTTGCAAGGCACAAGCCAGATGAGAGGGAGAAACGGAACCAGAAAAGGATGAGAAGGGATCAAGGGTCAATGTGGATGAGAGTCAAACAAGGTACAAGATTGATGAGAGAGGGGATCAGGCACAAGGCAGGTGACAGTGAGCTGCCAAAAAAGAGGGAAGAGACCAAATGGAGGAGATATAGCCACAAACCAGATGAGATGTACTTTGATGCACAAAATGGTTAAGAGAAGGCAACTGAGCATAATGCAGATGAGAGGTTGGACCCAGGCATATAGTAGAAGATGCATGAGGCCGAGGCATGATATGGTTGATAGCGAGGAGAAAGACTTATCAGATGAGCTGAGGTGGAAAGATGGTAGATGAGACTGAGGACAAAGCCACTAATGAGTAGAACAACAACCAAGATGGATGAAGGGGAATAAGACACACAATGGATGTAAAAAGGGAGAGGGGAACAACACAGATAATGTAGGGGAGATAAACGTAAGCTGGATGACAGAAGAAGGAAATGAGGTTCAAGCCTGTGAGAAAAAGAGGTGGGAACAAGAACGGATCAGAGAAGAACCATGGCATTCAATGAACATGAGCTAAATAAAGCACAAGATAGATGAGTAAGTGTAATGAGCACATGATTGATAAGAAATGGAAGGGAGAGATAAACCAGATCGGAGAGAGTTACAAACTGAATAAGAGTAGAACAAGGCACAAGTTGGAAGAGAAGGGGCCAAGTCACGCAGATTAGGGGAAAGGGAAAACAGGCACACTACAGATGAGAGAGGTGAGTAAAACTCAAGCCAGATAAGGTAAGAGTCACTTATACGGTGAAAAAACCCTGGGACTTTTTCTAAAAACTTAAAAATGTAATCGGTGGAGTGCATCCACAATCGGTCATCCTCTGTACTACTGAGAATATCACAACAGATTGACAATGCATAAAACAAGGAGAATTCCAGGGTAAGCATTACTTTGGTGGAGGTTCCACAGTTTGTATTAATATTATTTAGGTATATTGTTTCTTAAAGGTTACATATTTAATATGTTTTAATTGTACTTAATTGCAAGAAGATTGGGATATAAGTAGCATTAGAGCAAGAGCTAGTTTATGTTTTAGAGCATAATTCAATTTAAATCTTTTCAGGGTTAGCATCTGTTTTAACTTACAGTTATTTCTTCAATTTAGTTTATTATAATAATGGGCCTGATTAAAGTATGGCGAATGGGATACTCCATCACAAATGTGACGGATATCCCATCCACTGTATTACAAGTACATTTTATCGTATGGCACTTGTATTACGGCGGACGAGATATCTGCCATCTTTGTGACTGAGTTTCCCATACACCAAACTCTAAATCAGGCCCATTATTAAAGACCAAAGGCACACAGAAAGTTTACTTTGTTAATATGCTATAATACAGTGCTTCCCAAACGTTTTAGAACCACAATCAAATTTCATGACCCACTGAGCTTTAATCAACATGAGCCGCAGGTGATTCTTTTATGCAGCATTTATTACACTGTAGGTCGTGTCTCACTGGAGGGTCGGCAGCTGATTTCTAGTGGTTCCCAAAAAATGAATTTGCATTTTGTGTTTATTATTTTGCTCTGCTTCATAGACGGAGGGCATCACCAAGTAAAAGTGTCTTGAATTGTTTTGATCCTATTAAAATATTTGTTTCCATGTACTTCAGAATTGCAAAAAAAGTTTGCTTTCCCAACTACTGATATATTCTGAAATGTGTGCAATGTACATATTTAAATTATGTTGTGTGAGACAAAAAAATGACATCCTACAGCCTTACCTGTCATATTGCATGCACCTCAGCAAGACTGGCACATAATTCACTTTAAAATTCCTCTCAATTTGCAGTCCAAGAAAGAAAAGTAAACACCAGTCCTCATGTTAAAAGAATAAGCAGCAGTTTTCTCAGACACTTTAGTTTATGCTGAGGTATTTGTGCCCTACCTGGCTGTAAGAGTGTCTCCCGTTTTTTCCCATTGATGGATGTTGTCTGATACGCTGATAGTTACCTTGCACTCTTGCCACCAGCAGGTCCTGCCACAGCTTGTTCAGATACTCCTGCCGTCATTGTAGCATTCAATTTTGAAACAAATTTGAATTGTCATAGCATGATGTACCATTTCATTGCTATTCCTATGATTGCAAGCGTGTAAAAGTAACTAAACAAAAAAAGCATTAAACAGAGTCAAACAAAAAAAAGAATAACCAGCAATTTGTCAGAAGCTAAAGTCTGGCATTTGACCATTGACTTTGAAGTGCAGTAAAATTGACAAGATAAATGCAAAATGAAAAGGCATCTTTCGAGTTCCACCAGAAATTGGCTGGCGATCCACCAGTGGGTCTAGACCCACAGTTTAAGAATGCTGCTATAACATAATCAAATTACATTTAATGCCATTCATTTTAGAATTTTAGTATATTTTATTCAATATATCTGTATTAAATGTAATTGTCATTAATTTAACGTTAGCATAAGGCTTACTTTAAAACAATATGCAAACGTAAAGTATTATAGACTTTATTTAACATTAGGGTTAGATTTGCATTTAAGTAATTTATTTAATTTAGTAACATTGTCACATCTATTAATTTGACTCAACCTAACGTTTGGATAGTTATTTTCAACGTTAGGTAGAGTTTACTAATAAAAATGCATATAATGTTTAAATGTACATAATTGGCTTTGAGTAATTGAAATGAACTTAAAATTAGCTATTGAGTTAGCTTATTTAATAAGTAAATTTATTCAAATGATTTTTTTATTTAAACTTTTTTTATGTGGTTTAAATCAGATTTGGGGTTAACACTAGGATTAGGTTTAGGTTACTTTTTTGTAGTTTTAAATAGCGCAAAGCTGAATGGAGGGCATACAAGCGCTTTAAAAGAGAACTCAATTATGTTACACATTTTTAGGCACTGTGAGATTAAATTTTTACATTTAATTAAAACATAATTACATTTAATTAAATTTAGAGTTAGGTTTACTGTTGGAGTGAATGTTGATGTGGGCCAAGGTAATGAAGATATTAGAGGATGAGAAAGGAGACAAAGGAAGGAGATGTGCAATTAAGTGAAAGCAAAGACCAACAGAGATGAGGCACAAGATGGATGAGATGCGACCAAGGCAGATGAGAATTTTTGAAAGAATATGCTTCTTAAGAAAAGGAGTCGGTGAATAATTTTAAGCGAGCAGCAGTATTACAATTATAGTAATTGACTGAATGTACTGGCACTAGGCTGTGAAAGTTCTAAATTATCATATATTCTCTTCCTTCACCTTAATGGATTGGTGGTTAATTAGATTTCTAAAGAGTTATATTAATTATTAAAGAACAATTTGTTGCTAAATAGTTTTCTTTGTATTTACCACATTTTCATTGTACATTTAAATTGTAAAAAAGCAAAGTGAAAACAGTGGAAGGCAAATGGCAGTGTAAAGCAACCATAATGCAAGTCTAGCTAGGACTAAGGTGAAAGAGAATAGACCAGGGATGCAACTGGATGAGAGGAGACAAAGGAACAAGGCTGCTGAGAGAAGGAAGGAACATACAAGCTGATGAGAGGATGGATTGAGTTACAAGCTGGATAAGGGAGGGGAGTGAAAGACCAATCAGATGAGAGATAAAAGGTAGGCACAGGATGGTTGTGATCAGGCAGCAAGGACCCAGGCAGAAGAGAGGGTATCTTCACTGAATGAGAAGGAACAAAGGCACAATATAGATAAGAGGCTAGCAAGACAAGCCAGATGAGAGGAAAGCAAGGCAAAGATCAGTTGAAAGTGGAGCAGTGAAGAAGGCTGATGAGAGAAGGACTGATGGAGATAAACTGATATGAGTGGCATGAGGCACAAGATGTTCGTAGAGTGAAAAGGAAGCCCAATGGAAAACATA
Organism: Calotriton arnoldi; assembly: GCA_963921515.1. NCBI lineage: Eukaryota > Metazoa > Chordata > Amphibia > Caudata > Salamandridae > Calotriton > Calotriton arnoldi. Next base: position 579,090 of record CAWUFW010010342.1, on the reverse strand, counting down.
AGAAGACACTGGAAGGATGAGAGGGAACATGCAAATGAAAGAAGAGGTAGGGGACCAAGGCGAATGCATAAAGGGAGCAAGGGAATTATGGATGAGAGACGAAGCAAGGCTCAAGCCAAATCAAAGAGGGGAATGAATGAGAGTGCAAAACTAGGTGCTTTCCAAAGTTTAGAGGGGCATGAGGAACAAGCCATATGAGACAGTGGAACAAAGCACAAACAAGATGTTAGAGCAGACCAACGGATAAGTCTGATAAGAGATGGGCAGAAGGAATAAGTCAGCTGTGGGAACCGGTAAAGATGACCATGGACAACAGAATAAAACAAGAGGAAAGTTGGATGAGAGAGGAAGGTGAGACACAATAAGGAGGGAGACAGACACCAGTCGTAATGCATAGGGGGCCACGGTGGCAGTGTGCTAAGTGGATACACGACTGTGTGCTCAAGGTAAGTCAATGGGGGAGCCGCGGTCGCAATTCTTAGGAAAAAGGACTCTTCCCTGAGGACTTGGAAGACACCCCATAGAAGATGGACGGTTTGAGAGTCACCCCACCCGTGGATACCCAGGAGATCAGGTTACCTTCCCCAGGGAAGTCGGGTGCATAAGTCCGAAGTGACATGGGGAACCGCCGTAGACCCAATGGAGGACTTCAAGCAAGAAGCTGCTGGCAAAGAAGCTGGAAGAGTCTGGTGCAATCCAAGCCTGGATTCAAGAAGAGTAGAACCTGCAAGCAGTGGGGACAGAGTCTAGGTCACTCAGGAGTGACCAGGGTGCACGGGAGTCGAGTGCCCACCAATGTCAGCTGCTGTAGGGGACTGTAGTCACTGTGCATCCTCCCTAAATTGGCTTTGGTGAGTACCTTGGTACATTCCGGATTACCTGCTGGTGTACCCTAGTAAGTCTCTAGTATATGGTTCTAAGGTTCCTAGGGCTTAGGTACATCAGGGGTCCCCCATGGGCTGCAGCATGTATTATGCCACCCATAAGGGACACTCCAAACTCTGTTTACAGGCCTGCCATTTCAGCCTGTAGGAGTTGATGTTTGCACCTCTCATGAAAGATATAAGTTGCCTTATACCTAACATCACTGCACTTAAAACCTCTAAGTCATCTCTCAAGTAGGCCTTTCAGTCCTAAAGGCAGGGTGCTCGGTTCTAAGAGTGAGGGTGCACCTGCATGAGTAGGACACCCCTACAACCTTCAGAGTCCATTCTCCCGGGTTGTCAGTGCATCAGCCATTACGATATATAGAGTGGCCATTTGTCATTACGTGATGACCATCTCTAAACTGGCTGTAACGAACCCTGTCATGTTTGGTATAAAACATGTTGGAATCGTGTGGGAGGTATGATTCCATGCACTGTAAATCTTCTTCAGGAGGCCCTCAGTGCTCCCATTATTGGTCTTCCAGAACCTGACAGCAAGCTAGGGCTGCTGCTGACCTGAGATATGATTCAGCACTCCTGCTGCTGAGCCAAGCTCGAGCTGGGGAAAGCAGAACAACAGGTATCCTGTCACAGGGAGGTGTGACCACTTCCCAGACAGGGTTTAGTGTATTGGAACAGGGTGGGGGCACTTGCTAGCGCTACTCAGACTGCCTGAGGGGCACATTTGGTGCCCTCCTTGCATACTACAGCTCAAACCAGTTCAGGGAACTGTTGGTTCCCCGCTCTGTCGTGAAACTGGACAAAGGACATGGGAGTATCCTCCCCACTGTCCAGCCCCTCCTCTGCGAAGGACCCCTGAATAATCCCAATCCTTTCCTTAGGGTACTTAAGGGCTTACCTGAGGGTGGATCCTTAGATTCATCATGGGATTCGATTCAGATCAACCTCCACATCTTTTTCAACTGTCTGGAAATTCTGATCGAGTCTTACTGACCGCGTCGGACTGACCGCATCTGACTTTGCTTTGGGAACCGAGACTGCAACGGGGAAGACTCCCTCTGCTCCTGACTGCCTCATTCTGCAAGTCTGCTGCACCATCATTGTCCGTGCTTCATACAGGTGCCTCGCAGGGCCTGTGGGCATCCAAAGACACTTGAAGGAATCTCCCTTGGAGTGAAGGAATCACTCCCCTGAATCCGCAGGCACCACAACCTAGCTGACCACTTTGCTGATCCTGGGCTCCTACGGACTCCAACAGGTTCATAACACAGGAGGCATTTCTGCAACTTCTTCGAGGCCTGCACTGTCTCTAGACCGAGTCTGGGGCCAGGATCCCTCATCGACATCGGAACTGAGTCCCTGTGCACTGTGTCGGCTGGGCGACTCTTGTCTCCAGAGATCTTCAGGCCCTGTTGAGGGTCTTCTTTGATTCTAGTACGCTCCCTTGCTTGCTCAGGCCTAGCCTGACTTACTTGAATGTGGTGCGTCTCTTAGACCTTGCTGGTCCCGACACCATACCTTGTGGTCTTCCTCCATGTGTTGCCGTTGACAAGGCCTGTTGGTGCTCCCGCCGGAGACTGACCCCCTGGATATCGACATCTGACGTGGGACAGCTCGTACACCGTTCCTGGTCATCCTCAACGTCACCTGGTCCACGTAGCTGCAGAGACAAGGGCACCGTCAACTCCCCTGTAACAGCTGACATTGGTGGGCACTCGACTCCCGTGCCCCCTGGTCCCTCCTGAGTGACCTAGACTCTGTCCCCTCTGATTGCAGGTTCTACTCTTCTTGAATCCAGGCTTGGATGCCACCAGACTCTTCCAGCTTCTTCGCCAGCAGCTTCTTGCTTGAAGTCCCCCATTGGGGTCTACAGCGGTTCCTGACGTCACCTCGTATCTATGCACCCGGCTTCCCTGGGGCAGGTAATCTGGTCTCCTGGGTATCCACGGGAGGGGTGACTCTCAACCCGTCCATCTTCCATGGGGTGTCTTCCAAGTCCTCAGGGAAGGGCCCTTTTTCCTAAGAATTGCAACCGCGACTCCCCCATTGACTAACCTTGAGCATGCGGTCGTGTATCCACTTAGAACACGGCCTCTGTGGGGTCCTGGGTCCTTACCTCGGGTGGCTCCTTGGTTCTCCAGCACTTCTAAGTCTTCTGGGTCCACTCCCGACTTCAGTCGTTAGTCGCATTTCACTATTTTTGTATATGGTTTGGTCTCCCTTGGGAGCCCACTGTATTTTTGTGCTACTTACCTGTTGTATTACCAAAGTATTGTGTGTATTGTAATTATATCTCCGGGTAGGAGATATTACATTGGGTTAGAGAGTGTCTGTAATAAATAACAATTTTTATAGCTACACTGTGTGGTTCTTTTTCACTTAATCTGCACTATAAGATTAGATACTGGTGAAACAAGCTACTTTACACTCCTCCTAGACCAAGCCTGAAGGCTGCTTTCCACAGCTACCACTGAGAGAGCTTTCTAAGGTTGTCTAAACCACTAAAAACATCATAAGAGTTCTCTGGATTGGTGCAGGGTGCTACACTTGAACAAGTGTGCACCATATCCCAAGCCAGCCTCCTACAAAGGGTTTATGTTGTTTGTAGCACAATAATGAACAAAATGTTTACATTTTGCTGCATAACTACGCCCTTGTGGTTGGTCTTCTGGCTTCTTTTAGGATGTCCATACATTCGGGAGGTAATTCTAGGTGCCCAAATTCTCTGACCTCAGGAGACTTGTAGGAAGCTGGCTTTTTATGTAGAGTACCAAAATGAGCCACATTATGTAGAAAGTCCAGACGACCATTATTGCCTTACAGGGCTTAAATTAATACTACTAAATGTTTTCTTATGTGGTAGCATGGGAGAGCAGTTTAGGCTTATCAGAGGGTAATGTTAAGCATTTGTTGAACTCAAAGTCAATAAATGAGGCATACACTCCAGAAGAAACTTAAGATTAATTTGAGATAAATAACACACATTTTTATATTTTGTAACATCAAGAACTTCGTAATTGGGGTAAGTACTTTTCAGTTTATCAATTGTTGCAGGTAAGTAAAAATGTCACACAAATGTGTTTTTACGCTGTAATGCTTTCCTATGGAGAAAGAAACATATACTGCATACAGGTATTTGCAAACAAATCTTGGGGGTTCACTTTAGGACTTAAGATGCTAGGGGGACAAGGTCCAAAGTTTCAGCAGCAGTTTGAGTTTACCTGCCCTGGAGTGTCCGGGTGCAGATGGACTGGACGGGTTGGTAGCCTTGCACACTACACTGTAGGAAAAGAGGGGGGCCAACTAGAAACAGGCTGCAGAGAGGACTTGGGGGCAAGTCTGGGAGCTCCTAAAGCAGTTCATGGGGGTCCTGGAAGCAGAGAAGTACAGTCGGTTGTCGTGGACCTGGACCGGGAAGCTCTGGTGCAGAGAGTTTTGGTCAGCTGGGGCCAATGTGTCAAAGGCACCCACGGTCCTTGGTTAGACCTGCAAAGGGGGACAAAACAGGACAGATGGGCCAGAATCAGTACCGATCTCTGTGATACTGATGTCCTGCATTGGCTGGTCGGTCTTTGCGATGCTGGAGTCTGGATTGGACTCACACAAGCTTTGGTTGCTGCAAGGGATCCTGTAGCCTGAGTTTGGTGCAGGTTGGCTCCTGGCATCTTCACACTTGGTGGGGAGATGGATCTGACCTCTGGGAACATGGTGACCTTCTCCTGTGCAGCTGCTGAATCGGTGGGCTTGGTGGTCAGCAGAATGGTGAACTGGATGTTGTGGTTGGTGCCAGCAGGTCGCAGGGAAGTGGCTCCCCCACTTCAAGGGAGATGCTGACTACTTGGCAAAGTGCTGGAGACCCTCTGAGGCTGTTGAAGGATGTGCAGCTGCAGGACAAGTCAGTTAGTTGCAATTGTCGGGACAGAAGCAGGCAGGCAGGGTTTGGCGCAGAAGTCCACCAGTTAAGTGCAGTTCTTGCTCCTTTGGCTCTTCTTAGTCCTCCTTCTTTTCTTGTTAGGTGAATTTGAGTTCCTGGTGGCAGGGGGCCACCTAAATACTTAATTTAGGGACATTAAGTGGAGTGAAGGGTAGTAGCCAATGGGCTACTTACCCTTGGAGTCACTACACCCCCTACATGACCATTTCATGTGGGAAGAGGGCATAACCCTGACCCAGAATTCCAATCTCCACCAAAATCAAAATATTGGAACCCTTCTTTCATGGAGCACATCAGGCAGCCCACATTAGCAGTGTGACTGGCCTGGTAGTGCACCACGCCTTCTTGCATAGCTAATTTCCCACCTGTCCTGGTGCCAAATGGGCCTCAGGGCAGGGGGTGGCATCTCTTAGGTCTGGGTGAAGCCTGGGTCATGTATCAAAGTTGGCAGGGGCTTTGAAGTCCCTGGCCTTGGTAAGCAGATTCACTAGCCATCCTGCTGGAAGAGGTATGAACAACTTTCTCCAGAGCAGGCATTGTTTCTGGCCTCAGAGTATGGGCGCTCACCTGGAAGGGGTCAGAAACATGCCTGTGGTGGCAGGCAGAATGATACCAGTCAGCCAGCACACTAAGACACTGGTAGGTTTTGAGGGGGCACCTCTAAGGTGCCCTCTGGGTGCATGTTTTAATAAACCCTCTACTGGCATCAGTATGAATTTATTAAGACAAGGTGTTTGATACCAAACATCATAGGTTTCAATGAAGTCATCATGCAGCTGGGGAACTCGTAATAACCAGTGCCTAGTACATATACTTAAGATGGCTTCCCTGTTCACTTGTACTATCTTGCAATTGAACTATACAGCACAGGGGCATGTCTGCTTATGCAGATATGTCCTCACATGTAATATAATGCACCCTGCCTTAACGCTATACAGTCTGCTGTAGGGGTGACTTACAGATATTGCAAGCAGTGTCTGTGGGAATGGCTCACAGGCTGTGTGCCACGTTGTGTTTTCACATTTGGCTGTACAATTTCATGCAGCCTGCAATGACAGTCTGCATGAGTTTGGTGGGTCCTTAAGGGTGTCACAATACATGCTGTAGCCCTTAGGGACCCTCTTTAGTACCCATGCCCTAGGTACCATCGGTACCACTTACTAGGGACTTACTCTTACTGAGGTGCTAAAGGTCTTGCCACTTGGGGAACAAATGAACAGTTACCTTGTTTTAAGGAAAGAACACTGGCACTGGGGACCAGGTTAGCAGGAACCCAGTGCACTTCAGTCAAAATTGCATCAAATTTCAGGCAAAAAGTGGGAGTGACAATGTCAAAATGGGCACTTTCCTACAAGACTGATTGTAAGATTGAGTTGTACAATGGGGTACCTGACCCGGCCCCCACTGTGAGTGAGAAGATCTGGAATGTTAGGAAGCTTCTCATGATGTACTAGGGAGAGCTCTAACAGAGTTGTGTACCATTGTTGGCGTGCCTATGTTGGAGCTATGAGCATTCTAGTCAGTGAAGTCTGTCCGACTTTCCTGACCATGTAAGGAATGAGTGGGAGAGGTAGAAAAGCGTACGCAAATATCCCTGAACAGTTAATCCATAGTGCATAGGATAGTGGGTGTAGACTTCCCACTCATGGGCTTGTTGTTGGTCTGCTAGGTTAATTGTCCCCTCCTGCTAGGATTTTGTGTGTGATGGCCCATTTCCAAATGGTCTGTGCTAGTTGAGATAGCTGCAATGAATGGGTCCCTCCTTGTTTCTGGATGTGGTACATCTCAGTTATACTGTCTGTGTGGAGAAGAACATTGTTCCCTGTTATGTTGGGTAGAAAATTATTTGAGAGCTGGTTGTATGGCTATTAATTCCAGAACACTGATATGAAATGTCTGTTGTTGTGTAGATTTACTGTAATGTTCTTCACATGAGCACCCAGTAGTGCCTGATGGACCTTGGGTGAAACCAACACTAGATCCTCCATGTTGCCCCCCGCCTGTGACCATTGGGATGCTAAGCATTGTTGTAGTCGTCTCATATGTAATCTTGCATGTGGTATTTTCGCTATGCAAGAGACCATCGTACCTAGAAGGTGCATAACCATTTTGATTGTTAGGCGTTGATGTGGCTGAAAAAGAGCCAGTTGGTTCTGGAGATTGAGAATCCTCTGTGGACTGGGATAAGCTTTTGCTGTGATCGAATCGAGTATGGCTCCAGATAAGGCTGTATCTGGAGCGGTTGTAGATGGGATTTGGTCGCATTTATTGTAAATCCCAATTTGTGTAATAGGTTAATAGTGTTTTGAGTGTCCTGTAGACATTTCTGGAACTCTTGATCAGACAATCATCCAGATATGGGAATACATGTATGTTTTCCCTTCATAGACTCGCAGCTACTACAGCTTAGCATTTGGTGAACACATGTAGGGCTGTGGTCTTACTGAATGGTAGTACTTTGAATAGATAGTGAAGTCCACAAACCGCAGGTACCATGGTATATGTAAGTATGCATCCTTCAAATCTAGTGTTGTCATGAAGTCTCCTTTCTGTATTAGTGGCATTACATCCTGTAGTGTCACCTTGTGGAAGTATTTGGATATGATGTAGTAATTTTGATAGTGTAAGTCCAGTATGGGGTGCAGCGTTCCATCCTTTTTTGGGATTAGGAAATATAGGGAGTATACTCCTTGTCCTTGATGGTTGAATGGGACAGGTTCTATGCCCCCTTTTGTAATACCACTTTTACTTCTCCCATCAGCGGATTTAGATGCAGAAAATTGAAGGTGTGTTTTCTTGGTGAAATATTTGGTGGTTGAGTTTTGAGCTCTAGACCATATCCCTGTTTTACAATGCCTAACAACCATTGGTCTGATGTGACTTGTGGCCACAACTGATGGAACTGTTGTAGCCGTCCCCCAGCAGGTGATGTGTGATCAGGGAAATGTTGGGAAGTTACTGTTTTGAGGTAAAGGTTCCCTATGTGGATGTTCCTCTACATTCGCCTCTGGACTTAAAACCACCTCTGTAATATCCACGGCCAGATTACTGGTGGTATTGCTGTTGCTGGCGTTGTTAGCTTGGGGTCTCCGGCGTGTTATTCTTTGACTCACCTTCACCTTGGTACCTCCAAAAGGGCTGATGTTTAAGAGTGGTAGTCTGCAAGGCACATATTGATTTTGCAGTCTGTGTGTCCTTTTTGTACTTTTCCAGTTGCGTGTCAACCTCAGAACCAAAGAGATGCTTGCCATCAAATGGAATGTTCCAAATGTGTTTTGGAACTTCTGGCTTAAATCCGCATATGCTGAGCCATGCATGGCTACATAACATCACTGAGGAACTGATTCTTCTTGCAGTTGTGGCTGCACTATCCAGTGCACACCTGATTGTTGCATTTGAGGTTTGTCTCCTTTCTGCAACCAGCTTTTCCCATTTGATTTCATACTGGTCTTGGAGACATTGCAATAGTCCCTCCATCTCATCCCATGTTGTTCTATTATACCAGGATGGGAAGCCCACAGAGTTTGCTATCCTCCAGTGATTATTTTATCATCGATAGTACCCAAAACATAGAAAACAGACACTCAGAAAATGCGAAACAGTTTTTTAAATGTTATCATAAGTTTGATCATTGATACATTTTTATATGTTCATTCCTTATATAATAAAGTTGCTCGTAAGTGAATAAAAGAGTGATTGAAGAGAGTGCTTGTGAAAAAGATCAAGTGAAAGGCAAAGGTTTGAGTGCCAATATACAATATATAAAACCAATATATACAAATTTATAAAGAAGAGGCCTGTAAGGAATTCCCCTGTAATACTGATTTCCACGTCTTCCTCAGCACCCTATATCGTGGAACAAAGATAAGAAGAGAATTGTATCTCCGGTACAGGTAATTTGTATGTGTCGACGTTTCGACCCCAAGTAGAAGGCAGGCCAATTGATTCCTTAAGTGGGGGTCTTCATCAGGACAGGGTAACGAGCAACCTGTATAACAAATGAAATTGGGGAGATCTAATCAATTTTCAGATCTTAACAGTGTCTGTGAGGGGTATTAACAACGGTGGAGTGACTCGCCGAAAAGCCACCGGCCTCACTTTCAGGGCCAGCCAGCTCCTGGGGGCCAATAAATCGGTATGACCAAAGGTCCAAAAGAATACAATCACTGGACGTGCTGGAATATTTAAAGGCACGTCCATTAATAAGAACAATAATTGAGTATATGATTAAATTATACAAGGCGCAGAGTGAAGAAAAACTCACCTAGGTGCGATTTAATCTACAACCCGGGCATGCGGGTATCCAAATTGAACGCTGGGAGTTTCCACAAATGGAAAGGAAAAGAGGCATAGGTCCAGATTGGATGCTTGTCCGCAGTATAGCTGTAATTAAATATACACCGGAGTCAGAAAACTTATAAGCTAGTTCCAAAAAAGTGTGACAGGTAAAATCAGTGATTGAATATACCAAACGGTACTTACCCCCGCAATTTAGACGAGGATCACAAGGTAAAGCTTTACTCACTGACTTGGATCGTAGTTAAATTCATGCCGACTGAATCAGTTCTAAAAACAACAGAGGTGGCGACTAAAGTTACTTGTCCATCGTACATTACGGAGTTGACAAATACACTTCAAAAGGATTCGCACATACCTTAGTGACCGTGCCATCCGACGGGAGAGAACTGAAAGCCTCCCAAGATTCAGACCTACATATAAAAGCCAGACGGTCAGCGTGCACATGCCCAATTGCTAGCGGTACAGTTGCTAGCTCCTGTCAAAGTCAGGCGTCAGTTGTCGTCAGGAGAAGGAGCGTTCCCACACCTGCTCGCACTGACGGAACCAAGGAGTAAGAAGGAGGCCTGCCGAGAAAGTTCAATGCTTCCCTCAAAGGCTGGGATTGTGACAAATGTACAGAGGTAGATATAATTCTACAGAGTGAATAAATACCGAAGGGTGTGTATGATCTTGTATAGTTGATAAGGCAGCACTGGTATTTAGTTTTGAATAATTGTACACAATAATGTTTTTGTGGAAAGGCAAATGAGTACTATTACATTTAGTTTACATAATCAACAAAATGATTATGACTTAGAGATGGTTAACAGAAAAAATGTATAACAAAAGACACTGAAAGGTATCACACTATCACAATAAACATGTAAGGACGTACATAAGTAAGTACTGAGTACTATTGCATTTAGTTTACATAATAAACAAAAATGATTATGACTTAGAGATGGTTAACAGAAAAAATATATACAAAATGACACTGAAAGGTATCACATTATCACATAGGTCCCAAGGACCATAGGATTACATCATGTCAAATATATGGAAAAGCCAAAGTTTAAGGGAAATACTGGCCTCAATGCAGGTATCACAAATTACGGTTACATGCTTATGCCTAACAATCCCCTGGTTATGGCGACAAACAGGCGAGACACATCGATGTAGATAAAGGTGTTCATCCTATGTTTATGAGGGAAAGCTGGCTATTGGTTTCTTCCTGCTCATTCAGCCCTTTATTCACTGTGTCTAATCAATGCATCCATTTGCACTCTTGCAGATTCAGCATATCTCCTAAGTTACCACCCCTTGGCCCTAGAGACACCTTCTGCAGGACGAACCATTCATGCTCTCAATTGGATGTTTAAGTGTGTGAAAATGGTCTAGTGGAGCACCTTGAACCGTACAATGTATCCTGCTACAATGTTGCAGTATCCGTGTTCTAACATTTTTTGTGTCTGGCCAATGTAAAGTAAGCCAGAAGGGCACAAAAAGGCATAAATCACATTTGTGCTGTTGCAAATAATATGATCTTTAAGAAACATACTGTTCGTGATGAAAAAGAGTTTTGTTTCAATTGTTAAGTCGCATGCTTTACAGTGACCGCATCTGCTGTGTCCAACTATCTGTGGAAGGTTCCACAATGAACATAAAGAAGGTGGTGGCGGGGGAATATCAAGGAAAGAGCAGACAACATGATCTCTAACACTTTTGTCCTTCCAGAAAGAGTGCATGGGTGGATCCTTCATGTCTACATCACCGGATATCAGTTCCCAGTGTTTATTTACAATCTGTCTTATATCATTTCTCTTTGTGCAGAAAGTAGTGACACAGATAATTCTGTCCAGGGTTTTGTTAGCCTGAGTTTTAGGTTCCAGAAGTGTTTCTCTTGGGTTGTACCATGCCCTTTTACGGGCCTTTTTGAGTAGACTCTTTGGATAATCCTGTTCCGCTAATCTTTTTTGTAAGTCTTCAGATTCTCGAAAATAATCTATTTTCTGTGAGCAATTTCTCGGTATCCTTAAGAATTGCCCATAGGGCAGATTGTACCTAAGGTTTCTGGGGTGATGACTGGTGTAGCATAACAGGGTGTTCCTTTCACTGCTCTTTCTAAAAAGTGTAGCGTATAGTTCTCCCTTGTCAGCTTTGATGGTGATATCTAGAAAATCGATGCTGGTGGGGCTTTATTGAATTGTGAATTTTATGTTTGGGGATTCCTCATTAAGCCAACTATGGAAAGCCTGGAGTTCTACTTCGTTACCAGTTCAAATGAAGAGAACATCATCAATGTAGTATTTCCAAAGGGTTATGTTGTTACAATATGGGTTATTTTCATTAAAGATGACCGTGTTCTCATAGTTGTCCATATACATTATGGCTAAGTCTGGGGCAAAGCTTGCGCCCATTGCAACACCTCGTTTGCAGGAAGAAATCACCTTGGAAGAAAAAGAAATTCTTCATCATTGTGATTTCTAGTTGCGTCAAGATGTAGTCAGTGGGGACCTGAGCCGGTTGGGGTCTGTTGTCTATGATCGCCCGTATAACTTTCAAGGCATGTCTTTGAGGTATACCAGTGTAAAGAGACACAATGTCCATAGTGACCAATAACTATTTCATAGGATTGAAAGTCAATTTGTCTACTAGACAAATGGTTTCCATGGTATTTCTAAGGTAGGTCTTGGTGGCTTCAGCACAGGGTTTAAGGAAAAAATCAACATATTTGCACAATGGTTCCAGAATGGAGCCACAACCCGATACAATGGGACCACCTGGAGGTTGTAAAGGGTTCTTGTGAACCTTTGGTAAATTGTAAATGGTGGGTGTTCTAGGTTGTTTTTTATTAAGGAAATCATGTTCCAATTCTGAGAGGTATCCCTCCTTAAGGCCCACGCCCATGGCAACTTTAATAAGTCTAGTATGTTCTTTAGTGGGGTCAGAAGTTAGTTTAGTGTAACTGACTCCATCCGTGATTTGCGTCTCTATCTCAGATTTACAGTCAGAGGTTTTCTGAATCACAATTGTGCCCCCTTTGTCCGCTGATTTAATCACTATATCCTTATTAGCTTTCAAAGATCTCAGAGCTTTGCATTCTCCCTCAGAGATGTTGTAATTAATGTTTTTCTTTTGGGAGATCAAACTCATAACATCCCTCATCACTACTTGTTCATAAGCGATTATCGTAGGAGACATGAGGTGTGTGGGTGGTGTGAAGGTAGAGAGATTACATAGCCCTGTATTCGAGGGAGCCTGAAATGTGGGAACTTTGTTGAAATATTAACATAATCGTATTTTTCTAAAAATATTTGGAACTTCCAATTTGAGGTTGAAGGAGTTTGGCAAAGAGGTGGGGACAAAAGATATTCCCTTGCTAAGTACAAGCTGTTCCTGGTCTGATAGTTCACAGCTAGACAAATTCATGACAGGGTTGGTTTTATTTATTGCTACCATTGGTAGTGTTGTCTCCATGTCTGAATGTCCCCGTGGCTCTCCTGTTGGAAGCGCACCTGTTTCTGGGCTCTGTTCCGACCCCCACCCCATCCACGACCTCTCTGTTGGCCCTGGTTCTATGTACCCCTTCCTCTGGGTGGTCGCCAATCCCCCTCCCCTAAAAAAGGGGCCTGGTTTGGTTCCGAATCATTTTTGTTTATTATGTAAACTAAATGCAATAGTACTCAGTACTTACGTACTTCCTTACACGTTTACATAATCATTTTTGTTTATTATGTAAAGTAAATGCAATAGGACTCAGTAATTACTTATGTACTTCCTTACATGTTTATTGTGATAGTGTGATACCTTTCAGTGTCATTTTTTATATATATTTTTTCTGTTAACCATCTCTAAGACATAATCATATTGCTTATTATGTAAACTAAATGCAATAGTACTCATTTGCCTTTCCACAAAAATATTATAGGATTGGTTTTATTGTGTACAATTATTCAAAACTAAATGCCAGTGCTGCCTTATCAACTATAGAAGATCGTACACACCCTTCGGTATTTATTCACTCGGTAGAATTCTATCTACCTCTATATTTGTCACAATCCCAGCCTTTGAGGAAAGCAATGAACTTTCTGGGCAGGCCCCCTTCTTACTCCTTGGTTCCATCAGCGCGAGCGGGTGCGGGAACACCCCTTCTCCAGATGACAGGTGATGCCTGACTTTGACAGCAGCTAGCAACTGTACAGCTAGCAATTAGACGTGTGCACGCCAACCGTCTGGCTTTTATATTTTGGTCTGAATCTCTGGAGGCTCTCAGTTCTCTCCCGTCGGACAGCACGGTCACTAAGGTATGTGCGAATCCTTTTGAAGTTCATTTGTCAACTCCGTCATGTGCGATGATCAAGAAACTTTAGTCGCCACATCTGTTGTTTTTAGACCCGTTTCAATTGGCATGAATTTAACTACGACCCAAGTCAGTGGGTAAAGTTTTACTTCGTGATCCTCATCTAAATTGCGGGGGTAAGTACCATTTGATATATTCAATCACCGATTTTACCTGGCACACTTTTGGAACTAGCTTATACATTTTCTGACTCTGGTGTATATTTAATTGCAGCTATACTCCAGACAAGGTTCCGATCTGGACCTATGCCTCTTTTCCTTTCCATTTGTGGAAACGTCCAGCGCTCGATTTGGATACCCGCATGCCCGGGTTGTAGATTTAATCACACCTAGGTGAGTTTCCCATCACTCCTTGACTTGTATGATTTAATCATATACTCAATTTTCATTCTTGTTAATGGACGTGCCGTTAAATATTCCAGCACTTCCAGTGATTGGATTCTTGTGGACCTTTGGTCGTACCGATTTATCGGCCACCAGGAGCCGGCTGGCCCTGAATGTGAGGCCCCCCCACCAGTCTTCGACCGGTGGCTTTTAGGTGAGTCACTCCACTAGTATTAATATCCCTCACAGACACTCCTAAGATCTAGGAATTGATTGGATCTCCCCAATTTCATTTGTTATACAGGTTGCTCGTTACCCTGTCCTGATGAAGACCCCCACTTAAGGAATTAATTGGCCTGCCTTCTACTTGGGGTCGAAACATTGACACATACAAATTACCTGTATCGGATATATGATTCTCATCTTATCTTTGATCTACAATATAGGGTGCTAAGGAAGACGTTGTAAATCAGTATTATAAGGGAATTCCGTACAGGCCTCTTCTGTATACATTTGCATATATTGGTTTTATGTATTGTATATTGGCACTCAAACCTTTGCCTTTCACTTGATCTTTTTCATGAGCACTCTCTTCAATCACTCTTTTATTCACTTTTGAGCAACTTTATTATATAAGGAATGAACGTATAAAAATGTATCAATGATCAAACTTATGATAACATTTAAAAAACTGTTTGGCATTTTCTGAGTGTCTGTTTTCCATGTTTTGGGTACTAGAGATGATCAAATAATCCTGTTGGGACCAATTGTTTCTGTACTACTTCATACCCAGGTCCTTTGGCTTTTTGGGTTCCCCCATTGTTTAGTAATGGGATCCTACAGTGATTGGCATGTCCTGTTGCCACTCTCTTCCCTGCAGCATCATTGCGCTTGCTGTCCTTGTCGGGAGGTGGTCCTTCCCCTGAACTCTGACGCAGCTCTTTTAGGTGCTCTAGTTACTACTAAGGACTCAGCAGCAGGATGTCCTTTGATGTAAAGAGGGTCCAAAGGAGAGGGCCTGTTTTTTTTCTCAATCCTGGAGGTAGGTACCCTTTTCTTTTTTACTGGGTCTTTAAAAACGTCTTTTGAGAGTTTAAGCACGAATCCTATCATAGGGAGGTTTTAGACCCATCTCTCTGTCCTGGAAAGTGTTTTCACTAGGAAGTCTGTCTCGTCCTCAGTGGTGGTCACTGGCAGCTTGTGATATTCTGCATCCCTTTGGATCACACTATGATACGAAAAGGTATCATCAGGTTGAAGATGCCTTAGTTGGTACAAGTGGTTCAATGTCAGTGTCAAGGAGGACCACATCATAGTTGCCTCATGGGTGGGGGCTATGTTCAGTGTTTCCCTGTGAGTCATAGTAATAAGCCTGGGCTGGCTCCTTCCTCCATTTCCTAGGCAGGTGAGGGTGACCTCGTTGTTGGATGATAATGGTTGAATAATGGCATGGGGCTTGTGGTTCTATGTTCAGTAGCTACCTTTTTTGGTAGTGGCTGCGGCACATTCAAATCCTGTGCTTTCCTTGTGACTTTTCTATTTCATAAATTCATGAAGGCCTTCAAATACATAGCCTTCTTCCTCTTGTATTGCAGGCTTGAGATGTGTTTTTGCCTGTTTCTCTTGGAATAGTGTTGTTGCTGACGAAGGCGGTTTTGTTTTGTGGGTTGTTGGCACCAAAGTCTTCTTCAGCATCGAAGAGTGGCTGTGCTGTTTAGGCTTTGTCAGGGTTGAAGCACTTTGAGTCCTATTTGTTCGTCGCCAAGCATTTTTTTGGGTCCAACGCCTTGTCCAGAGCCAAGCCTGGTATAGATGTTTGGTCGGTGCCTATGATGGCTGTTTCGGTATCAATGTCGACCTGGTGTCGGCTCCATCCCTTCCAGTAGGCCTTGTTGCCTGATCGGGATGAAGAATATTCTCATCCTGTCTCAACTGCGAGGCATGCACTCCATGTTGACCAGAGCCCGAGGGCGGTAATGCACAGTGGGGTGGAGGGGGAGGGTTATGTAGAATCTTTTTGGGCAATGGTGGGTCTATTGTACTCACAACTCTTGGATTGGTCTTCATCCTGTGCCCAACCCTGGTAACAGAGACTAGTGCATTGTTCTTGACTTGCACATCGGACTCTGCTCCCTCGCTAGATCCATTGGAGGCGACGCAGTGCAGGCCGGTGAACACATGCCCCTCTCTGACTGTTATCTTGGTGTCTAGCTCAGTGTCACAGTGGTCTTCTTCGTGGGAGAACTGACCTCAGCTGCCATTTCCATATTATGGGCTAGCCTTCCGTCTTGTCTGCTTCTCAGCGTCTTGTTCTTAAACAGGTTGCACGTGGCGCAGGCCTGCTCATTGTGTTCCGGCAACAGACACAGGTTACAGACGTCATTGGTGTCTGAATAGGAGTATTTCGCCCTGCACCAAAAGCACCTCCTTAATAAACAGTTTTTTTTGTAGCCTCCATTACTCGGAGATGAACATTCTCAAGGCGTGTGAAAGGTGATGATGTGAAAGCTGATTGCTTTTACTCAATGTGTACATGGTTCCGATATTTGTAGGAGGCGTCTGTTAGTCTCCATCATTGATCTTGGATCTGCTGGATCCATCAGTTGTCCATAGGCTGTATGGGCGTCAAACTACAGAGCTCGGATGCAGTCTGTCCGAGCCCGATGGCAGAAAAAAATAATCTAACAAATGAGCAGTTGAACATGCACAATGCCTCGAGGAGGAGGAGCTATCACGCACAAAGTCAACCATAAAAGGCTTTCTCTAGGAAAAGAAATTGCAGAGTTCGGGCCTAACACTAGATGTCAGGAGTGTGCATAGCATGTGTATCTGCAGCCAACACATGCTACAAATTATATATTTGCATATGCTTCCCTGTGGCATCCTGCACCACTGCAAACCTACACATAACTAATATACCAACAGCTAAGGGACTCAGAAGAATGCATCCACAGAGCAGGCTTGACATTGACTTTCTCCTCTGAAACCGAAATGGCTGAGAAAGGTCATCAATTGGTGAAAATTTGCAGAAAGTCTGGAAAACAAAATGTTTAGTGCAATCTAGGCTGCCAGTCAGAATCGGGTAGGGCTATCACCCATCAAACAGCCAAAGGAGTGTAGAGTTTGACAATATATTATTTTATAAGCTTTCTCTCCTCTGATAGACATGTCAGGGGTAGGAACGGTATTGAATCAGAGATTGTGCCACAAATTTTCCCTTAATGTGCCAACTACTATATATGCTATTTACAGTGCATATGAAGACAGAAAAACATGGTTGAACAACTGAACTGCAGCTAATTTGAAATGTCTCTGAAGATTGGTGCACAAACACTGTGACTGTGACAGGGTAAATATGCAGAATGGCAGAGAGGCGTCTGTACATGCTGCCTAGGATGTTGCTAGTGATAGACGTGGAACAATGAAGATATTCTCAGGAACATTTTGTACCATTTTTAGAGAATGTTTTCAAACCATTTGGGACCTTGTGAAAAATGTGGACTTTTTGAAGAATCCAAGGGAAGTGGTTTCTATAATGTTTTGAATCATTCTAATGGAATTTTCAGAATTGTGTGCACTTGGAGAATAAAGGTTGATTTTCTGTCACTGTAGTAATTCTATCTTATTCAGCTAACATTGCCCTGTCAAACACAATACAGTGCTGTTTTTTATACAGCTTGGTGAGAAAATCTCTTTAATTCCTCACAACAACATAGAAATGACCAACATAATCTTGGTAGGGGGTAGGCGTGACCTAGCAGACTTCTAGAAGAAACAAGTAGAGCGAAGGATCTCGGTCTAATAACAAACAGGTGGGACAATGCACAGAAGAGCAAATGGGCGAGGAAGGGAACAAAGAAGACTCAAACTCCAGAGAGGTAGAATGGCAAGGACAAGAAAAAATAACACTAGGGGTAGAAATCTAGGCTACCCAGTTGATAAGGTCAATCCAAAAGAGATAAAGCAGGTTAGAGTTTGGATCTATAAATCCTGTTCTTAAACTTTCAATGAGTTTCAGGAGCATCTCACGAGACATGGGATCCACTGAGAACCACAAGACACCTTAAGAATTGGGTTTTAAAGCCTTGACTTTGCAAACTAGCCTCCACGCTTGTGACATGTTGTAGGAGGCTGCTGAGTAATGGACGCCTTGTATGTAGAATAGTACAAATAAAAAGTGGATGAGAGGAAACTTGACCTAGCACATGTCCTCTGTTATACTGAAAATTCACAAATGAGTGTGCGGTTTTGTAATGAATGTGGGTCATCAGCCCAATACAGATCAACAAAGGTCCTTCACAGGAAGCACGTACCCCCACCCACTGAGGTGGCATGCTTTCATCTGTGTTTTTATCTTTTCGGGTCACATACCTTTATAGGAATTTACCCCCTTACGAAGGGGGTAAGCCATTAAAACGTGGTAGTACACTTATCTAAGTCACTTTAGGTGGGCCATAACGACATATGTCAGATGGGCTTAACCACATACTTCAAGCACCCTCAGTAGCAGAATAGGCATTCCTTTTCCAATCCTGATGAATTGCCATTGACCTTTTTTGGGCTTTGAGTGCATGAAACATGTTGACTATTTATAAAATTCTGGGACCATTATTACTCTGCGAGTTCTCACTGTCTCTAGTCTTCAACAGAGGCACATGAGAAATAAAGGTGATTGGGTTGACTCTAGTTGATTTTAATTCCACACCTTTTGAGTCCAATCTACCTTTTGTGATGTGCCCCACCCACAACAATTGAGGGTGTCTGTCTGACTACCCTGATTATTAGGCAGAGAAAAAGATCTCTGGCAAGCGATCACCTCGAGGGGCCCGTTGGGCACCACCTCAGTTCTTCTATGTACTCCACACAATATGCTTGCTTGCTGGGATTCTGCAAATGCAATGGAAGACGAGCCCTGGAGTCAGACACCTGAAGATCATATCATTGTGTTCCTGCCAGATATCTCACCCTAATGCACACAGGCATTTTTTGGCATCTGCCCTTGACAATGAGAATGACCAGAATACCTGGACACTATGCTTTACCAAGTGCCTTTGTGATGTGTGTTTGACCCCTAGTGCTGCCCATGTTATAGGTGCCTACTCACAATACAAACTATTGGCGTCCCTGGATACTTTGGCGAGGTGGCTAGAGTGAGCTGAGTATTTCTTTCAACAAATTTGTTGCTGAACATCAGACCCTCATTGCTGGCAGTACTCAAAAACTCGACAAAAAGTAAAAACAGCTTTCCCAATCAACATTCCATGTCATGAGTGGTAGCCCGAGGTTAAGCTCGAGGTTTTGGTCTCAATTCAATAAGACAGGGTACAGACCAAATCTACAGGATGGCACCATGATCGAAGTTTGGTTTCAAACTGCTTAGAGAACCACACCCTGCTCTCTGTGAAAGGGAAGTGCTCAGGATTTCTAACCTAAATGAGGAATCCCAACACAAAAAAGGAGTAGGGGTGTCTCTCTACATCAGGATTTGGTCAGATTGTAGAGAAGCCAGTTGAATAGCAGAGAATGAGGACCAAGTCTGCTGTATACAAGAAGAATGTGTGTTGTGTCATCTATAGAGAAAGGGGCTTCTACTGGCAATACTTGAATTGTGCAATGGTTTAATGCACCAACAATATGTTAATTATTTCTGTCCATCCTCCTGTGCAGGCTGGTACTCCTATAATGCTTGCTACACTTCACAATGGTTCCTGCCATTGTCGAATTGGATTTCTAATAGTACAGTACACTGCATTTGTCATACTAGCCTCTTCGACAGTCGTTTGATTAAAGCATAATATGTGGTGATGCACCACAGTCTTTCACTCAATGGTTCAGGGCCCATTAATTATGTGGGTGTTCACAATGCAAGTAGTCACTGCTTCTTTAGTGATTCCAAAGCACTATTTTCCTCCCTAACATATGTGAAAAGTCTAATATTTTCTCTTTCAGCTCCATGTACTGCTGCCCATATTGACATCTCCATACTCTTTCGCCATAATTTACACCAATTCAAATGAAGATCTATTCAAGTGCTGCCACTGGCTGCTCTTGTATAGCTTTGGCATAGTATGCATAACACAATTGCACAAGAGTTGTGGTCGCTGGAAGCTCTACATGAAAGCATTGAGCCAGAGGTGTGGACTTGAACCATGCTGCAGCAAGACTGCATCACCTTCTCCCAAATCACAGGCAAATGATCGCCAACTCATTTTAAGCATGCCTGTGACAAACTCCTACATGCACTTCTGTAATAAAGCTCCAGCAGTCAGGTCAGACCAGCAGGTGTGGCACCTGGTTCTCACAACAGACATCCTGATAATATTTACAGCCAGGCACAAGGGTTCACAAATTCATAAACACTGAAAAGAGCTGCACGGGTAAATCCACTTTGACCCTCCTTGTTGCCATTTCAACATTGCTTTGTTTCCCCAAGTTTATTGCAGGTAGAGTGGATCCTAACCACACGTGGTGGTACTCAAAATCACTCCACAGAACTGAATCCATACCTTCATATCAACCAATTTCAGAACTTCTCTAAGCCCAATAGGCAAGGTGTGTCATGTTCTAGTCTTAGAAGAATGCAACCGGCACAACATCTTTCTCTGGAGGAGGGGATTGTACAGGAGCCATGAGATCTATTTGAGAAGCCATTCAGAAAAGCAGGACAACCACACCCCATTCTAAAGTAGGGATTGTAATGGACCTTTGGTCGGGTCTGAGGAGCCTTTCCTGCACTCACAGGAGTTGGGTGGGGGTCATCAATACTCTTTCTAGAGAATGTGATTGTACCAGTTCTTCCTGTTCCAGTTAAAGAGCCTGGGGCTGGTAAATCAGAGCCTGTTGGACAATGTTTGGTGCCATAGCAAGTGACCCTACAAGTACCCTGTTTCAGAGCAGGGGTACAATGTCTAGCTGTATAAATGAGGGTTCTATAGAAACTTCTGAAATTTGAGGAGCCAGAAGAACAGTGGTGCATGTGATCCATTGCCTTCTCATCACATAAAAAAGTGTGGTGTGTCATATATAACTGTGCAGGAAGGATTGGCTTCTTACTTGTCATCCCACTTCTCCATCAGGGGAATCTCCATTGAAGTCATGAGCACTGAATAGTGCACCCCAAGTGCAAGGATCCCGGTGCACTTTTCTATAGTATATCTTCTTAATTGCAGATGTTAGCCTATCTGCAGGAAGGTCTCTAGAAACACATAAGAGAAGAAAATTATTAAGTCTATAAGACAGGCTAAAATGGCCAATTTCTTCTGTTTGTACTTAAAAAAGTGTGACAAAACCCATATATATGTAAAGTTTAAAGCCAATTCTTTATAAAATCAGCATAAATCTCTTTCACAAACCCTTTTTGTAAAAGTAGACGGATGAAGGATAGCAGGACAGTGTAGCCCTATAGGCGGTCATTATGTGAGAGCAAAACCACCCTAAGCCCTTTTAAAGACCCAGAGACCACCAGTAACCCATTATGCCCAGTAGGTGGCAGTTGCTTCAGTTCTTTTTGAGGAGATGTGGCAGTGATGGATAGGTCTAATAATCACCTCTGTCATCTCCTCCGGGGGGGCGGGAAGCTTGCTTATGACTTCAATGGAGATTCCCCTGAAAGAGAACTGGGATTACAGGTAAGAAACCATTCCTTCTCTCTCAGGGGATCTTCATTGATAGTCATAAGCACTGGAGGAAAGACAGGACCATCATAAGGCGAAGTTGACGAGTCAATTTAATGAATAAAGGTTAGTGTAATAATAGCTCTATTATACAAAAAGAATAAAGATTGAGTAATATTGGCAGCTTTGGAGGTAGTAAATATTTATGCCATAATTTATCCCATTGTTGAAAAGAGAGCAACACAGGAAGTTCTTGCTCCCATGTCAATTCAATTGAGGATTTAAATCAACCAGGAATAGGAGGGTATATAAGCTTATAAATGAAGGATGGTCTAGGATTTGAATCGCAGTTAATATTATATAAAGGTGTTAACGGAGTAAACAGAGTAGAGTCAGGAGGAAAGTTATTGGTTAGTAGAAAAGATTGAAGTACAAGAGAAAGTTTAGAATATTGGGATAAGCAAGAGTTGGGTAAATTATAGCGCTCTTTTAGGGAATCATAAGGAACAACAGAATTTTGGGAAATTAATTGATGAACATATAGGATACCCTTTTCTTTCCAGTGTTTAAAATAGAAGGACTTATGATGGAACTTAAAAAATTTATTATACCAAATAGAGGAAGCAAGAAAAGCTTGATAAAAATCAGAGCCATTGGGCAAACAGAGAATGCATTACATTTTGGGAGTATTTTAAAATAGGGTTTTTAGAAATAAAAGTACAATTGGACATATAAATAACACAATGAAAGGAAAATTCATGTAATAGAGAATGTTCAAAGGTTATCCAGCTGGGTATAGGGGATTCTTGATAATTTCTGGTCTGAGCATAAAATTACTGAATTAAAAAAGCAGTATGATATAACTTAAAATTAGGGAAGCGTACACCACCTTCATTTTTAAGTCTGATTAATTTAATTAAGGCAATACGAGCATTTTTATTATTCCAGAGAAATTTAGTACAAAGGGAATGAATTTGGGTAAAGTAATAATTAGGAATTTTGAAGGGTAACATAGAAAGTAGAAAGAGGACATGAGGTACAGTGATCATCTTAATAGTGTCCAATGTACCTCACCAGGACAAGAGAAGAGGGGACCAAGTAGTGAGTAAGTTTTGGATTTTAAGTTTTAGAGCATTAAAATTGTGAGAGAGAGTGTGTGAGATAGTGGAGGAGACCAGACACCTAAGTATTTAATCTTGGAGGAACAACACATAAAATTGGTATTGTAAAACATAAACTGATAGCATAAGGAATTTAATGGTAAAACTTCAGTTTTAGAAAAGTTTAATCTATAACTAGATATCTTAGAATATTAATTAATCTCTTGTAAAAATGGAGGCAGGGAGGACAAGGGGTTAGATAAATAGACCAAGATATCATCCGCTTAAGCAGAGAGTTTGGTTTTGAGAGAGTTATGGAGGAAACCTGATATAGAAGGATTACAACAAATACATTCAAGAAAAGGTTCTAGACAAAGAAGAGATAGTAGAGGTGAAAGGGGACAACCCTGTCTAGTGTCTCTATACAAGATGAAATAAGGGGGAAAGCATTCATTGACAAAAACACAGGCACGTGGTTTTACATTTAGGAGTTAGATAAATGAAATTAATTTAGGGCCAAAACCAAACAAATGAAGTGTTTTAAACCTACATTGCCAATTTATATGATCAAATGCTTTTTCAGCATCAAGAGATAATGCAGCTAGAGGAGAAGGATAGTGTTTCCCTAGTGTAAGGATATTAGAGAACATCCTAGCATTATCAGAGGCGAGTCTACCTTTTATAAAACCAGATTGATCAGATTTAATAAGACAGGGGATAACATCTTCTAATCTAGAGGCAAACATTTTACAGTAATAATTAATTAATGAGATTGGACGATAGTTTTTACAAAGGGTATGATTTTATCTGGTTTAGGAATGATAACAATAAGAGCACCTAAAAAAGAGTCTTCAGGTTTAGATTTTAATAAGAAAGAAGTAAAAAGTTCAAGTAAGTTAGAAGCAAGAATAGATTAAAAAGAAGAAAATAGTTCAATAGAAAAACCATCAGGGCCGGGAGCTTTGGCTGTCAAGACTTGTGATGTTCTTACCGGCTCTGGCGTGTTAGAGAGTTTCTCGACTTCGGTTCTTGAGGGCTCAGGTCTGTCCGAGGTAAGGACGACCCCTTCTGGTAGCCACTGTGCCGCTGACAATAAAATAGCCAAAGCAGACCGTGCCCTTCAAAAGGAGTCCCAAGAGGAAAAAAATGCGTAGGGAAAACCTCTGGTGGAAGTGGGAACTCCAGGAATTAAGGGGAAGTAAAAAAACCTCCAGAAGGAGAAAAGGAAGGCCAGGAATCTGAACCGGAATAGAAAGCCAAATCAGGAACAAGGTAGGCCACAGGAATCACAGATACACCATGCAGGAGCACAGGATACCAACAGGAGCGAGGACACACCAGCAGGAGCGAAGAGTGTTGCAACGCAAGGAAATGAAGGATCCAGCCCTTTAAATACCCATGAACAGGAAGTGACCAAACAGGAACAGGAATTGACCAAACAGGAACAGGAAGTGACCAAACAGGAAGTAAGTGACCACCATTTTGGATAAGGAAAAGGATAGTGGACGGAATAGGAAGGTCGCCATCTTGAATTGGTAGAGCAGATACTTCCCAAGGCCTCCTGGGAAGAAGACTATGGAATCATGGGAAGACAAGATGGCCCCAAGAAGACATGATGAAAGAAATATATATCCAGTGAAAGGAAGGTAAGAATATAGTGCCCCAACATGTGAAAATAAGAAGCTGCAGCTCCAAAAACCGGAGCTACGGCATTCCTGTCACGCAAATTGTTAGAAAACGGGCCGCCGTGTAGGTAGGCGACGTGCCCGACACAAAAAGAGAGCAGGCGCCGCAGGACGCACCCACGAAGCCAAGACAGCAACAGCAGGCCGCTGTGCAGCACTGCGACGCACCTGAAGAAAAGAGGGAGGCACGATGCAGCCCGCTAGGAAGAAGCGGGCAGCACCGCGGGCCGAATCACGGTCCGTGGTGCAACAGTAGGTCCCCCTCCCGAAGCCCCGGGTTTTTCAGGGAAATGCCAAAACAATGGCGGACAAGTACAGGGGCCTGGACTGAGTCAGCATCCTCCCAGGAGCTATCACTGGGAGGATAGCCTTTCTAATGGATAAGAAATTGCAGGCGGTTTCTAAAAAACCGGGAGTCACAGATCTCCTGGACCTCGTATTCTGGAACACTGTCGACCAAGACAGGAGGTGGGCGAGAAAAAACCCTCGAGTACGGATCTGAAACATAGAGTTTCAGCTGTGAAGTATGACAATCAGGGTGTATTTTCCTTGCAGGTGGTAGCTGTAGGCGGAAAGACACAGGGTTTGCCACTTGAGTGATTTTGAATCGTGCATAAAAACGTGGTTTGAATTTGCTATGTGATAAGTGGTGAGGCAAAAACTTTGAGGAAAGCCAAACCTTACTATCAACCTTGTATGGTGGAGACTGACGTCGATGGAGGTCAGCAGTATCTTTCATCTTCTTTTTGGCAGCCTGAAAATTAACATGTTTCTTTTGTCTGATCTCTCGGGTGGGTCGTATAAAAGAGGCTGCTGCAGGACTTGAAGTGGCATCAGGTAAAACAGATGGAAAGGTTCTAGGCTGGTAACCATACAAGCAGAAAAATGGGGTTGTCTTGGAGGCACTATGGACTGTGTTGTTATAGGAATACTCTGCTAATGGTAGATATGAGGACCAATCACTTTGGGTAGAGTAACAAAAACAACGGAGGTATTGTTCTAGCCCTTGATTAAGGCATTCAGTTTGACCGTTAGTCTTGGGATGAAACCCTGAGGATAAGGCTACTTCAATATGAAGGGTCTTGCAAAAGTGATTCCAGAACTGAGATATATACTGAGGACCTCGATCGGATATAATGATCCGTGGAGGGCCATGAAGGCGGTAAATCTCTTGTATGAAGATCTTTCCGAGTTCTTTGGCAGTAGGTAATTTCCTTAAAGCAGTGAAATGTGCCAACTTGGAAAAGGCGTCTTCTGTCACCATAATCACTTGGTTATCTGCAGAAGGAGGTAGAGAGGATATGAAATCAGTGGATATGGTATGCCATGGAGCTTGTGGAACAGGTAAGGGCTAAAGTAACCCCACAGGTTTAGTGTGAAGTGTCTTGGCCTGGGCACAGACAGGACAGGATGATACATGTGTTTCAGTATCTTTTCTTACCTACGGCCACCAGAAAGAATGCAGCAATAATTCAAGATTGTTTGTAACACCCCGATGACCAGCAACAGGAGAATCATGACACATCTGCAGGGCTTCTAGTTGTGCCTTTTGTGTTGGGAGGAATAATGCCCTTTCATGGTAGTGGTATTGACCACGTTGCGTGATCTGACAGTATAACTTCTGCCATTCTTCTTGGTTTAGGGAGGTATACCCTAATTGGACTCTGTCTAGGAATGATTGAACTGTGCCAATGCTCCGTTGTGGGTCAATTATGTTTTGTTGTGGTAGTGTTGGGCTTTCTGGACAACGACGGGACAAGGCGCCTGCCAGACTGTTCTGAGACCCGGGTATATAGGTAATGGTAAAATCGTATTGGCTAAAATAATAAGCCCACCGGGCCTGGCGGCTATTTTGACACTGGAGGCTGCGAAGGCATTGTAGATTCCTGTGATCCGTTCTGATTTCAAATGGTTCCTTGGTACCCATTAAGAATTGTCTCCATTCACGACAGGCTAACTTCATGGCCAATAGCTCCCGCTCGAGAACAGAGTAGTTCCTCTCCGAGTCTGACAAAACATCAGACAAGTAGAAGACTGGATGTTCCAGTCCGTCGTCATCTTCTTGTTGTAGAAGCACAGCACCTATTGCTCTGTCTGACGCGTCTGTTTCTTTAACAAACTTTCTTGTTGTATCTGGATGACGTAAAACAGGAGCTTCAGTAAACACGTGTTTCAATAACTAAAAGTCTCTCTCAGCAGCTTCAGTCCATTTGAATCCTTGCAGGAGATTTTCTTTGTTTACGGTTTGAGAGATGTAACTTGTACGGTGGGCAAAATTATCGATGAATTGGCGATAAAAGTTTGTCAAGCCTAAGAAGCATTGAGTTTCTATGATTTTTGAAGGCGAAGGCCAATCTAGAATAGCTTTTACCTTTTGTGGATCCATGGCAATACCTGTCTTGTTGATTCGGTAACCTAAATATTCTACTTCAGACTTATCGAACTCACACGTTTCGTGCTTACATAAGAGGTTGTTCTGACGTAGTCTTTCTAGGACTTGGGCAACATGTGTAAAATGTAAACCAGGAGCAACTGAATAGACCAAAATGTCGTCTAGCTATATTATAACGATTTGATTTAGGAGGTTGGAGATCACATTATCCATGAATCGTTGAAAAATAGACAGAGCATCGGTTAGTCCAAAGGGCATAACTCAATATTCAAAATGACCCAAGGTTGTTCTAAAAACGGTTTTCCACTCTTCTTCTTTGACTCGAAGGAGATGGTAGGCACCCCTAAGGTCTAGCTTGGTAAAAACTTGTGCTCCTCTAACAGCCTCCAAGATATCTTTAATCAAGGGTAAAGGATAACGATCCTTGATCGTGATCTTATTCAAACCTCTGAAGTCTATGCAAGGCCGAAGGTCCTTTGTCTTCTTTGGTACGAAGAAGAGAGGTGCCCCAGCAGGTGATGAGGACCGAGTGATTAAACCACTTTGAAGGTTTTCTTCAAGATATTGTCTAAGGGTTTCCTTCTCGGGCTCAGTAACAGAGTACACCCTTCCAAAAGGTACTATTGCTCTGGGCTCTAGAGGAATAGCACAATCAAACTCTCTATGAGGGGGCAGTTTCAAGTCCTTCGGTTTCTGAAACACAGCTGCATAGCTTTGATAGTGACTAGGAACACCTTGGACTGTGTTAACAGAGATACATGCTTCTTGTTTTACTATAGGCATCTCTTTTGGGGACCAGTATTCCTCAGTGGGATTACAGAATTGTTGGCTAAAATGCGATGATAAGGAAATAGTCCTGGTCTCCCAGTTGATGTAAGGATTGTGTCTGATCAGCCAGGGTATTCCTAAAATCATGATATGATTAGGTGAGGCTATCAGGTCAAAGGATAAGTACTCTTGGTGTCTTCCAAAAGTCAATTGTAGTGACAGTGTCATTTCTTTGACCGGTCCGGAAACAAGAGGAGTGCCGTCTACTGTATGTACTTGTTCTGGGTCTCCTTCGGAATACGGCATATTTGTCTCTTTGTAGCCCATCTTTTGTCTGAATAAATACCACTGGCTCCACAATCTAACAGTGCCAATATGCTTTCTTAAGTGCCATCAGGCAACCATAGGAACATTGGTAGAAGAAAAAGAGAATTTGAGGTCTCTTTTGACGTGCAGATTGAAGGTATTGTAGACCATCCCATCCTCTCCCTTCTTACAGAGGACGGGATCTGACGTTTTCCGACTGTCTCGGTGGACGGGTTGGACAATTGCGGATCATATGACCAGAAGCACCACAATATAGACACAGTCCTTGTATTCTCCTGTGTTCTCGCTCGGCCTCGGACAGCAGTCCTCTGGTCAGGCTTATTTGCATTGGTTCTTCTCCTGATGAAGCAAGTGTTTCGGATACAGGAACTTCTGTATGAGCACTAGGTCATGTCGTTCCTGCATGTGGATGGACATGTGATTTTCATCTTTCCGATCGACGTTCATTGAGACGATGTTCAACAGACAGCACAAGATCCATTAGTTCAGTCATGGTTTCAGCACGGGGAGAATGCACTAACTTGTCCTTGATGTCTTCGCGTAGATGTCTGCGAAAAAGAGTGACTAATGTTCATTAGACCCAAGTGGTTTCTGCAGCTAGTTGTCTAAAGTGTGTGAAGTATTGCAGGACATCCTGGTTCCCCTGTTGAATGTCACACAGGACTTCTTCTGCTGAGGTTTCCAAGCCGGGTCTTTGAAACATTTGTTTAAAGGCAGCAAGAAAGGACATGTAATTTGATAACCAAGTATCGTCCGAGGCTACCGAAGGAGTCTCCCATGCCAACGCAGGACCAGACAAGGCACTGATCACATACCCAACCTTAGTTCTATCTGATGAAAACTGGGCTGGGCGGAAAGCAAAAAATACTGTTAAGGTATCCAGAAATTCTTTCAACTTATTGGGATCTCCGGAATAATGAGGAGTGAACGTCTTAGCAGCCAACACTTGACATAAGGCTGTATTTTGTTCACGTAACTGTTGTAATTCTTGGGCTTGTTGTTGTAGTCTGTACTAATGCCTGTTTTGCTTCTACTGACCCTTCCGGAGGTGACGTTTGAGGAAGATCCATAACATCAGGATCAAAATGGGTTTTTGGGCGTTGCAATCTGTCAAGACTTGTGATGTTCTTACCGGCTCTGGCGTGTTGGAAAGTTTCTCGACTTCGGTTCTTAAGGGTTCTGGTGTGCCCGAGATACGGATGACCCCTTCTGGTAGCCACGGTGCCGCTGACAATGAAATAGCCAAAGCAGACCGTGCCCTCCTAAAGGAGTCCCAAGAGGAAAAAACCCCGTAGGGAAAACCTCTGGTGGAAGTGGGAACTCCAGGAATTAAGAGGAAGGAAAGAAACCTCCAGAAGAAGTAAAAGAAGGCCAGGAATCCGAACCGGAATAGAAGGTCAAATCAGGAACAAGGTAGGCCACAGAAATCACAGATATACCATGCAGGAGCACAGGATACAAACAGGAGCGAGGACACACCAGCATGAGTGTTGCAATGCAAGGAAATGAGGATCCAGCCCTCTAAATACCCATGAACAGGAAGTGATCAAACAGGAACAGGAAGTGACCAAACAGGAACAGGAAGTGACCAAACAGGAAGTAAATGATTTCCATCTCGGATAGGGAAAAGGATAGTGGACGGAATAGGAAGGTCGCCATTTTGGATTTATAGAGCAGATACTTCCCAAGGCCTTCTGGGAAGAAGACTATGGAATCATGGGAAGGCAAGATGGCCCCAAGAAGACATGAAGAAAGAAAGAAATATCCAGTGAAAGGAAGGTAAGAATATAGTGCCCCAACATGTGAAAATAAGAAGCCGCAGCTTCAATACCAGAGCTACGGTATTCCTGTCATGCAAATTGTTAGATAACGGCCCGTCGCATAGGTAGGTGGCGTGTCTGACACAAAAAGAAAGCAAGCGCTGCAGGACACACCCGCGATGCCAAAACAGCAACAGCGGGCCGCCATGCAGCACTGCGACGTGCCCGAAGAAAAGAGGGAGGCGCTGCAGGCTGCATCACTGCCCACGAGGAAGAAGCAGGCAGCACCGCGCTGAATCATGGTCCGCTGTGCAACATTGGCATTCTTATAGATTTAATAGCATCCAAAACTCCCGGAGAGTTATGTCCTCTTCAAGGGTAACCAAAATGCCCAGTATTGAAGGAGGAATAGGAAGACCATTAAAAAATGATTGGATATCATATTCAGAATGATGAGTATCTTCCGTATATAATGATTCATAAAATGATTGAAAGGTATTAACAATATCAGAATCGGAGTGTAATATAGTGTTTGTATGGTCATTTCGAATAGGTTCAATATTTTTCTTTTCTGATTTAACTATTAGATAATTAGCCAACATTTTACCAGCTTTATTTTGACTCCCATGGTATTTAGATGTAATTTGAGGAGGATGTTACATGCATCAACAGTAGCCAGTTTATTCAGGTAGGATTTGGTTTTGATAAGATACCGCAAATAGGAGGGAGATTTAGAAGTAAAGTAGGTATGTTCAAGAGTATTAATGTGTGTAGAGTGGAGTGGTATTGGGAGTACAATAATTATTTCTTTTTGGCAGTGTAAGCAATAGTAAAGGCCCTAAATGAAGCTTTAAAGGTGTCCCAATTGTTATGAACGGAAGTGTCAATAGACTTATTAAATTAAAAAAATACTTTAATAAACGAAGTGGCTTCCAAAATAAAAGTTTGATCGGATAACAAGGAATTGTAAAATCTCCAACGAGCATGTTTGGTATTATTAAGGGATAAGTCGAAAGAGGATAAAACAGGTGCGTGATCGGAAATGAAAATAGAGCCAATTTCTGATGATTGGATGGATTTAGAAACTAAAACATAATCAATTCCAGACATATTATGGTGAAAAATATAGAAAAAATGTAAATTCATATTTATCAGGGTCACACGTTTTCCATACATCATAGAATAGACGAGAGGCGGAAAGCTTTATGTGATTTATCAGGTTTAAATTTGCATTTAGATTTCCTATCAGAAAATGGATCTAACCAATCATTGAAGTCACCAGCAACAATAATATTCGAATTAATAATTGAAGATAGTTTTAATTTAATATTATGCCAGAAGTCAGGGTCAGATTTAACAGGGCCATAAATATTGAAAAAGTGATTTGTTTCTTAAAGATAGTGGCATTAAGCAATACCCATTGTCAATTCGTATCGCATTCAATTGATAAAATTTGGATATTTAACGATTTATGACATAAGATAGCTACACGGCCCTTACGATTGACAGCAGGAGGAAAGACATCTTGACCCACCCATTGACGTTTAAGCTTGAGCGATTCAACATCATTTCAATGAGTTTATGGTAGAAAAGCAATGTGACAATTAAGTTTCGATAAATGTGAGAGTACCTTTTGACGTTTGACGGGATGACCCAGACCACGAACATTCCACGAGACGACATTAAACATGTTGTTGGGTAGAGACAAGGGTTCAGGAACTGTGATGACATACTGCAAAAACAATGAAGGAAACAGGAAGGCACCATACATCAACAATCGGATAACATGAAGACACTGTCAAAAAAATAGAAAAGAGAAACAAATAAACACTCATACAATTATAGAAAGAGTATGAAGGAAAAGAAGTAAAAAGGAATGCGGAGTAGGATAAAAAAAATAAGAAGAAAAGAAAATGAGGTAGTAGAATAAGAAAAGAGTGAAAAGACAGATCAAGGACATAAAGACAGATCTGAAATAAAAAGGAAGGAAAATGAGTACAAGGCATGTCAGCACCAAAAGCAAGAACGACAACGGAGAAGATTAAAGAAGGTAGAGATGAATATGCCATATAAATTAGATTAAAAGACAGGTAGAAAAGAGAGATCGCCATGTATAACTAACAGTTTAAGAGCACTGCGTATTAGTGTAATATTTTGGAGGAACATTTTTAATTTGACCAGATCTTCAAAAGTTCGGGAGACTCCCTCGTAGGTTATTTTACAGAGACAATGATGCAAGATGCCATAGCGAATGTTCAAATGTCTCAGTTGTGGAAGAAGGGCTAAGAATTCTTTACGTCGAGCATTGGTTGCATTGGAGATATCTTGAGAGATGAAGATGTTGTGGCCGGTGCAGAGAAAGAATATCGAGGTAAAAATATTGAATTGCACAAATATCTTGGTAAAAATATCGTGGGTCAATAATATCAACTGTAAAATCCTCGTGGTCAAGAATATCGATTTTAGGTAAGTAATATCGATTTAAAAAATATTAAAGTGTTTGATATGGTTAGTAAAAATATAGTTGTTAAAAATATCGATTTTTTCATTAATGTTATGTATTTTAGTATATATTTTATATGTGTGTGATGTTTGTTTTTTTGTATAAGAATTGTTTGTATTTTTATTATATGTGTTAAAATTTTAGTAGTTAATTTTTTTTAATTGAATTTTGCATTTTTAGTTCTGTAGCGGGTTGTGGGATTATAGGGGAATAGGGTGGGAAGTAATTTAATTATATAAATTGTACTGATTATTTATAGTAGTTATTATTATTTTTTTAATTGAATTTTGCGTTTTTAGTTCCGTAGCGGGTTGTGGGTTTATAGGGGAATAGGGTGGGAAGTAATTTATTTTTATTGATGAATTATTAATTAGTTGTTAATTAATTTAAATTAATTAATTAGTAATTAATGATGGTAATTGTGTAATTAATTTTAGGTGTGTTGTGGTGCTTATAGGTGTAAATGGTGAGAAGGGTGAGAAGTAATTGATTTTTTATTGATGAATTATTAATTAGTGGTTAATTAATTTAAATTAGTTAATTAGGGGCCCATTACGATACCCGGCGTAAAAAAATCCGCCAGGCATGGAAGCGGCAAAAATCCGCCCACACACACCGTCTGAACACCGACCACGCCATTACGATTACACAAACCGAAAACCGCCATCGGGGGAAAAATCACACAAAATACCGCCCGCCAACGTCCGAGTCGGAGTCAAACCGCCCGCCACGGACGGAAACACGCACGACAACACAAAACCGCCCGCCCTCACGGCCGACACACTGCACGTGAAATTACGATCGCACCGCCATGAGCGCGGGAAAACCACAAATATACCGCCCGCCAGCGCAAACAACGCCGATGAGAATCGACACGGCAGAAGCCATGGCGCCCACGTACCTGCACAGAAACCATCCGCTCACAAAACCAATAGCACACAACATGGCCAACAAGTCCACACAGCAAGGCACGCACAAATACACAAGCACAGTACACATCCCGAAAACACCCCCCGGACAAACAAAAAATACAAAGGCCAGAACCCCAGACACAACACACCTGAAAACAACAGACCATGAGGACACACCCACATAGGTGAGTACAAAAGCAGCACTCCCACAGACCACAACCCCTTGCTACATTGCAAACCAGAGAGGAGAGGAGAGGACACAGTGACACAGCAAGGACAGCAGCACACCACAGAAACGCACACATCACAACCACCACCACCACCACCACCAAACACCTGCACCACAAACCCCCTGCACATTACACAACACACACCGCACCAGCACCACAAACACCATGGCACCACAAAGAATGCCCAAGTACACGCCCATTGAGCTGACGGTCATGGTCGACGAGATCATCAAGGTGTACCCACAAATCTATGGGAACATGGTCCAGCACACACCACTAGCCACCAGAAACAGAATGTGGAACCGGATCGTAGACCAGGTCAATGCAGTCGGGACCCTGCCCAGGAACAGAGGAGAAATAAACAAACGTTGGAATGACGTAAAGAGCCTGGTCAAGAAGACGGAGGGCAAAAACAGAGAGCTGGCTGCCGTCACTGGCGGAGGGAATCCCGCGCTCTTCAAGACCTTCAAAGCGTGGGAGGAGAAGGTGCGAGTCATAATACATCCGGAGATCCTCGCCGGATTAGCAGGAGGAGTGGAGGCTGGTAAGTACAAACTAATGTATACCAGCACACCGCTATGTACTCACATGCACTACCACCATGCCACAGCTCCCAGGGACAAACACCCCCATGTCCAGCACACAATACACAACACATCACACACACATGCAACAGACACCACCACACACAGCCCAAACCGAACAACTGTAACATACGTGGGGACATGTGTACACTCAGCCAGCCACGTAACCACCAACAGGTCCCCAAATATGCCAGAAGCGCCACAACGAGCACCCACCACACCCATGTGTCCGCCACAGCTGCACTAACCGACAAGTAACAAGTAAGTGGCAGGAACACAAAGTGCAGTGGGTGGGACGGTGGACAGCCCAAGTACAACACACACCAGGCCCCTAGTCCCACAGCACAGCAAGGAGGAGCATCCCCCACACCCCACAGCCACGTGTCAGCCACTGCAGTGCACAACGACAGCCGAAAGGCAGACATCACGGTCCACAGCAATCGGTGTCAGTGGGTGTCCAGCCACCCCACGACCCACAACACCCCCACCCCCACAGACCTGCAACATGGAGCACCCCCGCTAAGAGCCATGTGGCATCCAGTACAG
Organism: Calotriton arnoldi; assembly: GCA_963921515.1. Classification (NCBI taxonomy): domain Eukaryota; kingdom Metazoa; phylum Chordata; class Amphibia; order Caudata; family Salamandridae; genus Calotriton; species Calotriton arnoldi. The sequence continues at coordinate 544,889 of CAWUFW010010342.1, read as the reverse complement.
TGCACGCACGAACAACTTGCAGGTGGGAAACTGGACAGGGCTGGATTACTGGAGGCATGAGGACCATAACACGACCAACACATGGGACATGTCACGTAGCAGACGAACACGCAGCACCGCCCACCATCACGAACAAGTGAACAATGTGCACACGGACATGAACAACAGACTCACACCCCACATGACCCATCACAGACATAGCAACACCCAAGGAGCCACGTCTGCATGCACAAGCCACACTGAATATAGTACCACACGGCAGCCACTGTGCAACTCATCACACACAACCGAAACACCATTGAAGTCCTGTCCATGTAGCCCCTACTGCCTGTCAACCACACACCCCTTAACTACGCCTATGTAAGACAAACAACACTAGACGCAACAGAGCGGAACAACATAAATGCACACGAACACCACTGAACCCATCAAACACACAGACACACCATGCACATACAACATACCATCCATCCATGTCAGCCCCAGTCTCATGAAAGGCATGTCATCCGCACAGCTGCCACACATACAGCAGTCACGCTAAGGTACATGCCCATGACCAACCATGTGCCAGAAGTCAATGAAGCGCACGACACACTGTGAGCAACAACACACAACATGGGCCACACCCCCCGAGCACTGCAGTGATGCACATGGCACAGGGCAGCACGCACACCAAGGAGATGGGACAACTGCAATACGTTGGCTGGCACACAACCATCACTCACTCATAACGATGCGTCCAATGCCATGTCCAGTAATCACAACAGACAGCAAATATGCAGGCCATGTCAAGCATGCACACACCTCAAACCATGCACTGTCATGCTGCCACAACACATGTCACGTTCGGCACCCATGGCTCACAGCATGTACCCCAAAAGCATATTCCCTCCCAAATGCGAATCTGGGGCATGGCCCCCATGTTGCCCTATGCATTCCTAAGCGTTCCATTTGAACCCCAAAAGCATATCCCCTCCCAAATGCGAATCTGGGGCATGGCCCCCATGTTGCCATATGCGTTCCTAAGCGTTCCATTTGAACCCCAAAAGCATATCCCCTCCCAAATGCGAATCTGGGGCATGGCCCCCATGTTGCCATATGCGTTCCTAAGCGTTCCATTTGAACCCCAAAAGCATATCCCCTCCCAAATGCGAATCTGGGGCATGGCCCCCATGTTGCCATATGCGTTCCTAAGCGTTCCATTTGAACCCCAAAAGCATATCCCCTCCCAAATGCGAATCTGGGGCATGGCCCCCATGTTGCCATATGCGTTCCTAAGCGTTCCATTTGAACCCCAAAAGCATATCCCCTCCCAAATGCGAATCTGGGGCATGGCCCCCATGTTGCCATATGCGTTCCTAAGCGTTCCATTTGAACCCCAAAAGCATATCCCCTCCCAAATGCGAATCTGGGGCATGGCCCCCATGTTGCCATATGCGTTCCTAAGCGTTCCATTTGAACCCCAAAAGCATATCCCCTCCCAAATGCGAATCTGGGGCATGGCCCCCATGTTGCCATATGCGTTCCTAAGCGTTCCATTTGAACCCCAAAAGCATATCCCCTCCCAAATGCGAATCTGGGGCATGGCCCCCATGTTGCCATATGCGTTCCTAAGCGTTCCATTTGAACCCCAAAAGCATATTCCCTCCCAAATGCGAATCTGGGGCATGGCCCCCATGTTGCCATATGCGTTCCTAAGCGTCCCATTTGAACACCAAAAGCAAAGTACAAACCAGACCCAGGATGGGCCAGGAGCCCGCATACACCAGAGTCACAATAAGTAGGGGCACAGCAACACACCCATCGGCATGGCCAATCCGTCCCATGCCACATGTGCACAGCACACAGTCCCATTGCCAAGCACACACAACTACAGATGCTACAGCCACACACACGCCTCCGGGAAACCCATGTACGAGATTGCACGAACTGTTAATGTCAGACGACAAATACATACTTCGCCAGGTGCAACACAATAACAAATCTCATTCTCTCCACAGGTGACGAACTGCTGGATGCTGGGGATGGAGCCAGCAGCCAGCACAGCCAGCCTACAAGCCCCCAACGAGGACACACGGATCTGAAGGATCTGTCCTCCTCTTCGGACACGGACCACCAAGCAGGCCCATCTGGTGTGGCAGGGCCCAGCCGCTCCCCAGGACCCCTCCTACCCACCAACCCATCATCCAGGGCTGCTGAACATTCCCAGCCCCCTGCTGCCACTGTCGTTGCGGCCACACCCACGGTCATTGTGGCCACTACCACTGCCGCAACCGCCACCATCGCCGCACCGACCACCACCGCCGCCACCACCACCACGTCTTCGCTGGCACCAGCCCCAGCGCAGGTGGTGGCCCGGCCGACTGGATCCACCCTGGGAGCCACAGCGAGGACCGTGGTGAGCAATGTGGCTAGTGGGCAGGCCGGTGGCAGCAGGACTGGTAGGAGGAGCAGGGTCAGGGAAACGCCAGCCTCCCCTGGGAGCCATGCCCTGCCTCAAATGGCCAGAGTCCTTGGGGCCTATGAAGAGGCCCAAGGACAATGGGTCCGGTCTGCTTCAGACACGCGTGAGGTGCTGGGGGTGCTGAGGTCCATGGACGCCCGTATGGGCCAACTCGTGGACCTCATGGGCCAGCTGGTGGTGGCGGTGAGGTCACAGCCAGGGACAGCAGCTCCCCTCCGCCACCACCTGCCGGGGCGCAGGGTGGAGCAGCAGTGTCCAGTTCCCCTGCGTCCACAGCCAGTGAGCACACCTCAACCACCAGCATGTCGCAAGCAGGCACCCCCCTCGCAAACGTGGAAGGGGCCGTCCGAAGTGGAAACAGATCTCCCGGGAGGACTTCGCACGCTCCAAACGCAAGTGAGGCAGCCAGCCAGCCTTCCGCCAGCCTTCCTTGACCAGCCACTGCATTGACTTGGACTACGATCCCACTCCACACAGCCATCTGGATGGCATGTGTGTGTTGGACTATGGACATAGAACCAGTGGGTACACCCTGAGCATCACGCAGCCATGACCGACAGCTCATTGTCACTGCACGCACCACTTTTGTCATCACCTTACACACAATCACATGTCACAGTTTGTAATAAATGCACCTTTTACACTAACTGCTGTTTGTGCCCTGTGTTTTATTTGTACGGAATACAACGGCCACCTTGGGCGGAAAGGCACCTGATGCGTGGCATGGCAATTGAATCCGGAGGGCCTGTAGGGACCTAGGGGTGGGAGACAGAACAGGAGCACATTCAATGAGTGTGTCACACACCCATCACACAGTACATGTCAACAACTACAAGCAATGTACACACATCGCACAGAGCAATAGGGCACAATGCCACAGCCACCAACAGTGGCATACTACCCTGGCCATGGAGCGTTGACACACAGCACGCAGTGAACAAACGGCCACCCTGACACAGCACACACACACCTGCACAGATACAGCCACATCAGCCGTCGTACATGGACACTCATCGTCAAGTGAAGTAGCGGGCGATGAGCTGCTGCCGCACATTACCAGCTTCCTCCTCTCCGCTGTCCTCCTCACTCGAGCTGTCCTGGTCTGCGGGCTGGGGCCCTGGTTGATCTCCGTCATCCACGATGAGGGGGATCTGCTTCCGAATGGCCAGATTGTGCAGCATGCAGCACGCCACCACTATCCGGCACACCTTCTGTGGGGAGTACGCCAGCGCACCCCTGGTGCGGTCCAGGCACCTGAACCTGGACTTGAGGAGGCCAAAGGTACGCTCGACCACACGTCTGGTCCTCCCATGTGCCTCATTGTAGCGATCGTCTGCTGGGGTGCGAGGATTCCTCAATGGACTGAGCAGCCATGCCCCATTCGGGTACGCAGAGTCACCTGGGTGTGAGGGACACAGAGAACCGTTGCAATTCCAACTGGACAGGGGACAGCATCGCACAACCAGCACGCTACACCACTCCACATACTCACCGACAATACAGGCACGATCCTGTTGCATATTGGACATCAGTCGTGGCAAGATGCTGTTGCGCATTATGTGTGCGTCATGGGCCGAGCCTGGGAACTTTGCACACACGTGGGTGATCACCATGTCCGCAAGGCACACCACTTGCACATTCAGGGAGTGCGTGTGCTTCCTGTTGCGGTACAGGTGCTCAGTGGCCTGTGGTGGAACAAGGCCGACATGTGTGCAGTCAATGGCTCCAACGACGTGTGGGATTCTGCCAAGGGCATAGAATGCACCCTTCACTGCCGCCAATTCACGAGCCCTGGGGAAGCGGATGTACCTGTTTCGGTACAGCATCATGGCTGCCAGTACATCCCTCAGCACCTTGCTGAACATGGGCTGGGACATCCCTCCTCCAATGCCCACTGTGTGCTGGAATGACCCAGTGGCGAAGAAATGCATGGCGGCCATCACCTTAGCCGTGGGGGTGACAGCAGTCGGATACACCCTGCGGGGACGGAGATGGGGTTCTAACATGGCACACAGTCGATGCAGGGTTGGCCTGTCCAGCCGAAACTTCCTAATAACCTCTGTATCGTCCATGTCCGCCAGCAATTGGTATGGGCGGTCAATGTTCGGTCTCCGCCTAGGGACAATGGCAGAGGACACATGTCAAAGCAACACGACACATAGCAATTTCGCATACACATCACTGACATGACTGAGCAAGCACATGAGCCACAGCCCAGCTGTCAAGCTGGGACGGCACGGCCACAATACACTTACACAGGTCTCCCAACAACGGCAATGGCTAGTGATACAAACCACTGCCATGTGCATGCACATGGGGATCTAGGCCCCAATGACTTGCGGGGCGTGCTGATGGGGACTGACTGCATATCCGTCAAGCGGCAACGCCACGGCAACATGAATGTCTGCTGAGCATGGAACTGCTTCCGCGGCTGGATGAGTATGGCACACGACGACGACGATGTGGGCACAGGCTGAGCGGCCAAAACAAGTGGGACCTGTGGCACGAGGGGATATGAGACAGTAGTAGGTGTCAGCACTGCACCCTATGTACAGCACTGTACGGATCACACCTCCCGAAACATTGACAGGTGTCCACATTGACAGCCCCATGCCAAGACGGCTGTGTGCTTGCAGTCACACGTCACAGGTGAGAGGTTACATTGCACGTGCCAGGTGGCAGACGTACATAGTGGGAGCTGGCATGTGTGTGCATGTGTCTCCTGTTCAGGATCCACCAGATGGGCGCTGACTCTGTACTGACCATTGGACACAGCATGTTCCGTGGAAGGCTTGTGTGTGTGGGATGGTGGCACTGGATGTGCCTCCGTTGGGTGGGGGGCCATGCACAGGGCGGGTACGTCGATGATTGCGCATTGTTGGTCACGGTGGGTGCACCAACTGAAGATGTGTTGCCCTGTGTTCAATTCCTATGTCCGCATGATGATGGACTGTAGATGTGGGCAGACTACACATTGGTCGATGTGCTGTCTATATGCATGTGCCTTCACACCAGGCACAGCTGCCCCTGCACATGTGACCCCTGCTGGACTCGCTGATGGGTCTGTGGAGCTGATGCACCTTCTGCGCGTGGGGCGGACAGCTCTCCTCACTTCCCTCATTGCGCATGTCATGACTTTGCCGCAGGTGACATGGATCATGGAGGGCCCACATGTACGCGTGGGTAGGCTACACATGATTGTACACTGGTCGCCACCCCCAGTCAGTGTTTCGAATGGGAAGGTTGTCGTGCTGGTGGTATGTTCGATGTGGCGGATGGGCGGGCCTAGGTGCGGGCTTACATTCCGGACATGGGGGGTAGTTGGATTGGCGACTAGTTGCAGTACACACGGGACACGTCTCTTCCTTTCCACATCTGGGTCATCCCTTGTACTTACTGACAGTGATACAGTCATCTTCGCCCCAGCCCTCATGTCCTCCCCTCGCTCCCCCAATATGCATGCTCACCTGCGAGGCTAGCGCCTGCACAGGCAGCCCCAAGCTCGCACCAGAGAGGGCAAGGAGTGTATGTGTGGGTCCAGTTGCACGAGTGGGCTGTCTCAGGGTATGATGTGTGGCGGGACGCCGTCCACCTGCGTGGTGCCCCAAATGGAGACCCGGCCTGCATGGACTATGCATCACAGTCTTCGCCTTCCGGATCCGCCACCTGCGACACCCAGTGGCTGTGGCTGCCCTTGCGGCCAGGCCGCGTCCGTCTGTGGCTGATGGCCCACACATTCACTCTTTGGCCTCTCTGGGGAGGGCTCGGGGGTGGTGGCGCACGCGCTTGCACTTAGTCGCAATGGCATGTGGCGTGGTTGGTATGATGGGCAATGGATGGGATGGTGCGAGCCACCTCCCGTGGCGTCAGTGCTGCTCGTGCTGTGGTGCGTCCCCCTACACTTCCATTTGACTTGTGCCATGCTAGACGTTGAGGTTCTATTGCCTGCGTGATATGACCAGGAGGAGCGCGAGGAGACCTCTCACACACCATGCTCCACTGCCATCCCGTGCCCTGTATCGCCTGTGCGGATTGACTATGGGGTCGATTCCGATTCGGGCCGGAAAAAGCACCGACCGACTCGGAGCCGGAAAAATTACCGACCGACACGTACCAGTGGCGCCCGACACGCCAAGTACGATGCAAGCCGCGATAAATCCGACCGACACGTTAGGAAACCAAGCCGACCGACCGAGCCGCTCGGAAAATAGCAATCCGGCCGGAAAAACACGCGAATCCAACCGACCGACACGCACCCGGAACAAATCCGACCGAATCGTTCCCGCCAACTCCAAACCGCAAAGTACGATGCAAGGCGCGAAAAACACGACCGAGTCGGACGGAGGACAAGCCGTACGACCGACACGCATACAAAACCGAGCCGAAGCAACACAATACACCGCGACCGACGCGTACGCAGCATAGAAAACTGCACAAACACAAGCGTGAACGAAGCGGAAAACACCGTACGAGACCAATGCAGGGTCCGACTCGGTCACAAGAACGTTTCCAACATACACAAACAGCACAAAGGAAAAATCAACCAAAAAAGGCCAAACAAGCAATTACCAAGCCAATAAATACTGGGGGGGTGGGGACAGAGAACAAAGACACACCCACAACTCCACCTATATAAAGGACACAAATCACTACCATGAGCCTTTGCAAATGCCATTTCACTGCCAGCACCCAAGAGAAAGCAACCACACACCCACAGCTCATCCCTCACACAAGACACACACCATCAACACACCAACAAATACCTACCTCACATACACCCAGCACAACACACACCCACACACCCTCACCTGCACACCAACACACACATCACCCACCATCACCACCCATCACCATGCCCCCCAAGAAGAATCCCAAGTTCCTAGATAGTGAATTGGAAGTCATGGTAGACGAGATCCTCAGGGTGGAGCCACAGCTGTTTGGCACTCTGGTCCAACAGACCCCCATGTCGCAGAAAACCAAGATGTGGGAGAGGATCATCAACAGGGTGAACGCCCAATCACCATGTCGGCGCACAAAGACGGACATCCAGAACAGGTGGTATGACGTGCGTAGGAGGGTGCAGGGACATGCTCAAGAAAGACTACATCAACAGCCAACACACCGGCAGTGGCCCTCCTGCCAAGCCAATATACCTCAGGCCCTGGGAGGAGAAGGTGCGGGCCATCCTTCCGCCAGTGAGCGTATATGGACTAGAGGACATCCCAGAGCCTGGTGAGTACACAACAAATGTACACAATAAACTGCCACAAAACACACACATCACTGTCAAGGGGAGAGTCAAACCATGCACTCATAGCAATAACACAGCAACTAGAACAGAATCATCCCAAAATGTGTATGTCAGTCAGATAAACACAACACATGCCATCAAAAAAGTCACATCCAACTGTGCCAACACATGTACAAACACAACCACAACTACAGCTAGGCAGTGGCACAAATAGAACTAACACACACATCCACACATGTAGCCACCACAACAACACCAACACACAGTGAAGACCACTCAAAGGAAGGAATTCTGTGTATGCTGGCCAAGTCAGTGTAGCCAATAGCATCATGGGAGTCGCAGTCACACATATTGCCCCCCCACAACTGTCCCATCAACACCACCCTGAACCATGCTCACATCACAGGGAGTGGAGAAGGACTCACAAGATGGCTGACACTGGCTACTGCTGTGGGGAGCACAAGGCCCTGCTGCCAACTGTGCACCAACAAACAGCAGGACACCACTGACTGACATCCTGAGAGACAACTTACACTCCCTGCAATGCAAGCACGTTCCATGGTGGGATATCTGGCTGGCTGGGTGGGAAGGGGGACTTGCAGCACTGACTATAGTCACCAGCACCTCCCCTCACCCCCCCAACACAAACTCCACAGTACCCACCTGGTAGAATGCAATGCCCTCCATCCTAACACAAGATCCCACAAAGCACCACCACCCTGGGTTATGTTGTGTGAAGCACAGGGACACTCTTGGGACTCTAAGCCAAACAACTGCCAGGACAATACTCCCAGCCATCCTGTCAGCACAGCCAGCCCACCCCACAGGGAAGCAGAGTCAAAAGGAAGGAAGCATGGGCATGCTGGGAAGGGGGTGGAGGCAATAGCATGATGGGAGTCGTAGTCACAGACATAGCTCACCCTCACAACTGTCCCATCAACACCACCCTGAACCATGCTCACATCACAGGGAGTGGAGAAGGACTCACAAGATGGCTGACACTGGCTACTGCTGTGGGGAGCACAAGGCCCTGCTGCCAACTGTGCACCAACAAACAGCAGGACACCACTGACTGACATCCTGAGAGACAACTTACACTCCCTGCAATGCAAGCACGTTCCATGGTGGGATATCTGGCTGGCTGGGTGGGAAGGGGGACTTGCAGCACTGACTATAGTCACCAGCACCTCCCCTCACCCCCCCCAACACAAACTCCACAGTACCCACCTGGTAGAATGCAATGCCCTCCATCCTAACACAAGATCCCACAAAGCACCACCACCCTGGGTTATGTTGTGTGAAGCACAGGGACACTCTTGGGACTCTTAGCCAAACAACTGCCAGGACAATACTCCCAGCCATCCTGTCAGCACAGCCAGCCCACCCCACAGGGAAGCAGAGTCAAAAGGAAGGAAGCATGGGCATGCTGGGAAGGGGGGTGGAGGCAATAGCATGATGGGAGTCGTAGTCACAGACATAGCTCACCCTCACAACTGTCCCATCAACACCACCCTGAACCATGCTCACATCACAGGGAGTGGAGAAGGACTCACAAGATGGCTGACACTGGCTACTGCTGTGGGGAGCACAAGGCCCTGCTGCCAACTGTGCACCAACAAACAGCAGGACACCACTGACTGACATCCTGAGAGACAACTTACACTCCCTGCAATGCAAGCACGTTCCATGGTGGGATATCTGGCTGGCTGGGTGGGAAGGGGGACTTGCAGCACTGACTATAGTCACCAGCACCTCCCCTCACCCCCCAACACAAACTCCACAGTACCCACCTGGTAGAATGCAATGCCCTCCATCCTAACACAAGATCCCACAAAGCACCACCACCCTGGGTTATGTTGTGTGAAGCACAGGGACACTCTTGGGACTCTTAGCCAAACAACTGCCAGGACAACACTCCCAGCCATCCTGTCAGCACAGCCAGCCCACCCCACAGGGAAGCAGAGTCAAAGGAAGGAAGCATGGGCATGCTGGGAAGGGGGTGGAGGCAATAGCATGATGGGAGTCGTAGTCACAGCCCTACATCCCCCACCACATGGCCCAGCAAGCTCACACTCACGCATGCACATCCCACAGAGAGTGGAAAGGCCCATCAAAGATGACTGACACTGTTGCTGTGTCGTGGGGAGCACAAGGGCATGCTGGGTACTGCACACCAACCAACAGCAGGACACCACTGTCAGCCATCTTGCCATTGCCCTCACACCCACACCCACTGAACTCCACACAAAAGCAAGTAAGTATGGGAATGCTGGCAAGTGGGGTGGAGGCAATGGCATGATGGGAGTCGTAGTCACAGACATTGCTCACCCTCACAACTGTCCCATCAACACCACCCTGAACCATGCTCACATCACAGGGAGTGGAGAAGGACTCACAAGATGGCTGACACTGGCTACTGCTGTGGGGAGCACAAGGCCCTGCTGCCAACTGTGCACCAACAAACAGCAGGACACCACTGACTGACATCCTGAGAGACAACTTACACTCCCTGCAATGCAAGCACGTTCCATGGTGGGATAACTGACTGGCTGGGTGGGTGGGTGGGAAGGAGGTCTGGCTGTCAACCAAACACAATCAATGCAGACCATGTTCACACCCCAGAGAATACATAGAAATGCCCAAATAATGCAGGACAATGTGCCACACCAATATCAACCCCTGACTGTGACGACTTAGGACAATACAATGTACAGGCCCGCACCCGAGGCACAGTCACAACTGTCAGGTGTGTCAACCACTGATGCCTGCAGAAACATGACATACATTGTTTGTGTCTCCCAAAAACAGGTGATGATAGGGACACAGCAGCAGACGCTGAGGAGTCCCAGTCCCAGGCTCAAGAGGATGCCGAGCTCACTGGCGTCGTACAGCCTCTGTCCTCCTCGGACGATGAACAACCTGGCACATCCGGTGCAAGTCAACATGCTGCACCAGCAGGACCACCAGCTGCAGCACCAGCAGGTCCACCAGCTGCACCCCCTGCACCCACCCCTCCAACGACTGTCACCACGAATACCATCCCTGCCGACATGGACGGAATAAGGAGCAACACCAGCGCAGTGACCCTGGACCAACCTGGGGCCATGGACACCACCACCACCACCAACCCCCAAGGTGGACCAGGGTTATCTGTGCGTGCAACTGCACACTGCACATGTCAGCAGGGGTGGTGGGAGGGGTGGGAGACAGAGGTCGCTGCTTGCAGACGTTGCTGGTGTGCATGAAGACCCACAACTGGTACGCATAGCTGATGCGTACCAGTACAGCACCCGGAGAGCTCAGCCAGGTAGTGGGGCTCCTCAGAGACATCAAACAGCAGCAGGCTGCCCATCATGCCCGCTTGGACTCCCACATGTCCCACGTGGAGTCACACATGTCACGTGTGGACTCCCACATGTCCCGCGTGGAGTCCAAGTGGGATGTACTACATGAGATGACGGCGGTGCACAGGGACATTTTACAATGCCTCCGCCAGATGAACAGCAACCAGTCCACACCTCCCTGTGTGCCAACAACATCTGGTACCGAACAAACTGCAACTGCCACAGGGAGGGAGGAGGACTCTGGCGGAGAGTCCCCTGCACCGCAGCAGCCTGCACTTGAGGGCCCCCCAAGAAGAGGGGTCGTCCGAGGAGGGGAAAGTGAGAGGCTGATGGCCAAGCGCAACTCCCAGGAAGCCTGAACCTGTTCTGGATTTTCGCCTTTGTGCACAGACTGTTCACCCTGTTGATGGCAACACTACTCCCACACATTGCATGGGGAGTACAAGTTGGAACAATGTGTCAGACAACTGTGGCCCCGATACTGGGGATCCTGTCTACCTGGACTTTCAATTCACCTAGGAACTTGGGATTGCAAGATTCATGTACAGCACAACCCATCCTATGCACTATTAACACAGATGTATCACAATAAACACACTAATACACCATACTTGCCTCTGTCGTGATTCCAACGTGGGTGCTGTTATGGGGATGATGAACTGCAAAATTACACTGTGTATGCGAACTGCAACAGCAAGGACAACACAGGCATGTGAGTACAGGCAACGTGACACATATGAGGGAGACACACCACCAGGGGTACACAACACATACACACCTAGGCCATCTGACTCATTGCCTACACTGATGTTGCCAGGGAAGACGGTGCAATGCACAGACACCACACCCATTCCCAGTTGTAGTCAAGTAGCCCACAGGTGCAGTAAGCAAATGGCAGTCAAATGTGTGACCACAGACAACGCACATCACTAAGTGAAGCACAGGTTTATTACACAGTAGCAACATGCCGTAACCACTACAGATGCAAGGTAACCCCACCTGGTAGCGGGCACACAGTCAACAACTGTAGACGGAAGGAAGTCCATGGGTGTGGCGCACATCACCTGTAGGGACACAACAGCTACCAGCCTGGATGTGCAATCACGTCGTCGGTGGACACAGTTGACCAAACGAATCTGAAAGTACCCTGTGAAGGACAGAAATGACACACAGTCAAAAGCAATGCAGTACAGGACAGATCAGCAAAACTCATGCACAATACATGTTACAAGATACCCACCCAGAACCAAGTTAGCATGTCAACACTGTTGGGGAGTACAGCCCACCTGTCACCACACATCGCAACACACATCCTGTCAAGTAGCCCATGGACACACTCCAACAGCACCAGAGCACCACCCACACATCATGCCAACTCACATCATTCACATGACACCTCAGGATACTCACATTCAGCTAAAGAAGTTGGTGATGAGCTGTGTGCGGACATCACCATCACCATCATCATCATCATCATCGTCACTGGCATCGTGGTCCAGGCCAGGATCCTCCACAGGTGGCGGATGTTGGTCATCGTCATCCTGGATGAGAGGCAACTCCTTCCGCACTGCCAGGTTGTGTAGCATGCAGCAGACGATGATAATCTTGCACACTTTCGCAGGGGCATATGGGAGGGACCCTCCGGTCTTGTCCAGGCAGCGGAAGCGGCTCTTCAGGAGACCAAGGTCCGCTCAATCACTCTCCTGGTCCGACCATGTGCCTCATTGTAGCGCATCTGGGCAGGTGTCACAGGGTTCCTGAGGGGTGTCAGCAACCACGGCATGTTGGGGTATCCCGAGTCACCTACGGACAGACAAGTGCACATCAGCTGACTTGGAAAAGTGGGCGGAATACTACAGATCAGATCACACACAATGGCACAAAGTCAGTACACACCGACAAGCCAGGCACGCTGGTTCTGCATCTGTGCCATCAACCTGGGGATGCGACTACTCCTCATCACAAAGGCATCGTGTGCTGAACCAGGGAAACGGGCACACACGTGTGTGATGGTCATGTCTGCAAGACACACCACCAGTGCATTGACCGAGTGGTAGTGCTTGCGGTTCCTGTAGGCCTGCTCCTGGGCCTGTGGTGGTACCAAAGCCACATGTGTCCCATCAATGGAGCCAATGACATGCGGCATCCTCCCCAGGGCATAAAAGTCACTCTTCACGTCAGTGAGTCGTCGCAGTCTAGGGAAATAGATGTACCGGTTCAGGAAGAGCAACATTGCCGCCAAAACATCGCGGAGCACACGGCTGAACATGGTCTGTGACATCCCACCAGCAGACGCCACAGTATGTTGGAAGGTACCGGTGGCAAAGAAGTGTAGGGCTGCCATCACCTTCACCTTGGGGGTCAGCGCTGTAGGATACGGCCGGCCAGGCTGCAAATGTGGGGACAACTGCACTGCCAAATCCTCAATCAGCTGCCTGGTGAAGCGGTACCGTCGGATGCTGTCCCGTTCCACCATCGTTGCCAGGTCTGGGAATGGCCGATGGACAGCAGGAGCCCTGCAGTGCAGAGGAGAAGTAAGCAAGATCGTCAGTCACCCCACATATGCGGCATTGAACACACTCAAGATCCCAACATACATCATCATGAGGCACAACTACATGAAGTGTGCAGTACCGGAACGACATGTATGGTACATACATGGCCAACATCTGTCAACACGGTCCTACAGGTGGCATCAATTTGTCCCAGGTTGGCCCATTGGATATCATGATGCTGTGTCACAGTCACCCCCACAGTGACATGTGAGGACAGATGTGCCCCAGGCACCACAGCTCAACGACAGGCACATTCCCAGGGACCCTGTAATGCCACATGGACACTGGCATCACCTGGAGTATCATGTGTACACCACAGCAAAACAAACATGACCCCCACAGGTAGTGGCCACACTTGCCATGGCAGGACAGCCATGGACGTCTGTGACACACACGCACAACATCAGAGTCCATGCACACACAACGTGGATGTGGAGACTGTCTCCCATTGTGCACATGAAATCAGAGACATTGTAAACACTACATGCACAAAGACTGTGGAGGGCCATCACTATTGTGCCACTGGGACACCCTGGCTCAAACATACCGTCCCACATGGGACTCACGGGGTATGTGACATGACATACACAAACACCACTGTGAAATGTGACCATGACACATGCACAGATATGAACAGTTGCACATCACAGTGGTCACGTACACGTAACACCCAGGATCCTGTCCCCATGAACACGTGCACAGCCTGGGGGTGGCTGCCCACAGGTGACACCCACAGGACAACATGTACACCAACATACACACAATAGGAAATGCAGCCTTACATGCCTTATGATAAGGTTTGGACAGGCTGTCGTGATGTAGGTGTGCCCCTCACTCCCTGGGAGCTATCTGTGGCTGGCATATGTCCATCTGAGACAGGCATGCTGACCTATGCCAGTCACATATACAGTGATGCGTTGAACCGCAATGGACCGATCGGTGCCTCCGGCCGGCCCATTGCTTTCAATGTGTGCGGGTACAGCGTTGTACCCCTGTGCGCGTTGAACTGCAATGGACCGATCGGTGCCTCCGGCCGGCCCATTGCATTCAATGTGTGCGGTGCAGCGTTGTACCCCTGTGCGCGTTGAACTGCAATGGACCGATCGGTGCCTCCGGCCGGCCCATTGCTTTCAATGTGTGCGGGTGCGCGTTGTACCCCTGTGCGCGTTGAACTGCAATGGACCGATCGGTGCCTCCGGCCGGCCCATTGCTTTCAATGTGTGCGGGTACAGCGTTGTACCCCTGTGCGCGTTGAACTGCAATGGACCGATCGGTGCCTCCGGCCGGCCCATTGCTTTCAATGTGTGCGAGTGCAGCGTTGTACCCCTGTGCGCGTTGAACTGTAATGGACCGATCGGTGCCTCCGGCCGGCCCATTGCTTTCAATGTGTGCAGGTGCAGCGTTGTACCCCTGTGCGCGTTGAACTGCAATGGACCGATCGGTGCCTCCGGCCGGCCCATTGCTTTCAATGTGTGCGGGTGCAGCGTTGTACCCCTGTGCGCGTTGAACTGCAATGGACCGATCGGTGCCTCCGGCCGGCCCATTGCATTCAATGTGTGCGGGTACGCGTTGTACCCCTGTGCGCGTTGAACTGCAATGGACCGATCGGTGCCTCCGGCCGGCCCATTGCTTTCAATGTGTGCGGGTGCGCGTTGTACCCCTATGCGCGTTGAACTGCAATGGACCGATCGGTGCCTCCGGCCGGCCCATTGCTTTCAATGTGTGCGGGTACGCGTTGTACCCCTGTGCGCGTTGAACTGCAATGGACCGATCGGTGCCTCCGGCCGGCCCATTGCATTCAATGTGTGCGGGTGCGCGTTGTACCCCTGTGCGCGTTGAACTGCAATGGACCGATCGGTGCCTCCGGCCGGCCCATTGCTTTCAATGTGTGCGGGTACGCGTTGTACCCCTGTGCGCGTTGAACTGCAATGGACCGATCGGTGCCTCCGGCCGGCCCATTGCTTTCAATGTGTGCGGGTACGCGTTGTACCCCTGTGCGCGTTGAACTGCAATGGACCGATCGGTGCCTCCGGCCGGCCCATTGCTTTCAATGTGTGCGGGTGCGCGTTGTACCCCTGTGCGCGTTGAACTGCAATGGACCGATCGGTGCCTCCGGCCGGCCCATTGCTTTCAATGTGTGCGGGTACGCGTTGTACCCCTGTGCGCGTTGTACCGCAATGGACCGATCGGTGCGCACCCATTGACAATGGGCTTGCCTGGCAACGGACGCGTTTTCGAATTTCGAGCGAGTCGGTTGCTGGAAAATCAGTTGGTCACCCACAACAATGTTGCAAAATCATGTATGTCATGAAGTTGAAGTTTTGAAGGATGCTGTGGGCGTGTTTTGGTGCTGCTATTCCATGGATTGGCCAGATTCAGAAGATGCAAACGACTTGGACCTATCACTTTGGACACAAGGGACAGTATCTGCCTCTCCAGCACATATATATTGCTGCCTGTTCCCCTGAGAGCCCACTTGCCTGCACTACATGCTCCAGGACGACATCTGCCACTGCACTGCTGCTGTCTCTGCCCCTCTGGACCCTGCAATGGCACGTACTGTGGAGAGAGCCCCAGCCTTCAGCCTTGAGGAGAACCAGGCCCTGCTGGACAGCCTACTTCCACAGTACAGCAAGCTGTATGGGACACCAGGGGAGCAGGTGAGTGTTCTGTGCACTGCCTTTCTGAATGTGCATTTTGTCTGACTAGCAAGGCTGAGAGTCAGCACGCCACTGGCTAGCAGGCTCACTGAGTAGTTGTCACCCCCATAGTGTGTGGTGACTTGCACTGGACAGGTATGGTGCAGTGACAGTGCTTCTGAACAGGGTTTTACTCCCCATGCAATGATACCATGTAGTGACTTCTGGAAAACTGTCCATGGGCAGCCGTGCACTGCCTGTGTACACCATGTGCCCCTGTGATTGCGACATGTATATGCAACTGTGTCATGCACGGATATGTTGCATGTGTAGTAATGGCCTTATCACTTTGTCATCCTGACAGGCTTCTGCCCATCGGAAGCATGAGATATGGAAGGACATCGTCCGGGCTGTCCGGTCCGTGGGGGTCTACAAGCGCCGGATCCGCAACTGCCAAAAGAGGTGGCAGGACCTTCGGGGCTGGACCCGGAGGATTGCACGGGTCCAGCTGAAGCTGTCGCCTCCTCGCAGGAGGGCGGAACACGGACCCTGACCCCCACATGCTCAGGATCCTGGCGGTGGTCTTTCCAGACCTGGATGGGCAGCTGAAGGCCAGAGAGCAGCAAGGAGGGGTGAGTCAAAGACTGCACTGTGTACTCTGTCTAACATGCTATGTGCCCTCCTCGGGCCTGGTTAAACTGCCACAGTACAGCAGTCATGTTGTCCAGGAGCCATGTCCCTCTATTGTGCACTGCCCACTCCTCATCTGATACCCAGGTGTGGCCCTTACATGCAGGGAATTCTGTCACTTAGGACTGTGTCCTTGCAGTTTGCTTGACTCAAGGTGGGAGACAGCATCTGTTTCCCTGACTCTGTGGTGGGCATCATGGGTGGGTCCATTGCTTACACAATGCCTGTATTCTGACATGTATTCAGCGTGTTACTTTGATCTGTGGTCCAATTGCTGAGCTGATCCACCACATGTGGCTGGGGTATCTGGCACACACCCATGCTGCGGGTGGGAACAATGTTTGGGCCCCAGGAGTATGTATATGACGTGTGTCACACATACTTAGCCAGCTGCCTACAGTCCAGGGCTCATCCCTCATTCATGTGGGGCTGGACAGTCATGCCTACTCCAGGCCATACAATACACTCTGTACTCCCACTCCCGTGTATCAGCGGACACATTGTGCACAGTGATTTGACCCCTCAGGTGTCTGCCTCTGTGTCAGTGTGCTGTAGATTAGTCGCCAGGACTGCTGTGGAGTTTCTTGGTAGGGGCTCAGCATGCCACTGGAGATGTGACCATAGGAGACGATACTTGTGTGACACATAGGTGTCTGATCAGCTGCCCATGCAGACTGGGGCATGTAAATGTGAAGTTCAGGCAGCTGTTCCCCATGCACAGCAGAGTGTGAGGGGCTCAGGTTCAGAGGGTAGTGTCACAGGTCTCCCATATGTCCAATAGGTATGACCTGGACAGATGAGGGTTAAGAGGATGTGTTGTGGGGGGGATGTACATGTGCACTTGTGCAGCTCCAGGACTTGCATTCCCCATGACCTACTATTGTGACACAGTGCAGAGTGTTGTTGTCTGGCTGCAAAGCCATACATCACTGAGACAGTGATGTATGACTTTGCAGTCATGCCTCCGCCATGGCATGTGTCTACTGATTGGTGAGCCTGCAGGGAGTGACATGTGCTACATGCACACCATAGTGGCGCTGGCTATCAGGACATGGGTGCATCATGGTGTCTGTCGCTGGTATGCATCACATGCATTTCCTATTTGACTCTGGGCATCCCTTTCATCCGGAAACCTGTACTGACTCAGTGGCAAGAGCTGTGATGTGTCCACACCGTGTCCTCTGCACTGTCCAACTACTGTGTACTTGGTGCATGTGTCAACACTGGGGTGTTGCAATCCAACAGACACCAGACAGATGGGTGCAAGGCCATGTGGGATGTGAGTGCCATGCTTGGCATCAGACTGACAATTGACTTCTCCTGTTCAGTTAGGGCACTTTTAGCAATGTACAACTGATGATGCCAGGGCTTGCTCTGTGATGTGCTGTGCTCACAGTGGTGTGTGCGTTATGTGCAGGTGACTGATGTCTGTCTGTATCCCCATTGTTTGCAGATACATCCACGGCCACGGAAGGGGACAGCTCCACGGACCAGGAGGAGCCGGAGAGCCAGACTGGGTCAGCAGCCGAGGAGTGGTCGGAGGGACCCAGTGGCACGGAGGGCGAGGGGAGCCACACCGAGGAGTCCTCAGCAGCATCCACCTCAGCTGAGGACCAGAGCAACTCGGAGGATGACTCCCTTGTGGAGGCGGGTGTCAGCAGCCACCACACCCCAGCTAGTGTTGCTGTCCCCGCCACCACCAGCACCACCACCGCCCTCCCATCGGCTCCCATTCCCCAGGTCCGTGGAGGCTCCCATGTCCGGGAGCGTGTTTCCTTTGGGCCAGGCACCGCACCCCCTGCCCCTGTGTCCCCTGCTGCCCTGAGTGAGGAGTCTGTGTACCTCCTTCGCCAGCTCCATGTAGGGCAGACAGCCATGCTGAGTGTCCTCCATGCGCACACCGCGCTGTTGACTCAGCTGGTGTCGTTCATGGAGGGCATCTCATCGGGCATGTCTGACCTACAGAGGGGCAATAGGTCCATGGACTCCTCCCTGACGGCAGCAGTGTCCCTCCTCAAACGGTCCCTCACCCCTCCTGCCTCTGCTCCATCCACACTCCCCAGCACCTTACCCGTCCCAAGCACACACACACCGGCACAGGCACACACCAGCACACACACATCCAGCACACTGACACACACGCCAATGACAAAACGCACACGCACGCACATTCAGGGGACTGAAGCCAGACTCACAGGGGATGGGGCCCTGGAACACACACACGCATCCACATGCACTGCGCAGTCCTCAGTTCCCTCTCCCTCCAAAGCACCCTCCCTTGCCTCACATGCAACCCCAAAGTCACAGCAGCTCTTCCTCTGTGACCTCGGCCTCTTCCCCACCGATGAAGCTGCTCCAGCATCCCGGGGGAAGAGGAAGCCCACCCACACGGAGCAGAGTGCCCCTCGCCCCCGGACACCCTCCCCCAGGCGCAGACGGACTGAGGCCCCCACCCGCAAGTCCCCCGGAGTGGTAAGAGCAAGACCCCGCCACCGCCCTGCAGCTCAGGCACAAGGTCTCCGTCCTCCATCCCTCAGGCCCCCACTGCACAGGTGCCCCCACCACACCCTGCCCCAGGTTCCCCCACCCACAGATATACCATCCCCAAGATGCTCCGGCCTTCTCCCCCTGCCACTTGCTCTCCCAGCACCACACCCCCCGCTGCGCTTGTCTGTGCCACTGATGTGGTGAGGGTGTCCTCCCCCTCTGTCCAACCCACCTTGCCTGTTCCCCATTCTCCTCCCCTGGAGGTAGGCACTGCAGTGGAGTCCACTACCGCCCTGTCTGACTTGGGCACTGCAGTGGCGGACCTGTCCACCCCATCTGCAGGGTCCACTGCAGTTGTGCCGGCACCCACGACATCTGAGTCATGCCCCCAGTTGTGCCGGCACACACCATGTCAGACACCTCCACTGCAGTTGTCAGTGGCTCTCCAGCACCCACCACCCCTTCCCTGACTCCCCCTGGTGAGCCCTGATCCTGTCCCTGCGGTGCCTGGCCTGCCCCCCGGTTGCCCCTCCTAGTGGATTGTCCCTGGTTTTGTGCAGGCATGCGTAGGGTGACATCTGCCAGTGTCACCCTGTTTGAACTTTGACAATGGACTGGCCATTGGCCTTTGCTCTAATTTCTTCTGGACGTCGTTATCAAACAACACATATGCTGAATAAAGCAACTTTCTTTTCTCTAGTGCTCATGTTTCAGATGTACATGTTGTTGGTGCAGCTAACCATGCCCTTGCTGCAGTGATGGTGATATCTGGTATCATGATTATGAAGTGTTACTGTGCAGGAACCCATGTGGTCCAGGGGGAATGTGTCCTATCATGTGGTGTATCCATGTCATCAATAGCAGCATCTGAGGGTGTCATGTGTTCAGTATTTGGCAATGGGTTTCCTACTTACATTGGCAATTTCATATCTGTGGCTTCCACCCCTGCACATCTGTTGTGCCTGCCATCGTTGCATTTGTCTACTTCCCTGACCGTGTTGCCATCTCCAGTGGACATGCAGGTTTGGGCATCAATGGGGAGGGACTCATCCGTGTAGTCAGTGCAACATTGCTATACAAGTGTGTTGGATCTGTGCTGATGATTCCGTTGGCACATCCATGACCAGGCTGATGTGATGGGAGCCCTCATTTGGTGCTAATTGTTGATTGTGTGACCAAGTGCTCAGCTGACATGATGGGGCCCTACTGAGGCAACATATGGCACAGCTTTCCTCACACAGGAGTGGAGTCCCCTCATGGCAGTGTGTACACGTGTGACATTGCCTGCGCCCAAGGTGTGTGTTGTATGTGCATGTCTGTGTGTTCACTTTCATTCATCTGCGCATGCTGTGATCCCTAGTGTTGTACCTGTTTGTGATGCTTGCTGACTTGAGCTATGTTCCCCAAATTCTTCTCCCTGTGTTCTCTGTGATGTGGGTGCATGGCACATTACTGGTCATCAGGGTGTCACCCATAGGTGTGTTTGCTGTCAGGGCTGAGTTTGTGTGCAGACGCAGATGGGTCACAGTCAGGTTTCCCCTTGGCACTTGTTGTTTGCCCCTGTCATGTGATTTCCAGTTTGTGTTATCTTTCAGTGATTGTGACACGTTGTGTGTGTGACTGATGGCACTCCTCAGGGTCCGGGCTGCAATGTTGGTTGTTGTCTATGTGTGTTCTTTGTGGGTGACCTTGGCTTCTTCATTGGTGTGTGACTGTGGCTGGGATCCCATTGGTCGGTGTGGTATTGCCGTCATGTCCATGTACAGCGTAGTGTGCAGTGTGTCAGACATTCAGGAGTCTTGTTGAGTGTCCATGTGTGATGTGTTTCTACACCTTGGTTCCCACCCACCACCCTGGAATAGTCATGGGTGCATGTGCAATGTCACCAGTGCATGTGTACTTCACTGCTGCACATTGTTGGAGGTCGAGGGTGTGGTGTTGAGTGTGTGCAGATGAGAGTTGTTGCCCGGCTAGGCCCCTGCCTCCATGTTGGCCTTGGCTTACTGGCCATGCTGATTGATTTGTGCTTGTGTAGGTGTGATGGTAGTTTGTTGCTCAGGACACCTGACTGTGGTTCACAGTGTGAACGACATTTAGCTTTGTCATCACAGTGGTATTTTTATTCAGCCCAGGGTCACCACATTGTGGGGGCCCTGGGGGTGGTGCTGTGGTGTGTCTGTGACTTGCTGTGTCAGTTGTTGTTCCTACGTGCCTGTGTGACATGTGTGTTTTGTGCTCCCTCTCACCTGACAATGCCTGCTTGCCCACATAGGGGATTTGGATCCATGAGTTACCTTAGTGTGGCAGTGTATGCACATCTGTATGATTGGTATTCAGCTCTCCTCATGTGTTGTGTGGTTGCCTGGGGACACTGGCACCCCCACCCCTCACCTGCTGTGTATGATGACAGTGTTGGTCTGCCTGTTTGTGTTTGTGCATCTGCACCACTGCATTGGCATATCTTGGGTGTGCCATTGGCTGTATGTTGTTTGGTGTGTTTCCCCTGCTGTCCCTGGGACTCCTAGGTCATCGGTCAGCACAGTGATCATGGTTTGTGTGTCCCATTGCTGCCATGGTATGGTATCTGTTCACCTCACATCTGCTGTCTCCACAGGGTATCTGCATTTGTGTGCCCATTGGTGCAAATATGTGGTTCTGCATTCTGATGGTCACTTCTGTCATTGTGTCATTGATGACTGTTGACGGTCTCAGCCCCCATGGGTGTTGTTTGTCTGCACATGGCCAAAGGAATGTTTCATTTGCACTGCAGTATTTGGCTCCCCCAATTTATGTTGCAATGGGACACATACACTACTTTGCCACGGATGAGTTTTTGGTTCTGTGACCAGGAATGATCCATGCAGTTTGGCAGTTGCAGCTCTTTCTTTGTCAACAATTACCTTTTGGTCACTGTGATGATGAGGGTGTAGACCCCATTGCCACAATGGTCAAAATGTGCTTCAGCTATGGACCCCACACTTGCCTTTTGGTCACTGTGATGATGGGGGTTTAGACCCCATTGCCACAATGGTCAAAATGTGCTTCAGCTATGGACCCCACACTTGCCTTTTGGTCACTGTGATGATGGGGGTTTAGACCCCATTGCCACAATGGTCAAAATGTGCTTCAGCTATGGACCCCACACTTACCTTTTGGTCACTGTGATGATGGGGGTTTAGGCCCCATTGCCACAATGGTCATGGGCTGCTTGCATTGTGGGTGCCACACACATATATGTGTGGCACATGTGCTAGGGGGTCACATTGTATGTTGAAAGTCATGTTCGGTGTTGTAGGCATTTGACACAGCCTACACACGCTTGTCATGGTGGTGGGGGATGTCTTAATCTTGCATTCCCTAGGTTGTGGTGTGCTTGTTGTGTCATGCATTGTCCATCCTATGAGTGGGGGTGGTAGTAGTGGTAGGCATCCAGCCCCCCCTGGGTGAGGGTGGTAGTAGTGGTAGGCATCCTGCCCCCCTGGCTAAGGGTGGTAGTAGTGGTAGGCATCCTGCCCCCGTGGGTGAGGGTGGTAGTAGTGGTGGGCATCCTGCCCCCCTGGCTAAGGGTGGTAGTAGTGGTAGGCATCCTGCCCCCGTGGGTGAGGGTGGTAGTAGTGGTGGGCATCCTGCCCCCTGGCTAAGGGTGGTAGTAGTGGTAGGCATCCTGCCCCCCTGGCTAAGGTTGGTAGTAGTGGTAGGCATCCTGCCCCCCGTGGGTGAGGGTGGTAGTAGTGGTGGGCATCCTGCCCCCTGGCTAAGGGTGGTAGTAGTGGTGGGCATCCTGCCCCCCTGGCTAAGGGTGGTAGTAGTGGTAGGCATCCTGCCCCCCTGGGTGAGGGTGGTAGTAGTGGTGGGCATCCTGCCCCCTGGCTAAGGGTGGTAGTAGTGGTAGGCATCCTGCCCCCTGGCTAAGGGTGGTAGTAGTGGTAGGCATCCTGCCCCCTGGGTGAGGGTGGTAGTAGTGGTAGGCATCCTGCCCCCTGGCTAAGGGTGGTAGTAGTGGTAGGCATCCTGCCCCCTGGCTAAGGGTGGTAGTAGTGGTAGGCATCCTGCCCCCCGTGGGTGAGGGTGGTAGTAGTGGTGGGCATCCTGCCCCCTGGCTAAGGGTGGTAGTAGTGGTGGGCATCCTGCCCCCTGGCTAAGGGTGGTAGTAGTGGTAGGCATCCTGCCCCCCGTGGGTGAGGGTGGTAGTAGTGGTGGGCATCCTGCCCCCCTGGCTAAGGGTGGTAGTAGTGGTGGGCATCCTGCCCCCTGGCTAAGGGTGGTAGTAGTGGTGGGCATCCTGCCCCCTGGCTAAGGGTGGTAGTAGTGGTAGGCATCCTGCCCCCCTGGCTGAGGGTGGTAGTAGTGGTAGGCATCCTGCCCCCCGTGGGTGAGGGTGGTAGTAGTGGTGGGCATCCTGCCCCCTGGCTAAGGGTGGTAGTAGTGGTAGGCATCCTGCCCCCCTGGGTGAGGGTGGTAGTAGTGGTAGGCATCCTGCCCCCTGGCTAAGGGTGGTAGTAGTGGTAGGCATCCTGCCCCCGTGGGTGAGGGTGGTAGTAGTGGTGGGCATCCTGCCCCCTGGCTAAGGGTGGTAGTGGTGGTAGGCATCCTGCCCCCCGTGGGTGAGGGTGGTAGTAGTGGTGGGCATCCTGCCCCCTGGCTAAGGGTGGTAGTAGTGGTAGGCATCCTGCCCCCGTGGGTGAGGGTGGTAGTAGTGGTGGGCATCCTGCCCCCCTGGCTAAGGGTGGTAGTAGTGGTGGGCATCCTGCCCCCTGGCTAAGGGTGGTAGTAGTGGTGGGCATCCTGCCCCCCTGGCTAAGGGTGGTAGTAGTGGTAGGCATCCTGCCCCCTGGCTAAGGGTGGTAGTAGTGGTAGGCATCCTGCCCCCGTGGGTGAGGGTGGTAGTAGTGGTGGGCATCCTGCCCCCTGGCTAAGGGTGGTAGTAGTGGTGGGCATCCTGCCCCCTGGCTAAGGGTGGTAGTGGTGGTAGGCATCCTGCCCCCCTGGGTGAGGGTGGTAGTAGTGGTAGGCATCCTGCCCCCTGGCTAAGGGTGGTAGTAGTGGTAGGCATCCTGCCCCCTGGCTAAGGGTGGTAGTAGTGGTAGGCATCCTGCCCCCCTGGGTGAGGGTGGTAGTAGTGGTAGGCATCCTGCCCCCTGGCTAAGGGTGGTAGTAGTGGTAGGCATCCTGCCCCTGGCTAAGGGTGGTAGTAGTGGTAGGCATCCTGCCCCCGTGGGTGAGGGTGGTAGTAGTGGTGGGCATCCTGCCCCCTGGCTAAGGGTGGTAGTAGTGGTGGGCATCCTGCCCCCTGGCTAAGGGTGGTAGTAGTGGTAGGCATCCTGCCCCCGTGGGTGAGGGTGGTAGTAGTGGTGGGCATCCTGCCCTCCTGGCTAAGGGTGGTAGTAGTGGTGGGCATCCTGCCCCCTGGCTAAGGGTGGTAGTAGTGGTGGGCATCCTGCCCCCTGGCTAAGGGTGGTAGTAGTGGTAGGCATCCTGCCCCCTGGCTAAGGGTGGTAGTAGTGGTAGGCATCCTGCCCCCCGTGGGTGAGGGTGGTAGTAGTGGTGGGCATCCTGCCCCCCTGGCTAAGGGTGGTAGTAGTGGTAGGCATCCTGCCCCCTGGGTGAGGGTGGTAGTAGTGGTAGGCATCCTGCCCCCTGGCTAAGGGTGGTAGTAGTGGTAGGCATCCTGCCCCCTGGCTAAGGGTGGTAGTAGTGGTAGGCATCCTGCTCCCCCTGGGTGAGGGTGGTAGTAGTGGTAGGCATCCTGCCCCCCTGGGTGAGGGTGGTAGTAGTGGTAGGCATCCTGCCCCCTGGCTAAGGGTGGTAGTAGTGGTAGGCATCCTGCCCCCCGTGGGTGAGGGTGGTAGTAGTGGTAGGCATCCTGCCCCCCGTGGGTGAGGGTGGTAGTAGTGGTGGGCATCCTGCCCCCCTGGCTAAGGGTGGTAGTAGTGGTGGGCATCCTGCCCCCCTGGCTAAGGGTGGTAGTAGTGGTAGGCATCCTGCCCCCCGTGGGTGAGGGTGGTAGTAGTGGTGGGCATCCTGCCCCCCTGGCTAAGGGTGGTAGTAGTGGTAGGCATCCAGCCCCCTCTGGGTTGGGGTGGTGGCGCGCATTCAGGCCCCTGTGTGCATATGTGGCATTGGTGATGGGCATCCCGCCCCTATGGTGCTGCTGTTGCTGGTGTGAGTATATTCTGCATCCCTGTGTGTGTGTGTGATGTGTCGTGTACGTGTTGTATGTGTTTTGTGGTTGGTGTCTGACTTACCTTCTGCGCCGTACGCGTCCGTGCCTGTTCCGGTAGTAGATGTAGAATATTGGTATGATCGGGACGAAGGGATTCATGGTTGGTTCGTGTCGTTCGTCCTTCTCGTTGCTTCGCGTCGTCCTCGTCGCTTCGCTTCGTCCTCGTCGCTTCGCGTCGTCCTCGTCGGTGCCGTGTTCGTCTCGTAGCCGTGGATCGTGTTGTGGCGCGATTCGGAGCTTATGTGCGCCTCTCCCGGATGCTTTGACGTGCCGTGCGTAGCGACGGGTTCGGCGCGTACGGGAAGCGCATCGTACTTGTCCGGCCGGACGGGGCTGCATTTTCCCTTCCGTGCGACTCGATTCGGCGTTTCCCGGATTCGCCTCGGTCGGAGAACAGGACCTGGTTTGGGTGAGTACGGCTCGGCCGGAATTTTGCTGTTGTGCGCATCGTACTTGCTCGTTCGGTGTGCTGTACGGATCGGTCGGGAAACTGGCTTTCGCATGGCTTTTTTCCCGACCGAATGGTATTGGGTGCGCCTCCGACCGAGATCGGAATCGGCCCCTCAGTTGGGGTTACACCTGGTCGACTGGGGCTGTGTGTGCCTTGTCAAGGGGCATGGCGGGCGCACAACAGATCCAGCTTGTCCACAGAGGGTGGGCTGAGGTGCGCCTGGTACCGCTTGTACGTGTGCCCGGCTGCTGTGCACACACGTGTTCACTCCCCCCGACAGGTGTCCTCTCACAATGCCCAGGGAAGCGGTGGTGTACTGTTCATGACCCCTCCCAACACGGCGTGCTCCAACTTGGCATGTGCGCATCTACCCGTCGCACCCACCCACCTGAGCACTGCGTCCATACGACTTCACACGACACATGTGTGTCTTCCACAGTAGTGCTACTCATTTGCGTTGACATCCAATACCAGTGGACTACATGGTCATGTCACGACTGCCGTGTACTTCACATACTCTCATCCTCTCTCATTCGTACTTGTGAAATGAGTCAGCGGAGACAGTTTTGGTTTCAAACATTATATTGAGTCTTCTGTCCTCTGTGATGCAGTATAGTGGACACTACTGGCAGCGGAATACATGTTGAGGATATACTGAGCATGATTGCAAATGGGATAGGGTGTGGGGTTACATGTGATTGGCTGTTGCATGTGGGATGTGGGCTTCAGAGTGACATCTGCTTGGCCAAGGCTGTGCTAATGTACATTTACGTATAGCTGCGGAGCTGCGGACTTTGACACAGACGGTATACATGTAGCCTACCAGACCGCTTGGCATCATGGGCACAGTCCATCTCAGTTCCATGTGACAGGTTTGCTGCGGTTGTTCCTCATGCACGCGTGCATGTGAGATGACATCAGGGCATGTGCTTGCGTGCATGCAGCGGCGTGCCACTTGTTGTTGCACTGTGGTGGTTACTGGACATGTCACAGTCACTGGGGTCGTGTTGTTGTTGTATGCACTTGTCGTCCATGCAAAGGTCCTGTTATGGGATTCCCGGGGCGGGGGTGGGAGGGTGCAGCACCCACAGACTCCAGGCGACCTATTCATGTCCACTGAGCGGTGTGTGTGTCCATGGGCGCTGGATCCATGTCGTGTCCTGGTTGTTCGTGCAGTTCCGTCCATGTGGGTGCGATACACAGAGCCCATGCCACTGCCTCCCACGATGCATGCGGTGTTCCTGGATGTGATGGGGAACAGTGTGCATGTCCCGGTCATATTCGATGTCATGGCGATGTCGTTGATGGTGTGGTTACAGTTGCCGGTCGTTTGGTATGGCTGTTGTGGTGGTGACTGGCCAGTCCATGCAGAAGCTAAGCATGGGTGCGGGGTTGGACATCATAGGTCAATCGGGGAACCTGCGTTGTGGTCCGACGAATTTACAGGTTGTCAGGTATGCGATGCCGTCCAGCAGGGCTTCCATGTCATTGGTGGTGTACATGTTTGCCAGCCAATGTAGCGGATGGTGGCTGTCAAGGTGTTGTTCGTAAGTTGTCCCTTGGAGGACCATGATGGGGCATGCTGGGTGACATTCGATGTAGCTGTTCTCGATGATCCGTCGTGTGGAGGCACAGTGGTCCCATTTCAGTGCGGGTGCGATGTTGGCCACATACGCCATGCCCCCATAGGCAGAGCAGGCCCTGTCGTGTGCGTCCAGAGGGAGGAGTAGTGGTAGCAGGTCCGCCTTCAGACATGCCGGGTTGGAGAGGCATATCTCCACGGGATGCTGGTAGGGACACCTCCGACAGTAGAAGACGGGCATGACGCAGCTGAACAATGTGATGCGGTAAGTCAGTCGGTAACTTACGTTCAGCAGGGACAGGAGATCGCATCCCAATGTATGAAACAGGTTGGTTTTGTGCAGCTTGAGCTGTTCGGCGTAGTTGGGTAGGTGTGTTGCGGTTGCCATTTCGCAGCGGTGCGTTGTGGTGGCGTGCTCCGGCTGTGTGGACAGTCTGCAATGTGCACGCTCCGAGGTTGCTGTGAGCTCTGTGTAGTCGTAGGGAGACAGGACTTGTGTTCTGTTGGCTTGTTTGGAGGACACGGGCCCTCTTCCCACATGCTTCTCAGACAGTTCAAGGTCAGTGATGTGTGACTCCTTCCAATTAACTTGCATGTGGCCGACATGGGGGAGTGTTTTCTTCTTTCTTCCCCGTCCGTTGTGTGCTTCTGTGATATGCGCTATCTGCCCTGTGGTCGGTCTCCTCAGCATGCCTGTGTTGGTCTATTCTTGGACAATGGCTGTATTCACCAGCTTCTGTCGTAGGGCTGTGGTTTCGGAGTTGGAATGGAAGGTCATTCAGTGCTGTCTGCTCTCCCTTGTGTGGGCGGCAGGCTGTATTTCCGCTCTGCGTTGGGCCTTGTGTGTGAATGTTATTCTTGGGCCACCTGTTGTCGGTCCCCGGGCTCTTTGGTGTTCCGTTTTATATGTCTTGTTCATATGTGCAGGGTGGTATGGGTGTTTCAGTGTGGTACTGGCGTTCCTCTTCCCGAAGGGGCCCTGCTTCTCCCTAGTTGGTGTTGCCGCCGCTGTGTGCTACGCCATGTTTGTTACACTGGGGTGTGTCCTGCTGTTGCGTGTCTTCACTGACATGTGTGCGTCGGTTGTGTGGCGTTGGGTGTTGTCCGTGAATTGGGCGTTGGGGACATGTCTGTGGCAGGCCTGTCACGTGTCATGTGCGTTCGGGGTGGGGCTGATGTGTGTGCTGCTTGGTTGTGTCCCTGTGTCTGTGTGCGACGCATGCATGGCGCTGCGGTTGGCCTCTGCGTTGTGCGCATGTGTGGCGGCGTCATCGCCGCTTTGGGGCCGTGTCGGGGTGGTTGGTTCCTAGTCCCAGGTGGTGTGTACACATGTGTTACGCGATGTTACGATTTGGCCTGTGTGTCATATGTGGATGCAATGGTGGATGTGAGTGTGCCACGCGCTGGTGGGGGTTGTCCGCTTTTTCCGCCCTTGCACTGTGTGCGCTGTTTGCGTGCACTTGTTGTGTGTGTGCCTACCTGCGTCTCCGCGGTACGTTGCGTCCTTGGTGGTGCATCAGCAGGAGCATGGGGAGGGCCTGCAGTGCTGGATTCATGCTCGGGGGAGCCGCTTCTTCGTTGTCCGTGCTCGGCGTCCGTGTTACCGCTTCGGTTTGTCGTACGGTATCTCTTGGCCGTGGGAGCCGTTTGTTTGCGGCATCGTAATTTATGCGCCGGGCGGGACGTGTTTCGTCGGACGGTGTGTGTCAGTTGTGCTGCGCCGCTACGTGTACGGGCGCACTTTGATGGCGGACGGTGTTGCTGGCTTGCCGGCGGTGTTTGGCCTACTTTTCGCATCGTAATTGTGCGGGCGTGTGGACTGCTGCGTGCCGGCGGTAACTGGTGGTTTTTGCATCCGCCAGCACGGCGGTTGTGCTTCCGCCCGCCATCGTAATGAGCCCCTTAGTAATTAATTTTCGTAATTGCGTAATTAATTTTAGGTTTGTGTTGTGTTTATTAGGTGTAAATGGTGGTAAGGGTGGGAAGTGATTGATTTTTTATTGATGAATTATTAATTAGTTGTTAATTAATTTAATTTAGTTAATTAGTAATTAATTATGGTAATTGTGTAATTAATTTTAGGTTTGTGTTGTGTTATTAGGTGTAAATGGTGACAGGGTGGGAAGTAATTGATGTTTTATTGATGAATTATTAATTAGTTGTTAATTAATTTAAATTAGTTAATTAGTCATTAATTATGGTAATTGTGTAATTAATTTTAGGTTTGTGTTGTGTTTATTAGGGGTAAATGGTGGGAAGGGTGGGAAGTAATTTATTTTTTATTGATGAATTATTAATTAGTTGTTAATTAATTTACATTAGTTAATTAGTAATTAATTATGGTAATTGTGTAAATAATTTTAGGAGTGTGTTGTGGTGTTTATAGGTATAAATGGTGTGAAGGGTGGGAAGTAATTTATTTTTTATTGATGAATCATTAATTATTTGTTAATTAATTTAAATTAATTAATTAGTAATTAATAATCGTAATTGTGTAATTAATTTTAGGTGTGTGTTGTGGATATTATAGTGTTAAAGAATGTGTACTCAATGAATGTTTATCTTTTTTTATTAATATATTAAAAATCATTATTAATTATGTTAAATATGTTAATAAATTTCAATAAAAATGTTGATGTCTTTCTTTATTGGTGTGGTGTTATAAAGTAGGAAATAATATAAATACATTTATTTTTTAAATAATTTGTTTGTTTGTGAATATTTATTCCTTTTAAATAAATATTTTTATAAATGTATTTATTATTTTTTTTATATCATATTTGTAGATTTTTGTTATATGTAATTAACATTATAATATGTGTTCTTTTTATATGTTTAATATATTTAATTGTATATTTTTAAAATATTGTTTATTTATTTTTAAGATTATTTAAAAAAAAAAAAAATGGTTTAAATGTTATTAGTAATTTTTGTTTTTCTGCTATCCAATACTTTTCTTACTGTTGCACTCACTGGAGTGGGAATAATAATTTTTACCCCTCCGCTATCCAAAAACTTCCCTTCTGTAGCACTTATTGGAGTGGGAATAGTAGTTTTTACCCCTCCGCTATCCAATACTTTGCCTTTTTACCCCTCTGCTATCCAGCACTTTCCCTACTGTTGCACTCACTGGAGTGGGAATAGTAATTTTTTACCCCTCTGCTATCCAACACTTTCCCTACTGTTGCACTCTTTGAAGTGGGAATAGTAATTTTTACCCCTCCGCTATCCAGCACTTTCACTACTGTTGCACTCTTTGAAGTGGGAATAGTAATCTTTGCCCTTCTGCTATCCAGCACTTCCCTTACTGTTGTACTCACTGGAGTGGGAGTAGTAATTTTTACCCTTCCGCTACCCAGCACTTTCCCTACTGTTGCACTAACTGGAGTGGGAATAGTAATTTTTACCCCTCCGCTATCCAATACTTTCCCTACTGTTGCACTCACTGGAGTGGGAATAGTCATTTTTACCCCTCCGCTATCCAACATTTTCCCTACTGTTGCAATCACTGGAGTTGGAATAGTACATTTAATTCTTCTACTATCCAACATTTACCCTAATTTTGCACTAAATGGAGTGGGAATAGTAAATTTTACCCCTCCGCTATCCAATACTTTCCCTACTGTTGCACTCTTTGGAGTGGGAATAGTAATTTTTACTCCTCCGCTATCCAACACTTTCCCTACTGTTGCACTTAGTGCAATTGGAATAGTAAATTTAATTGTTGCGCTAGCTATCATTTCCCCTACTGTTGTTTTTATTGTGTGGTGAAATGTGCGTTTTAATTTTGTTTTAATAGTTTAAAGTTTTAATTAATTATTGAATGTTTTTTCAATTTTAAATTATTGATATATGTATATAATTTATTTTCATATAATTTAAAAGTTTAAAAACTAAGAGGGTCATTATGATGTCTGGCGGATCGCCGCCGCCCGTATGGCGGTGGCGATCCGGTTGCCATTCCCGTCCGCCCACACAACATTTCCCCCCGCCATATTACAATGGCAGTGGGGACCGCCGATTTTCCGCCGGTCGACTCGTCGACCGGGCAGAAAAGGGCTCTAACATGGTGGCAGTGTCTGCAAGACACCGCCATCCATATTAGGATGCTGGCGGAAAGCAGCCTTTCCATGGCGGTGTTGCCACCATGGAAAGGCATGTGGTCTTTGCTGCTGGGGGCCCGTTGCGGGCCCCCAGGATTTGGGGGGTGGGGGGTGCACATGGGGGGTACCTATGGTACCCCCCTACATTTGAATGTACAAGGTGGCAGGCACCACGCGGTGCCTGTCACATTGTGCATTCAAATGCACAACATGCGTTTTTCGCATTGCGGCGGGTGCTGGTGACAGCACCGCCCACCGCAATGCGAACAATACGGGATGCCACAGCCACCGTGGTGGTGGCATCCTAATACCCATGGCGGGACCGCCGCACCCCTTGCGGACGGTCCCACATTCCGCTGCGGTGCCCGCCATCGTAATGATGCCCTAAATAAAGATAATAGGTAATACATTTTTTAAAGTAAATATATGTATATGTATAAATTATTATGTTTGTGTGTTTATATTTTTTTAAATCAAGTTTAATTTTTATATTTAGTTAAAATGTATATTAAATTTAATTAATTTTGTTAAAGATAATATTAATATTTTATATTTTAATATAAATTATTTTATTTTAATTATATTTTTAATTCGATATTATTTACATCTACATTTTTAACTTCGACATTTTTGTACTTGTTTAAGTATAGGAGTCAATATTTTTACTATCTATATTTTTTTGTTGATATTTTTACCATTGATGTTTTTACCATTGATATTCTATCAGTGAACCGTTGTGGCCAGACCATACAAGACGATGTTTTTCCCTGACGGCTTTCAGGACACGCATCAAATCAGTAAATTCTAAAAAGAGCATTATGATGCCACGGGGTCTAATAGACTGAGCCTGGAGACAAACCAGACGGTGTGCTCTCTGAATATTGAGAGGAGAAGAAGACTGAAGGTCTAAAAGATCAGGTAAAAATGTCTTCAAGAAGGTCAGAAGGTCAGGGTCATCAACGTTCTCAGGAAGACCATAAAGTTGGAGATTATTCCTACTATTACGGTTTTCAAGATCTTCAGTATGAAGTTTGAGTTTTTTAATTTCGTGTTCCAACATAGGGATTTTGGTAGCCATATCATGAAGGTGACCAACACGTTTTTCCATATCGAGCATTTTGCCTTCCATAACAATCTAACGATCTTCAATTTGTTGTAGTTTTTCATTGGTAGTTTTCATGAAAGGTTTAAGGGCATGTACTTCATCTAAGATAGTATCTAAAACAAGATTATGGGATGACTGGATTGGAGATGGAGAGTCATGTTTGGCTCTCTTAGGTTTAGTTCCAGAAGACGATGGCTTAGTGTTAATTTGGGAATCGCTTGCTATTCTGATAAGATGCACCGATCGCTGAGTGACTTGATGAGAGGATCAAAGTCTGCCCATACAACAAGAAGCGGCGAGTAAAATCTGTTGAGGAGGCAAAGATTAAACTTCAGAAATGTAAACGATGTGCTAAGAAAATGGTGACCTTCCGTGTGTGGTTATCAATCACATACACAGCAGCAGGTTGGAAAGAAGGAATATTGATAATTTCCACTGGCTTGCGAATGTGCAAGGAAGCAATGGAACAAAGAACCCTTAAGGAGCTGCTTAACAACTTATAGCTCCAGTCGTAAAATCACTGTGACTGCATAGGGAATACAAACCTGTTAACCAAGATGAAAAACAAGACTCTCAAAGTCAGTAAAACCATGGATGTCAACTCATGATATCAAGTGGAGCATATAATTTTGCCTTCAGGTATATAGAACTTTGTCTCACATCTGTAACACAGTGCCCAGAAATATGATTATCTTTTATATAACATATTTTGCCACAAGGGCCACAGTATTAGGGCAATTTGAAAATAGCATCTTCCATCTCAACTGTTAAAATTATTTGGGGCAATAATTAGAGCATTTGCAGGCATTTCACAAAATATTTAGGGCTACAAATGTTTCCAGCTGTCCAGGAACTTAGAAAAAGTAAACCAAAAGACTTCCATATATGTGTAAAAGGCTCACCCAGTTTGTTTAGTGAACCTCCTTAATCTGAAGATCTGTATCGCGAGCAGCATGCCGAGGAAATGGCGTGCGAGGAGATTTTTGCAGTGACAGCAGGACAACGAGGGAGGGTCTCGCGAAGTTCCCACTGGCTTGCAGGAATGCAGTGAAGCAAGAGAACAGGAGACCATTTCAGGAGACGTGAAGTATGGCCATAAAAGGCAAGAAAAAGAAAGCCTTAGCGCTGTGAAGTGATGGAGTTCAGCGGTCTGCCGCCATCTTGCTTCGGCTCGATAGCCACGCCCCAGGTCTAGCTACTTCTAAACAATCCATCTCCCGATGGGTAGTATCTTGCATCCTTTCATTCTACCAAAAAGCCAATAAGACTTTATCAGCTAGACCAAAGGCTCATTCTACTAGGGGCAAAGCGGCTACTGCTGCTTTGATGAGGCATGTCCCTATTTCTGAAATTTGCAAAGCAGCTACATGGAGATATGTTCACAATTTTACCAAACACTATTGTTTGGACACAAATGCTAGAACAGGTGCTAAAGTAGGGCAAGCCTCCCTGAGAAATGTATTTGCTTGATTAGGTCATTCCTCTGTCTTTTCCACCGTTCTTGGTTGGGATGAGCTTGCTACTCCATTCAGTGCTTATGACTTATGGTACCGTAATACCTATTCACTGTACGAGCTACAACCCCCTCACTGAGATGGAGGAGCTCAGGGATCTTTTATTGTAAGGAGAGTTATGCTAAATATCACAATGATGAGCTCAAGGTGGCGAGGGCAGCAATGCAAGTGAAGGTGACAATTAAAACTAACTGATTGTGGTAGACTTATAGACTGGGGAGTCAACCTTGCTATTTTTTAAAGCGCCTTAGACGCCCTTTGTGTAATAGACCTCATAGGATAAAGGCCTGGACCTTGTCCTCCTGCTTGTTGAGCTAGTACATGGCTTTGTGTAGTTCATATGAACAAGCTGGGATTAGGTCTTGAATGATGGGAGAAAAGGCTTTCAGCGCCAAGTGAACTTACCGAAAACTTGTGTGACTGGACCCCTTAGGGGAGACAGAGGTCTGCTTCTTGCTGCTGGGAAACTAACATACATGCCAACTCACAGTAAGTAACAATGGTGTGAGCCGGAGACGTATGCCAGTCTCAGTAACCACAAAAACACTTCAGAAATTCACATGAGCCGTGCGGTACACTGCCCGGGACTTACCCTCCTATGCCGACCTGGAGGTCTCGAAGAGAAGGCTGGCTGAGTTTAAGTAGTGCTTTCAAGAGGCTTCCGTATATGCAGTCAGTGTGCAGGGCTTAACGTGATAGGATACCGAAGGGCTGCAAAGGAGACGCATATCAATATTGCCCGAGAAACAGCTGGGCCAAATTAATGGCATGCACAAGTGCACTCTAGTATTGTGTGTGGTGCGGGGTTCAAGGCTGTAAAGGAATGTTGTGGCCGCAACAGCGTAGGTAGTATGTGGCGCAGTGCTTCCATCGACATGAGGGAAAAGGCGGGCACAATCTTGAGTGGGGATGTTGGTGCCTGTAGCCAAAGGGATAAGTTGATCAAAACGATCATAGTGACAGAGTAAGTAATGCGCCTCATAAGAATTCTCG
The DNA here is from genome assembly GCA_963921515.1 of Calotriton arnoldi. Classification (NCBI taxonomy): domain Eukaryota; kingdom Metazoa; phylum Chordata; class Amphibia; order Caudata; family Salamandridae; genus Calotriton; species Calotriton arnoldi. The sequence goes on along the minus strand of CAWUFW010010342.1, from coordinate 509,488 downwards.
ATTGATGGACTTATGTGGCGTTTGGCAAAGTACCATGATAAAGGAATCTCTCTGGGTAGCCTAATGCCCTCTAAGACGGCAGACGGTCGAAGATAACCTATTGCAGAGTCCATGTATAAGCCTTAATGGTGGCCATATTGGGTGGAGAGCTGGGACAGATACAGAGTATTAGGTGCAGTATATAGAGCTGGGCGTCTAAAATCATGGGGCAAACCAGGAGTGCGTTATGTCAGGAACCTGATAGTATGGACCAAAGAGGATGTCCTAATAGATAGCAAGGGGACGTGGGGACAGGGATATCATAGGGTGGAAATAGTGTGACAGATCTGTAAAGTAGTACCCCTTATTAAAGTGCATTCCATGGTATCTCTACATTCAAACTCTTAGTGTGAATAGAAAGGCAGAAGACCCAATGCTGTTCCTTCTGGAACAGGGATTGTTTGTCCCATTGGTTGTTTGCTTCAAGAATAGTCCATTTAAGGTTGTCAGGAGTATGGTGGGTTCCGAATGCATGGGAACACATCTTAGTGGTACTTCGTTGGCTCCTGATGTTACTCCGGTGCTCAGTTATTCTTATTTTTATGAGTCTGGGAGTCATACCCATATACCGTAGTGCACACGGACAGTGAATGAGAGACATGAACGTTTTTGTATTGCAATTTGTATGGTTCCTTTGGGTCCATATGTTGATCTCATCAAGAATGTTTTCCTTGGATATTTTCGTGAGGTGGCAAATACTGCATGAACCACATGGGAAGTGTCCAGTGATAGGGGGTACGTTCCAAAGGGTACATTGTTCTGACCTGGAGGTGACCCGTAGTCTGGTGTGCACCAAGAGATCTCTTAGGTTGGACATCCACTTTAATGTAAAACAGAACAGAAAGATGTTCAGAGTGCCTGAGTGGAGTATGGGCCAATGTCTATGTATGATCTTCTGTATGTGGTTGGAATTCGGGATAAACATGGTGATGTATGTAATGTTGTCATTCTGTTTGACTCTGGGATCAAAGAGAGCTTCTCTGTGGTTGTTCCTAGCCCTCTTGCGGGCCCTGTTCACAGCCCGGGCTGGGTAGTTACGGGCTTGCAGATTCTGGCTAAGTGTAGCAGCTTGGTGTTCGCAATCCCAGCTATTGCGTCTGAGGTAAAAGAACAGACTATATGCTAGGTTGTCATGTAGAGCCTTAGGGTGGTGGCATTCATATAGCAGTAAACTGTTGCAGTCCATCTTTTTCTTGTAAGTGGTGGTGGACAGTGTTCCATTCCTGATTGTGATTTTTAAATCTATTAAAGGAATCTCATTATGTGAAACGGTCTTGTTGAACCTCAGAAAAGGATTAAGTGAGTTGATCCATGTGAAGAAAAGGTGGCAGGTCTCAAAGTCTCCATGCCAAAGATGAGAATGGCATTGATGTACCGACGCCACAGCTTGATGTTAGTGGTGTATGGGTTGGTATCTGTCAAAATATGTTGCCGTTCGAACTCAGCCATGTACAAGCAGGCGAGACTTGGGCGAAGGTGCTCCCCATAGATGGGCCCTGTATTTGATGGAACCGTTGATCCTGAAACTGGAAAAAGTTCTCTTTTAGTGCGATCGTGGTGCATTCCATAAGGATATTCACAGGGGTGTCTGATGTCTGTGCTTCTGCAAGGAGGCAATCCTTGATGACCACTAAGGTGGCATCCTGTGGTATGTTCATACATAGTGCATCCACAATGAGGGTTATCAGGAGCTGGATTTCCTCCATTCTGTTGGTTTCCGCAATAAGGATGAGGACATCACTTGTGTCTTAAGAAAAGACAGAATCATCTGTACCAATAGATGTAAAAAGTGATCACAGAGTTGCCTAAGGGGTTCCAGTAGCGATCCTATTCCGGAAGCGATGGGTCTGCCTGGGGGGAAGATTATCCCCTTGTGGGACTTAGGCAGTATGTAGAAGTAGTGTACCTGGGTGTCCGGTTGATAAGGAACTCAGCTTCTAGTTTGGATATCCATCATTGGTATTCTACTTCAGTTACCATGGTGTTGATCTTTGTTCTGAGTTTCAGTGTGGGATCCTCATTAATCCGACTGTAGAATCTTTCATCAGCCAATTGGCGGAGACATTCTGAGTAGTAGTCCATTGTGTTGAGAATTATGATGGCGCCACCCTTATCTGCCGTTTTTATGGTAATGGAAGTATTAATTGAGAGTGATTTTGCCACCATCAGTTCCTGGGTAGACATGTTGTGAAAAGGTCTGCGGTCCTCCAGATTCCCCACTTCTTTAAGAACACCCTGCTTAAACGTGAACACCTCATTAGGTGTCATTACAGTTGTGTGAGTAAATCTTGATGGAGCCCATAGTCCTGAGTCCGTTTTTTCCGGGGGGCATTTATCTTGGAAGAATGCATGGAGTTGGATCTTCCGCAAAAAGCTATGTTGCTCGTTGGCTAGGCGAAACTTGTCTTCTGGAGGTGTGGGTATGAAGCCCAAACTGTTTTGTACAACATGTTCTCAATGGTAGTAGTCGCTCCTTCTAGTTGTTTCTGTGGTTCAAGCTCTCGTTGTTGCCACTGGACTCTTTTGTTGGTTCCTCTTATTTTGCCCATGCCTCTGCCCCAGCCTCTGACTAAAAAAGGGGGGGAGTGAGTGAATTGCTGAGGTAAGAGAGGGAGTGGTGCTGGGTGGGTGTCTTGCTTCGCCTTTCAGATAATACAGAGTTCCACAAATTCCACTCGCACACGGTGGCTCAAACATGGCGAAACAGAAGACATAAAACACAACACCTAGAAAAGGGGCTCACTTTAAAAAATGCAAAGACTTTCTTTTTAGAATAAGGCTTGGGTTTTATTTATGCAATGCTCTCTAACAGAAAGGCTTTCCCAGATGTCAAATGAACCACATTCAAATGTATATAGAGATATATTTATATGCAAGCAATAATAACACACTTGGTAAATGCAACAGTTAAATGCATGGATAATAATATGAAATACAAGCAGCAAATAATATGAGATAAAACTCAAGGAAATATACTGTACGTCCTGCAAGAGATCAGAAAGATATATATGTACACTAAATACATCAAATAATTACTTTGGATGTGCACCTCCACTCACTCACACATCACAAAGTAAACACCTCAAATGCTCAAAGCCACTGGCCACACATCACAATGGCAATGATCAAGACTCAACACTTCACCTGGTGCAAACACTGCATCTTAGCCCACTCCAGACCGAGGGATTTAACAGCCGGGGATAAGAGCCTCAGCAACCAGGGTTCCGCTGTACCGAAGTAGACGCGTCCGTCCCCATTCGGATTACGAAATCCCGGTTTCTAAGTCAACAACCCTCAGCTTTATAATCTCAAAACGCACTAGAAGGTTTGAGAGTCTTCCCTCTGCACCAAGGAAACTTACTGGAACTGGCCAGCTTCCAAGCAAGCATTCCACGGCAAGAAGGAGTTCCCACGTTCCCTCTACATTCTCACATGTTCCAGCCTTTATCTTAACAAAGCTTATGAAAGCCTTCCAGAGTACATTAGACAATCTCTCACAAAAGAGACCTTGAACGTGATTAACCCAAGCAACTTGCAAACACTCTGGGGGCCTGTCTGTGCACGCAGAAAAGCTCAAGCAAGGCAGAGTCAGAATTCAGGATGACATGAGGCCATGTCAAAGCCAATAGTAAGAACTTCATAATTCTTCCCAGTGTACTACATAATGCACATTTGTGCACCACTGCTTATAGCATCCCATACTTCATCTCTCAATGTACAACACAGTGCACCTTTGTGCACCACTGCTCATAAGTCATAACACTTCACTTTGAGACCAAAAAGTACACCTCTCTCTCTCATGCTTTCAAATGCACATCCCACACGTTCTGTTCTTGGCAAGGCTGTTCTACTGTGACAGCTCCCACCTCAAAACTACGAGAAGAAATCTTCAAGAGAAACAAGGCATATGCAGGATGTCGTACATTCAGGCTAGGATCAATAACACACCAAAGTCAATTAAATCGATGGTAGTCAAAGGTCATCACGTGGTGTCAGACCACAAGAGTGCCTCTAGCACTACAGTGGGGTATGTGGAAATTGGGGTTCCACTGTGGCTGTTGCCCTGGATAAGGTCCTCTAGGGTAGCCATACATCAATGGAGGTGTTGGTCCTCTACTGTTGTGGTGGCTTCCACAACTGTCTCCACTCGAGGAGCTACTTAAAGAGTTATGCTTGTGTCAGTAGGTGGAGGACTCATCATCCGATGAGGACTCTCCACTCGGGGCTTGGCAATCCCCTCTGATGTAGGGATCTACCTTGTCCTTCTCAAACATTTTTATATCTTTCTGTAGTTTGTTGACCTTTTGTTGTGTCAAATAGTCCTTGTGCTTGCCCATTTCAGTGTTAATCTAGGCCAGATGTGTTTTCAAAGCATGAATGCTGATGGCAACTTTTAGACTGTTTCTGTGACGGTGATCCTGATCCGAAGGGCATCTGAGAGCCATTTTGCAGTGTTAGTGATCAGGATTAACCAATTGTGTGTGCATTTCTAAGCAATTTGTGACCATTCTCGTGTGAAGTCAATGTCTTCTAAGAAAATTCAGGGGGCTGTGGTTACAAGGAGGTGGTTAGGATCTATATTAGCCCTGAGGTATTCAGTCATAATTGCCCTGAGTAGGGCAATTTTTAGTTGTTGTTTCTTCAGGGCAGCCACTGAGTTCCAGTCCTCAGTGTGGCTGTTGGTAGGGGTACTTCGGTCCGCCCCTAATAGGGAGGGTGCTCTAAGAATTTCAGCTACAATGTGATAGTTGTAGCTGAGGCCTTGGCTGTTGTTCATGGTCGAGGTATAGGTACAGGTGTGTTTAGTCAGAAGGGTGAAGGGGGTGAGTAATGAAAAATGCATGTGGAAATACTACACACGCAGCAGGAAGCTGGTATCACAGATTACTAGCTCGGAAAGATCTCACAGATCAATCCTGTAATGGGCCGTACATATGCAAATAAATCAAAGGAGGGACAAGGAGCTGTTTAGATAGGTGCAGCACCCATGCTCCCAAATACATACTAATGGACTGTGGGGATGCCGTTCCTCCTGGGAGGGAAAGAGGGGGGAATTATAGTTCTACAGGAGGATCCATAGAGGTGACCGATTGGATGTAGTGGGGATTCGAGTGGTCAGATCTGAATACCCTCACACACCCCAAAAGGTTTAATTCTTCAGCATTCATGCATTCAAAACACGTCTGGCCGAAATTAACACCGCAATGGGTGAACAAAAGAACTATTTAACACAACAAAAGATCAACAAACTACAGAAAGATATAAAAAGGTTTGAAAAGGACAAGGTATATCCATACATCAGAGAGGATTACCAAGCTCCGAGTGGGGAGCCCTTATCGAATGAGGGGTTCTCCACCTACCGACGCAAGCATAACTCCTTCAGTAGCTCCTCGAGTGGAGACAGTTTGGGGAGCCACCAGAATAGTAGAGGGCCACCACCTCCATTGATGTATGGCTACCATAGCGGACCTTATCCAGGGCAACAACTATTGTGGAACTCCAACTTCCAGATACCCCACCCAGCACCACTTCCTCTCTTCCCTCAGCAATTCACTGACCCCCCTTTTTTAGGAAGAGGCTGTGGCAGAGGCAAAAAAAGAGGAACCAATAAAAGGATCCAGTGGCAACAACCTGAGCTCGAACCACAGATGAAACTACGGAGCAAGATGAATCCATGAACCTAGTGGTAAACCTTCCCACCTGAGACTACTCACATTGAGAACATGGTCCTACCAAAAGGTTTGGGCTTCATACCCACACTTCCAGAAGAAACATTTCACCTGGCTAATGAGCTACATGGCTTTTTCTGGAAGATCCGACTCTGCATTCTTCCAAGATAAATCCCCCCGGAAAATCCTGACTCAGGAATACAGGCTCCATCAAGAGTTACTCCTACAACCAGTATGACACCTAATGAAGTGGTCACATTTGAGCAGGCTGTTCTTAAAGAAGTGGGAAATCTAGAGGACCGCAGACTTTTTCACAACATGTCTACCCAGGAACTGATGGTGGTAAAATCACTCTCAACTGATACTTCCACTACCATAAAACCGGCAGATAAGGGTGGCGCAATCATGAATCTCAACACAAAACGGAATACAACTCAGAATGTCTCAGCCAATTGGCTGATGCAAGATTCTACATTCAGATAGATGAGAATCCGGCGCAGAGACTCAGAACAAAGATCAACACCATGGTACCTGGAGCAGAATCCCAAGGATGGATATCCAAACTAGAGGCAGAGTTCCTTATCAACCGGATACCCAAGGTACCCTACTTCTACATACTGGCTAAGAGCCACAAGGGGATAATCCACCCCCCCGGCAGACCCATCGTTTCTGGAAAAGGATCACTACTGGAACCCCTCAGTCGATTCTGTGATCACTTCTTACAACCATTGGTACAGAAGACTCATACTTTTCTTGAAGACGCAAGGGATGTCCTCAACCTTATTGAGGAAACCAACGGAATGGGAGAAAACCAACTCCTGATGACCCTTGATGTGGAAGCATTATATACGAACATACCACAGGATGCCATCTTAGCGGTCATCGAGGATTGCCTCCTTGAAGAAGCATGGACATCAGACACCCCTGTGATTCTCATTATGAGATGCGCCACGATCTCACTAAAAAAGAACTTCTTTCAGTTTCAGGATCAATTGTTCCATCAAATACAGGGCACGTCTATAGGGAGCACCTTCGCCCCAAGGGCCATATTATCAAGAACGGGGCAAAGATTATCGCCGCTTTAGCGGCAGGAAACTGCCGCAAAAGCGGCGATAAGGGGCTTGATAATATGCCCTAGAGAATTCCAATAGAAGGCCAGGTTTGATGTGCTTGACACCTGAACCTGGGCTTCTATTGGAATTCTCTAGGGCATATTATCAAGCCCCTTATCACCGCTTTAGCGGCAGTTTCCTGCCGCTAAAGCGGCGATAATCTTTGCGCCGTTCTTGATAATATGGCCCCAAGAGTAGCTTGCCTGCACATGGCTGACTTGATATTGGATGGTGACTTTGTGTGGTTTAAAGCAGGGTAGTAATGTCATTCCGGTATTGTTGTATATCTTTTCAGGTATTAAGTGGTGTGTGCATTTTTCATCTTGAAAGTTGCTTAAACATTCTGCTGGTGAGTTAAAAGGACCTATTAAAAGCTTTGTATGCTGCATGTTCACTGGTTGTTCTCTCCACGGTGGCTAGAGGGTGTAAACAACAACAACAACATTTTAAGCAAATTGACACGTTGTTCAAGCACCAGGCATGCATGTTGGTATTCTTGAGGATGACACTGGTTAGCAGTGGCAATTGGTGTTAAATAATGTTTTAGATTTGTTGCGTTCGACCTACTTTGTACTGAAAAAGTGGTTATTTTCAACAGGTTGTGCCCCTGACAAAGGGACCGTTGTCCCGAAATGCATCGGCCTTCATCACACCTTTCTTTCATTGAATTTTATGCATATGTTTTATGCTCATAATAGATTGAAAAAACACATTTTTTGAAATGTTTTGTTTAATTTGAATTGTGATTCGGTTTGTTGCCCCTGCCCTGACAAATCAATTATTGAGATGTATAAAGACTGTGAAACAATAAAAGTCAAAGATCTTGGCAGCGGCTGGCTCAGTCAGTCCCCTTTTATGTTTGTTCACATATGGTGCCAGAACTTGTTCCAGGGACCTCCATTGGCTAAGCGGGTATCTTCAGTTATGGGAGTTGCGGCTACTTATGGTAGCAGAGTTAGCTATTAACAAGACTGGTAATGTATGACATTTTCCAGCTTGTATTCTGCTTGTGTCAAAAATGTAACTAATTTCCTGTTTAGCTGCTGATCCTTGGGGTTGAAGGATGCAATCACGGCCTATCTCCAGATGCGAATCCCTCGGAAATTGAATTGCGATTTGAGTAGGTGTGCCCTCTCCTACTTTAAGTTGGTGCGTGAGCAGATCAAATGTGCCATGTCCTCGATTCCGTTGCCGCACAAGTGGCAAGTGTTCGCGGATTGCCCCCTCAACCATGGTGGGAAGTGCAGGATTGCTGGGAGTATTCCTAACTGGTATTTTAAGAATTTTTCTTTTGTCTTCCTTGAGTATCCCAGCCTAAAGTATGTCTGTAAGGCTCTATGTGATAACCTACTCTTTGGGCAGTTCTTGCACCTCTGGTGCAACTGCAGTAATATTCAGGACTATGAACACCAACCTACCACACTTAGCCAGAATCTACAAGCCCATATCTTCTTAGGTCGGGTTGTGAACAGGGTCCACAAGAGGGCCAAGAACAACCACAGTGAAGCTCTCTTGGAACCCAGAGTCAAACAAAATGCCATCATCACAAGCGTCACCACGTTTATCCTGAATTCCAACCACATACGGAAGATCATATACAGACATTGGCTCAGGCACTCTGAACATCTATCTGCCCATGTAGACATCACACCCTGTCCCTATGACCCCTTGCTATCTATTTTAACATCCTCTTGGGTCCATACTATCAGGTTCCTGACATGACACACTCCTGGTGTGCCCCATGATTTTAGACGCCCAGCTCTATCTACCTCACTTAATAGTCTGTATCCACCCCAGCTCCCCACCCAATATGGACAACATTAGGGCTAACAAAGCAAACACAAGGAGATGATGGACGGAGCGCTGAAACTTTTCAGACACTCACCCCCAGTCACAGATCTGGGTTGAATCCATCATCAACTTTAGCTCACTTCGCTACCTCAGTTCAGACCCAGCTATATGCAAATCAGTCTTGACCCTGTGCCTCATGGGAACAGTCCAGCCCGAACTGTCAAGCTTATATAGGGCTTATACATGGACTCTACAATAATTCATCTGTGGCCCGTCCTAGAGAGATTCCTTTATCGTGGCAATATGCCAAACGCCACATAAATCCTTGAATTGAGGATTCTTCTGAGGCGCCTTACTTACTCTGTCACTATGATCGTTTTGATCAATTTATCCCTTTGGCTACAGGCGCTAACATCTCCACTAAAGATGTCACCCGCCTTTTCCATCATAGCAATGGCCGCACCGTGCTGCATACTACCTATGTGTCTGCGGCCGCAACCTTCCTTTACTGCCTTGAACCCCGCGCCACATACAACACCAAAGCACACTTCTGCACGTCTCTTATATGGCCCAGCTGCTTCTCGGACAATATTGATGGGCACCTCCTTTGTGGCGCATCGGCATCCATCATGATAAGCCCTGCACACGGCTGTATATACCAAAGGCTCTTGAGAGTGCTACTTAAACTCACCCAGCCTTCTCCTCGAGACCTCCAGGTCGGAAGAGGAGGGTAGGTCCCGGGCACTGTACCGCATGGCTCACGTGTGATTTTGAAGTGTTTTTGTGGTTACTGATACTGCCATACTTCTCCGGCTCACACCATTGTTATGTAGTATTAGTTGCCTTATATGTTAGTTTCTCTGCAGCAAGATGCAGAACTCTGTCTCCCCTAAGGGGTCCAGTCACACATGTTTTGGGAAAGTTTACCCTCTATATCTCCATCTTGATTTTATTATGCCCTTGCACATTATCCTGAGTGAATATCTGACTAAGATATTCCTAGTTGCATGGACTTTCCACATGGGTAGAGATATTTGTGTTGTTTGCTGTTTTTCCATGTGTGTCTTGTCACCTGTTTGTATGTTCTATCTCGTACATGGGACAGTGTGTGTTTAAATTGCTTTTGGCCACCACCAACTCATGTATGGGTTTCACATTTGATGAACTACCACAATTGAGCCAGCATGATACTATGTTCCAACCCCCGTATGCCTCACATGGGGATTGTATTGGATTGCCTGTTCACTGCTACCTGTTTTTTCTCATTTTTTTATTACAGGTTGGATCCACCCACTTTCTGCACGGCAGCAGGTGCAGTATTTTACTAATAATAATGATAGGACACCATTGCTTACTGAGTAGGTTCCTTCCTAGTGTAGGGTAGAAAATACCTGGTCCTGATGAAATGCCATTGAACCATCAGGCACCGTGGCATTAAACATGTTGACCCAATTCAACACTCACTAAGCAATTTTTGGTACATTACCACCTATAATAGCTCTCATGCTTTTATTGTGTCGGGGGGACCTCCATTAAATGTCCTCTAGTAGACCCTAGACTCTATTAACTCACTTACCCTTCACCCTACTCCTTACATTCCCCTCACTTGCACTCATTACACGGCATAAGATAAAAAGTTCTCTCTGCAAAAGAGCCCCCATTGAGGTGCCCATCAAATATTGCAGCGCCGACTCAACGAGGAGCACTCTATGATGAGGCATGACACCCCCTGGGGTGTTGGAGGGCATTCAGATCTGACCACTAAGATCCCCGCCTGTAACACTATAATTCCAAAATAAGAGAGAAGGGTCCTTCTCTCCAAAGGGACAGGACACCAGAAATAGACACTATTTCAAAAACAAAATCCCTTTGGGTTTCTTTTGAGCATACAAATACACACTACTTTCATACCCACACAACCTAACCACCAATAGTTGAATAGAAACCAAAAAAATACAATATAAAATGTTTTTATTAACAGGATCCTTTTAGAATTCAGAGAATTAAAAAAAGATTTAAAAACATATGTATCATCATATATATCAAATATTCATACAAGTTAAAAACAACTCATTTCAGAAAACATTGGAGAATATCACAAGCAATAATGACATCAAAACCCGAAGGGTCAAAATAGCACACCAAGTATCAACAACAGAAATTATTGGCCCTGGTTCAACACTTTAGAAAGTTCTTTTCTCCTGGTAGAACCGGTACTGTTTGGGTGCCTTTTCAACACAAAGCGACGCGTTTCGGTGGTATAGTCTGATCCACCACCTTCTTCAGGCTTACAAATATATTTCAGTGTCTCCCAACACATTCATCTAAAAAAACATTGCATAAAAAGTGCATTTAGGGTCTTTTTTTCTAAATCTACATTTAATACATCATATACATCATATAGCATATTACAATTCACTAATAAAACAGATACAAAGAACATTTATATTTTAAATTTTTGGCTCTATCCATGGTGATTCACATGCCAGTTCAAACAGACCTACTCATTCTACATCCTTAGTCAGACATACTCTTCATTTTTATCATGCAATGGTATTACCCACCAAGATAGATAAAATGTTGGGGAATCTGTGTTCTCCCCTGTAGAATCTTCCTTCTGACATTAGCCTCACAGTATCGATGTACTTGCGATAAGGGTTTTCACATACTCCCTATGGGTGAGTAAGGACAAAAAGAGGGAAATACACTGATATAAAATATTTTGCCTCTATTATAATGGCCACTCATCTGACAAATTATAAAACAGAATTCTACCTTTATCAAGTGTTCTTCTGTTGACTTCACAGGAATAAAAAGGTTATGTGTAGGAATAGGAACAGGCCTTCCCTGTTGTCCTATAAATTGAGGGATAATACAAAAAGAGAACAATAGATAATTCAAATCTTCTTATATCCTTAAAATCACTAGATCACTAAATCAATTAATTATAAAAAGGTGTCTACACTCTACCTTTTATTAAAAACTCATCTGGGTATGGCCACTGGAGCTATGGCACCAAATGCGACGATTTCCTATTTCAGGTAAGCTTCCCAAACACTGGTACACCACTTAGGTGCGATTTTATGTCCTCGTCAAACCGCCAATACCTGCATGGAAAATCGCCATACTTAATTCCTACTACCCTCGCTCTAGTAAGAATACAAAATAGCAGCACAATTGCAACAAAGTCGTCCCCTAACAATTATCCAGAAGTGGCTGCCAAATCAATAGTAACCCCGTGTATCGTGGGGAACTCAAAAAGACCCGTATTTAGCCTATTTATATCGCACATCATTAAACTAAACTATTTAAGTCTGTCAACAAACAAACGAAAAAAGTCTTAATGTGCGCGAAGTTTCAATTGCATGTTACCGCACAGAGGCCAACATTTTCCCAGAAGAACTGCTGTTGATGCGAGAAAGCGCTAATCTCAACACTTAGTAGGCGCCCCGTCAAAATTCATTGATTCAAAAGCCTTACGTAATATATGTTCTTTAGTTTAAAGAACAAAGGCTCGAGGTGCCTAACGCACAGTGGTTTCTGCAAACAATTTAAAAACGGGATAAACACCCCCTTGTATTAAAGCGAAGTGCTGGCATTGTATCTGATGTCTCCCCCAGGGACCACTCACACAGAGAAACTCTAAGAGGACCGCGCCCAATTTAGACACGACTCTACAATCCCCTTAGTCATAAACCAAATGCCCAATAGTTGAGGTTACTTACCGGGACTGAAAAGTCTCCTGGCGTGCTCCTGGCTTCCTCAAATTTCACAATAGATACCAGAATTCCTGCAAACCGGCTCTTAAATACACCCGACCTCTCGTTCATACGAGTAAGATCATGGACATCGAAGGCAGTCTGTCAAATTTTATAACGGCCGCCATCTTGGAAGGGACTCAAACCTCATCCCCCAGTTTGGTAAAATATACCGATATGTCTTTGAAAGGGACTTCAAAAATGCCCCCACACTCCGATTGTATAGATTTAGTGATTTAATCCAGTATGGTTGTGATAGTATACTCGATATGGATCGTTAAAAATACTGGCCAAGGACATGTTAGCTATTATTAAAACATGCCACCTGCCACCATCTTGGGATGGACTGAGAGTCAGTCCTCCGATCTATGCGGAACAAGTTATCCAATTATGAAAGCACTCTTTCAGGTAATCCATTACAAATCCCTTATCATTGGTAGGCAGTTAGATGCATCATTTCTGTTTAAAGATTATATTCTTCAGTGACAAGCTATACTCACTCATCTTTATAAACCCTTTTCATCAAGTGGACCTAACACCTTTGACTTTCACAGATTCCCTTATGTTAATTTGCATCGCCGCCTCACTATGGAATGTACAGGGCAGAGAAATTACCGGTCTTTTTACCTTCTAGTCTCCTTTGCTAAAGAGTTCGATTTATTTTATTTATTTCTCCCATTCCTCTCGTGAATTGAGTCCTTGTCTAATGGTATTAAGATAGAGATATACCATTGCTCTCTAGCTTTCCTTTTGTCTTCCATGTTGCCCCTTCTTCTGTTCATGGTTACTTTTTCTAAAATGTACCATTCAAAATCAGTCTCTTTATGCCCCTGTTCTATATAATGTGCTACCAATGGGGCATTCAATTTCTTAGTTTTGATAGCAGATCTATGCTCTAGTAGACGTGTCCTCAGTTCTCGACCAGTCTCCCCCACGTAGGCATAGCCACAGGGGCATCTTAATAGGTAGATAACATTTTTGCTACAACAGTTGTTTAATGTGTGCGCCACTATGGTTCTGCCATTATGTTTCAGTTCTTTCGCCACTATACATTGTGGGCACAGAGAGCAGTTGCCATTTTATATCAGTGTATTGCCCTCTTTTTGTACTTACTCACCCCTAGGGAGTATGTGAAAACCCTTATCGCAAGTACATCGATACTGTGAGGCTAATGTGAGAAGGAAGATTCCACAGGGGAGAACACAGATTCCCCCAACATTTTAACTATCTTGGTGGGTAATACCATTGCATGATAAAAATGAAGAGCATGTCTGACTAAGGATGTAGAATGAGTAGGTCTGTTTGAACTGGCATGTGAATCACCATGGATGGAGCCGAAAATTTAAAATATAAATGTTCTTTGTATCTGTTTTATTAGTAAATTGTAATATGCTATATGATGTATATGATGTATCAAATGTAGATTTAGAAAAAAGACCCTAAATGCACTTTTTATGCAATGTTTTTTTAGATGAATGTGTTGGGAGACACTGAAATATATTTGTAAGCCTGAAGAAGGTGGTGGATCAGACTATACCACCGAAACGCGTCGCTTTGTGTTGAAAAGGCACCCAAACAGTACCGGTTCTACCAGGAGAAAAGAACTTTCTAAAGTGTTGAATCAGGGCCAATAAGTTCTGTTGTTGATACTTGGTGTGCTATTTTGACCCATCGGGTTTTGATGTCATTATTGCTTGTGATATTCTCCCATGTTTTCTGAAATGAGTTGTTTTTAACTTGTATGAATATTTTGATATATATGATGATACATATGTTTTTAAATCTTTTTTATATTCATTGAATTCTAAAAGGATCCTGTTAATAAAAACATTTTATATTGTATTTTTGGTTTCTATTCAACTATTGGTGATTAGGTTGTGTGGGTATGAAAGTAGTGTGTATTTGTATGCTCAAAAGAAACCCAAAGGGATTTTGTTTTTGAAATCGACACTATAATTCCCCCCTGTTTTCCTCCCAGGAGGAACAGCATTGGCAGAGTCCATGACATTAATTGAAGCATTCCATTGTTAATATCAGTGAATGTGATGTCCATGTACACCCTGATATTTGCACGCATAAGAACATCAGTTCCAGTAAATGCAATGTTGATGTGCACCATAATCTATGCATGCATAACAATGTCAATACCTGTAAAAACAATTTAGATGTACGCTATGACAAATGTATGCATAATAATGACAATATCTGTAAAAATTATATCAATGACCGCCATGTTATATGTACATGTAATAACAAACTCATATCATTGCTGCCGAATTCACCCAACATGACCTTCCCATGAACACTGAGTCAGTGATATGTGGTCAAGCAGGCCCTGCGACAGTGATAGGTCACAGGTGGGTTTTCACTTAGCCCGAAGACAAACGCGCGAACAGGGAAAACACTAATCGATCCCACAGATAGGCAGTTACACCAGAAACAGGTCCATGGAGATTTGCCTCAATAAAACACGTTTGGCCAAAGGCCCACGTTCCCAAAAATACCACAAAGTCAGATGCCACATGAAGTTAGGAACACTCAGCAAATCAGAACACAGCATGCACAACACACGTAGTGATCACGCGCTCCCAAGGCGAACATCTGGAAACATACACACTGGCCCAAACTTGCTCTCCCCAAGGTCGTGAGCCACCTATGTCCCCTTATCATACAGTTGTATTTATGGTTTATGACCAGGCCCGGATCTACTTGCTTTCTAAGAATGTGAAATCATTGTTATTGTACCTCACAAGCTGTATATATTTCCGGCCAAAACTTCTGTACATTGAGACTGTCTTCAGACACGACTTAATCAATGCTCTCCCAGCCACTGCATTTAATTAAACCAACTTGTTCCTGTTTTGCCAAACGCCTCTTGTCTTTTCATTTTTTCAAGGTAATCCATATCCGAGCAACACCATTCATCACTTTTTTGTATACTTTTAACTTTCTAAAAGGTCAATTTTCAGAATTGTGACTTAAAACCCAACTTTACCATTAAAATGGACTGTAATTGCAATTCTTTGACACCAAAATTGACCTGTGTACCTGCTCCAAATTGAAAGTTGCCTCTTATTAAATGTAACAAGGAAACCTAATGTTCTTCCATGGGAGTTGTAGGCCTTGCAGGGCTGAAAAATGAATTTCAGAGTTTTTTTACACTACCAAGACATGTAAAACTTAAAAGTACATGTCCAACTTTTTAAATACACTATACCCTGCCCTCTGGGCTGTTCATGGCCTACCCTAGGGTGACTGGTATGTATTAACAAGCATTGGAAAAGCCAATAGGTCTCTGCAATCCAAGAGCTATAGGCATTGGCAATGTAAATGCATATGTGTACGGCTCTAGGGCTGTTTTTAATAATATACATAAATAAATTAACATTGCCAATGCCTATTGCTCTCAGATTGCCGAGATCTATTGGTTTTGCAAGTGCTTGTTCCTGTTAGGGACTGCCATGGACAGCCTGCCAGTGGCAAGTGGGAAGCAATCCAAGTGATCCCCATGTACTAGGAGGAAACTCTCTATGTGTCAGTGCCATTTTTTTCACCAAGAACAAACGTTAATTTCGGGTTTGACAAAAAAAGTGTGCACTATGGGGCAAAACCAAGATGGCATTGCTCAGCAAATGTCTCTGCCTTCTGAGAAACTGCTGCACTGGTGGGTTCACAGAGGGCAAAATTATTCCTGCCAGGCAGGTGGGTAGTCCTTAACATGTTGGGGGTTCTCTGCCAGGAGAGCTGAGGGTATGGTCTCTACTGACTTGGCAGGCTGCAGGGAGGTTTGCCAGGCTATAAATGAACCTATTATTCTCCTATCCTTCAAATGCTTAAGCAGAGTGCGCATTACTTCTACATCCACCTCTAGTGCCAACCAACAGAACCTCTGCCAGTATAAACTTTTGTTGCACACCTGTGACATGCCTTGCCTCATAGATAATATGCCTCATACACCCTAATGCAAATATTCAGAGTAGCCTTAATACATTCTCTTCCTTGGACCATATGACAAACTATTCACCCCTAAAAGCAGGCGACTGTCTTCAACATTACCTAGAACGACCTTGTGAAATTGGGTGCATGGTCCCTGTCAGCACAGCTGCGCTGCCTGTGCACCCTCATTGGATGTGCCACTACAGACCAGGGCAGTTTGCCCAATGGCAACACAGGCACAAACTTTCAGATTTGTTGTCTGCACTGGCGAGCATGGATAAGTTTCAACCCGCTGTTCCCTCTTTTGCTCTGAGTAAAACTGACCTGCTTTTGTTGAGGGAATCAGACCTCCACAGTGGGATATGGTCAGAAAGTCCATCCCTTGCATGGTAGTAGCTGAAGGTTGTTGGTATCCTCTGCTCCACATTTCAAAGAGCACCCTTGGGGTGGACCAACTGAACCCCAACTTTCATGTGGCACATAGTTAATGCGCTGCCTGTGAGAGCACCCTTGTGGGCTATTTAGCATGGCAGTATAGGCCATTGCCCCAATCAACATATGCACTATACATAGCAAATAAATAAGTAGGGTGTACCAGTAATAGCAAAAAATCTGGTCATGCTGAAAAAGAAAAACTGAACATGTTGGCATATTTGTTTATTCGGCAAGAGACTATGTTGTTGATTGTAAAAAATTGTAAAGGCAGCAGGGAAAGCATGCAGTTCCCTTTGAGCTTCCAGAAACATGCTAATATGCTGTCATAGTTCTTTGCGGTTTGTGTAACAAACTGTTGTTTCACAATTATTCCTTCGCCAGCCACATACTTTGAAAGCATTGTGATCTAAACTTTAAGCAACACATTTCTGGGATGAGCGAAAAAGACACTGGTCGTGGGAAGGACAAAACATCTGACATATACATCATGTGCATGTCCCGCGGGAAGCCGCGAAAGGGGACAGGGCATGTTTCTGTGACTATCATCATTAGATAGTGTTGTGTACTGAGTGCAAATTTAGTCACCTTTATTTTCTTTTCCAAAGAATAAAGACTGCTGTGGTGAGGCCTGTGCCCACGAGCTCCAGTAGTCTTTTCACAGTACTTCAGGCTACTTCATTGTCCTTTACTAGAGCATTGTTCAGTCCACTCTTCACCCTTATCTTCCCCATTGCATTAGCTGCAATTTTACATTGAAGGAAGTGGAAATAAAAGCACTTATCCACATAGACATACAAAGTCTGCTTGTGGTGTAAGTTGCTGCTCATTTAAGAACACTATTATCAATCATTAAGCATGGGTTAAAAATACCCCAAGTCTAACCTGGATCTTTTATCAGTGGCAGAGACGATCACTTTATCTTTTAAGTCCTAAGTCTGGGGAGAGGGAAGGATCGATAATCACCATTTCCTTTTGCCTTGGTCATTTGTTTCATATTTCGATTGCAATAATGAAAAACAGCAGAGCCAGAGAAAAGTCCAATGAAAACACGTAATGGCAGAGGCAAGGAGGGTGGGTGGCTGCATTGAGTCTAGGGTGGGGGAAGGGTGGTGCGGGAAGGCGGCGGGTGTGAGAGGGCTGCTCTGCAATGTGGAAACTCAGCTCTTCTCATGCAGGGGAAGCAGAGCAACTGAAGCTAGAACGGGAGGGGGAGGTGCCTCAGCAGCCTGAAGTAAGGAGGGAGGAGACCCATGTGCATGGGCTATATTTATTCTTAAAAAGACACTTGGCACTAATGAGAACACTAGCGCTCCTGAGGAGGGATTCTAAAGGAAGCAAAAAGAAGTTCCTAAATTGATCTTAAAATTAGGGATAGTGCAGGGATACTGTACTTGGTAGCTGCTCTTGGGGAGGGGAAAACACAGGAAGAGGCATGGCAAATAGATGCCATCGACAAATGTGGAGAAAGACTGGGAGATTGACGATTGAGCCAGCAAATGGAAAGCCTATGGGCAAGCTGAAGCCCACAAAGAAGATACAGAATGTCTCTTTCGAGACAGCGCATGCACCCCATCTGATTCCAAGACCTAAAAAGGATGGTTTGGGCCTGTCAAAAGCTTTATATTGCCAGGTCGAAATAGCAGTTTAAGACTGCACACACAGGCTGCAATAGCACCTGAGACATGCTTCACAGGGATAAATAATTAAGTAGTTGGCACACCCAGTGCTGCAGGCCTACTAGTAGCATTTACTTAATAGGCCCTGGGTACATAGGGTACCACTTTACTAGGGACTTAAAAATGAATTAAATGTGCCAATTGGGTATACGGCAATTCTACAATGTTTAGGGGAGAGAGCACAAGCCCTTTCGCACTGGTTAGCAGTGGTAAACTGCAGAGTCCTAATGCCATCAAAATTGAGATCAGCAAAAATAGGAGGGATGAAGTCAAAATTTGGGGGGAAGAAGATCCTAAGGCTGACAGGTCTACAACTGCACAACAGTGTTCCATGCACATTAGAAGATGTTTACTCAATCTGGGCCAAAATAGATAAAATCCATCACATGGGTAGTTAAACCTGAAGAAGTATGCAAAAAGTCCATGCCAGCAGATATGACACCGTTGGGTAAAAGGGGGCAGTATGGTCTCCTCAAATGGAAAGGGCTTTCTGTGACTCGTACACAAGAGCAGTCGGGCTCCAGTCAGATTCCCCTTTTCCGTGCTTCAGTATTTCATTATGGAAACACCTTTGAAAACCGAACTAGAATAATACCGGTCAATGGCTGGTCTTATTCATGGGTGATTCATGACCTCACTCCTCTTGGCACTATAAAGACACATTTTCTGAAGGAAAGCAATGAGACAGTGGGTGAGACACATTTCCTTTGGGCACAGCATGTACAATCTGTTTTGAGTGGCTAGACAGAACCAACCTGTGTCCTTGATAGGGGAGTCCCCACTCCCTCAGCACTCATCCCCACTCACATTTCATAGTTGGTGGAAGATACCTTCGGGAGAATTTCATGTTCTGGGTATTGGACTCCTTTGGCACATTATTTGTAATGATAGCCCATAGGTGTATGATGATGTCTCGTATTATGGCAATTCGACTTACAAAAAAATGGACCAACCTAAAAGGAAGAAGAATCAAGTCTTCATTTTGATGGCCATAACCGTGCTTGGCAGGGAGTCACTTTGGAGCCTCAAATATTGGTGAATAGCCAATCCGCATCACTCTTGTCTATTTCTATCAGCCAAGTTGGAAGGTAGGCAGGGGAAGGCGAGGTAATGAAGGTGGCTTCAACACAGATGTTTCCAAACCGATAGTTTCCAATCCTTGCCCTTTCCACAGCCACTCAACAGCAATAGGAGGCTTTGAAGGTTGAATGACCAGTCATGGGTTCAACCATATGAGATCATCCAGGTTCAAAAGGTGAGTGATGTCACTTTCCTCTCTATGACATTTTAAGATGTACATGTAGGTATTCCTGAAAGTCTGCGACAATCACAAGTCTTAGAATTCATTGAGAGTTCTAGGAAATTTGAAAATGTACTAAAATATGAGGGCTTAAAACTGGTAAAACATATTGCTTTTGTAGTACATCGGCCCTCAATGTTCAGATGAAGGGGGAGGGTTCCTACATAAACATAGCAAAGCAGCTGAGAATTATTATGGATTTGGATGTAGACCTTGCCAGTGAATGCCTGCTTTGACATTTTACTGCTTTCAAACTTTCACATTCAATGAAAGATATTACTGGGCTTTCTTGCTTTTTCTCAGTCTCACATCAAAGCTGATTAACATTTCTAGGGCCCTGCTGACTGATGCAAAAAACACACTCTCTGACACTTTTCTAAAGGTCTGTCGCTATTCAATTTTGATTTATGATATAATATTGGATAAGTCGAAGAAATCTAGACGATATTAGTCTCACACAAACATTAAAATGTACCATGACAATAATGTAGAGAATAAGAACAAACCGTGGAAAAGTGCATTTCTTAAATGTGTAAAAACAAATGTGCATCTTATTAGTCGACAGAACGCTCCTATTTTCATTGTGCTTACATGACTAGGCATCATATATTTTTTCTCTCTTCCCTCTCCTTCTGACTCTTTTTAATAAAAATGCCTTTTAGAACTACTGATTTATTTCATGATTTAACTGTAATACGTATCATTATCAGAAAATGTTCTGATTCAAGAAAATATGTTTCTTTTTTCCCACACTCCATATGATTTCATGGAATTTAAATGAGTTACCTGATATGTGTTAATAAAAAATAACGGGGCATATTAGCAAGGGCCTTATCGCCGCTTTAGCGGCACTTTTTGCCGCTAAAGCGGCGATAACTTTTCCGTCTTATTAGCAAGGTGTCGCTAATCGCTGTTAGCGACGGTTCCCATGCGTTAACAACCGTCTCAAATATCGCCGGGCATCGCTGCAAAAAATATCGCTAATGATATGCCAAGTAGGCGTTCCCTACCAAAATAACAGGAAAAACGTCGCTAACCCTGCATCGCGATATTAGCAATGAAGGCTGCGACCCGCGAAGCGATAAAAAAGCACGCTAAAGCCCCTTAGCTGGGGATAAATAAGAACTGCTCAAACCAGTTCTAAAAACTGAAAACTGGAGATAAAAGGAGGCATAAAAGGAGACTAGCCCATACAAACAGCTGAGGGCCCACAGACGCCATGGAGGCACTCATCATACAGCTCGGAGTCCCACGAAGGCAACAGCCACCTCCCCCAGGACCACCACCGAGGCAGCGCCGAGAGACGACAGCGGCCACAGCGCAGACGTCTCATCCTTGGTGACCTGACCCCAGAAGATGTCATTGCCCACTACAGGCTCAAAAGGACCTCCATTGAGCACATCCTGAACCAGATAGCTCACAGGCTGACGGCACAAACACAGCGGAGAACCAATATCCCACCACAGACCAAGCTGCTGGCTGTGCTGCATATGTTGGCCTCAGGGACATTTCAACCAACAACAGCTAGAGTCGGAGGAGTTTCCCAGGCATCTTTCTCAATATTCCTCGCAACTGTCTTGGATGCCATAATCAGCCTGATACCCCAGGAACTCCACTTCCCCAACACCATGCAGGAACAGCTTGAGACCAAGCAAGGATTCTATGCCATAGCCGGATTCCCACAAGTGTTGGGTGCAATAGACTGTACACATGTCACATTAGCGCCCCCTGCGGACACTGCACATGTATACCGCAACAGAAAGCACACCCACTCCATGAATGTGCAGGCAATAGTGGATCATCGTGGACTGTTCACCAATGTCGTTGCCAAGTTCCCAGGCAGTGTGCATGATTCATACATCTTCCAACAGTCCATCATAAACCAGCGCTTCCAGGATGGGACATACGGAAATGCAGTCCTAGTTGGTAAGTACCAATACAACATATCCGTTGCCTAAACATTACACACATGCAATTAAGAAATGTGCTAAAGTCCACATCCCAAATTCACATACAACATGTCAAACAACATCCGCACATACCAGACACACCAACACCAGAAAAGGGGGAACCATAGCATGACATGTCAATGAACCCAATTAAAGGGTCAATATCCCTGAACCCCCAAGCAAATGAGGGGACATGTGGGAAACATGCATGTGCGACGGAGACAGATGACTCATAATGAAAGTAGGAACACAAGTCCCACTGTGCATGTGTCGTGCTGGACAGGTGGGATGAAGTACACATCAGATGTGAATATGTTGCCACAAAGTGAGTATATGTATCCCAGCTGGACGGCAAGGACTGTGTGGGACCCAGTTGCACACGACAATGTTGGGAACCATGTGAAGGCACCATGCGTGATGTAGATGCAGGTGAGCCAGCTGCAGGCCACCATGTACACCTGTAGGTACATGTAGATGGAGGTAGAAAATATATTGCCCATGTACCTAGGTTAGCGGTTTGGACACCTGGAGACAATGGCCCACAAGGTGAGCACACATGATGAATGTCATGTCACCAAGAGGCAGGGCCATGTATACCCTGTGGAGTGCACCCCCCAGCAGCAGAACAACAATGTCATAGACACAGGAAACCCACATGGATTACCAGTCAGGCGTGTGGGTGTATTGTTAATTGTGAATATGATCATCTGGTCAAGGTCACTGGTGTACACCAAAAATATCACAAGGCCTGCACCATCCCCACCACATGTGAACACAGATGCACCAGCCAAGTCAGATGTTGGTGCAGGACAAGGTGGCCTGAAGTGCCTGCTGTATGTATCAGCAAAAGACACAAAATTGATGGACGGAATGCAGAACAAATCAAAACATTCACCCCCAGTCAAGAGATCTGGAGTTAAATCCATCATTCTTTTGCTCACCATGCCACCCCAGTTTAAACCTGGCCATATGCAAATCAGTCTTGACCCTGTGCCTCATGGGAACAGTCCAGCCCGAACTGCCAAGCCAGGTCCTCCCTGGACCGGAAACAAGCATCCTAGGACCGGTTTCGGGGTTTCACCCCTCTTCAGCCAGGATAGCTTGATTCCAGTGGCACAGTGAGCCCAGGACCCACGTCTGGGCATACCTGGCGCACTTAGGGCGAGAAAGCAAAAGACACACAATTGATGGACGGAATGCAGAACAAATCAAAACATTCACCCCCAGTCAAGAGATCTGGGTTAAATCCATCATTCTTTTGCTCACCATGCCACCCCAGTTTAAACCTGGCCAATGATGAGGGGTGAAACCCCGAAACCGGTCCTAGGATGCTTGTTTCCGGTCCAGGGAGGACCTGGCTTGGCAGTTCGGGCTGGACTGTTCCCATGAGGCACAGGGTCAAGACTGATTTGCATATGGCCAGGTCTAAACTGGGGTGGCATGGTGAGCAAAAGAATGATGGATTTAACCCAGATCTCTTGACTGGGGGTGAATGTTTTGATTTGTTCTGCATTCCGTCCATCAATTGTGTGTCTTTTGCTGTATGTATCAGTCACAAAATGGGATAAGGGTGCATTCACACTTTGAGAGACATGTATTGAAACACATGGACATGTGCTATTGCTGACAACTGCAGTGTCGTTGATGTTGCTGTCGATGGTGGTGTGTAGCATCCACATGGTGATTGAGCATCACCAACTCAGTGGTGGCCTGCATGTATTCAACGGTGGTTTGGGGTACAACAACAAGGTCATGTGTGTAAGTTGACAACATCTGTGCCTTAACTGTGCCTGATGAACTAGACTTAGTCCACACATGGAAATAACCACATATCCAGTCGTAAAGCACCTGGTCACACCACCGGTGTCTCCCTGTGTCAATAGCAAAATCACCAATGGCGGAGAGAGGCAGAAGATACATATTGCATGTCTGCCAGTTCCAGATGCCTGGTCTGAGAAGCCTAGGGGCATATTTGCACTAACACAATAGCAGCAACTGCAGCAGCCCTCTGCAGCTAAAGTGGCGGAACATTCAAGGCTGCTCTCGCCAATAAGCCACAATGTATATAGCCTTGTCTGCAAGGCAGCTGCACATGGATCCATGCTCAGCACCACTGGTAAAGAGATACAATGTGTTGTACATACAAATCACAAGAAATCCAACCCCATCCCCACATCCCTGAATCTCCACTCCATTACCAGCAGCTAACCCACTGATTTGCAAGTACACCAGGGCATATAAGGTGACATCAGTGTCTGTTTTAATGTCTGACTCCTAATGGCCAGAAAGCGATGACAGAAGCACATTGACTGAACTACATCCTCATTCCCACAGGCACTCCGGGAACATTGAATAAGGCTAATGTGACAACAGACGATGTTTGGTAGGCCAAGTATTAGGTGAGCCGTTGTAATCAAACTAACATGCAGTCACCATAGTGGTGAAGTGTGATGTCCCAAAGTAAAAGACATTACTGCAATCAATCAGAGATGTGAACACAGCTTGTACTACATATTGCCAACCCCTGATAGGAAGTAGGGCCAGGACCGTCCTCCGTATCAGCAGAGTTCCAAAACATGTCACCGTCATGCACAAAATGTGGCCCCCATATGTCTATTAACTGTGAAGCCATGTCCAAAAGTAGTTGAACACTGGTGAGGGATGTGGGAGTTGGCCAAGCGTATGAGGCTACCAGGCAGATCTCCATACCATAGCTGCATCTCCTACTATCAACACCTCTGTTCAATTGCCATCAAGTAAAAGGCATTGATTATCCATCCATGCAGCAACTAACTCCATACACTGGGAAAATATGTTGGTGTGATGTCTGGGTTTTGAAACAGTCCAATGATAAGCTGAGTATCATCAGCATATGAGCCAAATGAAACCAGTGCTCCGCCACTATGCTGGTCAGTGGACCCATATAGTGAGCAAACAACATGGGGACCCATATTGAACCATGAGTTAAGCCACGTAGGATGTGAGATCACCTAGAAGAGAATGTGGCATGCAACCCTTGTACGCCTTTTGATGTCAGGAAAGAACTCATCTAACTCTCCGGACTAGGGTCCTGACTCCACTTGATTCCAGTCCATGGAGCAGGAGTTCATGATAGACGGTGTCCAATGCTGTACTGAGTACCAACAGGAACTTAGCATCCTACTGAGCCTCGTCTGCACATTGTCGCAGTGGCCCAGTAGCCACCAACAACACTGTTTCTGTGGAGTGTGCAGTTTAAAAATAAAAAAGTGATATGTGTAGTAGGGCATTGTCATTGCAATAGTTGTTGATCTGTTACTCAACTACTTCCCCAGCTACTAAGACCGTGAACTTTACGGAGCCAAATGGGATGCTAAACCACCTGCACATAATGGTCCATTTGATGATGGTTTCCAAATACAAGGGCCATGGCCTGTTACCGTTCCCAGGGTACTGTTACAAATTGGAATGACCCGGAGATCAGAACCGACCCCAATGTCAAGCTGATGTGCCCTCCCAGTATCAGAAGTTCAGGTAGTGCTGGATCCTGCGTTGAGCCTGATTTCAAAACAGTTGCTATCCAACTCACGTCATCTTGTGCTAGTACATCAAGATTGTGTAAGGTAACTCCTTTGCCTGCTATACCCATAGTGGTTCCTGTACCCATGCCCTGGTGATCCTCCAGAGCAAAGCTGTCCCCAATCCATGTCACCTTCCCTGGAAACAACTTGGCCAACGGGTCACAGGACTCATCTGATGTATGAGTGTGCCCTCTGAATCTCACATATCATTGGAATGATCATAGTAACAAGAAAATCTATTTTAGATGAGTAGTCAGCCACATCACTTCCCATGCTATGAAAGGTGCAGCAAATTTCCGGAATCTGTCCCTAATCATGTCATGGCCCTTGCTTGTACCCCTCATCAACAACAAACCAATAGTGCATAGGCCACGTGTGTCTCAGCTGTAAGCATCTGTGTAAGGGCAATAGTAAGGTACAGTTCAACCAGGGTGCAGAGCTGGTGGCCATACTGGCATTTACAGTTGTCCATGGTGCTACCTCGGTGACTGTCTCCGTTGACCAGGTCCCTACTTGTCTGTTGGCTATGTCACTGTCCACACACAATATGGCACCATTGTATCGTGAAGCCAGTGTAAAGTAGTTATGAATCAAATCCGTGCAAATCATGTGTTTCACTGTCCAAGTGGATTAGCATGTTGGCACAACTCGACGTGCGATGAGAAGCGGGATCATATGGTGTTCGGACATTGTAACTGGCAAAGAGCCACCTGATCCAATTTCTGACATGTCACCTATGATTAGACCCTGGAAATAGACTGCTTGGTATGTGGGAGCATAGTCTCCTTTGTGTAAAGTTGAGTATCATGAGCTCATTACCTACTGTCAATACCTCAGATTCCGCAACCTCATCAAAGTGCATGTAGGGATCCCCTAATTTGAAGAAAATATTGTGTTTGAAATCTGTATGGATCACTGATTACACTTGGCTCATGAAATAACGATCCCCAATTTTAAATCGTGTCTTTTTAAAATAGCTGGGTTCAAAAATTGACACAAAGCAACAATTAGCTTGTTTCCCAAGCCCTAATTCGTAGATAGATGGGCGATTGGCCAATGGTATATTGGCTTTGGAGCCAACAAATAAAATAGCCATGTGTTGAAGCATTGCAGCCCAATAATAAAATAAAAAATTAGGTATAGCTAGACCTCCTTTACATTTTGGAAGAATCAGCCATTTGGCTGCTCTTCTAGACCTCCGATAGCCCCATAAAAACCTTGAGCATACCCTCCCAATCTTTGAAAAATGAAAAGACGAAAACTCAAGAGGGATGGTCCTGAAAATATACAAAAACTTAGGTAAAATCAGCATTTTTAGCACATTACTCCTCCCAATCAGAGATAAGTGTAAATGATCCAACCTCTCAAGTTGTTTGTTGGTGTGAAAGCTGCATTTAAGGTGTGGAAACAAATTCAGCGTAAATTTATGATTCCGAATCTTAATGCTTATTCCCCATTGGAGACTACACTATCATTACCACCAATTTTTCGGGATCAGATTACATCTCAATGGGGGAAAAAGGGTATCCAAGTAATGGGGGATCTTTTTTGTAAAGGACAGATTATATCTTATGCTACTCTGCAAGAACAGTATGGGTTGAAAAGAGGGGATTTTTTTAAATATTTACAAATTCGGAGCTTCTTGGGGGGCGCAAACTATAGATTAGCTTATGATTTTGATAAAATACCCCTGGTTGAATTACTGCAAAAAAAAGTCGGATGTGTAAGATATATGCTATTTTTCTCAACTCATGTCCTGATGATTTGACAGCTCAGTCGGAAAAGTGGGCTAGGAAGGTGGGGGGGACTGAGACCGAGATTGATATTGAATACTCTTTGTCATTAGCAGATCAGATTTTGATTACGGGGAACTTAAAGAGCCAACATTTCATGACAATTTTTGATCTATATTATACTCCGGCGAGGATTGCTAAATGGGGGGCACAAGGGGAGTAAAATGTAGTAGGTGTAATTTACATGCAGCCGACACATTACATATGTTTTATTCATGCCCAAAATTAACAGACTTTATTTATGGTATTGAAAGATTTCTTTCTTCTACTTTAGGGTTTTCAGTATCTATCAATTCTACCCTCTTTATTTTTGGTGTAGGTAACGGTAGTACAAATAACTGGCCAAGCGCGGTGTCTGAGTTTGTGTTTATTGCTATGGCCATTGCCCGACTATGCATAACTTCTCAATGGATTAATATTGATCCACCAACCTTCATAAATTGGCGGGCACGCTTATTTGCAGCATATAATATTGAGTCTTCAATTTATAAATTAAAAGGGCGGAGGAAAAAAAAAAAGGGGGCAAAGTTTGTGGGCACCAATTTCGGATGTTTTGGACGAATAATTAGGTTGTGTATTGTTATAATTTGATTATTTGATTTCATTGTGCTCCATGTATGTATAATTATGGTGTTTGTGTGAAAACAAAACAGTAAAAAAAAAAAAAAAAAAAAAAATTAAATAATGATCCCCAGGGCCCGGGAGGAGGCAAATCAGGAGGCATGCCATGGTGTCATTGTCAGTGACGGTGAGTGTGGAAAACAAACCTTCACATTTCCCCCGGTCTGCTACTCACATTTGCCATGTCATCGATAGTTTGTTGAGTATTGCAATCCAAAGGCATCCTTGTACTACCTGATACTGCCTTGTGATCACATAGCCTTCGGGCACAGCATCAAGGATGCCAGGGTGGTACAATTGCTAAACAAAATAACTGTAACAAACGTGGTATCCGGGGTCTTGTCACTTGAGTTCCGTGTGGTTGACATCTTGCTGTGTGGCCATGGACTGACAACTCAGCAGGAGGAGGTACACGTCGCCACCCTGTTGTGTGACCCTAATAGAGTGGAGCAACTCCTTGTAGCAGTGTCCACAAAGAGAAGTCTCAATGTTGTGAGAAGTTGGCCTGGCATATGCTGTCCACTAATTATAGTGGGCACCTTGCACCAGTCCAAACAACCCCTTATTGGAGATAGGTTAAAGACAACCTCTATTGAAAGCTATCCTAGTGGTAGCTATGGAGAGCAGCCTTCAGGCTAAGTCTTGAAGGAATGTAAAGCAGCTTGTTTTACCAGTCTATAATCTCTTGAGTGATCAAATGAAAGAGCACCACACCAGGTATATATTCAAAATATATGTATTTATTACTAAACACACCCCTCTAGTCTCTTTATGAGGCTAGAGTTCGAAGTACATAAGTTATAAGATATTAAATCACAGTAATAGCACAAATACACGTTGGGGCCTAGGGGCGTACCAAACCATATACCAATAAAGTGGTATGCGAACCACGACTGAACTAGACACTAGGCCTAGAGCCTCTAGAAGTGCTTGGACCCCAAGGAACCACCCAAGGTAGTGACACAGGGGACCCACGGGAGATGCGTGCAGTGTAAATACACAACCGCGATACGCCGTTAACTTCTATGGAGAAAGTCGGGATCGGGAAAATAGAGGAAAGGGACACTTAAAAGAGGACTAGGACAAAACCCTTTGAGATCTAGGACTTTGAAGAGTCTCTACCCACGGGAGCACCGGAGTACTCGTGTTACCTCACCCAGGGAAGCCGGGTGCATAGGTGCCTTTCGGGGTCGGGTTTCGTCGTCGATTCGAATGGCGATCTGCTGCAAAGTGCTGCTGGCGGCCAAGAGAAAAGTGTCCGGGTGGATCCAAGAGTGGATCGGAGTTCTGGTGAACCTGAAAGCAGAGGGGACAGAGTCTGGGTCACTAGCCAGTGACCAGGAAGGCGATGGACAGATGCCCACCGATGTCGAGTGCTTCAGGTGCATTGACGGTCATCTTGACTCTTCAGCCACGAGGTCCAGGAGGCGTTGTCGGCGACCAGGAGCAGGATTCGGGCTGGTACACGATGTCTGTCGAGTGCTGAGGTGTCGGTGACCGGATTGGACCCAACAAGCCTTGGCAACGGCAAGTCTCGAGTAAGATGTAGATCGTCGATGGTGCAGACCAGCAAGGTCTGTGGAACTCACCCAGCGAGGGTAAGTGAGGGCAGGCCTGGAGCAACCAGGATGCCAAGTAAGAAAAGGATTGGCCTTCGTTAAGGGCTACTAGCCAACGGGCTAGCGACTGCAAAGGAGCCTCGTGACGCCGCACGTGGAGCTGGCTTACAGGACACTCGTGGAGTGGGGTCCAGTGATCTTCGGTGCAGGTGGTGCTGGAGGCTAGGGCTACTCGGAGCCCAAAGCACGACTTCTTGGGAGACCCAGAAGAGGATGCACTTGCAAGTGTGCTCGGTGTCCAGGGGTCATGGTCTCAAGTCACCCACGATAGCCACGGGCCTCAGCTTTGCTGGGGACTCAGGGTAGCCTCGGGGAAGTCTGAGAATCCACCTCTGATGATGCGATGACTTCGGCGTCCGACGGGAGCTTCAGAAATGCGAACCGGACAGATGCTTCTTTGGTGCCTGCCAAGCAGGGGAGTCACTCCTTGACCCCAAGGGAGATTCTTCAGTCCTCTAATCTTGTCGTAGAGCGTCGAAGGTCCAGGATTCAGTTTCAGAGTTTCGTCCCGGTATAATCTAATCTTGCTGTGGCAAGAGTTCCCCATTTTAACCAGTAAAACAGGGAGGGACTAACTCTATGACCCCACCTATGGGAGGGTCAAGGGAGGGGTGGCTACACCCACTTCCCTTTGTCCAGTTTCGCGCCAGAGCAGGGGCAGGTAGCCCCTGAGCTGGTTTGAACTGGCATATGCACAGAGGAGCCTTTTGCTCCCCCAGTGCAGGACTTCAAAGCACTCTAAGAGTGCACCCACCCAGCCCCAATACACATTATCCTGTCTGGGGAGGTGGTCACACCTCCCTGCAACAGGAAACCTATTGTCCAGGCCTCCCCTGCCGGAGTTTCGTCCAGCAGCAGGAGGCCAGACTTGTGTCTGTGGCAGCAGCATCCATTTTGTGATGCCAGGGCTTCAGAAAGAAGTTACCGGGTAAGCCAGAGTTAACATGTCTTTCCCTCTAGAAGGGTGGAATGCTACCCCGCCGCCAGGATTGGTGGGGGGTAGTATTCCAAGATGTTTGACACCAAACACGACATGTTTAGGTGCAGCCATTCCAAAGTTAGCATTTTACCGCGAGGATATAACGCGCTTAAGAGTATATGGTCAGGCTGCACTACAAACAGCATCAGAGATGGTCTCCGAACGCTGCAGAGGGGCCCTGCTCATGCAGGGGCACCCTCTCACATAGGAACCATGCACTCTGCCTTTAGGATTGATAAGGCCTGCATTAGGAGTGACTTATAGGTTTATATGTGTGTATGTATTTAGTGATATAGGTAACCTATATCACAGTAAGGGGTGCATGCACCACCTTACCCAGGCTGCAGTAGCATACCTGTGGTGTCAGTTTGGATGGCCTTCCAGGGGTGGCACAATACATGCTGCAGCCCCTGGTAGGCCTCTGAGGTACCTATGCCCTTGGTACATAGTATACCATATACTAGGGACTTATAAGGGCACTCCAGATTCCAATCAGAGATGTGCCTAAGGCACATGGAAACCATTTTACCGAGAAAGCAGATAGACTGGGGCCCTGAATAGCAGGATCCCAGTCCAACTAAGTCATAAACCAGCAAAACACCATAAAAAAAGTGGGGGCAACCATATAGTCAGATTCCACCTTCCTACAAATGTCTCCCTGGATCCATTGCTCACATCGCTTCCTAAAAGTTGGAGTCTAGCTCTACAGAACATCAGCTGTGCACGGAATACTTTGTTTGGGTGTTTGACCGGCAGGGGTCTTGGGCCATGGTGTTGGGTGGGTACAGCTGTGCGTCAATGGTCTTCCCATGGCCACGCATGACAAGATGTCAAAGGTGTGCCCTGGTGTGTTGTGACGACCCTGGTCAGCCGGATGTCATCCAATATGTCACCATGTGCAATGTATGTTGAGTGGTCAGGGCATATGATATGGACGCCAAGCCCGGAATGAGCACGTAGTCCAGGGAGTAGATGTTGTTGTGTCCGATCCTGTTGATGTGGTTGGTGAAGCGTCCCTGAACCCAATGGTGCTGGCATGTGAGGGGCTGCTAACTGTTCATATTCTTTGTTAGCATGTGACTGGAAACAGCATGTGATGTGTGTCGCCGCAGGCCAGCCAGCAGCAGCTGCACAGAATGTCTACTGTGTTTTGTGTGCCCCATTGCACCATACCATGCCAATGTCAATTACTGTGCGGATGGACCATTACTGTCAGATGGGAGTCGAGCCACTCATGTTACCTAGCAGTGCACTCAATAGTTTTAGCGTGGTGGAGGCAGTCACAACCAAGAGCCGAAATATTAACCAAACATGTATGTAAGCACCCTGAAGCAAAACATGGCCAACATGAGACAAAACATAACACCAATGACATGACATAAAACCATCTACATCAACAACACATCCAGCACAGCTAATGAAGTATTCTTTTTGCCCTCACATGTCACAGGGGACAGAGGTTATGCACTAAGCCCATGGATGATGACACCCCTCCGAAACCCCACCACCCAAGCACAGAGGCAGTATAATGCGGCACAAATACGCACCAGGTCCATTGTGGAGCGCACGTTTGGTGTGCTAAAGTCACGTTTCCGTTGCCTGGACATCTCAGGTGGCAGACTGCTGTACAGCCCAGCAATGGTCAACAAAATAATCATGGCATGTTGTGTGTTGCACAACATATGTGTGCGTACCAGAACACCATGGATTCAAGTGCCCGCACCACCAGAAGAAGAGGATGATGATGATGATGAAGAGGCAGGTCCAGCACACCCGTCAATGAATGCAGCAGGGACTGCCCGAAGGACCAGAATCATCAATAATTTCTTCAACTGAGTACAGAACATTGTGACCGTCTCCCTCAAATGTATGTCATAGCTGAATAACAACAAACCTGGAGTGTGTCAATAAAATGTCAAACACATATACCCTGTCTGCCTCTCACTGTCTGGCATGGGCTCTACCATAATATAAGGTGTACGTTGCCCAACATGTGCTAAGAAAAGTACACTACTCCATTGTACATGGGAATGTGTCCACAGTCCAGAGATGCTTTGCGGTGTGTAAAATATATAAGATGGTAGTCTACATGGTGCTACCTCAGCTAGCCAATGCAAATATGTTGTACCTTGTGACTACAAATCATGAAAACTAGGCTGTTGTGTGTGAAGATAATGTGAATGACAGTCTGCAGTCATTGCCAAAACAAAAGTCCGGTTTTGTGTGTGCGTACTGTGACCATTCCAGACAAGTGGCGTCTGAAATGGTAGTAGACATGCAGAGAGTGTGTGGAATCTGGCTAAGGATTACGGTGTAGGTGTGGAATGGGGTAAGAGCACCAAAGAGGGCATGTAAGCTATACAAATATGCAAATAGGGTGCAAAATGTAGATAATCAAGAAGAAGTGTGTGCGATGGCTCAAAATATCCAGACATGGTGTTGAAATGGGGCAATACATGAAAATAGCTTGTAAAAGTTGGCTAGGCATGAAATTAGGCCATAAAAGGTGGCCAAATATGACAGTAGGGTTTGCAATGGGGCAAAAGATGATAAAAATGCAGAAAATGGGGCTAACGATGGAAATAGGGGGTACAACGGGGCTACAGACGAAAATCAAACAATCTATCAAGAAATAACTCATAGAGTGCACTGCATACCTGCGAGGGTCTCAAGGCTATGGGGGGGAAAAAGGGGGGCGCCACTGGTCTGACTGCCAGGTCCTGAGTAGCCTCACGAAGGTCAGCAGGTCTTGGGTCTGCCGTAGGCTTAGTGGGAGGATGTTCCAGGTCTTGTTGGCGAGGTGGGAGAAGGAGCTGCTGCTGGTGGTCGTACTGCGGATGCGAGAGACGGTGGCAAGGTCGGTGGAGCAGATTTGGCGTTTGGGGATGTAGAAGGAGAGTCGTCTGTGGAGTTAGGCTGGGCTGGTGTCATGGAGTGCCTTGTGTGTGTGGATGAGGAGCTTGAAGGAAATCCCCTTGGTGACGGGGAGCTAGTGCAGGTAAATCAGATGAGCATGGCTGGGGCTCCCACGTAGAGGGCGTCTCCATGGTCGAGTCATCTACTGAGGAGTGGCACGGTGACTGTACTTCTTGTAACTGTCGGGATCCACCTGTAGATCATGTGGAGCATGCGGAGGGTGTTGATGCAGGAGGAGGAGACTGCGTTGACTTGCTTGGTCATGGAGAGTGATGAGTGGAGGATGACTCCCAGGTTGCGTGCGTGGTCGGTGGATGGTGTGGCTGCCCCCAGTGCTGTAGGCCACCATGAGTTGTCCCAGCCTGAAGGTTGTGAGCCGAAGATGAGGACCTCCGTGTTGTCCGTGTCCAGCTTCTGTCGGTTGAAGCTCTTCCAGTTGCCGACGGCCTGCATTCCTTCGTGGAGGTTGGATGTGGTGGTGAGGGGGTCCTTGGTGAGGGAGAGGATCAGTTGGGGGTTGTTGGCGTTGGGGATCATGTTGAGGTTGTGCAGTTGTGCGACGTGTGCGACCAGGGCCATGTAGATGTTGAACTGTGTAGGGCTGAGGGATGATCCCTGGGGTACGCCGCAGATGATCTAGGATGCCATGGACCGGAAATGGGGGAGGTGGATGGTCTGGGTCCTGCCGGGGAGGAAGGAGGTGGTCCATTCCAGGGCCATGTCTCGGATCCCAGCATCGTGTATGCGTGTGCGTAGTGTGCGTTGGCAGACAGGCCCAAAGGCAGCGGAGAGGTCCAGTAGGATGAGGGCCGCCGTCTCACCCTTGTCCAGCAGGGTCCTGATGTGGTAGGTTGCGGCAATGAGGGCAGTCTCGGTGCTGTTGAACCCTGACTGGGATGGGTCCAGGATGATGTTCACTTTGAGGTATCGGGTCAGCTGTCTGTTCATGATCTTCACGATGACCTGGGCCGAGAACAGAAGCAGGGAGATGGGCCAGAACTGTCTAAGGTCTCTTGGGTCCACCTTGGGTTTTCGGAGTAGGGCGTTGAACTTGGCGTTTTACTAGCTCTCTGGGAAGGTCGCGGTCTTGAAGGAGAAATAGATGGCGTTGCGCAGGTGGGGTGCAATGGAGCTGCTGACTGTGTTGAAGATGTTGTGCATGAATGTGTGTGAGTGGGAGCTGGAGTGGAATGTGCACATGCTCTTGATGGTGTAACCGATGTTCACGTTGGCCCAGGCTAGCAGGGTGTCGTGGTTGATGTAGTGTGGAGAGCCTGGTGTGCTGATGTCAGGCGGCGCTGTCTGGGTGTTGAACCTGTCGTGGATGTCTGCGATCTTGCAGTGGAAGAAGGTGCCGAGGGAATCGCACAGGGCTTGCGACGGCGGGATGTCGTTGGTGTTGGAGCAGGGGTTTTGAGAGTTCCTTCACGGTGTTGAGGAGCTCCTTGTTGTAGTGTGTGTTGTGGTTGAGGGGTTATTTGAGGGAGGTCCACCTGGCAGACATGATGAGTTGATGGTGTTTGTGGATGGCGTCTTTGTGGGCTGCGTGGCTGTCCGGTGTCTGTTCACTGTGCCATTCCTCACCAAATTTCCGGCTGGTTTGCTTGGAGGCTCTGAGTCCTGGGGTGAACCAGCTGCCTCGCTTGCTGGTGTCTCTGTAGGAGTGTTCCTTCAGTGGGGCGAGGGTTTTTGCACAGTCGTCGATCCAGCGTCTGAGGTAGCGCGCAGCGTCGTCAGTGTCGGAGGGGTCGGTGGATGGGCTGAGAGCGAGGTGTGCATGGAGTTGGTCCTCTGTGGTCTTGCTCCAGCAGTGGCGGGGGATCTGTTGTGTGCGGTGGTGTGTGGTAGGTTACTGGAAGGTGAAGTGGATGCAGCGGTAGCTGTCCCAGAAGAGTACGGTGGTGTGGCTGAAGGAGACGTGTGGGCCTGAGGAGAATCCGGGGTTGAGCGTGTGACTGGCGGATTGGGTAGGGGTTGTGACGAGCTGCCTCAGTCCGAGGTCAGTGAGGTTGACAATCAGGGTGGTGGAGTAGCAGTTGTCGTTGTACTAAAGGTGAAAGATCAGGTCTCCGAGGAGGACGTAGTCGGTGGAGGACAGGGCGTGCGTGCTGATGGAGTTGGCGACGGAGTGGCTGAACTGGTTTTGGGGTCTGGGGGGGTGTACACGAGGGTGCCTCTGAGGGTGGTGTTGGGGCCTGTGTGGATCTGGGAAGGCATGTGTGTGGCGGTGCTGAGAGTGTCATCTGTGCTGCTCGAGGCCCTGATGCTGTTCTTGTGGATGATGGCGATTCCTCCTCCGACTCCGTAGTTGTGGTCCCTGCGGGTGATCCGGTAGCCATCAGGGATGGCTATGGCGATGTCGGGTGCAGAGGAGTCGTTCATCCAGGTCTCCGTCAGGAAGGCGACGTCTGGGGATGATGTATCGAGCAGGTCCCAGATCTTGACGGAGTGTTCGGGTGCGGAGTGGGAGTTCAGTAGGATGCTATGGAGGTGCTTGAGGTCTCACTTGGTGGGTGGTTTGGCAGTTCTGAGGCAGGTGTAGCTGCAGTCCCGGCAGGTGATGGGACCATGTGTGCGTTTCGGGCCCGCACAGAAGCAGGTGTGGCTCCGTCCGGAGTTGAGAGCGTGGAGTGTGCTGGCATTGTAGCGGTGGCGGTCGTCGTGGTGGGTACGGGGACCAGGCGTTCTGGCACTGGCCGCGGGCCTGGCGTGTACGTGTGCCTACGGGCCTGCCTTATGCACAACTTTGGCTGGCGAGCGGTGTGCCCACTGAGCACGGTTGCGCAGCGTCTGCCAGACATGGGGTGGTGGGAGGGAGGGACAGCTGGGAGGCGGGAGGCGGGGGGCAGCAAATGTGCGGTCAGGGGTGCAGCGCCGCAGGGGATGCGGCGGCGGGAACTGGAGCGGCTAAGTGAAAGGAAGGCAAGGGCACCGAATCACGGGAGCAACAATGGTGACAGAAGGTAAAAGGGTACAGAGAGGGAGTACAGGCACAGGGGGTAGCCAGATAACAGCAGTTGCAGACACCAAACCAAACAGTAAGGGCAATACTATGCGTGACACTGACACGAAAACAAACCTAAGGCCTAACACTGGACAACAGGGATGAGGCGCTGGTGGTAGCCTGCGGGTGTAGGAGGCCGTAAACTCACCTCAGCAGCGGCAGCTGGTGCAGGGTCCGGACACACAGGCGGTGCTGTGCGGAGGGTGAGCAACCAACCTAACAAGGTCAGGGGTCAGGAATAGGGTGTAAAAAGGGCCAAATTATGTAATGAGGGGTAAAAATGGGGCTAAGTATGGAATACTAGCCTGCAAACTGGGAAAAAAGGATATTTGTGCGTAACATAAATGCTCATGGTGTAATCGGAGTGACAAGCAACAACCACATATACCCACTGTACATGGACATCAATTTTGCAATCATGTACATTATTATTGCAATGTCACAGCATCAATTTACTGATTTTATGTTAGCGTGAAAAGTTTTCCGCTAAACAGACTCAGCGACATAAATCATGCTCGCATGCTCACGCACAACGTCCCAAAACCACGCGCGACACTTCCACATATTCAAGGTAAACGTTTGCGACTCTTCGCCTCACGATTTCAGACGCTAAGGCTTTAGCGACACCATTGCGAGCCTTAGCGTGCAGAAAATCGTCGCAATAGAAAAAACGGGCCGCAAACAGACAGGAAGTGATGTCTGCATGCTTCCTGTCTACTGGAGTAGTGTTCTGCTCTTTCACTTTCACTTTTGAGCACAATGCTTTGACTGTGGAGAGTGAAGGAGGTGTATTGTTGGTGTGTGCTGCAGAGGAGAGTTTTTGAGTGTTGCTGTGTCCCCTGTCTAGTGTCTGTTGTGTGTTTGTGTAGTTTGCAAGTGTGTGTAATTGTGTCCTGTGCCTTTTTTTGTCGGGTGTCTGTCCTGGGGTAGTTAATATTAATAGTTGTTGGGGTTAATTTAGAGGGTACTCTTCTTTTGGCAGTGGGTGGTCAGAGGTTGTGGAGGAGATGCCAGCTGTGGGCAGGGAGGGCAGGTTGTCGGAGGCGACGCTGGGGGGTTTCTATGGCTGGTTAAGTTTTACCTGCCACTGATGTTGGAGAGGGGAGGGCGTATCCTGCTGGGATACAATCTCACGGCCAGGAGAATGAAATGGGAGCGGCTGCAGGCACAGATGCTGAGGTGTTTCGGAGTAGACCGCAGTGTGCATCAATGGAAACACCGGTGGCAGGACATGCTGGCACGTGAGGCCGACCTCCTGGACTACGTGGGAGTGATGCCAGGCCTACGGTGTGGTAAGTACACATACAACATTTATTTGCATTGAGTGTGAGGACTGAAAGGCACTAAGTGTGTGCCCCGCCTACAATGTGTGGTATGGATGTTGTCTGAGGTGTGAGATGCATCATGATGTCTAGCAACCTATTGCTTGTCTGTGTCACCAACTGCGCTGTTCCCACACCTAGTCCTGGGCCTGGCATTGCATGCACACTGTGAATTGAAGTGCCTGCAGGCAGTATGATGGGGCATATTGAGTAGCAAATGCGTTTTAGATTGCCCATTTGTTGTTGCGTGTTGTAGGACATCACTGTACCTTGCCGGTGCACATCGTGGTGTCAGCAGTGTCGTTGCTACGCATACCTGACTGGTAATGTGGAATGCAACCATATGCAGCTATGTGCATCAATACCGCGTTGGCACCAGCATTGATACAACTGGGCTGAAGGCTGTGTCGTTCATGGGGAGAGGGGGATGTGACCTAACAATGGGCCTTCCACTGAGCATATGGCTAAGTCAGACAAATTGCAGATGTCAGTTTCCAGATATATTAGCCTTTTGGATGCTGGTCTCCTTCCCTACGCTAGTACTGTGCCAGCATGGTGATGCTGCAAAGTGCAATTGGACAATATCTCCATGTTGTCTGATGAAAGGAACACCGACTGTGCATCACATTAGCGGTGCAAAGTGGGGCTGCACAAAAATCACATGCACAGAAGCGCCATAGCATGTTACCGCTGCATTGTCAATCAGGTGAAGAAAGGCCGGCCATGCTAGTGCAATGATAGTCAGCCAACATCCCGCCATTCTGGCTTGGTATTATGCCCCAATGTTTTGGAAAGGACATGTGTAATAGTGCATGTACCACACATTAATTAGGCCATATGCAAGGTGTGATGTTCAGAAATCAAGGAAGTTATGCAGGCAACATTTATTGTGTCGTGTCAGCTACACTGCCCCTTGGACTTGGTCACTGTGTGGAGACTCGTGTTAATGCGCTGAATGGTCCAAGGAAAGTGCCCATCTCCACATAGTCTTATCTAAATGACACCTGTGCAATGGTGTGGTGCAACCGGCATCAACTCATATGTAGACAGTGCATGTTAACCATCATGATGCTTGTAGTGATGGTGCCTTGTGTCTCACTGCCCCAACCGTCATGCCCATGGAAGCAAGCATAGCAGGCCAGTTAGTCCAAAGATCAGCTGTCACATGTATGGTGTCAATGGCATTCGGAGTTGGCACATTCATGTACTGTGTTACCAACAGGGAATGCCACACCACAGTAATGTTGCGTATCTTGTTGTGTAGATGATATGAATGTGGAATCTGAGTCATATGCATTGCAGGCTGATACACATTTTTTTCCTCACTCCTCTCACAGATGGACGCCCACCAATTACGCAGGGGGACATCGACAGCTTTGAGGACCCACACGCCACTGGTGAGTTTGAACTTTGTTCACTGGCATGTTGCAGTGGCATGGATGACTGGCACACATGATGTACGGTGCAGACTGAAGTATGGGTGTGTCTCACGGCTGGCATGCCTACAGTGTGACAATGTTGTGTTGAATGCAGCAGTGTGCACCATTCGGCAAGTGACTCTGGACAAATGCATCAGGCTCACTGTTGTGACCTCTCCGTCACCATGCAATGATACCCTGTAGGAGTGATGTGCACATCCTCCATCTAAGACCTTGTTCCTACGTGACTGTCATCATTGTTGCGTTGTCAATGGTGGTATGGCATCAAGTCTGAAGCTGTACCATACATGTCGATGAGGTACACAGTCACGCTTTTAGGGTTGTGTATGGGGTGTGCATTCTGGCCTGTGATTGGTGTGACACAGCAACACCCATTCCCACGTAGCCTGTACTTGAGGTGCTACTGTAGGAATCTAATCTTACTGGGCATGTATCTCCAACATTCGCATCCCTGGGGTTGTTGTGATTGATGAGCTGACATGTTTAATGCCCCACATGCGTGACATGTAACTGTGACCTGCCCTGTGCTGCCTACATGGCATGCACGACGACACATGGTGTGTATGTGCACAGCAAAGTTGCTGTCACTGCACATATCTTCACATACGTGGGGACATATGAGCAAGAACGGAGATGAACTTCTCGCCCCTTTAGCGGCAGGAAACAGCAGCTGAAGCTGCGAAAATGGGCTTGATGATATGCGTTATAGGATTCCTATAGAAGCCCAGGTGAGATGTCCTGCACAGCTAACCTGGCCTCCTCTGGGTATTCACAGACGCATATCATCAAGCCTATCCTCGCACCTTCAGTGGCAGTGTTCTGCCACCAAAGTGGAGATAATTTAATCTCCACACTTGATAATATGGCCGGTGATTCTTCCCCAATGTATCCCTCTGTTGTGCATCAGTTCGCATAACACACGTGAGTCTGAATTTGTCAGGTCAGGTCAATTTGTAGGCCAGGAGCAAGGGCCAGGTCAGGATGGAAGGTGTCGTAGTAATGGCAACTCATGCGGCAGCATACTGCGATTACAGTGTGATGAAGGCCTAGATGATATGGCCTTGGGTGTCACAAAAGCTGCCGAGGGCCACACCAGTACATGTGCAACCATAGGAAATTTCTAGGGCATGGTATCAAGTCCATCATCCCCACTTCAGCAGCATGTACCAGATGCAGAATGTTCAATTGTTTCCTATGTTTACTTGCTATCATGCCCCTAAGTCCTCCATACACATTATCTGATCTCCCTGCTTGCAGACGGGCTTGCACTGTGCAGCTAGATTGCCAGTGTTGGCATAGTTGTGAATAAGCACACACATGTCTGACGCCACACATGCTGCCACAAGGGCAGTGCACCTGCCATGCAGGCATGTGTCACTGGAATGTGATGTCCATTCATTTGCCTGACTGCTAATCCTGTGACTCCAATGTGTGCTGTCTTGGTATCTGTACCGTGCCTCACACGTCTGTGTTCTCCTTCTACCTGCCTCACTGTAGTTGCCCAACCAACCTTTGGTACACTACGTTTTTCCATGCGTAAGACATCACTACCCGTAGAAACACACACCTGTGAACACTGCCATCACTGACCACGTCCCGCCTCCCAGCCACTTGTCCATGCCCCATCCCCCACTGTAAGGTGTCGCAGTGCCGTTGGACACCAGTAATGCCCAGTGCACGACGGGGGCAGGCCCTTTCTGCACACATCTGTGATCAGCATGTGGGCAGCAGCAGGAACCCAGGACACGTGTGATAGGGCTGATATGACTCCCCCGCACTACAGGCACTCCAGGCAGGGTGACACACACCTGCTGCCGCTGATCATGGGCAGACACGACACATGGAGAGTTCACGTGAAGACTCGGCCACAGATCTGTCACCTAGAACAATGCCTACGCATATGCAGCCTAATACCAGACCAACTGTTACCACAACATGTGCTCCCTGCTACGGCACACCGCAGAGGTCTGGCCCTGGTTCGTGAACTTCCTGGTCAACGTCACTTTTGTTTCCAGAAGGTGGTGCAACACCACCTCTGGAAACAAAAACTCCACTGCACATACCCAAGGCTACTAGATCCTGGAACAGGACAACACACCCCAGCCAGGACGAGGACTCACCATTGTGAACCAGACCACCCTCTGTCCATCAACATCCAGCACGTATGTCCGCCACTGGAACACAGGACACCTCCACTGCCATGTCCAGGCCAGGCCCAGGACCTCGCTGTGCCTCGCCATCTCCAACAGACCGTCAACACCTGCCTACCGGGCCCACACCAACACCACCACTCCCCTAGATGGCCACTGCAACGTTGGACAGGGACTGCTGCTCAACACGCCCACTCACATGGCTGGAGACACCATCCAGGCAATACCTGCAGGCGGGACAGACATCCATTGTCAGCCACTATACCCAGCCCACATAGTCAGGACCCAACTGCGTACGTTGCACTCTGTACCCCTCCACTGCACACAAGCTCACACCACTCCCACCACAAAGGCACATGGGCACACTGACTGAGTGACTCCTCAACGCCACCCGCACAGAGGAAAACATCAGTGACACAACTAACACCACCTCCACTGCCATGGATTTGGACAGCAGGATCAGCAGCTGCCCTGAGAAGCTTGCTACCCCCCAAAACCTTGTCCGTAAAAGGCCTCTGGTGGCCAGCAGGTTCAACACAGGAGTACAAGAGGCCAGACGTTCATGTAGTTGACTAGGGACTACTTGCCAGACCAGTTGACTGTGGAGAGTAGGATCCACAAAAGAAGTGCCCTGTAGGGATGTCTCTGGCGCATGTAGCACCTCAAAAGGCCCACCTTCACTGACATTTTCCCAGAACACATGTGCAACATCCCTGAAAGTGATCACGGCTCATGCAGAACTTTGCTTAACAGTTATGTACCGTGCTCAGACCCACGCCCTACTACATCTGTGGGAGAGTGGGATCTGCCTCTTATGGTTAACCCCACTTTTTCATCAGATGTACACTGTTTTTGACCGAGTCTGCCTGGGCTCCTGCTAAACAGGAACCCAGCCTATCTGCTTCCTCTTCTAAATTGGTTCCATGTACTTTGGTTACACTACAGATTGGGTCCTGGGACGCCCTAATGATTCCCTAGTATATGTTACACTAGGTACCTGGGGCATGGGTTCCCCCGTGCCCTAGCAGGGTCTGAAGCATGTATTGTGCCACCCTTTGGGGGGCTATCCAAAATGACACCACAGGTCTGCTACTGCAGCCTGGGTAAGGTGGTGCATGCACCCCTTACAGAGATGTAGGTTCACTATATCTAACCTATCACTGCACATGGACACCTATGAGTCACCCCTATGGCAGGCCTTATCAATCCTGAAGGCAGGGTGCTTGGTCATATGTGTGAGGGTACCCCTGCATGACCAAGGCACCCCTATCACTAGTGGACAGCATATGCCAGGCCAACTTCCCACAACATCGACATGGCCAAACTCTACACCATTGTCACACAGCATGGACTCTGCATTGTGGCCTAGGCAGATGACCCCCAGCACATCCTCTACATATTTGAGGTGGCCAAACACAACACACCCTGTTACCAAGGAGAACTGGGGAATGTTGCAGTCTGGATGTGAGCCAGATGTTTGTACTCTAATTGGAGGGAAGCATGTCCCTCATCCTTGACAACTGCACCTCCGCCAGAACTACACGGTGGCCCCCTGCCCTTGTAGCCCCCCACCCCAAATGACCACACATGAGCATAATCCTCCAATCCTCCTTCTTCATACGAGCTATGCTGTAGCCTCCACAAGCCTCAACAACCTAAGCTTCTTCCAATCTCAAAAGTAATGGAACCCACACAACTGTGGCAGGACCACCATGCACACACTCCTGACCTGCAGTCCAGCAGATGTAATGGCACAACACGCTTGGGAGTACATGACCCATCTGAAAAAGCTAGGAAGCACCCTGCACGCCACAGCCAGACTTAGCCTCGGGTCACTGCATCACGAGCACAGTAAGGAACAACTACAAGTCCTCCATTGGCTCACTGGGGGGATGCGGGTCACCTTCACACACCTCACCCACACCTACAATACCCCAGCCAACATTGAACACACACTCCTCTGACAAGTGAGTACCGTTCCACATGCACATGTGCCACCTTGGCTACCACAAACTTGTCCTGGCAGAGGTGCTTCGCTGCTGCAGACACAGAACCGGAGGGTGGCCATTGTCCAACACCACAGGCAGGGCATGGAACATTCTCCCAGTGAAGCACATTCACTCCAAGGACCCGGACATGTTCAAGTGGGACCTCAAGTCCCACATATCCTACCTAGTTTGTGCTGTTCCCACCACCCCAGTGCCTTGTGAGCCTCGCAGGTTGGTAGTGTGCTGCATGCACCCCTGATTGTTTGAGGATGATGACGATGATGGTGCTACACACACGGGTACGATGCCTGCGTACTAAGTTTGCTTGTACTTGTCTCCTATTGCCTCTGTATGTTAAGTCCATATGATTGCACAGTGTCAACCAGGATTTTGTCTGTCACTGCATGTACCGTGTCATGCAGTGTCATGTCAGTCACCCCAGCATGTAGCCACTGATCCATGTTTCTACAGATCATTGTCCAGGTCACTTGCTGCCTCAATTTGGTGGCGCTGTGGTGTGAGCTACGTGTTACATAGATTGTGTATGGCAAATGTGCACAGTAAATGTTGGAGATGTGTACCGTACTCACATTTGGCTTTGTGTGTGTTTTACAGACAACATGACACCCGGCCAGAAACACGCCTACGAGGTGCGTCTGGAGCGGTACCTGCATGTGAGGAAGGTGGCCAGAGGCTACCGGAATATGGGCTGGCGGTACCCTGAGGAACGGCGAAAGGGGACCTGGAAGGCATTGCCCGAATCTGCTGCCGAGGCCCCACAGCCCACAGCCGGACCATCAGGCGTCAGTGGCGTGTCTCAGACCTCACAGGTGGCACCCCCCCCTAATGCTCCACCCACAGCACCTGCCATCGCAACATCATCGACTGGGGACCATGTTGTCCATTTCACCCTGCGCAACCAGCAGACATTAGAGGACATTGCGCTAAAGCTGGACGTGATAGCAGGAAAGGTGGACGATCTGACCACACGGGTGGCAGCCATTCAGCAGCACCTTGGACTGCCATGATGGGTGTGCCTGCAGGACTCCATCCCACTCTTCCTACTCCCCCGTTCACTTCCTAGTTCCCCTTCTGTTGCTGTGTTTGTCAAATTTACGATTAGTGTAGGTTTAGAGTAGGATTTAGCTAGTGTTAGTGTTGTAGTTAGGATAGTTATTTTAAATGTTCTTCTGTATTTGGGGATAAGTTTCCTTTTCCTTTGGGTGGGGGTTGATGTTTTTTATGTTCTTATTTCCAAGAATACAAAACATTATATATGGTTGTGTAGGATACATGTTTAGTTAGTCTATGTATAGGTTAGATGTCTTTGTCCCGTCTCGTGATGTGCCTTAAGGGTGGGAGGGGGTTGATGTCTACGATGTGTTGTTGCGTGTTTAGGATTAGTTAGGGTAGCTAGTTTAGGGAAGTTAAGTTAAATTATTTATTTTAGATGTGAGTAGGGTGTTCTTTGGAATT
Source organism: Calotriton arnoldi (assembly GCA_963921515.1). NCBI lineage: Eukaryota > Metazoa > Chordata > Amphibia > Caudata > Salamandridae > Calotriton > Calotriton arnoldi. Next base: position 464,956 of record CAWUFW010010342.1, on the reverse strand, counting down.
AGGCTGTTTTATAGGAATAAGAAATTTTCATACTGTTTTAATAAATACTTTGCATTCTTTTAAGAGCTGCTTGGACTTGTGTCAGGGATGGGGCTGTACAGTGTGGCTCAGGCCATTGTATGCTAGCTTTTGCCATCACTTGACTATGTACTCAAATTGCTGAGTATGCACATGACATGTTATCTGGCAGTGAGGATTAGTGATACATGCCTTAGATGTGAGCTCACTGAGCTTGCTTGGATGGCAGGGAGTACATGTGAAATTAATTCCTAATGTAGGGCCAGTAATCTGTAACGTCCAACATTGACTGTGTGACGCACTTCTTGCAACTGCACATGTGGGTATGTTTAAAATTCACCTGATGTTATTCCATGGCAGGTGAATTTAGTTAGCTACTATCATCCATGACAGAGATTGAAGGCTGTGCATAGTTCAGGGGATTCCATCACATAACCGCATGTCGGAGACTCCTGGCACAGAGTCCATCTACATTGCACTGACATGGCCACACTTACCGCGTGGTGCCAGAGTGGCCGGTTCCTGAACTAGGTAATTGAAATTGATTGTCTTCTCACTCCCAGGGCCATCAATGATTTGTTTCTCATCTGTGTGCATTGTGTACAGGACATGGCACTGCAGTATCCTGCTTTACAGATTTATTCAGCTACTAAATGAGGTGTTCACAATTGTCGTCAATGCCACAGTGGATGTGGGAGTGGTGCTTTCTGCTTCACAGTGTTTACATCTCCAACATCACTACGGTGAATCACTGGACTAGTGATGGTTTGACGTTCTCCTACATGTCGTTTGGCTTGTGGCACACTGTTCTGATGCACACTAGGGGAAATTTAGCATTGCTCCCTGTGGTGACAGTGTAATGGCAACTTGTACCTGCCGTGACTCTGGCCTATGGGAAATGCAGATGCCACACTTGAAATGTTGTCGTGCATTGGACCATGTGCTGGTTGCAGTGCCAAATACAGCACTAGACACATTGCCCAATACAGTGGGAGTGGTCACTGCATGAGAGAGGTGAAGTGTGTGTTGCAATTGTTTGGGTAAGGGGGGGGCTGGCTGACGCTTGCAGCTTATTTTATGTCCCCATGTGCCACTCTACTGTATTTCAGCAGACAATGTTTTGACATATGTGTGTGGTGGACATGTGCCCTTCCGTGTCTCCATCAATGTGGATGTGCTGTCCTGACTATTGGAATGTGACGTGCAATTTGCACAATACCAACAGGGTGAGTCCAACAGGTAATGTGTGATTATGTGTGACAAGACATATCACTTTACTGGTGTTAAGGGTGACACAACCCGTGGACAGCAACTGATTTGGACATGTACGGCTACAGGACTTGGGCTGATGTGACATGCTCCTAGATGGGTAAATTGCTATGTCGTTGTGTTCGTCCACTTGGGGCACCACCATTTCACACATGCAGCCCCATATCTCATCATTTCTGTACCTGTTCAAACATGTACACTGCTAGTAATTACCTTGGTGTCCCTTCTAGGTGACTCATTGTCCAAGACTTTCCCATTACTTTGATGTTAGCATTTTAAAACATAACACACAAACGTGTAACTTGTAAGGTTTATTTACAAATGTGTTGGGGAACAGGACCAGTGCAGGGCCAGACATTCACACATTTCATGTGTGCCCATTGGAGGGCCAGACAGAGACAAATGGTGGTAAGAGGTCCAAGGAAGGAGGTATTGTTCAGTCCACAGGCTGGTTGAAGTGGCATTGGCAAGGAATGAAGAGATATGGCAGTCAATGGGGGTGTCCAAGGTGGTACTGGGGGACAGTGGAAGTAGGTGGGAAGAGTTGAAGCGTGGCATGAGACTGTGCACAGCACCAAGGAAGAAACTGCCCTCTTGACACAGATGGATGCTACCGCTTTCTCCTCTGCAAACATGCACTGTCATCCTCATCTTCATCATCTGATGTGTCATGTGCCTCACATGTTTGTGATGGTACTGTGGGTGCAGCACTGTGAGGCACTGACACATCAGGTGGTGGAGATGAGGATGTGGAGGCAGCAGCAGCAGCCATCTGCGCCAAACCTTGCGGCAGTGGGGAGGCGATGAGCTGGTGCAGGGCATGGTAGATCCCAGCAACCTCGCGCCTGTGGGTAGCCCTGGCAGCTATGTCTTGGGCCTGCATCCGCTCCATGCTCTCCATGATCCTGCACATGTTGGCCAGATCCTGGCTGACACTGCTGGAGCCACTCAGAGTTGACACTGCTTGTTGTCTCTGGATCATGACTCCAGCGATGTCAGCCATGGACCATTGGAGAGCATTGATGGGGCTGTGGGTGTCTGTGAGCTTCTGCATGCAGTCCCGAATGGGACTGAGACACCCACGTATGGCCTCAAGTGTGTCTGCCAGGTGCTCAAACCCCACCCGCACCTGTTCCGCCACCTCCCGCTGGATCTCTACTACCTGGCGTTGGAAGGCCAGGGTAGTGGCATCAGGCTCCTGGGAGGTAGCTGTGGCAGGAGGTGCATGCTGCAGGTTGGTTTGTGCAGGGGGTGGGGTTGGCGCAATGCTGCTGGGTTGCCCTGCTCCTGGAGGTGAGGGGATGATGGCGTCAAGCAGGCGTTGCAGGGCTTCCTCATCTATGGTGTTATACCCGTCCTCGTCATCAGTGGGGTTTGGGCCAGGCTGCTGTCCAGGGGGTGCTGTCTCTCCCTCTGCAATGTGATAAATGAGATAGTGTTTAACAGTGTTTATCATGTACAATGTAGCATTGAATGAATTGACTAGCAAACAGCAGAACAGTGTACAGTCATACTGTGTTTGAGGGGAGTCCTTTTAATTACAAGATGGTTTTGATTTAGATGGGGTTGCTTCTGTGAGGATGTAGTGGTACATGATGGTCTCACGGGGCCATATTGGCAAGACGCACAATGATCATGTCACAGCTTTGGCCACAGCATATGGCAACGACCACGGCGATATGGTGCATCATGATATGTGCAATGGACTTCCTATGTGAGGCCAGGTTAGATGTCCTGTACATCTCAACTGTGGGCATATTGGCATGTGTGAGGTAATTGGTTTTGCCAATTTTGCTGCATGGTACTGGAGCGGGAGCAGCAATGATGGGCATGACGATGTGTCCTTCAGAATTCCAATGGGGGCCTGGGTGCATGTTGGCTGGAACGGTGTTAGATTTGTCACCACTTTAGTGGCATGGTACTGATGCAGCAGTGGCTATGGTGTTCTTGCAAATGTGCGCTTGAGGATTCCAATGTCAGGCAAGGTTCACACCAGAACCCAGCCTTCTATTGGAATTCTGAAGGGCATATTATCGAGACCATCATTGCTTCTTTTGCGTCAGATTGCTGCTGCCAAAGCAGTGATAGATTTAACGCCGTTCATGTTGTTATGCACCTTGGGCTTCCATTGGAAGTCTCATGCACATATTGACAAGCCCATTATTGCTGATTTAGAGGCTGTTTCCTGCTGCTGACGCAGCGACACTTCTAACGCTATTCTTGCTAATGTGTCCCTGGTCTGCTATTTCTATCCTATTGTGCATGTCATGCTGCCCCTCATGACTTGTTTATTGGCGATTCCGGCCACATACGCAGCAGTTGTTTTGTGTTGCTTCTTGCTACAATGTGCTACAGTATACTATTGTGACAGGAGTAGTGGACAGTGTTTTCACTGAGGCCTCCCAATATGTGTGTTCTGTTCATTTGTGTGAGTTCTGCACTTTTGCACACGGAGTAGTCATTGTTGGTGGGCCCTGATCTGTCTGTATATGCACTGCATTGCATGCTGGTGGCACACACTGCTTGGTTTGTCAGCCCGTATCGCATTTGCCTTGTTGGGCCTTTGAGTTCTGTGGATTGAGAATGATGTTGCATATTGGCAAGTACGGCGTTACAATATTCCCCATTTTTGCGGATGGAAACTTGCACTGATGCAGCGATGATGGACTTGCCAATGTGCCCTTGAAAATTCCAAATGTGAGCCCAGCTTTACACCAGACCCTGGGCTTCTATTGGAATTCTCACGGGTATGTGTGTAAGCCCATTTTTACGGCTTTAGCGCAAGTTTGCTTACGCTGACCCTGCGATAAGTTAAATGCCATTCATGCTGAAGTGCCCCTGCATTTTACTTGAGTGACACAGTTTGCTTGCCATGTGATGATGTTGTATGGCACATGAGGGTGTGACTGTCAAGTGACTGCGTGGGTGATGTTGGATGCTGTATCCTGTGTGGCAGATGTGTGCACTGTGGGCCATTTTGTCTTGGGCTGCGATGTACTTATGACCCCTTGGGGTCATAGGTAACTATGAGGGGCTAGATAATGTGCCACAGTGTGACTCTCACATATGCCTAGGGTCACACAAGGGACTGGACTTAGGATGGACTTTTCTGTGGGATTTCATTGCACCTCTTGCCACCATTGCACAAACAGTTTCCAGCTGGCCAGGCGGGGATGATTAGGTCAGCGTTCTTGCTAATCTTTCACCACATCTTATGGACAGGCAAGGAGGCACATTGCATGGGAATGCAGGTGTTGTGTAATTTGAATATTGTGGACATCACCACACACATATTGTATTTGGCTGCACACGGACACATGCAACTCTGACACCACAATGTGGATGCAGTGTTGATGTTAATGCTCATGTGCACACTTGGGCATGCCACATCCTCCATCAGCACACCAGCAGCATTGGCCATATTTGCTTGTGTGGTCTGCAGGTATGTGCTTGTGCGCATGTGTCAAGCTGGCAAAGCAGGCACCAGCTTGGACACTACTCAGACACATGTGGGCAATGCTGGCAGTGTACTGACGTTGGTGGAAGCATGCCTGATCATGCACATGAGTGAGTGTTTGATTGGCTCAAACGTTCCGTCCATCATCCCCTTTTGTATCGCTTTGGTCGCCTAAGTTGGCGGGGGTATGCCCAGACGTGGGTCCCTTGCTCACTTTGCCACTGGATTCAAGCAAGCCTGGCTGATGACGGCTGAAATGCCAGAAACCGGTCCTAGGATGCTTGTTTCCGGTCCAGGGAAGACATGGCTTGGCAGTTCGGGCTGGACTGTTCCCATGAGGCACAGGGTCAGACTGATTTGCATATGGCCATGTCTGAACTGGGGTGGTGGAGTGAGCTAAAGAATGATGATGGATTAAACCCAGATCAGTTGACTGGGGGTGAGTGTTTGATTGGCTCAAACGTTCCGTCCATCATCCCCTTTTGTATCGCTTTGGTCGCCTAAGTTGGCGGGGGTATGCCCAGACGTGGGTCCCTTGCTCACTTTGCCACTGGATTCAAGCAAGCCTGGCTGATGACGGCTGAAATGCCAGAAACCGGTCCTAGGATGCTTGTTTCCGGTCCAGGGAAGACATGGCTTGGCAGTTCGGGCTGGACTGTTCCCATGAGGCACAGGGTCAGACTGATTTGCATATGGCCATGTCTGAACTGGGGTGGTGGAGTGAGCTAAAGAATGATGATGGATTAAACCCAGATCAGTTGACTGGGGGTGAGTGTTTGATTGGCTCAAACGTTCCGTCCATCATCCCCTTTTGTATCGCTTTGATCATGCACATGAGCACAGACATTCACAGCACATCCACAACATGGCATCCGAGTGACATGTGTTCTTGTGCAGGCTATTCATATGTGTGTGGTGTTGTGGCAAGGGGGCCATTTGGGGACTCAGCCACATGTCAAGTAGTTGTGCGACTGGGTGGTTTACAACTGGACATATGGGGTGCTCTGACATTGTACTAGGACTAGGTTTGTGTGAGATTTTCTGTGCACATTTTGATCTGGCTGCCTCACACTATGGGGCATATTGGCAAATAGCTTGTTGTAATCATCACCATGTTAGCAGCAGGGAAGTGCCGCTAAGAGGGGCGATAATGGGCTTACTAATATGTCTTATGGCATTCCAATGGAAGGCCAGGTTAGATGTGCAGGACATCTGACCGGGACTTCAATTGGTATTCCATGGCGCATATTCGTAAGCACATTATCGCTGCTTTAGCGGCACTTTCCTGCCACTTACACAGTGATAACTTCAACATGCTTCTTGCTGATGTGCCCCTATGGTCATTTTCATGTATTATGTGGCCAACAATGCTGTAGCTTTTGTGGCAGGGGACAGCTGCTTCAGCGGCACAGGGGCCATGATGATCTGCCCTGTTGTAATGTCATGGCATACAAGGTGCTGTTGTGCACCTGGTCTGGTTCATGCTTCTTTTGGCTCATATTGTCATGACACTTAATACTGCTTTGTCATCAGGTTCCTGCCACTACAGGGCCAATGATATTGGCGTCCTTATTGTTCCTATGGCCCTGGGGGCAGATTATCAGGGATGGCGTTAAGATTACCGGCACTTTGGCTGCAGGGAACTGTTGCTTAGTGGCAATCATGGGCTTGCAAATATGCCCTTGGGTATTCCGATGGATGACCAGGTTCACACCGGAACATGGCCTTGTATTGGGATTCTCAAGGCATATTATCCTGCCCATTGTCGTCACTTTAGCGACAGTTGCCAGCCGCTTAGCGACGTGTATTTGAAAAGCCGTTCTTGATTCTATGCCCCTGTGTGTTGTCTGATGTTCTATTTTTGAATGGCGGGGCATACTGGCAAGACCAGCGTTAACATTGTCGGCTCTTTTGCGGCAGTGTAATGTCGCTATAGTGGTGATAATGGGATTGCTACTATGCACTTGAGATTTCCAATAGAGGCCCATGTTCACACCAGGACATTGGTTTCTATTGGAATTCTCAGGGGCATATTTGCATGCCCATTGTCAACACTTTAGCGGCATTTTCCTTCTGCAGAAGTGCCAATAATGTTAATGCCAGTGTTGCTAATGTTGCCCGTTGTTGTGTCCCTATGCCACCATGCACAGGGGTATCCAAGACATGTTCCACACTACATGTGGATACGCACTAATTTTGAATTCATGGTACATGGGTGCCACTGTGCCCATCCACCCCCTTCCCCCTGTCCCCATTTGATGCTCACCCTGGTGTTGTTGTGTCTGTTCCACTTCTGCGCTATCCTGGCCCACAACTCCGACAACACTCTCCTCACTGATGACATGGGACACCTGCTCCTCCAGCTCATCCAGGTCCTGCTGTGGAGCTGGGCCACCACCTCCAGTCTGCCTTGCTGCGTTGAGGTTGGATGCCAGCTTCTTCTTGGTCTTCTGCTTGGTGTCATGCCAACGCTTCTTGCACTCGTCCACTGTCCTCCTCCTCTCTCCGCCAGCATTCACCTTGGACACGATGCCCTGCCATATCTCTTTTTTCCTTGCCATGGTCACAGTGGAACTCACAAAGAGTTCCTGTTGATGTTTGGTCACCTCTTCAACTAGGACCTGGTTCTCCATTGGACTGAACTTGGGGTTCCTCTTCCTCTTGGCCTTGACATGGGTCTCTGCCTGGCCCTCCTGGGTGTTGGTGTTGGTGTTCCTGGCCTCTGCACTGGTCCCCGCTTGCTCCATGTCTCCACAAGGCTGTTCCATGATTTATTTATTTTTTTTCCTGCTTTGCGGGCGTTTTTTATTTCTTTTCTCGCGTTCAGCGCGCTAAAATCATGGCTGGTGCCTATTGGCGGGCGGAAATTATCGCTGATTGGCTCATTGCTGCTTTTTTTAACGTTGGCGTGCGTTTTTTTATCGCCGTCACGGAGATTTTAACGCCCTCCCTTTCCGCTGGGGATTGTTGCTAACGACGCTTAGCGACGTGTTGCTAATACGTCGCTTAGCTGGCGATAAAATCTGGCGATCGGCGGCGTTAAATTAAATCGCGCTAAATCGTGTTAGCGATAAATATCGCCTGTTTTTGCTAATATGGCCCAACATGTTAAGTAGAATTAAAGCTTGTTGTAGAACACATTTCTCATGATCTAACCAGGACACTGTGAATAGAAAATGCTTCATTTATTAGACTTGTCTATTGTATAGTGGGACAATGAACAACTAATAGCATAGGCTTATTGAGGGTTCTCGTGAGAACCTTTACTGAATGTATCTACTGTGTAAAGCTTTAGCAGTATTTAGCTAACCTTATCTCAACTCGCATGCTTTTAGTGGGAACCAGGAAGAGAGGTGACGGACCATCGGAAGATCCTTTTCCATTGGTTCAAGATGACTTAACCACCTGTTTTTGCAAAATATGTTTATGCTTTGGTATAATATCTGTTCCTAGTTAGAGAGGCAATGCTATGCAATTCTATTCAATCCAATATTTGATCTATTGATGCATACTTTCTATGCACTCCTACCCTGCCATGCCCCTTAGCACTTCATTGAGCTTGCCTGAATTGCTGTGAGCTACTGCTAATGGTGATTTTTCTTTGTTTCCTTACCCTTCATGAGGAAACTCACTTCCTTTTAAAAAAAAAAAATGTTAAGCTGTAACTGTTTTAATATAGACAGACTGTGATGGCTCACAGTGCAACATACCACTGTGTATTAAATTGCTCTCTAATTCCATCAATTTCCATTTAAAGACATTTTTCGGAGGTTTAAATGTAGATAATCTACTGACTAAAAAGCCACGTGTTTTTATGCTGTGCTTGGAGTGTTCCTTTTTTTTTGTTGCTTTATTAGATAGAGGTAACAATTTATACATAACTATATCATTCTGCAGAATAAACAGAGGCGATCACTCAAAGTATTTCATTAATGCAAGAATTGAATAACAGAGCAATTCAGAATAAATATGCGTGATTTAAAATACATGCCATACTTAACAGCTTTAACTTAAATCAATCAATAACAAACCTATAAAGCCAAGAAGAGGGTTGAAAGCAGCGCAATCCCCTCCTAAATGTCATTCGGCACAATTCAGAAACAGGCCTAGATAATGCATAGAGTGCGAAAATCTTCCTGTTTCCCTGAGGTCCCTACATTTTATCCCCCTTGTTAATTTTATAGACCCCCATTCACGCTTTCCATTCCTTCATCAACTGATTCCCAGATCAGGCTACCCTGCTTCTGTGCCCTTCTGCCTTTTTGTTCATAGAGACTTTTCTCCCTATTATGCATGGCCAGAAATCGCAATCTCCACTCAGTAAATGTTGGAGAGTCTGGATTGATACATCCCGTCGCCAGACACATTTGTGCCATAGCCATTGCTACGAAAATTAAATACGCCCCCCCTCTAGAAAGACTGATGTCCTCACAAACCCCCAAGAGAATTACTTGTGATATTATATTAATATGTTGATTCAGGATCATATATCAGCCTCTGGTGTGCCAAATGCACAATATCAGCCTCTGGTGTGCCACATCTACGACATTTAGAATCCGGCCTCCTCCCCTATATAGTACAGATCAAAGGCTGTTTTATAATATTGGCTCTTGAGGCTGACCGTCAGTAGCATCTCCCTGCAGAGATCCAGAGAAGTTTCCAAGTGCGGTCCCTTTGATCCGAACCTTGCTTCCCATTTCTGGTTCTATAGTTCAATATCATCAGAATGATCACTTATCAGGGCCCTATAAATAAATCCAATACATCCACCCTGATCAATTATATCTATTATTGGGTGCTTAGCGCCTGACCATTGATTATCGTCGAGTTTACCGAGCTAGTCATAAATCTGCAGATCTTTAAAAAAAAAAAAATTGGTAAGCCCAGCTGTGTAAACAAGCAGAGCTGTCCATTATCTAAAAGATCCCCAAATTTTAAAACACCACAAGCCCTATATCAATTACACATGCCACCTTGAAATATACTTGGTGAAAAGGTTGACTCCCACAAGGGGGTGTATCGATTTATTTTGGTGATATGGTACCGCTTTTTGATCTGGCACCATAATTTGAAGGCCGCGCCAACTGTTTTAAACATAGTTCTTTTGTAATAGCTCTTCTCTCCATGACTCAGAAAGCATCCCCTCACATCTGTGCACAACATGAGCTGATATATTGATGATGTTTCAGACTTATTAAAATTGCCAGATGCTGTATCACACATGCCCAATAATATAATACTATACTAGGCACTCCCTTCCCTCCCCTGTCAGCCGGTAAGATTATGAATTTGGAAGCCCGCCGCAGTTGCCTAAGCTGCCATACAAAGCTATTAAACAAGCTATCCAGCTTAATTAAACAGCTGTTAAGAATCTCCAGGGGGGTAGTTCAAAATAAATAAAGAAGTTTCGGGAGTACCACCATTTAAAATACATTGCACCTACTGTGTAGAGTTAGCTGTAAGTTATTTATTCTATGTAAATCCAGCTTAATTTTATTAAATAATGGGGCCAGATTTAATTCGACTATCTTTCCAACATGAGGTGTGAGAGTGACTCCCAGATATGTTGCTTCTCCTACTCAGCGGGGGTCACCTGTTCCAGCTTCTGTACTAACAATTTGTGTCTTACCCTCATTAAGATGATATCCAGAGATTGCCCCAAACCTGCATGCCACCCCTTCTATCTGGTCTATGGCTTTTCAGGGGTCTGGTATAAACACAACCACATCATCGGCATATGTAAGTACCTTATATGGCCCTTGGGTAGAGATTATTGGCTGGATCAACAAATTCGCCTCCAGACTGCTTAAAAACGGATCGATGTACAAAGCGAATAATAGAGGTGAACAGGGGCACCCCTGTCTTGTGCCCCGTGTGATACTAATTTGATCAAGCTCTTACCCATTATTTGTATCCTAGCTTTGGGTGCCTGATAGAGGAACTTAACAGACTTGATAAAGCCCCATGCCGAGTCCCTTCCATTTTAACACCTCCCACAAACAATCTCAAGAGACCCGGTCGAAGGCTTTCTAAGCATCCAAAAAACCAGGCCGAGCGGTGATTTAGCCCCTTCAGCTACATCTAACAGTGTTATTACTGTGTGTACATAATCGTCAGTGCCCATGCCTGGAATAAAACCATACTGATGGGGGGAGACCAAAGTTGCTATTACTTCACTGAATCTTGTTGCCAAAATCTTTGCATATATTTTCACATCTGTGTTTATAAGAGAGATTGGTCTATAATACCCAGGATTTAGTGGAGGCTTACCCTTTTTTTTTTTTTAAAGATGAGGATATTAGTATCTCCCTAGGATAGTGGTATTACCTTTCCTCCTGGACATTAAAAAAAAACTAGAGACATTATTTTGATAAGTTCTGGGAGAAATATTACATAAAATTCCAGAGGAATTTTATCCGGCCCAGCAGCTTTCTCTCTTACCATATCTTTTACCACAGCCCCAAGTTCCGCCGTAGATATGGGTAGCTCCAAGAGTTGCCTTTCTTCTGGATCTAGTGAGAGCCCCTTGGTAGTACTGAGGAAGTTATTATAGGATTCCGGCACTGAGATTATATCGTCTGAGTACAGATCTGCGTAGTACTCACGGAATTTCTGTAGGTACTTCTGTCTTTCTACCCTGTTTGTCCTTGATTGCCTCTACCTCCCTACCAATCTCCTTTTGTCTTATACGATGTGTCAGCAGTCGTCTCATGCTTTCCCCATATTCATAGCACCTTGCTCGGTGATTTTGATACTTGGCAGCAACCTCTTTGCTATAATGTTCATTTATGTTGGCCCTGATTACACATATTTTCTGCAATATTCCCCCGGTAATATCCCCTCCCCGGATTATCCCAGAGAGATCTGACTCAAATCTTGTAAGTGTATTATAAAGTACCTTCAGCTGCTGTCGGCTTTGTTGTTGTTTAGCTAGGTTATAACTCAATGTCTCTCTCCTTACTCCCACTTTAAGGGGATCCCATACCATCTCCAGAGCGGCAGTATCCTGATTTATTTGAAGATACCACTTCAAACACTCCTGGATATGTTCCCTGTAGTCTCTGTCCCTGGGGAGTTTCCTTTCAAATGTCCAGGTTCTAATTTGTTTTCAAGCCCTGCCATTTCACATTCTAAAATCAATGGATTGTGTTCTGATTATTGCCCTTGGACGACATTCAATTCCGATTTGCCCAACTAGAGAAGGAGATACAAAAAAATAATCGAGTTGAACCAGCTTATTATGGGGACGAGAAAAAAAAGTATAGCCAGGATCTGGATATTTCAAACTCCTCCAAACATCTACCAGCCCATGATCACTAATCAATTGCTGAACCACTTTATAAACTAACCTTTTCCAACCCCTGTAAGGGTTACCTTGTACCAAATTTCTTGTCACTTCTAGATGTAGATTAAAATCCCCCAGAGAATAATAGGGGTAGGCCATGTTGACAATTCCATGTTGAGGGTATGAAACATTCCTGGGTCATCTATATTAGGGCCGTAGAGAGAACACACTGTAACTCCCCCGGTATAAATGTGAATATGTGAATGTTTGCAATAGCCAATCTCCCTACATTATCCACCTTAGTTCTGGTTAATGCCCCCACTGCTCGACTTGCCAATATAGCGACCTCTCTGATTGTTGCCCCTTGCATTGTGCAGTTTAGTAATGTATAGCCCAACTTCTCTAGTACTTTCCTTCTCTCCCACGGGACATGGGACTCCTGTAAGCATATTATATCTGGCCTCATAGCCTTAAAACCATTTGCTACCCTGCCTCTTTTAGCTCTGTCATTCAAACCACATACATTATTTGTACAGATGCAAATTTTACCCCACACCAAAGGGTCCTATGACCACTTTCCAGATTGTATAAACCATAATACTATACATATTCAACTTCTTCTCAGATTTCTCACCTCCTTTGATTCCTTGCTGATTGCTAACATATAGGTACCCCAAACCTTTTTCCCCCACCCCCAGACTTCTGTCCCACGCCTAGCCTACCCCAACCAGTTCCCACCGTTCCCCCTCCTCCCCACCCCCCCCTTCGCTGGGGCAGATGGACCTTACTTGGACCATAGATGGAGGTGGATCCCCCCACTCCCCCTGCTAATAAATACTATTTCCAAATAAGACATTATTTATTTAACCATTGGTCACCCACCATTATGTGATCAGACTGTTTCTATTAATCTCTCCCAATTTATAAATTCACTAGAACATTTCTTCTGTGTTCCTACAGCCAGAGTTATAGTACAGCCATCTTATTGGTAAAAAGTGAAATAAAGAAGAGAAAAATGCATAGTGCTGCATAATGCATACATTTCAAATTTATTTATTTAATTTAAATTTAGAGGGGGGCTTTTTATATTTCATAATATGCAGTGCAAAGTGCAAGTGTTTAGTGCTCAAATACTACATGCAATGTGCTATTAAAGTGCCTTTCTCCAGCCTCCTATCTCCTTTAGCCCCCCTTCTTTTTCTGTTTTTTTTTCCTTCCAGGAGACCTCTACTTTTGCAGCCTACTGAAGGCCATTTGCAGCCTAATCCATCAAGAAACTCTTTTGCTTTGATCTATGATAAGAAAAGGTGTGTTTGGTCTCTTGAAATAACTTTACGTTTTGCAGGGTTGAGTAAAAATGCCAGTGCTCCTTCAGCCTGCAGAGGCTGGATTAGCTGCCGAAGTCACCATCGCCTCTTCACAGTAACATGGCAGAAGTCTGGTTGGACAAAGAAGGAACAGTCATTCACCACTCTCCTTGAATCTGGTCTTGCTTTATCGGAGATAGCCTGGGCTAGAAGAAAGTTACCAACTGTTAGAACTGGGGGTCTCTAGTTGGCAGAGGTAGGTTCCTTTGTCCAAATAGGGACCCTTGCTTCTAGTCAGGGTAAGGGGGATACACTACTAAAATAACCCCTGCTCACCCCCTTGGTAGCTTGGCACGAGCAGGCAGGCTTATCTCAGAGGCAGTGTGTAAAGCATTTGTGAACACATACAGTAACACAGTGACAACACTACAGATGGACACCACACAGGTTGTATTATAAAAATAAGTATTTTTATATAGGCTTAACACAAGACCCAAAACGACAAAAATCCACAATACACTATGAAAAATATGACTGTCAATGGTAGAAAATAGTTCAGTTCAATAAAGATGGTAAATGCGACACTCAATGTTCAATGTACCTTTGGATGCGTAACGCGATACAAACAAAAGAGTTGCAGGGAAGGTGATGCGTCGGTTCCTTACACGCAAGAACGGTGATGCGTCGGTTCCGTGCTCCGGGGGAGGTGATGCGTCGGTTCCCTACTGCTGCGTAGGGCACGGTGATGCGTCGGTTCCTTACCGGAGAGGAGGTGATGCGTCGGTTCTTCACCGCGTGGTGAGGTGATGCATCGGTTTCTTACTGCGTTTCTGTGGCGATGCGACCTGCAGCGCCATGATGCGATGACGACCCGGTGCAATGAAAAAAATGGCGTCTTCCTCTCGATGCGACACTCAGGGGGCGATGCGTGCACGCCCAACGGCCGTGCGGCAACTCAGTGAATCTTCTGAGCCGCGACAGGCCCTGCGACACGCTTCTCCGATGATGCGACGGCATCTGATGCGACGGCGACACTCTTCTCCGGTGATGCGAGGCGCTTCGGCGATGTGATGGCGGCAGCGGTGGCACGCTTTCTCAGCGATGCGACGACAGCGGCTGCGGCGGCGACACGCTTCTCCCTCGTGAGTCCCGCTTCCAGCTCCCAGCGACACGCAGTCTCTCAGAAGGCCCAACACAACAGCAGGCACTTCAAATTCCCAGCAAGGGAATTCAGGGGAGCTGGTTGGTGAAGTCTTGTGTCCCTGAGACTTCAGCAGAAGGCAAGCTCAATCTTCAAGCCCTTGGAGATGTTCTGCAAGATGATGAAAGTAGCACAAAGTTCCTTTCTCCTTTCTTTGGCAATCAGGCAACCACTGCAGGCCAATCCCTCAAACAGCACACAGCATAGGGATAGTCTCCTCCTTCAGCTTCTCTGGTTCCTCTCCTCAGCAAAGGTTCGTCTTGTTTGTTCCAGAAGTGATCCAAAATCTTGGGGTCAGGGCCCCAGTATTTATACCCATACATCCTTTGTCCTCTGAAGGCAGAGGGTCCTGTACCTAGTCCAAAGCAGTTCTGGGTGCATTCTGCCAGTGCACACCCTCTTCCTTTGTCAGTGTGGGCCAGGGACATCCGACGCACCACAGGAGGTGGAGCCAGCATTGTGGAAGGCAGGCACAGCCCTATTCAGGCCCAGGTGCTACCCCTCCCACCACTCTACATGCAGATAGGTCTATTCAGCCCTGTGCTGACTCACCCTGTCTCCTGGAGTTCCCCAGCCCCTGTCACTCACAAACCCAGACATACAATACACAAGCTAGCAGAGGCAGGCTGGATGGTTAGGCAAGAAAATACCTACTTTCTAAAAGTGGTATTTTCAAACACAGAATGTTAAAACCAACTTCACTAAAAGATGTATTTTATCATTCTGAGTTCAGGCATACTAAATTCGTTTTTCTACCATGTTCCCTGGGTCAGTTAGGATTATAAGATGTTATAATCAAACTGCCATATTGGCCTATGGGGACAGGTAGCCTTGCAATAGTGAAAAACGAAATTGGCTGTAATTCACTATCAGGACATGCCACACACACCAGGGCATGTACTACCTCTTACATACAATGCACCCTGCCTGCAGGCCTACCTTAGGGGTGACTAACATGTAGAAAAGGGAAGGGTTGGGGACTGGTAAGTGGGTGCACTTACCAAGTCAACATGGCAGTACCAGACTGCACACAGGATCTGCAATGGCAGGCCTGAGACACACTTTACAAGCTGCTCCTGTGGGTGGCACAACCAGTGCTGCAAGCCCACCAGCAGCATTTGAGTCACAAGCCCTGGGCACAACCAGTGCACTGTACTATGGTCTGACAGTGAATCAAATAGGCCAAACATGGAGTCACTAATCCATACATCAATTTATCATAGGGAGCACTTGCACTTTGGCACTGAATAGCAGTGGCAAAGTGCCCAAAGCATCTAATCCAGCAAAAACAGGTCAGTAACAGAGGAGGCATAGCGCAAAAAATGGAAGGGAGACCCACGCCAATGGTACCAGGTCTAACACCAACAAATACCAGCATTGCTCTGGGCCTATTATTTGCTGGTTCCTGCCGGTGGTGCTGTTCAAAGGGAAATCAGTGGGCCCTCTGAATCTCGCTTTCCCAATTGCAGTCCTGCAATTCTGGAAAGGCCGCTTTAAACAAGTTGACAATAAACTGCCCGGCATCTTCCTTTTCTAAGCCCTCCGAAACCCCCAGGACCCTATGGTTATTCCGCCTTAATCTATTTTCGAACTCTTTAAGTTTCCATTGAGTGTCAACCAGGCGCCCCTCATGACCTTCAACCAGCTTTTTTTTTAGCTGTGACTTCTACTTCTAGAGTGGCCACTTGAGTCTCTACTTCAGTCATTCTGGTTGGGTACTCCGTGCATGTCTTTGCCACTTTGCGACTAGCTACCTGGAGTTTCCTATTAGCTGTTTGCATTCTTCTATTATCCAGCCTAGTCTCATCCCGATGAGCCATTACCCCCTGATATATGGTCTCCAGTGTGATCTCCTCTGGCTACATGGCTGGGGTAGGACTCCTCCTTGGCCCTTTCCCCTCTAGCTGGGGCATTGCTGAGTAGTCTCATAAAAGAGCAATGTCAGATCCTTCTCCTTTAGATGGCATGCCATATTTATTGGGTTTTCGGGTTTCCCACCTTCCTTCTTCTTCTGCGCCTGATACACTAGAGTCACTCAGTGATCCATCATTCAGGTCATCTTTCACATATCGATCTTCTCCTAGGTCGTCTGATTTATCTTATAGTGAAAAGAAGTGTTCTACCACTTCTAATTCTGCCATATGGCCAGTTGACTTAGATCTAGTGGGTTTGGGGGTCCTGGTTTTAGTTACTCTCTCTTTTCTGCCACTAGCACGTTCGGGGGGTAAATCATCCCCTTTCGATCTGGTAACCTTCTGAAGACCATTGATTATTTGAGTTTAGTTGTTAGGCCACTCTCCATTATCTGCCATTCCTGGTTCGCCTGAGACCAGCATCTCCTCTAGCTGTATGGCTACTGGAGCAACAATCCCCTGCCCCCCCACTATTTTTCATTTCCATGTCAATATTCACTGATGTGGAGGGCGGGGGAGTACCCGCCTAATTATAAGTTCCTTATCGTCGCCCGACCCTATAACCTATCCTCCAAAATACCTTGTTGTATGCCTCCTTCTGGGGGATGAATTACTGGCCCAATAAACGTTATTGCCCCTCGGTCTGGTCTCTTGAAAAGTCTGCCACTTTTTGGTGGGGTTGGCCTCTGCTAGCCCCAACTTATATTTTGTTTGCCACCTCCCCTTTCCTCAGATTTGCTTTGCCTTTTCCTCCTGTGGTCCCATAGCTGCCAGTGCCCATAGCTCATGGTTTAGTGATGGTTTTAGGGCCTATCTTACTGAGCAAGTTGCGTCGCTCATATTGCAGACTGCGGGTTTCGGCGCCGTATTTCGGTTTGCCGCTGTGATATCTGTTACAGCAAACAAATGATGGACGGAATGCTGACAATGCAAACATTCTCCCCCAGTCAAAAGATCTGGGTTAAATCTATCGTTCTTTTGCCCACTACGCCACCCCAGTTTGGACCCAGCCATATGCAAATCAGTCTTGACCCTGTGCCCCATGGGAACAGTCCAGACCGAACTGCCAGGCCAGGTCCTCCCTGGCCCGGAAACAAGCATCCTGGGACCGGTTTCAGGGTATATCACCCTTCTTCAGCCAGGCTAGCTTGAATCCAGTGGCACAGTAAGCAAGGGACCCACGTCTGGGCATACCCATCCCACTTAGGGCGAAAAGTGTTATAGCAAACAAATGATGGATGGAATGCTGACAATGCAAACATTCTCCCCAGTCAAAAGATCTGGGTTAAATCCATCGTTCTTTTGCCCACTACGCCACCCCAGTTTGGACCCAGCCATATGCAAATCAGTATTGACCCTGTGCCCCATGGGAACAGTCCAGACCGAACTGCCAGGCCAGGTCCTCCCTGGACCGGAAACAAGCATCCTGGGACCGGTTTCAGGGTATGTCGCCCTTCTTCAGCCAGGCTAGCTTGAATCCAGTTGCAAAGTGAGCAAGGGACCCACGTCTGGGCATACCCATCCCACTTAGGGCGAAAAGTGTTACAGCAAACAAATGATGGACGGAATGCTGACAATGCAAACATTCTCCCCCAGTCAAAAGATCTGGGTTAAATCCATCGTTCTTTTGCCCACTACGCCACCCCAGTTTGGACCCAGTTTGTGATATCAGCATTAGGACCTGAAAAAGGCTCTGACCGTGGCACTTGAACCAAAGTATCACTGTGCGCTCGAGCTGCATCACTTGTTGGGGGAGGGGCTTCTCTTCCAGCTCGCGTCAGAGGGTCAGTGGGGAAATACGGAGGGAGGATCCAAACGGCCGTTTTAACACAGCCCCCATCATCAGTCTACCCTAGAGACACATTCTGAGGGTCTCTCGCTTGGAAGAGTTCCTGAGGAGACTTAGGGGCACATGCATCAATCTTTTTTCTGGTCGCAAATGGGCTGATTCGCAGAATTGGGTTGTTTGCGAATAGAAAAAGGCCTTTTCTGATGCATGTACCAATTTCCATTTGCAATTTAGGTAATCGCAATTTTTTGCGATGACCTAAATTGCGAATAAATTTAGGGAATCGCAATTACGAATCCCTATTTGCCAATCCATGTAGCCTTTCCTAAATGCGAACTGTGCATTTAGTAAACATTAATTACCATCAACTTCAAGATGATGGTAATTTGTGCATGCTTTGAAAAATGCACAAAAATGCATTTTTCAAAGTGCCATGTAGCGCACACATGCCCTTAGGGCATGTGTGTGCTTCACATGTGCACACTTACCTTTTTGGGGGGGTGCTTCAGGGGGGCTTTAGGCCCCCGGGCACCCTTGGCTTTGCATTCGCAATTTGCGATTCCCAATTTGGTAATCGCAATTTGCGAATGCATTACTATTCATTCCCTTGGGCCTGTAGGCCCATAGGAATGAATGGAGTCAGGTTCGCTAATAGCGATTCGCAGTTTCCGTGTCGCTATGAGCTAAAATTAAGGAATTGCAATTCTTATTGCGATTTCTACATGTATAGACATTTGCAATTACCAAATAGAGATTCCTTAAATATCACTATTTGGTAATCGCAAATTCATATGTTGATGCATGTGCCCCTTACTTCCTTATGTTAAATCATAGCTACTGCTAGGATTAAATTTCCTTTTACTTGGGTTTACGGTTGCTACAGCAATTGTCAGGGAATTTGGCTGAGTTTTCCCAAACTACTCTTAATGAGGAGTTCTCTCTCTTTGTGACTGGTTGCTGATGTTCCAAATCTTTGCTCTTTTCCTAAAGGAACTCTTTATGGGTTTCATGTTAGTGTTAGGTTAGGGCCTTTTATATTAGGATAGGGACTATTTCCTTTATGGAACACCCTGTCATTTTCTATTCTACCTCTAACCAATTTTTCTTGAGAATTCTGTAACTGGATATATCTGACTAATTTGAATTAAAAAAAACTGTTCCTTAATGAAAAATAAAACTTTTAAAACTTACCAGCACTCTCATAATAGACTGAACTTTAAACTGTTGTTAAGTTGATGATTTTGATTTGTTCTTCATTCTAACACAATGGCAAATATATGTCGACTGCGAGATGAAGTTGGTGCGGAGTTGGAGTTCTCTGTCGTAAGTTAAGGGTAAAACCATTTATAAATGTCCTGCGCTATCAATATCTTGCCTTTTTACCACTCTAAAAATTGTTTTCTTTTAGATTTATATCAGTCCAGTGAGGGACAAGTAACAAATCCAGTCATATAGCATCCTCAAGGTGGTTGGTCATTTTTAAGGATTTTCATTAATGGAAGTATTTCTTGGCCTCAACCACAAAATACAAACTAACACCAATACAAGCTAGCTTGTTAGTGTGACATTTAAAGGAGCTTCTATGATTGAAGAGCTGGAAGTGAGTAACAATATGCCGATCTATTGAGATCTTGAAGTCACTGAAATAAGAGTTGACAAAGCCAATAGGTCTGACTTAGTGTTTACAGTAAAAATATTTCTTTTGTGCTGAGCACTAGACTTGGGGACTCATTTATGACATTTTGGCATAGCGCAGCGCAGCAAGGCACCTTGCTGTGCTACTCTATGCCAAATGCAAAAATATTTCTCCTTGTTACGCCTCACCTAGGGAAGCATATGGATTTGCGGCTTCCGCAGGTATACATCACTTTGTAAATCTGGTGCAACGTCAAATTCCTTGGTTGTTGCATGGGAAAGCCCACTGCAATCCCATTGAATGCCTCCCAGGCGCAGAGTAAGGTGATGCAGCAATTTGTGTTTTGTCGCCTTACTCATCATAATTTATGAGGCCACTCGAAGACACGCAGGGTGGCTTTGCGTGGCTTAATAAATCTTTATGAAAGCACTGCATCACGCATGCACCAGTTTACGTGGAGCAATAGTGATGTAGGGCTCTCATAAATAAGCCCCCTGGTGTATATTTTTTTATGCTAGATAATGATTGTGTTAGATAGTCATTTTTAAATAAAATGTGCTGTAAAAGATGGTGTGCAATAGAAGAAATATGAATTTTTCAAATTTCTAAAGCTGGCAAAATCTCTTCTCTTCGATTGTATGCTTTAAGAGTAAAGAAATAGATGAAGAACACTGCCATTATTTAATATTGAAAATTGTGGTTATAAGACTTGTGTATAGGAAAAATGCTTTACTGTGTTCCACATGCTCTTTGCAAACAACTTTGATTTGATAGTGGAACACAGGATGTGCTTGCGATGGGGAATAGCCATTTTGTTTTCATCATATTTGACTCCTGAAAGTAATGCCTATTTTTGCATACTTTTATTTGAACAACTTTACTACTATCATATGTACCGATTAGGGTGAAAAAAATGATAACAAATGCCCCAGGTGGATTTATGTGAAAACAAAGTATGCCATAGGAAATAACATTATAAACCCACACTTGTTCAAGAAACAATAACAATATTTCTGATAGAGACTTCTAAATGCTGAATTCCACACCATTTGAATATTTCCAGGCACCAGCCTGGATCCAGAAAATATAATATCAATCCAATGGGGCGTTGATGGGTGGCATTGTGTGGCTCCGCGTCGGTTCCATCAGTTGCAGATGTGATGTCAGGATAATACAAGACCATCACCTCCACGCACTGATGTCAGCTCCTTTCTTTCCGCTTCTTTCAACATGGATCCAAAGCTAGCAGTGCTGTCTCTTGACAGAACTTTTCCTTGAAAAACTCACTGTTTCCTGCAAGATTCTTGCATTGTTCAGATATTGGCCCTTAAAACTGCAGTGTTTAAACTGTGTTGTGATTATCAACGAAAGATGTCAATGACAGACACACACAAAGTCTGTCCTTGGTGCCTTGGTGCCATGCATGACACAAAGTCATGCTAGTGTTGTGCTAAAATGAACCGTAAGGCCATTCGAGACCGCCCCTCAAACTTGCTGTCGCTGAACTCAAGAAGAAGTCAAAAAAGCAGACTCTGACCCAGTTGAGCGTATGGTTGCTCTCCCACTCCCGGAACAAAGGCTGTGTTCCAAGGTTCTGCTTCGTCATCGAGGATGCTGTCAACGATGGGCTTGCGATGCAACGTCCTGGTTCGAAGATGCATTGCACACTGACTGGTTCCAAAGAAGCTGTGGGGCTTGAAATACGAAGTCCTGCACCGGGAATGAGTTGTGAAGCAATACCTGATGCAGAGTTGGGGGAGGCGATGCGTCGTGCAGTGGCTCTGATGTAGAGTTTCTGTGAGGCGCTGAGTTGTGATGATTCGGTTCTGCTGGGACCCCAGTTGGATTGGTAGAGCACTTTCAGGCCTCATTCCAAGGGTTTAGGAATGGGATAGCACCACGTGGGAGGACAGGACTCACAGATGGCAAAGTACAGGTGCTGGGTTCAAGGTGTAGGAAAGCTGTTCTGTCCATGAGGCTTCTGATCAGGAGGCCAGCCAAATAGCTCTTGGTGTCACTCTGGTGGTCCTGGGTTTAAGAGGCATGTGCAGTCCTTATCGCTCAGGCAGGAGGGCAGAAGGGCAGCACAGCAGCAGAATGGCAGTTCTTATTGCAACAAAGCAGCAAAAAACAAAGTAATGTATGGAATACTTGAATTAATATCAGCTCCTGGCGATTGCCAGGGCCGCATCGCAATACATCGTTTTTAGCCCACCATGACACCAAAGTTATGACCCAGCCATATGCAAATCAGCCTTGACTCTACTCCAATGGGAACAGTCCAGCCCAACCTGCCAGGACAGATCCTCCATGAACCGGGAAACAAGCAACGGAGCGCCAGCTTTACTCTTATTTTGGGCTCATCAGCTAGAGATAGCTTGATTGCAGTGGCACAGTGTGTACGTGACTCTCATTTGGGCATACCTTAGGGCATCAAAAAACAAAACAAAGTGATGGATGGAATGTTTGAATTAATCTCAGCAACTACCGATCACTCGGGCCACATTCCATTCCATCATTTTTCGCTCAACATGCCAGCTCAGTTTGGACCCAGCCATCTGCAAATCAGCATTGACGCTGCTCCAATGGTAACAGTCTAGCCCGAACGGCCAGGCCAGGTCGTCCCTGAACCAGAGAACAGGCAACCCAATACCAGTTTCTCCCTTATAATGGCCTCCTCAGCCACATGTAGCTTGATTCAAGTAGCACAGTGAGTACGAGACCCACGTCTGGGTGTACCCATCACAATTAAGGTATCAAAAAACAATGTGATGGATAGACTGCTTGAATTAATTTCAGCTCCTGGCAATTGCTGGGGCGCATCGCAATACATCGTTTTTCGCCCATCATGCCACCTCAGTTTGGACCCAGCCATATGCAAATCAGCCTTAACCCTGCTCCAATTGGAACAGTCTAGCCCAAACTGCTAGGACAGATCCTCCCTGAACCGGCAATCAAGCATCTGAGGACCAGTTTTACCCTTATTTTGGGCTTATCAGTTTAGGATAGCTTGATTCCAGTGGCACAGTGTGCAAGTGGCTCTCGTTTGGGCATACCTGTCAGACTTAGGGAATCAAAAAACAAATTGATGGATGAATGCTTGAATTATTCTCAGCAACTGGTGGTCACTCGGGCCACATTCTATTCCATCATTTTTCGCTCACCATGCCAGCTAAGTTTGGAGCCAGACATCTTCAAATTAGCCTTGACCCTGCTGTAATGGGAACAATACAGTCAGAACTGCCAAACTAGGTCCTCCCTGAAATGGAAAACAAGATTCCCAGGATTGGTTACACCCTTATTATGGGAGCATCAGACAGGTATAGCTTGATTCCAGTGGCACAGTGAGCATGGGACCCAGGACTGGCATACCCGCCACACTTAGGGCATCAGAAAAGCAAAGTGATGGATGGAATGCTTGAATTAATCTCAGGCACTGGTGATCTCTCCACCTGAAAGATTACTAGTGGCTGAGATTAATTAATTAATTAATTAATTAATTCAAGCTGTTCCATCTTTCACTTTTTGTATATTTTAGTGTGTCGTCCTAAGGGGACATGGGTATGACCAGACGTAGGTACCATGCACGCTGTGTCACTGGAACCAAGCTGTAACCGGCTGATGAGCCCATAACTAGGGCAAAACCAGTCCTGGGTGTCTTGTGTTTGGTTCAGGGAGGACCTAGGTTGGCAGTTCAGCCTGTACCTTTCTGACTGGAGCAGGGTGGAAACTGTTTGACATATAGCTGGGTCCAAACTGATGTGATATGGTGCGTAAAATAACAATCATTTGGGATGTGGCGCTGAGTGATTACCAGTGTCTGAGATTAATTCAAACATTCTATCCACCACATTTTTGCATACTTTAGTGTGTTTCCCTAAGTGGGCTGATTATGTCCTAATGTGGGTCCCGTGCACATTGTGTCATTGGAACCAGGCTGTGTCCGGCTGACGATTCCAAAACAAGTGTGAAACTGGTCCTGGTTTGCTTGTGTTCCACTTTAGGGAGGACCTGGATTGGCAGCTGGGGCTGGACTGTTCCGTTTGGAGCATGTTCAAGACTGATTTACATGTAGCTCTGTCCAAACTGAGGTGACATGATGTGAAAAATAACAATCGATTGGGATGCGGCACGAATGATTTCCCGTGGCTGAGATTACTTCAAGCATTCCATCCATACCTTTTTTGTAAACTTTGAACTTTTTAAAAGTGGCATTTTTAGAATTGTAACTTAAAATCTGACTTTAATATTAATGTGGGCTATAACTTCAATTCTTTAGACACCAAAATGGACCTGTCAACCTGCTCCAAATTGGAAGTTGCCACTTATTAAATGTAAGACGGTACGAAGGAATGTTATTCTATGGGAGTAGTAGACCTTGCATGGGCGAAAAATAAATTTAAGAGTTCTTCACTAACAGGACATGTAAAACTTAAAAGTACATGTCCAACTTTTTAAATACACTGCATCCTGCCCTCTGGGCTGTTTAGGGCCTACCCTGAGGGTGACTGATATGTATTAAGAAGGAAGGTTTGGACCTGACAAAAGGTTTATATTGCCAGGTCAAAATGGCAGTTCAAAACTGCACACACAGTCTGCAATGGCAGGCCTGAGAGATAATTCACAGGGCTATTTAAGTGGGTGGCACAACCAGTGCTGCAGATCCACTAGTAGCATTTACTTTATAGGCCCTGGATACAAGGGGTACCACTTTACAAAGGACTTAAAAATAAATTAAACTGCAGTGTTTAAACCATATTGTGATTATCATTGACAGATGTCAATGACAGACACAAACAAAGTCTGCCTGTGGTAACTTGGTGCTACGCACGACACAAAGTCATGCTAGTGTTGTGCTAAAATGAACCGGAAGGCCTTTTGAGACTGCCCCTCAAGCTCGCCATAGCCGAACTCTAGAAGGAGTCGAAAAAAAAGTATTTGATCCAGTTAAGGGGCCAGTTGCACTCCCACTCCTGGAACAGATCACAAGACTGCTCCACATCGAGATCCAGGAGTTCAGATAAGTCAAAGGAACACCAAAAACACAAACAAATTGAAGCACGGTTCTCTATCGTCCTGCCACTCTCATCACTCACGCCATGCCCCAGGAAACTCTAACATACTCCACAAGCACATCTGCTCGACCTCATTCTACCTCAGCAGACAGCCACGACAGATGATAAGGTTCATCTGAAGGAGGCCACAGCATTCATCTTAGGTACTCCACCAGATCCTTCTCGAGCGCCTTTGGGCCCCCAGGTTTCGAGGTAGCACCCTATCATAGGCCCCTAGTAGGATTCATCCCCGATGCAGACTGCACCACTCGAACTCTACCTGAGGTGAGACCCGCACTTGGCTCAGCCGGCTCTCGCCCTGGCTCAATGTCCAATGGCATCCCAAGCACTGAGACCAATACCAAAGGCTAGAGCCTTGATGCTGATACCAACATCACCAACGCTGGTTGTATTTCAATCTGAACCACGGCTTCAGTGATCAACACCATGTCACAGTCACCTCACGTTCTGTCACTGTGCATCATGCATGACTCATGACTTCTAAGTTTTCAGATTGCCTATGTGCAGGTGCATAGTGAACCCTCCCCACCCCACCCCACCCCTTGCTTTAGGAACTACAACGAGGGTGAAGTTCTTGATGGGCCTCTTCTGTCTGCAACTCTGCAGACAAAGGCTCAGCGCTTAATGTGAAAAATTGGGTGAGTAAATAAGTCTAGGAATGTGTGAATGGCTGGATTGATTAGTGAAAGGATGAATGGATGAATGAAAGGGTGAATGGATAGATAATGAAAGAAAGGATGGATGGATGAGTGAGTGAGTGGAAGGATGGATGAGAGAAAAGGTAAATAGATGGATGTATGGGTGGAAGGGTAGATGGATGGGTAAAAGGGTGGATGGGTGAGTGAAAGGATGGATGGATGAGTGAAAGGGTAGATGATGGGTGAGTGAATGGGTGGATGGATAGATTGATGAATTGATAAGTGAAAGGGTGAATGGATGGATGGATGAGTGAAAGGGTGGATGTAAGGATTGATGAGTGAGTGAAAGGGAGGTAGATGGACAAAAGGATGAATAGATGAGTGAAGAAGTGAAAGGGTGGATGGATGAGAGAACAGATGGATGGATGGATGAGTGAAAGGATGGATGAGTAATAGGGTCAATGGATGGATTCATGAATGGATGAGTAGATGGGTGGGTGGGTGGAAGGATGGATGGATAAGTGAAAGGGTAAATGGCTGGATGGATGAGTGAATAGATGGATGGGTGGAAAAGTGGATGGATGAGTGTAGGGGTGGATGGGGTGAAAGGGTGGATGGATGAATAATGGATGGATGAGTGAAAGGGTGGATGGAGAGATGGATGAGTGAAATGATGGATGGAAGGATATATGGTGGATAGGTTTGCAAATGGTTGAATATGTTTGGATATAGATGGGCACACAGATGGAAGGACAGAATGAATGGTGAAAGACTGAATGATAGATAAAAGAATGATTACACCTTGTAGAAACCATTATCTTAAGTAACATTTCCTATACATTGACTTTCACGTTTATATGAGTCATTGTCTCTATATAATGTGCGTGTGATGTAACACACTCCGACACCCTGCCCTACATACTTGGGATGAGTATCACTATAAAAGAAATTAAATACACATGAGAGATGGTCTATGTGAAGATGAGGGGCACCATTTGAGGGTGGTAGCAAGGCCGGACTGGCAGGACCGGGCATCAGGTGTTTCCCTGGGAGGCTGGGAAGGGGGGGGGCAGTTTTGTTACTGGGGGCTGGCACACGTTCCTTGTATATCCAGTAGTTTTCAATCAATAATAAAAGCAGCCTCACTTATATTCAGGCGTGGTTCACCATTGTCTAGGGACTAATGTACCTGCTAGAGCGAGATGCGAGTTTTGAATCGTCTAAGGTAGCAAGCTGCGGGCATACTGAAAAACTGTGAAGTGCACGATTGTCTCAACCAATATAAACTTATTTTGACTTGTACTTAAGTGGTTGTCTATTTACTTACTTATATACTATTGCGGGACCTCCTCTGACGTGTCTGTAAAACTTACTTTTTGTCCCGAAGTTTTGTCCTGAATTTTGACCTCCTGTCCTGAATTTTTGTCCTGAATTTTGACCATTTGTCCTTAATTTTTACACTCACCGTCCTGAATTTGCACCCATGCCAGTTGGCCACCCTACCTTGATCACGCCAGGGAACGCCGATGCTTGCAGCGTGGTGTACGTTTGACCAGTTAAGCAATAACTTAGTAACTTCTGAGTATGCGTATTCAGAGCCCATCAACCCCCCCCCTCCCCCCCCCACCCATTGCCTGTTCCAGCCTCGTCTTACCTTAGATGCAGGAGCCTGGGCGAGCTCGCACAATACCGCAACCACAACATACAGGAACGAAGTCCACAGCGGGCTTCGTCTCGCACGACTTTGCAGCTGTGACCTGAAGGAAGAGAACAGAACCAAAAGGACATGTGTTGCATCCTCCATAGCCACCTTACTTCTATGCTAGCCTAAAGGTGTGTCTCTCCTGAATCATGGCCACATGGAACCTAGTAGAGGAAATCAAGAGCGTTTGCTGCTCCCTTCTTTCCCACAAGGAATTATGGGGCATATTAGCAAGGGCACTATCGCCGCTTTAGCGGCACTTTTGCCGCTAAAGCGGCGATATTCTTATCGCCCTATCAGCAAACTGTCTCTAACAGCAGTTAGAGACAGTTTACGAGCATTAGCGCCCGTGTTTTTACCGCTTTGCATGTCAGCGATATTTATCGCTAATGACATGCAAAGTGGGCGTTCCCGACGAACAAACCTGGGAAACACCCGCTAACAGGCCTATCACCTATTAGCAAGGTGGCCATGGCCCCAGTTAGCAACGTGAAAAGTCGCGCTAACCGGGGTCATCGCCATTTATTTAACACCTGCAATTAGCAGGTGTTAGCCATATCTAACATGGGGCGGTGGATTATGCTGATACGACCACAGGGTCGTATCAGCAAGGTTATCGCCGTTTTCCATGAAACATCGCTGGAAAACCAGCGATGTTTCATGGAAAACACCGCTATGGCTGGAATAATTATCACCATAGCGCTAAATGTCGCTAATACAGCGCTAGCATGGCAAATTATTCCGACGATAGCCGGCGATAAAAAAGTGCTCGTTAAACACGCTTTGCGATGTTTAGCGCACTTTTTTAGATAATATGCCCCTATGTTTGTCCATCTGCAAGTACTGCCTGTCTGTTCTGTCTCTCTGCCGAGCATGGCTCTGCCGCTGTTTCATTCTCACATTATTTCTTTCTTTAATGATTCACAATGTGCCAGTTTTGGGGATGCCAATTGCTCCAAGAGACCCTCCTGCATTGCTCTCACGCAGTGCTTTAAATGGGAAAAAATAAGTGCAGGTATTCATTAAAATGAGCTAGATGTGTAGTGAGGGGGCGGGGCTAGGGGCGGGGCTAAAGGCAAGACATGATGACACTTAACGACTTCTATATTACTTACAGCACATACCAAAACACATGAGAAATGTGTTTATATAAACAAAGCAAGTTAACTCATTACCCAAAATGAAAGAGAAATGCTATAATATGTTAACATTTCCTTTTTTTTGCAATAGTTGCACCTTCTTAATGCCATACTGTTAATTGCTGTTGTTTGGCACAATACTATATATTTTTCAGTACGTGAGTAGGAAGAAACTGAAAATACCCCCACTTCGAACCAAAGCTCTTATGGCACAAAGCAAATGAAGCAAATCATCATGACCCTCCCCAGAAGATATCTCTTGTCTCTTCCATAGATCTATCCATTCATCCTTTCATCCTACCATTTACCTGCTGATGTCCACCACTTAACCTTTACATTCTGTCGTCTATTCAGTCTTTCATCCATCATTCAATTTTTCACCATTCCGTCTGTCCACCCTTCATATCCAAACCTATCCATCCATCCAACTCAAAACCTATCCATTCATCCTTTCACTCATCCATCTCTTTATCCACCCTTTCGTTCATTCATCAATCCTTTCGCTCATCTATTCATCAACCCTTTCACTCCTTTATTCCATCCACCCTTTCATTCCATCCACCCTTTCACTCATTCCCTCCTTTCACTCATCCATCATCCACCCTTTCATCCATCCTCCCTCCCTTTCATTCATCCATCCAATCTTTCACTTATCCATCCATCATCCGCCCTTTTATCCAATCATCCACCCTCTTTCACCCAGCAATCCATGCTTTCACTCATCCATCCATCTATACATCCACCCTTGCTCACTCATCCATCCACTCACTCACCCATTGAAAATACCCCCACTTCGAACCAAAGCTCTTATGGCACAATGTAAATGAAGCAAATCATCATGACCCTCCCCAGAAGATAGGTCTTGTCTCTTCCATAGATCTATCCATTTATTCTTTCATCCTACCATTTACCTGCTGATGTCCGCCATTTAACCTTTACTTTCTGTCGTCTATTCAGTCTTTCATCCATCATTCAGTTTTCACCATTCCATCTGTCCACCCTTCATATCCAAACCTATCCATCCATCCATCTCCAAACCTATCCATTCATCCTTTCACTCATCCATCTCTTTATCCACCCTTTCGCTCATTCATTAATCCTTTTGCTCATCTATCCATCAACCCTTTCACTCCTTTATTCAATCCACCCTTTCACTCAATCCCTCCTTCCACTCATCATCCACCCTTTCATCCATCCTCCCTCCCTTTCATTCATCCATCCAATCTTTCACTTATCCACCCATCATCTGCCCTTTTATCCAATCATCCACCCCCTTTCACCCATCCATCCATGCTTTCATTCATCCATCCATCTATTGATCCATCCATCTATACATCCACCCTTGTTCACTCATCTATCCACTCACTCACCCACCCACCAACCCTCCGTACTATGCTATTTATGAATCTGTGTCGCCGAGCAGACATGTACACACAAAGTGCCACCCATTTTCTTTAAAATACCTCCTGAGAGTGTTTTGATTCTCTCTCTCTCTTTCTCTCACTTTTTTCTTACAAAAAACAGGCATACGAATGCAGGCAAACACACAAACATAAGCAGGCACACAAAAGACTTGGGTATGATGAAAGCCATGTTATACTCTTCACCTACCATGGCTTTTTTAATTGCCACCAGGGCCGGACTGGCCGTAGCCTGATTGCCACTGCCAGGGGACTGCCATGATTCCTGTGTTTGCACAAATGCACAGGATAGTGTGACTGTGATTGACAGCACAGGGCCTGAACGGACCCTGCTCTGTCAAACACAGCGTGATGGTGAGCACCTGGCAATTATTCAAATGAGCCCAGCTGAATAGCTCAGCTGGGGCTCAGATCAGGGACACAGAAGTGGCGCCTTGGCTGCCAGAGACACCTTCCACTCCGGCTCACCAGCACTCACAGCCAATAAGCCTACCTTTTCATGAGTACCGGTACTCTCCTCGGCAGAAGAGAAGTGCCGGTACTCAGAGGGATAAATCTAAGAAGTGCCGGTACTCAGTACCGGTGAGTACCGGCCCATTTAAAGCACTGCTCTCACGCAGAAGCACAGCTGCCCCCTGCATCACACCCACCCCACCTGGCTCCGCATCCACTTCACGTACATTGTTAGTGTGTTACCCCCAGCGTGTTACTAAGACTTCGGGAGCTCTGCGAGGTAAACAGAATGCCAGCATTTGAATGGAGTGATCTGCCTGTCCCCAGGGTCAAACAGCTTTTGAAGGGGGGGAGGGTGTGATTTGGACTTTATCGCTCAATCCATCTAGGTGCCCGCAGCGTGACACACATAGCCACGAGCAGTGGGCGGTATAGGTGCGCAGTGAAGTCAATGTGCGTATTAGGGATGTACCATGAGAGTGGTGAGCCTATGACACGGCAGGGGTTCCAGCTCGTGTATGTTGCATGCTGGGCTTCTTCTACCTCTGGCATGTCGTGCAGCTTGGCAGCCCTCGGGGGCTTAAGGGCGCAGAGGAGCGGCTGAGAATAAACGTTTTTATTTTCATTGCTGGTTGGATTTATATAAACAGTATCTTACTTTGCATAATCTGCCTGTTCCTTTTCTCCTCTATGGGCATGAAGCCTGACTAAGTGGAGGCGCCACATTAGTTGCTGTGCATGTGAGGTGGTGGATGAAGGAGGTGTATTTCTTGCAGGCTCTCTGGCGACCTAGCCGCTTTCATGGTGTTGCTCTCTGCATCCACATCTCTCGTTCGCCGTGCGTGGCTTACGAACGCCGATGATCGAGCACGTGGGAAATGCCTATTGACATTTACATAGCGCTCTAAAGCCAACCAGCCGTTGAAATTTGTACAGACAACAAAGTAGGTGCAGAAAACAGTGCTCACATTAGTAGAGTTCTCAGGTGAGCAAGAATGGAGCCTGGTGTGCTTCTATCACGTTTCTTGCCTGCCTAATTGTAATGCAAAAGTTTAGGGAAGTTTGAAAACTAAAGAGCATTAAACGGAGAGTAAGTGAAACAGGAATGCCCTGCCCTCTAGTGGCCACCACTGCACAATAACCAGAGTGCAGGAGAAATGGAAAGTGAATTCCCTTGGTAACATTGCATCATCACGTAAATGAAACTATGGGTGGGCACTGCGGTAAACTCCCCGACATGGAGGAAGGCGGATTTTTTTGACAAACTTCTCCCTCCAAGGGGAGCACGGGGTGCTCAAAACTCTGTAAACTCTTCCGGCGGAGCGGAGTTTGCCACCCACTGCTAATGAAGGCATCAGAGATCGGGACTGGCTGTTATTCCTGTTATTTCCTGGTGCTGAAAAATGAGAGAGGCATTTGCCCCATCCTAGATCTCCGCCCTGTGAAACTTCTTCCTCAAGCAGGACAAGTTCAAGGTGCTCACCCTGGCCCAGTTCTGGCTGCCCTCGGTCCATGAAAATAGACTGTGGCGCTCGACTTGCAAGATACATATTTTCACATGCCCGTCCTAGTCTCACAGGCATTACCTACAGTTCTATGTAGGTCAAGAGCACTTTCAGTACTCCGTGCCCCCATTTGGCCTAAGCAGTGCAGCACCTCGCGTGTTCATGAAGGTGATGGTGGTGGTCACTGCTCATGTGCCAGTCTTTCATACTGCCATGATTGGCTACTGAAAGTGGGCTTGCCTTAAACAGTCGGTAAACCACATCCAGATGATGGACAACCTGTTCACATCATTGGGTTTCTCCATCAATGTGCCAATATCACACCTTCTTCACAGTGGCTCCCCTTCATCAGAGTCATCCTGGATATTGTGCTTTTTCAAGCTATCCCTGTGCCTCAACAAGTCCAGGACATTCGGGCTATGATCCCGATGTTTTCACCCTTGACCTTGTCAATGAGAATGGCTCTGAGGCTTCTTTTATTTATTTTTTTATTTTATTTATTGAGTTTTTCTATCAGTAACATACAAGCATTGTTCGGCATGTGCAATGAATATACAACGAGAGCATGAGGAAATATATAGTAAGTAAAAATCAGAATACATAAAAGTCAGCAGGCTTGGACATAGTTAGCAGTGAGGACAATCGTATATTACTCATGAATACCAATAAGAAAACAAGCATTGGCATAGCCAATAGGTCTCGCCTTTGGGACCTTATAAGTGGTAAGTGATGCAGCGAGGGTAGGAGAGAACAGGGGCAGTGCGCTCAGGTACTTTACTCGGGGAGGGTAGGGAACAGGTAGATGAGCTCGTGAGCAGGAGCATGGATTCACATTGAGGGTACTGATGCAGTAAGTAGGGGCTCGCGTACATGGTAAGTGGGAGAGGAACATTATGGAACATCTATGCTGCCGGACAGACAAGCATTAGCAAAGCCAACAGGCTTGTTGGTACATATTGACATGCACTAACTCGCACGCAAGAGTTGCTTTGCCAATGCTTGTGTCTAGCTACCAGCTGAGCTCCAATCATAGTGAACCAGGAAAAGAGTGAGATATTTATCAAACCAACATACTTTGAAACCATTGGGATCGGAATGGAGGAAGAGCGCCTCATACCCGGGGATTCTGTGAGCAGATGATAAAGTGAGACAAGCATTTGCAATGCTATAGGTGACTGCTTGAGTCAGGTGCCTTCGTGTTTATGTACATGAGTATTGCTGTGTGTTGTGTTTGGGTTGTAGAGCCGTAGGTCGTACTCAATTCGGATACATGCCAACTGCCACTGGGAAGACAGGCATGTATCACACTTGTGTCTTTACAGTGCACGGGCAACACAAATCACAGAAGACAAAAAGGTAGGAGAAAGGAAGAAAAAAAGTAAAATAAAAGACTTGAGCCACATTGCAAGTACTTCATATTAAACAGGGCCATGCCTCAGTTTTCCAGGCCATGGTACACTCGGAAAGTTCTTTTCCACACTCCACTGAATTACAGGTCAGGGAGCACCCAGTCCAACCTCCCTTTGAACAAAGAGGATGAGGAGACTCATGCGTGCAAATCAACTTTCTTCCCCTGGCCTAGGCTAAATGTGCTCAGATAAATCTAACACCCCATATTTTCAGGTGCCTACCACAACCCCCCTCCCCCCGTCCCTAGAGGTAAGAGTGGCTACATTTCATGCTATCAAGCATCCTAACTAACCAAGAAAGCAGAGTGTGGATCAGCATTAGGGTGCGAGTGAACTGCTGCTGACCTGGCCCGTACCAAGGCATGCACCCCTAAACCACAGTATGTGGCTGCAATAGGAAGACCTGTGTCACACACCAGCCCTGCATCTGAAAACCACACAGCTGCCGATTACAGCTCTTTAGGTATAAACTTCACCTGAACATTGTGATGCTCTTCTTGGGTATGATCCAACATATATGAATGAGACTGGGGGCCATCATCTCTCAAAAATGTTTCCATAGATTGGATTTGGAAATGTTAACACCGTCTGCGCCATGAGATCTCAGGGATGACCGTAGGCTGCGTAATGTGTAACCTACTTGTGGTTCCTGGGTTGCACTGTGCCCGTTTAGATGTATTTACCCTCCAGCATGCAGACTGGTGGAACATCCTAGGATGGCTCAAATGTGTCTATTCTTTTGACATGTGGGAAAACGTCAACGCCACCAGAAGAGCCCAAATGAATAACTCCTACAGTGCCACCTATCTCACTTTTCTGCTTATAGGATCTCTAGGTACGAACCCCACCCTGACTCACCCTAAGACCTGGCCACTTTGTATGCTTTTAGGTCAGGAGACAACCCGGAACGCCCTCCACTCCCATCGTATCCTTGTTGCTTCCACTCCCTTTATGGTATATCAGCAATATAACGCGGTCCCGGTTACATTTTGCGGACGTGTTTTTAGAGCGCATGCAAATATACAACTGCAGCAGACAAGTCAGAAGACACAGTGTAGGAGAGTAGGATCTGCCTCTTATGTTGCCCCCACTTTTTTTCTGATGTTTACACTGGTTTCTGGCTATAGTCAGGCTGGGACCCTGCCAATCAGGGCCCCAGCCTCTCTGTTCTCTCTAAACGACTTGGAGTGCACTCTAGGTGCACTAGTGATTGGATACTGTGGTACCTTATGAGTCCCTAGTATATGGTACCTTAGGTGCCAAGGGCATAGGTACTTCACAGGCCTACCAGGGGCTGAAGCATGTATTATGCCACCCCTGGGAAGCAGACTAAATCTGACACCACAGGTCTGCTACTGCAGCCTGGGTAAGGTGGTGCATGCACTCCTTACTGTGATATAGGCTACCTATATCACTACATAGATACACACATATAAACCTATAAGTCACTCCTATGGCAGGCCTTATCAATCCTGAAGGCAGAGTGCTTGGTTCCTATGTGAGAGGGTGCCCCTGCATGAGCAGAGCCCCTCTGCAGCATTCGGAGACCCTTCTCTGATGCTGTTTGTAGTGCAGCCTGACCATATACTCTTAAGCGCATTATAACCCCGCGTTAAATGCTAACTTTGGGATGGCTGCACGGAAACATGTCGTGTTTGGTGTCAAACATCTTGGAATACTACCCCCCCGCCAGTTCTGGCGGCGGGGGTTGCATTCCACCCTTCTAGAGGGATAGACATGTACCTACTGTGGAAACGCGGTAGAATCCTGAAGAGCCCTGGCATCACAAAATGGATGCCACCAGTCACAGACACTGGACTGCCCTCCTGCTGATGACCGAAACTCGCAGTGGAGGAAACCCAACAATAGGTATCCTGTCCCAGGGAGGTGTGACCACCTCCCAGACAGGGTTTAGTGTATTGGGGCTGGGTGGGTGCACTCCTAGAGTGCCTTGAAGTCCTGCACTGGGGGAGCAGAAGGCTCCTCTGTGCATACACCAGTTCAAACCGGCTCAGGGGCTACCTGCCCCTGCTCTGGCACGAAACTGGACAAAGGGAAGTGGGTGTAGCCACCCACTCCCCTGACCCTCCCATAGGTGGGGACTTAGAGCTAATCCCTCCCTTCCTTTTTAGTATAAGGTAGGGAACCCTTGAACTTGCAAACTAGATATCCCTGGATGACGCTCTGAAGAAGAATCCTGGACCTTCGACGTTCCACTACCTCTGGAAGACTGAAGAATCTCCCTTGGAGTCAAGGAGTGACTCCCCTGCTTGGCAGGCACCAAAAACTGAAATGATGGTCGCAAACTACGCCACTCCCGCCGGAGCCGAGGTCTCTGCAGCCCAAGACAAGGATTTCCTGACTTCTCCAAGGCCATCGTGAGTCCCCAGCGAAGCTGAGGCAAGTGGACCCCACGAGTGACGAGGAACCGCAGTCCCTGGGTACCGTGCACTATTGTCAAGTGCAACCCCTTCACGACATTCTACAAACCTGTGCTTTAGACCACGTGTGGTCCCAGCCTCTAGCAGGAATTCCTCTGAAGATCAGAGGCCTACCCCATCCCGAGTGACCGTGGGCTCCTGTTGAAGGAATCCTCCCGAGGCGTCTTTGCGATCCCTTGCCAGCCGGCTTGTGGGTCCCCTGAAGACTTTTCTACAGAACGAAAGGGCTCCCCTGGTTGCTCCAGGCCTGCCCTGACTTACCCTTGCTGGGTGAGTTCCCCAGACCTTGCCTGTCTGCACCATTGACTTTTTTGCTCTTTTCACAAGACTTGCTGTTACCAAGGCTTGTTGGCTCCAATCGGGTCGCCGACACCGCAGTCAGCTGCAGACTTTGTGGGACACACTGAATCCAGCTCCTGGTTGTCCTCGATGCCTCCTGGACCTCGTGGCCAAAGAGTCAAGACGCCCATGAACGACCTGAATCTGTCGACGACGGTGGGCATTCATCTTCCTTGCCCCGGGTCACTGCCCAGTGACTTTGAACACTGTCCCCTCTGCTTTCAGGTCTCCCTTCTTCCGAATCCAGGCTTGGATTCCACTGGGCACTTCTTCTGGCCTCACAAGCAGCAAGTCTTCATTGGCTCCCATTGAAAACGACGCCGCGACCCGACACCAAAGGACACCTATGCACCCGGCTCCCCTGGGTGAGGTAACTCCAGCACTACGGTGCTCCTGTGGGTGTTGGCCCTAGAGCTACTTACCCTGTAAGTGACTTGCTTGTAGCTACTCCCGAAGTGCCCTTAAACTCTTAATTTCCAACCGCGACTTGCCCCATTGAAGTCTACGGCGATCCGCGCCTGTGTTTACGCACTGCACGCGTCCCCCGTGGGTCCTTTACTTACCTGCCTTGGGTGGTTTCGTGAGGCCCCAGCACTTCTGAAGGCCCTGGGCCTTGTCTCTTTGCAAGTCGTTGTTCTTAAGTCTCTTTTAGTATATGGTCTGGTACGCCCCTAGTGCCCCAGCCATATTTGTGCTTAATTTATTGTGAAACGTTGATTTATGCATATGTTCCTGTCTTCTAATCTCACAAGAGATTAGTAGAGAGTTGTTTAGTAATAAATACATATATATTTCATATATATACCTGTGTGGTGTCTTTTCATTTGGTGATTCAAGAGATTGTGTGGTAAAACAAGCTGCTTTACATTCCTCCAAGACTTAGCCTGAAGGCTGCTCTCCACAGCTACCACTAGGATAGCTTTCTATAAAGGTTGTCTTAAACCTACCTACCATAAGAGTCGAATTGTACTGGTGCAAGGTGTCCACTTTAACTAGTGAACAGCATATACCAGGCCAACTTCTCACACACAGACACCAAATAACATGCACAAGGCCTGAGACAGCCCAGCTCTGAACACTCTGCAGAGAACACCGAAGAATCACCACGTCACCATATGAAGCAAATTCTGTTTAAGGGACTTTAGATTAAGTGAGAAATACCCACTGTGTTCATGACAGCGGAACAATAACTAACTTTTGTAACCAATTCAAAATCACTTGGTTTCAACTCCAGACTTAAATTAAACTGACTCTCATTCAATTAACTTAAACAGTATAAAGGCTAATAAAACAGTCTGATTTGCTCTATTATTCCATCAATTTGTAACAATTTTCAAATCTCAACCAGGGTGGAAGGTAGAGAAATGCAGATGTAATAAGGAGGCCCCTCGTCTTTAGTGATCCGTGCGCTGTAACGTCTCAGCGGCATTCCTTCTCCCCGATGTGTACTCCCACCTGCTTGTTAGTCAGTTCTACACCGTAACACTGATAGCAGGCAGCTGTACCTGTGCTGCCAGCCCCATTAAACACCGAGATAATCACTCTCGGCGGAGCCGGGCTTCTCGCCACTAGGAGCGAAGCTCTCAAGCATCTGCTGAGCATCACTGCGACACGAGCAGAGAGAGGCCAAGGCGAGACACAAGCTGTCCGCAACTTATGAAAATAAACACAGAAAGCAGCCCGAGGTCGCAAAAGCACCGCTCACATGAATGTTACAAGGCGCATACCCAAAGACACTGAAGAGACGTCACAATATAGCCATTGACTTGTATAGCGGCAAAATACGTTAGTGCGGAAGCAGGACCTCTGTGCAAACTTACTGTCCCAAAAGCAAGTCGAGTAAACAATATAAAAGGCACCCCTGCGAGTTAGCAGAACAAGCTCACCGATCCCACAGACGACAACACCACACCCAACAATAAACATCATAGAACAGGCAAGTGCCCCTTGCCCACAGGATACACTGACCAATGAATAGACTATATTCGTCAGGACCAATGAGTGATCCACAATCGACTCAACCGCAAAGTCTATTTAAGTACTGACCGTTTCTTACCTGCTATGTTTCCCTTCAACGTCTTTGGTAGCTGCAACTTCCAATTCTCTGCAAGACAAAACGCACCAGAAACTGAGTCAACAGCAGCTACAAAAACAAGCGCGCGCGCTCGCACTGCAGCAGGGGGAGGGGGAGAGGAGGGGGCTGCGCGATTCCTTTGCGGGAGCGAGCGGCGCCAGGAGCGATAATTGCTACCATATGGCGCCGCTCGCTCCCGCAAGTGAATCGCCAAACGTGCACGCGTTGCCATTGAAGGCAATGGAACGCGTGCACGTTTTTGGCTGAAAAGCCGAAGCGATTCCAAAAGGTCTTTTTCCTATGCAGCGCATGCACGCTGCGTAGGCGAGACCTAAAAAGAGGGTATCGAGAAATCTGATGTTCGCCATTACAAACTGCAGCAGATGCGGAACGTCAGGGGATATACCGTAGTTTGAAAAAGTAAATATGATCCATCTGGGCCGTCATTAGGGAGGACTATAGCATACAGTCAGTGGCTCAACCATAGGGGAGCGAAGCTGGGCTCTAGGACGTGTCCGTATCATTGCTCGGGTGCTCCAGTAAATATGTCTGTAGTGGGCCCCAAATGTCACAAGGACGAGAGGAGCGCGGGAGTAATTCAGCATAAGTGCATAGTTGATCTTGCCATAGTATCATGTCTGATAACCAATCTTTAAATTTGGGCGCCCGTCCCCTACCCCATCTGCAGGCCACCCGCCGCTTAGCCAGCACAAGGCAGAAGGACACAAATTTCCGGTGCTGAGTAGGGATTTGTGCAGTGTATCCTAGAAGGGCTACAAGTGGGGATCTCGAGATGGGCACGGAGATCATAGTATCTAGAGCCGTGAGGACATGATTCCAATAGGTATGTACCTCTGAACATTCCCAAGCAAGGTGTAGGAAGTCAGCCTTTTCTGTTTTACACCTGTCGCATCTGTCTGTGTCCCGCAGGCCAAATTTGTGGAGTTTAACCGGTGTGTAGTAGCTGCGGTGTAAGTATCTATAATGGATAATTCGGAGCCTGCTATTAGAAGAGATCTGTTCTGTCTGCTTGCAGCAAAAAAGCCACTGGGCATCAGTGAGGTCTTGGCCCAACTCCACCGCCCATTTGGCGCGAGCCGCGCTCTGAGGATATTCCACATCATTATACAGAGTGTGATAGAGTGTAGACACCAAATGTGAGGCAGTGGGTGCACGTAGGACGTGATGCAGGGGGGCCAGAGTTGCAGGCTCGGAAGGGTAGTCAGGACTACTGGCCTGAATGCCATGACGCAGGAGAGCATATAAAAACATTTCCATAGTAGATGGTGGGGGATCAGGGCACAATTGTTGGAGAGTGCGGAATTTGCCATGAACATATAAGTCTCCCCAGCAATGAATGTTGCGTGTACGTGAAATTTTCTTAAATAGACCTTCTTGCAGTAGTGAGATTTCTGGATGGTAAGTGAGCGGCAGAAGGGGGGAATATAGACAGGGCGCTTGCATGTGATCAAGTATGCGGGTCCAGGCCTTGATTGTGCAATCTACGGAAGATGGGCAGCGCCCTCCGGGCTCAAGGTGAGAGAGTATGACGCCTTCTAGCGGGATAGGGTCTGCAAGCCAATGTTCAGTGGCAACATGTGGAGTATAGCGAGGTGGGTGAAACCAAAAATGAGCGTAATGTGCCTGGGCACATATATAATATAATTCGAAGTTAGGTATGTCAAATCTATCATGAGAATAAGGCCGCATTAATGTGTCCCACTGAATACGCGGTTGTTTACCGCCCCACACTAAGCGAATCAATTCCGAACGGAGAGAGGCGAAGAAATGTCGTCCAGGATCATAAGGGATATTAAGGAAAAGATATAAAAACTTGGGGAGTATTACCATTTTGATAAGGGATATGCGCCCAGCCATGGTTAAGGGAAGCGCAATCCAACGAGTAATGCAGCCTTTGATATGCTCCATTGCACACCCATAATTGATCCGCATGAGTTCATCTCGATCCGCCGTAACGCGGATCCCCAAATATTTGGCTTCCTCATCACACCATCCGATCGGGAAATCTGTTTCGAACGGAGTAACGGAGCTGGTCAGTGGGAATATCTGTGATTTGGACCAATTAATATGGATGCCTGATTGGCCACCGAATTTAACGAATTCACGTAGTAGTGCGTTGAGATTGAGGCAAGGATCTTTAATATATAAGGTGACATCGTCAGCATATAGGGAGATTAGTATTGGGCGAAGAAAGCAACGCAGACCCATCTGTTGGTAGTGCTGTCTAATCTTAGCTGCCAAGGGTTCCATTACCAAGGCAAACAGAAGGGGAGAGAGTGGACACCCTTGTCGCGTGCCCCTAGACAGAGAGATTGAGGGAGAAGTGTGCCCATTAATCAAGACTTTCGCCGTTGGCAAGGTATACAAAAGCCGGATCCATGATATAAAGCCCACGGGAAGGCCCATACACTGCAAGATGGTGAAAAGGTAGTCCCATTCGACCGAGTCAAAGGCCTTAGAGGCATCCAGAAACACCGCCACTAGTTTCAATCTTGGGTCCACTGCCTGTAGGATGGAGAATAATGTTCGGAGATTATGGGAGGTGGCCCTTCCCGGGATGAACCCAGCCTGGTCCGGGAGAACCAGGTTTTCCATCAGCAGGCTAAGACGGTTTGCCAGTAATTTAGCCAGAATTTTCACGTCCGTATTTATAAGTGAAAGTGGCCTATAAGACTCACAACGATCCGCAGGTTTACCCGGTTTTAATAATGATGTTATTAACGCTTCCCTCATTGATGCAGGCAGGATTTGCGTTTCTTGGGCCTCCAAGAAGACCTCCTGTAATATTGGAAGTAACTGATCGATGTACGTTTTATAAAATTCAATAGGAAGACCATCGGAGCCAGGCGCCTTCCCAGATTCCATTTGCATTATGGCTTCACGCAGCTCATCGTCTTCAAATGGTGCTGCTAGAAATTTGCGTTGGGAGTTACCCAGCCACCCAAGGGCTATGTCCTCTAAATAAGGAGAGAAGTCAGGGGGAGAGGTGCGTTGCAAGCTATACAGTTCCGTATAATATGTAGCAAATATGTGTAAGATGTCAAGGCTGTCCCTATGACGTACCCCTTCGCCATCCACTACGTCTAGGATATAACTAGAAAATCGAGGTTTCCTAATAGCATTCTCCAATGCCCAGCCAGGCCTCTCGCCCTCC
The DNA here is from genome assembly GCA_963921515.1 of Calotriton arnoldi. Taxonomy (NCBI): domain Eukaryota; kingdom Metazoa; phylum Chordata; class Amphibia; order Caudata; family Salamandridae; genus Calotriton; species Calotriton arnoldi. The sequence goes on along the minus strand of CAWUFW010010342.1, from coordinate 423,710 downwards.
CCGTATCTGCGGGCAGTATAATATTTGCCCCTAAACTTCACCTCCCGGTTCGCAGTATCAATGTAGTCTGTGAGCTTTTCACGGAGAGCGGCACGTTTGGCACCGGAATCAGCAGCCCACATATCCGCTTCAAGTTGTTTAATCTCGGTTTCGAGGCGGTGTAAATTTCTCCTAATGTCACGGAGCACCCCAAAACTTTTAGATATGCATATGCCCCGGACCGTTACTTTAAAAGCCTCCCAAAGCGTACCTAAGTTTTCGACAGAACCCTTATTTCTATTAAAAAAATCTGTGATCTCTTCCCCTAGTTCTGCCTGGAACACAGTGTCAAGGAGCGATTCCGGCACTAGCCTCCAGCAACGCGGGGCAGCAGCCGAGCTAAGGGGTAGTATTTCAAGATACACCGGCGCATGATCTGAATATGTGCGAGCCAAGTGTTTAGCAGATTGGATCCAGGGAGTCACTCCACGTGTGCAAACTCAATAGTCTAAACGAGACCAGTTTGTGTGCACTGCCGTATAAAAAGTGCCTTCCCTAGCAGTGGGATGTGCATAGCGTCAGACATCCACAAGGCCATACTCCTCAAGCAGCCCAGAGAGGGTCTCCCGCGCATTGGTATAGTGATGAGGAAGAGGATTGGAGCGATCCATAGAGGGGCACAGAGCTATGTTAAAGTCCCCACCCCATATGACATGTGTGGAGCATATTTTAAGTATGTGTCCCCATAAAGTGGTGAAGTAATCAGGGTCATCTGAGTTAGGACCATAACTGCAAGCCAGGGTGACAGATTGTGTGGCTAATGTACCACAGAGTATATAACTGCGGCCAGAGGGTTCGCTGTACGTACCCCCCAATATGAACGGTGTATTCCTCTTAACCAGTATAATCGTGCCTCGCGAGTATGTCGAGTAGGAGGAGAACGCCCGTGCAGAGGCCCATTTATTGCCAAAGCAGGAGGGTCGCCTAGAGTCCATGTGCGTTTCTTGTAGCATAGCTATTTGTATGTGGTGTCTATCTAAATACGCTAATATTTGTCTTCGTTTACGGGGGTCGCGAAGGCCCCTGACGTTCCATGTGATCAATCTGATGCAAGGTAGATCAGTGTGTGCAGGCATCTCAGATTTGGTGGGGCTGTATGGCAAACATAATGTTGTCGGGGGGTAATGTGGTCGCTCACATAATGATTGTCATGCCAAGTTGCAGTTGTCCAAAATGTAGTAGAACAAGAAAAACGATACCCATCCCATACCCTCCCTCCCAAAACAAAAAAACCCAATGAGTTGTCTTTACAACAAACTACGAACACCAATACCGCCCCCACCCACAACGGCACCCCAATCGTGCCGGAATGTTGTTGCCCACCCAATAGCTCCCAAAAACGCGGCCAATCTACTCTAACCAGAGAAGGCCAATAAAGCAAGGAAACGTAATAACAATAAAAGACAAAAATAAAAAAATGGCATGGGAGATCTCCCATAAGGGGGGGGCGCCAGGGGGGCAACAATCCCTTCCCGTAATCCACCACCACCTGTGCTGTAGACCCCGGTTGCCCGCCCAAAGAGGGGACAGAGTGGTGTGGGGGGGAAGGGTGCTTGGCGACGGGTCAGGCATATCAACCCACAGTACATTAAGGCATTGTGTTTTAAGTATACAGTTAGAACCAAAGTCAATGAACGAAGCCTCTAGGGCTTATCTGACCATGAGTCTTTAACGGAGCATAGGTCCGGCCATGGAGTGTGGATAAGAATCCATCGGCAAGAGGGATGTGATGCGCGCATTGACAGCACCTCATTATGTTTGTGATATAGATTCGCAAGGGCAAGAGCGACTTGTGTCGGTTAATTCCATTATGTGCTCTCCTGTCCCCGGTCAGCCACTGGATGGCGAAGATGATCTGGAGGTGCTATCCTGGCATGGTGATCGTTTTGAGAAAGGTTTTAGAAAGTCCTCCACTTGCTGCGGATTTGCGCAAAAGACATGCTTGCCGTTATGTGTTATCCGAAGCCTCGCAGGATATAGGAGGGCGTATTCTATCTGGTCTTTTCGGAGTTTTTGCTTAACCGTGAGGAATTTCCGGCGCGCTTCTTGTACCGCCAGGGTAAAGTCTGGGTAAATGGTAAAGGCATTCCCTTCAAATTGTAGTGGTTTTAGTTCGCGGGCCTTCTGGAGTGCAACATCACGGTAGTTAAGAAGGCGAGCAATGATGGGCCTTGGGGTCTCGCCCGGTGGGGGCCGTGGGCCTAGGGAGCGATGTGCGCGCTCAACCACTAGATGCGATGAGAAAGAGTCTTCCCCAAAGGTGCCCTTTAGAAGACGTTCTACATAGTCCTCCATGCGCCCTGTATTCGTGCTCTCAGGTATGCCAAGTATGCGAACGTTATTGCGACGACTTCTGGCTTCGATGTCTTCGTTCTTGGCCGCGATAACTTTCAACAATTTGTCCATTTACGCTACCTGAGTTTGCATCTGTGAAGTGGTGTCTTCGTTCTCAGAAATGCGACGTTCAGCCTCTATCAATTGGCCGTCGTGCTTATCAACTTTTTGTACCAGAAAGTCCAGTCGATTGTTCATGGTGTCCATCTTCCCGGACAAATCCGAAAGACTGTGCTGCACGGCCAGAAGTAAAGTCTTAACGTCATCCTCAGAGGATTGCAAGGGTGGTTGTGTCTGATCCATAGTACCAGGTGCAGTATCTACAGAGGATGATCTCGTCGCAGTTTTTTTCGCGTCAAAGGTTAACCGGGGATGACGACTATCAGGTTTCCCCATTGCGCTTCTTCACACGCCCAGACAATGCCGCGGTGTGGGTGAGTAGATGCCTCCAGGTACTAGGTTAGGTGCAGGATAGACGTCGCAGGCACATGCAGCTGCACAGTCCGGCAACGGAGATTCGCCGCCCAGGGGCAGACCGTATCGTGTGGTTTCCTGCTTGATCGGCACTTTCCTGAGCGAGTAATAACTTAAGGTTGCTTTGGCACTGGAGGTGTCTCAAGCCTCCACTTGGCGCAGTGGGTGGCAGGCAGGAGTCTCCGTTTTTTTGTTGTTTTTTTTTTGGCGGCAAGTTAAGGTGAGTGTTTTGATGCCATCACAGAAGGTGGAAGCATGCACGATGTTTCAATGCCCAATGGCAGGCAGACCTCTATGCTGAAGCAGTGCGGATAGCAGCACTAATAGCCTCACGCTGTGAGGTAAATGGCCAGCAGAGCATTCTGAAAGGGGAGTTGCGGTGACGGGTGGCTGACGCGGTGATGTTTAAAAACGCGGCAACAGCAGCACCAGTCGATCACCAAGGCCTCATGCGGGGGGGGCAGAGATGAATAGCGCAATAGGCAAGTAGCCCCCAGGGCGTCCCTCGAGGCGATGCGCAGTGCAGGAGGCTTCAAGAGAGGGCTAATAATCCGGACGGCATTAGGGCACCCCGTGCGCCGGTACTCACACGTTCACCGTAGCTGTATGGATTCCAACAATGGCGCCACCTCGCACCACACCGCCCCACTGCCGAATGTCGAATCAGTCATCTGCAGGCGAAAGAGACAGCCACCCGGTAAGGAGGGAGCCAGCGGGTGGGAAATCAATAGGCAGTGGAGAGGCTCCGGCTTGGGTCAATCCGCAGCGAGGCCTACCACCACATGTGCAGCCGCGGAGCTTGAGTAGGCGCGGCGGCCGAGTATGTCACCAACGAGTACACCCGCCTCCGTGCCCACAATGCGCGCTGCCCTGTAGATGGACGGAAGATGTCTCGAGCGCTGTGGTTTTTCTCCCAGCAGGAGCGGATGGTTCAGGAAGGAGATAGACGTCGGCAAATAGCTGTGAATTGTGGAAGATATGCGGATAAATGACGGATGTCTGCGCCAAGCTTCCCGAGCCTCACAGGTGTGCGGCCATCTTGGATGTGCGCCACCTAGCGCCCCCCGGCTCTGAGGCTTCTGGGCCTCTTGGCTTCCTGCATTCTGCTTGGGGACCATGCCATGTGGCACATGTAGGCTCTACATTGTGCTTTGTAATCTCAGTGGGCTCAGCACCAAGGCAACCTGTCAGACTACATCCAGGTGTCGATGGAGACTGCAAAGTATCTGCAGTGGTGGCTGCTTTACTGCAGTTAAACCACCAGCAGACCCTTCTCCTTACCCCGCTCAGAGCTGATGATCATGATGGATGCATCGTTGATGGGTGGAGAAGGTTCTCTGGGAGAGGTGGTGATCATAGGACTCTGGTGGAGGCTCGCCTCCTTATCAACTTACTGGAGTTGAAAGTGAGTTGCCTGTCACTTACTGCATTTCTCGCAACCATTTAGGGTAAACTGGTGCAGTTTTCATGGACAACTTGACTGTCTTGCGGTACTCCAACACACAGGGCAGAATTGGGTCTTGAGTACAATGCCAGGAGGCTCTGTGACAACCAACATGATGACCAGCTTTTTGTTGGCTTCTCTGCAGCAAAAAAAAGGGTAGAGTGATGCAGAAGAGAACCATATTGTGCTTGATTGTCCTATGCATAAAGATCTGCTACGAGCTTGCTAAGAAGCAGCCCCCAGAAGACTGCATGCTCACCACCAGAAAAAAGGTTGCTACCTCTACGCTCGTGGGCAGTGTTTCAATCTTGGGCATTCGCCAGGCTGCGACATGGGCATCTCTCCACATGTTCACAAAGCATTATTGCATGGCCGGAGGAACAGACTTTTTGCCTTATATGTCCTGCAAGATTTACAGGTCTGGGCCGTTCCACTGATCCACCACCTGGGGAGTGGGGGGTACTGCTTTGGTATCTATCCACTAGGCGAGGACTTTGCACTTAGAAGTCTCTATCAGAAGACCAACATGCTCTATTTAACTGTAGATTCCTTACTGACCCACCCTCCTCCCTGTTCTGTGGAATGGACTCACATAGACCATTAATAAGATCTCAAATCTGAAATATCTGCACACTGCACTTCTGATTTAAATGGCTCTGCATCCGAGGGCATGGATAGAGATCAGAAAGAAATTGATGTCAGCACTCGCAGAGCTGGTGGTCTTACAGTGGTCTGACATCACATTTGGAACCGATGAGCAGTGCAATGCCATCTGTTGATGCACAAGTTAATTGCTATTAAACTTTCTGGATACAGTCTGACACTTGGGGAAATTCACAATGTGAGGAATCTGCAGTTAGGTAGAATTTCTACCAGAGAAGGAGTTACCAAAGGAAACTTGTTCTTTTTTCATAGTTTAAATCATAAAGAATGCTATAGTGTTGAAAATATGGCAGTATCTTGATCCATAGCTCAACTGTAACCATTAGCTAATATTAAAATGTTTACTTATCTTAGCATTAGCAGTAACACTAACCTTAATTCAAATCCCAATTCTTTATTTATTGTTAGCCCTTACCTTAACACTAACCCTTTCTGTAACCCTAATCCCTCATCAACTTTAAACATAACTCTAAAACTTATTTCTAATTTCATCCCTAACCCCTTTTAAAGTATCAGTAAATTGTTATGTCGAAAGCAACAATTGATGTTTAAGGCCTTAACGCTGTTTATTGTTTCTTCATTATTACCTTTCTGGCATTTATTCATTTTGAATTTGTGGCTACTGAATTTCTTTGTTATAGAATCTTCCTTGTTCTTCATTCAGGAGATTGTTGTAGTTTTAATGGATTGTGGCAGCCTGGAAAAGGTAAATGGCCTCAATAGTAGTGTAGACATGAAACTGCAAGCGCAGAAATCTCATCAAAATGTTATAAACAGCTCCACCTTGAAACTTATTAAGAGAATCTCCAATTTCTACGTCAATTTCTTCTTCAGATCAATGAATCTTTACCACCACATTAGAATGGAGCACAACCCAAATACATTTCTTAACAAATCATCAATTTATAGTGATCAATGTTCAGTCAATGACAAGAGGTTTGGTGAAGTTTTAAAAGCTTTATTTTCTCATTAAGAGATTAATCTGTATTTTTGTCTTTTTATTTAGGTTAGTCGAATGAGTCAGTTTACAGAAATAGCAAGAAAAATTCAGTTAGAATTAGCATGCAAAATAACAGCGTTTTCCATAAAGGAATGAATCTCTATCTTAATCTACAGGACCTAACTTAGCCTAGCCAGATCCCACAAAGAGTCCCTTTGAAAAAGAGCAAGAGACGTTTTGGAGCAACAGGCTAATAGCTATGAGAGGTCGAACTCCCTATAAAGAGTAGTTCTGGAAACTCAACCGAGCTCCTTAACAGCTGCAGTAACAACCGTTAACACAGGTGGAAGGAAATAATCACAGCAGTAGCTATGATCAGCATGGAGAAAGTATCCAAAAAGGCATCAGAATAACAGAAAAACACTGTTAGCAGTAGCTCACAGCAATTTCAGGTAAGAGTAGCACTGCCAAGTGCTGGACGTCATGGCAGGGGGGAAAATGTGCATAGAATGCATTGACTCTCTAACTAGGAACACATATTATGTAGAAAAGCACAAAACATGTTGCAAACTCTGGAGCATATTTACAAGGGCATTGAGCCACCGCAGCATCACTTTTTATGATGCTACGGTGGCGCAATGCCCTGCTCCATATTAACAATGTGGCACGAAGCCACTTCGCATGGCTTAACGCGGTACTGTAAATATCGTACCTTTTCACGCAGTTTTGTGCATAAAAGGGGTGTTAGAAATGGGGGTCTTTAGTTGGCAAGGGCTTGCACCTTTGTCCAAGTAGGGACCCTTCTTCCTAGTCAGGATAAGGGAGTTACACTCCTAAAATAACCCCTGCTCACCCCCTTGGTAGCTTGGCACGAGCAGTCAGGCTTATCTTAGAGGCAGTGTGTAAAGCATTTGCACATAACCAACAGTAATACAGTGCAAGCACTACAAAAGGACACCACACCAGTTTAGAAAAATATCCAATATTTTTATATACTTAAAACAAGACCAAAAACGATAAAAATCCACAATACAGTACTTAGAAATCTTCAGTTATCAAAATAACCTTGAAAAACAGTTCCTTGAAGTCGATAGCTCCCTCTGGGGCTATCACGGCGTCGTGAACAAACAAATCCAAACAGTTCTGGCTGACCGCGGAATCGCGGGACAGCTACGGTGTCGGGAAGACCAGCAAAACAGTAACTTTAGAAATGCAAGGCGTCGGCGACCTCTCGTTGAGCTTCCGAAAGCACGGCGTCCGCAGGCGTCGGTTCCGGAGGTTGGTGCAGGAGTCGTCGGGACCCTTGAAGTCACACGTGTTGCAGACCGAACTCCGCGCGGTTGAAGTCAGGAGCACTGGCGTTGGCAGGCGTCGGGTGCTGCGGTGCGAAGTGCAGCAGTGCAGTGTGCGGTGCCCTCAGGTCATGGTGCGAGCAGCGGCTCGGTGGCGGCATCAGGTGGTGTCATCAGTGAGACCAGGGTCGCGGTGCGAAGTGGTGCGGTGCTCATCGCGGTACTGGCAGGTCACGGTGCAAGCTGCGGCGTTGTCGTTACTGAAGCGATGTCGTCGGCTGACGAACTGGAGTCGATGGCGCCAGCGTCGGTAGGCCAAGGCTGCGGTGCGGGATGAGGGCGGTGCATCGTGCAACTTTACGAGCGGTGCCCTTGAACCACGGTGCAAGCAGCAGTGTCGATTTTGGCATGGGGCAGTGTTGTCAGGGATACCAAGACGGTGCCGTGAAGTGAGGCGTTGCGGAGTGCGGTGCCCACAGGTCGCGGTGTGAGCAGCAGCTCGGTGGCGGCATCAGCAGGCGTCGTCGGTGAGACCAGGGTCGCGGTGCGGCGTTGCAGCGGTGCCCTCTGCGGTGTCTTCAGGACACGGAGTTAGCAGAGGCATCGGGTTGCTTTTTCTTCTGTTGCAGCACAAAACACACAGTTCGCAGTGCTGAGGGCAGAAGAGCTTGAAGTCTTTGCTGTTCCTGAGACTTCTTGAACAGGGGGCAAGCTCTACCCCAAGCTCTTAGAGAAACTCACAAAATTAGATTGCAGAAAGTTCAGTCCAGTCCTTTCACTGCTCAAGACAGACGCAGCCACTGCAGGCCAACACAACAAAGCACACAGCAAAGTGGTAGTTCCTCCTCACAGCTTCTCCAGCTCTTCTTCTTGGCAGTCTTCTTGGTCCAAAAGAGTTCTAAAGTTCAGGGATTTGGGCTTCACTTTTTATAGCCCAAAATCCCTTGTCCTCTCAGGCAGAGAGTGTCTGTGCCCAGCCAGAACCAGTTCTGCCCTCTCTGGTGTGGCTTCCTGGCAGGAGGTGGAGACGGCATTGTCAGAGGCAGACCAGGCCCATTCAGGTGCAAGGAAATCTCCTCCCCCTACTCTAAATGCAGCCCAGGTCTATTCAACCCTTTCCTGACCCACCTAGACTATCTGGAGCCTCTGCTGCTCCCCAGCCCCTGTCATCCAAAACCCAGACAGTCAATCCACAAACCCAGCAGAGGCCTACTGGATGGCTGAGCAAGAAAATACCTACTTTATAAAAGTGGTATTTTCTAACACAGAATGTAAAAATCACTTTCACTAAAAGATGCATCTTTAGATTCTGAGTTCAGGCATACTAAACTTTATTTTCCTACCTAGTTCCCAGGGCCAGTTATGTTTATAAGATATTATAAACAAACTCCCCATTCTGTCCTATGGGGAACAGGTAGCCTTGTAGTAGTGAAAAACGAAATTGGCAGTAATTCACTGTCAGGACATGCCACACACACCAGGGCATGTCCTACCTTTCACATACACTGCACCCTGCCCACAGGGGTATCTTGGGCCTACCTTAGGGGTGACTGACATGTAAGAAAAGGGACGGTTAGGGCCTGGCAAGGGGGTACACTTGCCAAGTCGACATGGCAGTACCAGACTGCACACAGGCTCTGCAATGGCAGGCCAGAGTTACATTTACGGGCTGTTTGTGTGGGTGGCACAATCCAGTGCTGCAGCCCACTAACAGCATTTGATTTACAGGCCCTGGCACACTCAGTGCACTTTACTAGGGACTGACACATAAATCAAATAGGCCAATCATGGAAACACCTATCCATAACACATTTTACCACAGGAGCACTTGCACTTTACCAATGATCAGCAGTGAGAAAAGTGCGCAGAAACACTAAGCCAGCACAGACAGAGTCAAAACCGGGAGGTCAGAAAGCAAAAAGCTCAGGCGAAACACGCATGCCAAGTCTAACACGGGCGTGCAATGGGTGCTGCTGTGTACGTTCCACCACAACACCCATTGTTTTTAAAACTGCCCCAGATTTACACTGCTCTGTAAATCTGAGGCAGTGCCAAAAATTAGCGCCATTGAAAAGCAGGTGTTGGAGTGGCACAATGAGGAGAAATACTTTCATTTCTCCTCATTTTTTTCTTTTTCTATGAGTGCTGCATTGTGCAGCACACATAGAAGGAGAAAATCGCCTTTAATGATTGTCTATGTACAGGAAGGAACACCTTCAGGCACCCTTGCACCATGGCACAAGGGTGTCTGTGTTGGCACAAGGCTGCTTTTCTAGCGCCGGCACAAGGGAAAACACAGGGTTGTGCCTTATTCTCGTGAATACAGTACATCCCTGCACTTTTGAAATAACGCATTTCAGAGCTGCTAAATTGCTTTCATCGCCATCCTGTGTCATTCCTTTGTAAATATGCCCCACTGAATGTTGGATCATCTCTAGCCAACAGAAAAGGATCTTCCCATGGTCCATGGTCTTCTCTCTCTGTTCCCACAGTAAACGTCCATGTCAACAGGTTGTTCTTTGAATGTTGCTACATCGTATTACAAAAAGATACATCTAGGAAGGTTCTCATGAGAACATTTGCAGGCCTACTCTGTAAGCTGTTTAGTGTCCCATTGTTTAACAATGGGCTGCTCTATGAAATGAAACATTAATATCTAGCATGTCCTGCTTAGATCATGAGACTCAAATCCATAGCAATGTACTTGTTCATTAAAAGAATGTGGCAGAGATAACTATATAAAATACGATGAAGTCATATGGTGTGAGAAAGGAAAGAAATACATTTTGCAGCAAACAGCACATTTCACGAAGATGTTAGGTTCTACAGTTCAAATATAACGTTAAATAAGCCTTTTTCAAAAAGGCATTTATTTTTATTAAAGGGTAAGGAAGGAATAACAGAAAGTATTGAGACCTAGCAGTGAAGGAACAACAGAAATGGGAGTTTTCAGCAGAAATAAGCAAAATTTTTCTATTTTTGAACATTTAATAAAAGCACATTTTCTCTCACCTTTATATTGACACATATTTCGACTCATTTCTACATTGTCATGTGGTAAATTTATGTCACAAATTTAGACCTCCTCAATCCCCCGTCTGATGATTTTATTAATCATCACATGTCTAGGTTTCACATGTGAGTCTATTTCAGATTGCACTTTCACCATCAGTTGAGGCTCGGCTCGTCTTTTTCTTTTCAAGCCCCTGAATTTCAAAGAGTTCATGTAATCATCGGTTATATTGCTCCTCAAACCCAAATCCTTCTCATACAATATATTTTCTAACCTTTCCTTTCTCTTGTGAAATATGTATCTACAGCTCAAAAATAGTGCATAAAGAAATTTTAGACAAAGTCCCACTATCAATATTGGCATTAGAATAGTCTTTAATATACCATTTCCTGCTGTTGAAAAGCAATTTCTAATCATGACAACTCTCTTTCCAAAATTTTCAAACAAACTTGGTGTTTCCAATTCACGCAATTCATGTTCTAACCCTGAATTATTCTTTGTGAAGCATTCTATTTCCCTTCTCTCGTCAGGTATGTTTGTACAGCAATGAATTAATTTAAGCATTTTGAAGACTCTGCCCTTTTCTGCAAGTAAGATGTCTAAGGCCAGTCGATCCTGTAAAACCATTGACCATATAGCAATTAGTTCTGTACTTATTACAAGCAAAGCTCTGGATGTGCTGGTTTCCATTTTGTCGACAACTGTTGACAACTTTCTAATCTTTTCACCATTTAAGATGATGCCTATAGGTGGAATGACAGCTCCAAATATGTCTACTACTAGTCCAGTTCCTGTGTTTGTACTGTACTGCGTTTCTGTCTGTGTGCAGGTGTTAATGTTAATGTATCTAAACTCTTCACATGGTGCATTTTTGGAATTGAATGTCTAAATAGCACATAACCTCCCAGTGAACTGGCAGTAAGAAGTGAGCATTCTGTCCACAAATGTAATAATCCCCTGGAATAGCATTTTCATTTGCATTCCCTGTACAATTTGCTAATACCCCTCTGTTGATTCGAATGTGTGTCCACAACTACTAATCCCTACATGTCTAGTTCTTTTTGGTGTCTGTCTTCTGTACATACACATTTTCCCTTTGTGTTTGCTGTCAAGTCTCAGTTTAAGATAAACCATCTTCTTTCTAAAATCATTTTTTTTCTCTTTCCAAACATTCTCTAAAACATCGCTCTTCTTGTAAGTAGTTCTTGTCATGTTAGTGCATCTCTCTTTCAAAGTCATTACATTCGACTTCTCTACTAGTCGCATTAAACAGGTTAAATTGTTTGTGTAAGCCTTCACACTATCTATGGGTCAATAGGGAAAGAAATAATACCAGGTTGTGTTCATCTCCTTTGCAAGACAAAGCATAAGATAAAGGCATGTGGTAATAGGTAACTTCTTCTGAAACTGAAGTGTGCGCATATATAACAATCCTTTGCATCTATGGCGTTAGTGTATTCTTGTATTAACATAGAATAAACATTTATAGAAAAAACAAAATTCTTATAGCTTACAGAGGAGTAACTAAAGGGTCTTCCCTACTATTGTAAATAGTTGTATTAGTAACGTTCTTTGCTTAAGACTCTGATTCTGCCACTAGGTAAAACCCTATTAGAACTATAGTGATCATTATTACCGTTATTACTACGATTGAACCCATGATATATTTACACTTATTTCTAATGCAACACATTCACTGAGTCAGTTCAAAAACCCTCAGTTCAATAGCTTGTAACATGTTTTGGTACATAGCTTCTTTAGTGCAGTTAATATTATTTTTCTTCCACAATCAAGCTTCTAACCCTACTCTGTGTTCTTCTAAAATGTTGTCCCTATTCTTCTGTAACTTTGAACTTGGGCCTAGGTTGATTTTCAGTAAAACAAAGAACTAAAACAATAAACATTTAATAGGCAGAGTTCAGATATTCTTTCTTTTTAGTTCCATTCAAGTTTGAGGTTTGTTTTTCCTTCAGATTATTTCCATCAGTCCCATTTTCTTTTTTTCAGGGAGGTTCAAATAGTTCAGAAGCCATGTTGTACAAATCTTCTAATATGACAATTAAAGCAGTGTACACGTAGTATGAACATTCAGGTGCTGAATATCTGCGTCAGGGCACTTGTGCTCTTTTCGATCTTCTCAGGTTTTGATGATTTGGATCTATGCCACCTTCGTCGCTAGACTCAATCTCATTGAGTATTATTTCGGGAATTTGAGCTATTGAAGAACTCCTCCTTGGATTGTCTTTTAGAGCGTCATGGCCATTCTTTTTTTTTTATTGTCCTCATTCGCCTCAGACCACACTGAACAAACGAGCCGTCCATACCAAAGCCCGATGATGGAAAAGACGTAGGCTGTTAACTTGGGGCCGAGGGGAACGCCCTGGCTCCAGGTACCATGACAGGCTCGGATGTCACTAACCCCCGAATTAAGGGGGGAGGGGTCACTCTTCTAATCAGCCCAGGTGAGCCTGGCGACTATTATCGTTGGCCTATCGAAGGAACTGGAGATGCCCAACATAGTCAGAAGAGTACCAAGGAGGCATAATCATAGGACCCACAGATCACTTTAGAGCTGCTTGAATGATTAATTAACTCCCTAACGGTCTCACCCGACTAAGCCCCAGACCATTTTAGCAAAAAGTCCCAAAATGCTGTCTTTTTCCTTCCCAGGGATCTACACAGGTCCATCTTGGATGTCTGAAACAACGAAGCCAACCAGTCAGAGTGGAGGGGGGGTGCAGGATCTACCCATCTTCTAAATATTTGCCTCCCAGCTAGCAGTATAGCATAAAAAAGGAAGGATCTGGCAGAGCCTGTAATTTCATTAGATAAGCCAAAAATGCAGAGGCCATTCTGTTTGTCGATTTGTTCTCCTAGGGCCAGATGTACGACCATAGCATTTTGCGACTCGCAAATTGCGCTCAATTGCGAGTCGCAATTTGCGAGTCGCAAATGTTATGTACAACAGTGTCAGAGACACTGTTAGCAATCTCAATGGGTCGCAAATTGCATGCCTCATCAATATTCATGAGGCACTCGCAATTTGCGACCCCATTGGGAATGGCTGGCCCTCCCAGGTATGGTGGCCTGCTGGGCTCAGCAGACCTCCATGTCTGGGACTGCTTTTAAATAAAGCATTTTTTTTTAAATGCATCCCGTTTTCCTTAAAGGAAAACAGGATGCATTTAAAAAAAAGACAAATGAAACATTTTCATTTCATTTTTTAAGGGCAGGTAGTGGTTCCTGGGCCCACTGCCCGCCCCTAAAAAATATTTTCCCCTGCATTCACAAAGGGGAAGGGGTTCTCTGGGGACCCCTTCCTGTTTGTGAATGGGTTACCCCCCTCTTGAAGAGGGCGGTAAATTGCGAGTGTTTTGCGACCGCAATTGCGGTCGCAAAACATTCTTACATAGGGTAGCGAGTCGCTATTAGGAAGCGACGTCCTTGGAACGCCCCTTCCTAAGAGTGAGTCGCAAATCCTATTTAGCGAGTCGCAAAAAAATTGCGACTCGCTAAATAGGGTTTGTACCCTATTGTATTTTGCATGCGCAAACGGGTTGCAAACCTGTTTGCGCATGCAAAATAGGGTTGTGCATCTGGCTTCTTGTTCCAGTGATGGTTCCTTCGCCTGGTTCTTCTTCTTGTCTCAGTATCACATTAACAGAACCTTTACTCCTTTGATTCGATCTGTGCTTCATTTTTGTAAGGGATCTCAATGCCACTCAGGTTACTCCAGGTACTTGCACTTCATATTCAGTTAGCTGATTTTCACCCCCTTCCTCTTCAAGTGGCTGGACTGGCACCGGTGCTGTTGGTCTGGGTAGTCTGTCAATTGGTGGTGCAACCACCAATGCTCTTCGTTCAGGATCATAGACCAAAGGCACTTCCTATGGATTGCTCACTTTTTTAGTGTGGGAAGCATGAACCACTTAACAGCAGTGTGTGTAGTTGGGGTCACTTGAAAGGGGCCTTTCTTCCTGGATTTAAGGCAAGAATTTTGAATGTGCTTCTTGATCAAGACCTAATCACCAGGATTAAGGTCATGGCACTGTTCTTGATGCAGCTCTTGTGTAGCAGCTGAAAACCTGATGGGAGACAGAATAATCCTTAATAGCCAATCCTTTGCAGCAATACAATATTATATCATCAGTGATACTCAAAAGAACATTTGCAGGAACAGCAGGTAATCTCATTGCTCAGCCTATCAATATTTCAAGGGGCGATAACCCCGTTTTCCTGTCAGGGGTACTCCGGATACTCATTAGCACCAAGGGTAAAGCGTCTGGCCATTTTAGAGTGGTTGATGTACAGACTTTGGCCAAACTAGTCTTGAGGGTACCTTTTATTTGTTCAACAATACCAGAGGCTTCTGGCCTGTAACTGCAGTGTAATCTTTGTTCAATCTTTAAGGCTGTGCAGATCATCTTCATCACTTCATTGATAAGGTGCGTTCCTCCATTTGACTCAAGAGAAAAACAGCATTAATTCTCATAATAACAGCTTAGCTACAGTGAGGCTGTTGTTCCTTCTAGTTAGGTAGGCTTCCACCCATTTTGAGAAGATACACACAATCATTAGGATATATCTCAGCCCATTATGTACAGGCATCTCGATAAAATCCATCTGCATCCTGTCGAATGGGCCACCTAATCTTCCTAGGTGTGTTAAAGTGACGTGTTCTCTTCCCTACATTTAACTGTTGACAAGTCACACACCAATGGTAAATCTCTTTTGCCAACATTCTGAATCTGGGCTTAAGTAATATATTTATTGTTTAGTTAATAAAAACCTTAACAATTTTGACATAATAAAACATGATTCAGCAAGTTTCATAATTAAGAAAGAGCTCAATGAACGTATCATAAAAACTTTGATTCCTTGTGTCAGGATAGTCAGAGCAGTATGCAATAATTGTTATCTAGAGAGTATAAAAACGCAGTCTTCAGTCTTGAGATGGAGTTTAAGATTTCTGGATGAGGCTAACTTGATGTACAAAGTTTCGGCTGGAGTTAGCTCGCTGTGCAAAATTTGGGCAGTTAATTCAATGTGCAAAACGAGCAATATAAATACTGGACTTGTAAACTAAAACCCTAGGTGCATTTGCTAACTAAAATTGTCACACAGACTTCAATCTTGCATAACAGCATAATAAAATGCCTTGCCTAGAAGTTGGTTCAATGTACAAATAACAACGAGGTAAGTACAAACTCCATTCTTGGTTTTAAACGCTTTTAAAGTGCATGCTCTTACTAGCACATAAAGTGCATAGTGCATTGTAAGATGTTGATGAATAACCTTTTTTGCATGGTTCATTTAAAACCATTGCAATAAGACATCAAATTTCATGATTATGTATTTACCTAAAAAGAGAGTAAGAAGAGGGATAGGGTAGAGGGAGACATAGTTCAGTGGTATAAAAAATCCAAGCTTGTCACTCTTAAAAAAAGGAGAAGCAGTAGTGTACTTGATTGTTCTCTGGACAGCCGGAGTGATGTTTTGCTGGTAGCCATTGTGCTACAGCTTTTGATGACGGTTCCGGATCATTCAGATGTCCCAGGTGAATACGTCAAAGCCCAAAGTATGAAGAACATGAAGCTGAGCGAACCCAGATGATGGGGGGGGGGGTTCCAGCTTTGGAGAGGCTGTGCGATGGAGACAAGACATGAGAAATACGGCTCGCTGAATGGGTTTGAATTGCATAGGGGTTGCCGCCTGATTGCTTGTTGTTGCCAAAGGAGCATCATTATGGGGATCTTTTGGTTGCAATAAGGAAAGTCACGGGCCGCTTGTACTTAGAATTTTTTCCCCTGCCGCCTCCATAAATTTGTACAAAGCGACACGACAGCTGAACATCTCTGCCTCCGAAGCATGTCTTTACTGCTTGCCTACAGGATGTTATCCCCTTGATTTGAAAAATGGAATTCAGTAGCAGTTGGCATTCGAATTGCAGTTTCCCGCAGATGCACAATAGGTGTAAGACATTCTCTTCCGCTTTCCCGCATAGGCGGCAGGTAGTCAGTGTCAATGATCGTTTCCAGGGCAGGAAGTGCAGCAGAGGTGGTAGAATGCCCATCCGGAAGTGAAGGTATTTTTCCTTCATTCTCCTGGTAAAGGTTGTGGGGAAGGCCTGGCATAAATTTGCAGGAAGAACCATCCATGGGCCCTATCTTTAAGCGCTGCCTTGTCTTCCACCATAGACAGCCTTCTCACTGTCTTGTTTACAAGTTGCTTGCAGCTATTGTGCATCCCTGAGACCTCCAAAAGGTCCGCAAGGCCCAGACGATTTATTGAATCTGTCAGATAGAACATGGCTGCACGTTCCTTCTTTAAATGTATTTCATTCTATAAGTAAGCATTCTGCGTTCCAGGGTCAGCCATTTTAATTCTGTGCCAGCACTTGACATAGGCACCTTTGCGAGTGATTTCTTGGATCTGCAGACCAAATTCCAATCTAATTTAGGAGGGCGAGGCATATTTAGGTAGGTTAAATATCATTCTTACCGATCTTGAGCCTGTACTGTCCAAGATGCCAGCATCTCTTCCCCTCAAACACTCACTCCCATAAGTGATAGTTGAAATGAGCTTTGCTTTTAGAATATGGAGCAGTGGCATGAGGCTTGGGCTGGCAGTTTTATGTTTGATAGTTTTTAAAGTTACCACAATTGAGTTGCCTCTTCTCTTGATGATTTCTTTTTGTGTTTTGAACATTCCGTTGTTATCTATTATCACCCCCAAGTACGTGTATTCCTCGACTACTTCTATTGTTGTACCGGCCAAGTGCCAACGGTAACTGGATGTGATCTTTCTTGGGTTTAGTCGCATTACCTTGGATTTATCTAGGTTGATGGTTAGACCGTTGTTAGCCGAATAGCTGTTGGTTGCGTCTAGCAGATGTTGAAGTCCGATAGGGGTTCGGCTGATCAAAACAAGGTTGTCTGCAAACAGTAAATTGGAGAGTAAAAACCCTCCCATCCTTGGAGCAGGTGATTTACAATTGTCCAATTCCGTCGATAGATCGTCCATATACAGATCGAACAACATCGGGGCCAGTACACACCCCTGTTTCAACCCCTTTGTGGTAGGTATTTTCCTAGACAGGGAGTTTCCATCTCCTAGCTTCACTTGAACCCACGTGTTGGTGTGTAAAAGTATCAGCTGGTTTAAGAGAGCAGATGGTATATTCTTTTTCTTGAGTTTGGCCCAAAGATTGTTCCTGTCTATGTTGTCAAAAGCTGATGAGTAGTCGATAAAGCACATAAAGAGTGGGAGTTTTGCAGCTTTGACAAACTCTATCAGTAGAGACAGGGATATTATGTTCATTGTAGTACCCATGCCCTTGCAGAAGCCCGTCTGGTTGATGGGGATAATTGATTTTTCAATTGCCCAATCTGAGAGATCATCCAGGAGAAGGCCAGCGTAGTAATTGGCCTTATTGTCAATTAATGCAGAATATAGGACGTTACAACGCAAACTTTTACAACGCATGCCTTTACAACGCGGTTTTTACATCGCAACATCCATTACAAAGCATGTTTTTACAACGCATGGCATTACAACGCATACCATTACAACGCATACCATTACATCGCATAATTTGTTTCGGGTAACAGTAGGGTAAGTGTTGGATAGTGTAGGGGTAAAAATTACTATTCCCACTCCAGTGAGTGCAACAGTAGGGTAAGTGCTGTATAGTGTAGGGGTAAAAATTACTATTCCCACTCCAGTGAGTGCAACAGTAGGGTAAGTGTTGGATAGTGTAGGGGTAAAAATTATGTGTTGTAATGGTATGCGTTGTAATGGCATGCGTTGTAGTGACATGCGTTGTAATGGCTGCGTTGTAATGGAATGCGATGTAAAGGATGTTGCGATGTAATGACTGTATTGTAATGACTGCGTTGTAACGGTTGTTTCCCATTAATGTTACCAGCCTGTAGCTATTTGCTTTGTTCTTGTCACCTCTCTTGTATATTGGGGATATGATGGACCCCCTCCAGGAATCCGGTATGCTTTCTCCTCCTAAGATCTGTTCAAACAGCGGTAGTAGTGCAGCCACCTGATCTTTTTTTTAATAGGATCAGGGGATTGGCGTGCCCGCCTGCTTGCCTTTAGCAATCCTGTTCTTCATCTTGTTGATTGAAAATGAGAGAGGATTAGTTACTGCTGGATTGGCTTGATCGGGCAAAGTTACCCCGGGAGTGTGGGTGGGACTATGCTTCCCAATCCTAAGGCCTTCCTGTTCTGAGTTGAAATGTCACTGGAGGTGAGTAGCCCATGCTTCTTCTGTTAGATGTGAGTTGAATTTTTGTACGTTTGAATTTTCTAAGCTGTTTATTGTGCGCCCAAATCTTGCGCTGTTGTTGGTCTTTGAGTCATAAAGTAGCTTGGCCCACAGTGTATCATCCGCTTTCCTTTTTGCTTGCCAGATAACCTTTTTCTTGATAGCTTTTAATTGCGTTAGTTCCTTCTGAATGGTGGGATCTAGTCCTGTTCGTCAGAGCTTACGTAATGTTTTATTTATTGCTTTCTTGAGCTCTCGTAAGTTAGAGTTCATAGACATGGAGAGGTGATTATGTTGGTTGTCTGATGGTCGAGGGGAGGTCATCTTTTGAAGAGTTTCCCTAGATATTGAGCCGGGACCGACTCCTATTGTGTGCATTTCTCCTAATTGTTTGATGAAAAGTTCCCAGCACGTTATCACACTTGTATCTGCCTCCTTCAGGTTGTCCCAAAGTTCCTTTGCTGAAGCCTGCAGTTTTTCTGGTTGATTGGTCTTGCATGTTGTCCTCCTGAAATTCACTGTGTGAACGGAGTCTAGATCCTCCATGGGCTGGGCTAGTATCGGGCTATATATATTCAAAGTAATTTCCTGTGGTAGGTGATCACTTTGGTCTTGTGTCCCTATCTGAAAGCCTACAATCTTGCTGATGAGCAATAAAGTTACAAAGGTGTAATCTATTAGCGTACTAGCAGCAGCATTGTGGAATGTGGCTGCCGGGACTTGATCTCCCGGGAAACTCCCATTAAGTGTCACAAAGCTCCAGGGTTCCATATCGCTTATGATGTTCCTGGCTAGTCTTGATTGATTTGACCATTTGCTCTCTTCCTGGCGGGGGATGTTCCAAGCTATAAATTGTTTCTCCGATGCCCTGGTAGATGCATGTTAAAGTCGTCTGTCAGCAGAAAATTAGACGCTGATTCTTCTGGGAGCAATCTTGTTATTTCGGATTCCACGAGTTTGACTCCTTTGGCTTTGACGTGTGGACGTAAGTAAGTGTTAAGCACTATAATTTGCTGTTTTTCGTTGCCATCCCATATATTCACATTTAGAGCTTTTATTGCATTAATAGGGGTGTGATGGTGTCTACCTCTTTGGCGGCTGTTATGCTCTTAATTGACGAGTAGATTGTTAGACCGCCCTTCAGGTGCCCGAGTTTGGCACCTTTTACTGCTGGTAAATGATGTGTTTTGAAGCCAAGTAGATGAAAAGGTTCATCTAGCCATGTCTCATGTAATAGGAGGAGGTCGACGCCTTGGAAATAAACCAGAAGCTCTCTGTCTGATGTTTTATTTCCTAATTCGCTTATATTCCAGGAGCAGAGTCACAGCTGAAGATCGCCTACTGGAAGTTGTTTTGTTCTGAGTCAAGTGCTCTCGCTATGTTGGTTTATTGTCCTGGCTAACCAGGACCAGTCTTCCAGTCTGGTTGCTAGGCTCCGATCTTTTGGATCTGTCAGCAGTATGTCCATGCTGCATGCCCCTTTAAGTACGGATTTAGTCTGCTTACCCAGTGATGGAATGCATGGGGTTGCTTGCTCGTGTCTGTTTGGTATCAAGGGATCTGGGTAGCCCGCCTTTTGATAGAGGAGTATTTTAATTCCCCAGGCCTTTAGTTGTGCCTCTTCTTCCAGAATTCTCCTCGTTATTTCATCTGAGGACCAAGTTGCCTTTGTTACTTCTCGACTTGAGAGTTCTTTGTTGATTTTAAACTCTATTTTTTCAAGGTAATGCAAGCTTATGTCTGCCAGGCTGCTGATTGATTGTAATAAATGTAAAATATTCCCTCTATTAAGGATATCCCCACGGCCTCTGGACTCATATTCCGGGATGAGCAAAATAGTGCAGATTTTAAATTGTGAGTGGTTGGTAATTGGGGGTTTTGCCTGGGTGGCCTGCCCCTCTTGGAGACAGAGAGTTAGAGAGTCGGTTTGGGCTCCGAAACCTTCCCTAATGGTGGGAATAGTTTTTTCTGTGGAAACTGAATGTGTATGCCTATTGTTGGGTATAGTGACCGGAATGCTGCTGCTTGCGGTCTTTGTATTGTCATCTGGTGCTTTAAGTGTGGACTCAGGCAGGTCGTCTTCAGGCCTTTTCTGCTCAAATTCCATGCCCCCTGTGGTCGATGAGACTAGTTGGCTGACATTGTTGTCCACTTTTGGGGACAATCGTCCAGATGTTTCGGTGTGGACTGGACTTTTTGTGCTGGTTCTTGCATTACCTGTTTGTGAATAGTCCATCATGTTCTTTTTTCTCTTTCTTCCTTTCCTTCTCTGTTTGCGACTGTGTTTTAGGTCCCCTTTTCCTACATCGTTAATCGACTGTGATGAGTCTATTTCGTGTTTTGTTGGTTGCGATTCCTCAAGTTGCAGCAGGTGATCTCTATGCTCTGGGACTCTGATATGTTCATTTGCCTTGTAGTGTGCATTATGTCCTTCAGCCCTAGCTTTCTCACTTGTATGGTCCGCTGTTATTTTAGCTGGACCTATCGTTCTGGAGTTTGAGTGACGAGGTGCCCAAATTTCATTCGGGGGATCCTTTAGGGACCTTTCCCTCAACCCTTGTTGGTCATCACCTCTGTACCACCAGTTGATCCCTCTGTGGGGTTGTTTTCTTGGTCCTCTTGAGCCAAAGTACTTGGTATATTCATTACTTTCTTGATATTCTCTAAGAGGTCCCCCATTACGGTGGGGAGGGTTGAAAGTTTATCTACTATGGCGACACAGGTGCAGTGTGTTTGTATTAGTTGCGTTTCTGCCTGGGTCCTTTTAATCAGATTATTCATATCTGATAGTCTGTCGTCCATGTCAGAGACATGAGTGGCCACAGAATTAAGCATGGATAATTGAATGTCCATCTTGTCGGAGTGATACTGCATTGATTTGATTGATAATTGCATTGTATTCAATAGAGATGACCAGAGCTTTTCTGTGCCTATTTGATTTGCTTCTTTAATGTAAGTTTGTTGAGCGTTAGTGGCATCCGCCTGCGTGGAGCCTAAGGTGTATAAAGTTTCCCGCCATTCCTGTTCGTGTGGTGTACGCAGAAGAGTATTGGCCGCTTTGCCACTGAGGTCCTCTATACTTCCCATTTCCAGATCCATGTTGATGGGCTGCGCGGAGCCTAAGGTGTGTGAAGTTTCCCGTCGTTCCTGTTCGTGTGTTGTACGGAGAAAAGTATTGGCTGCTTTGCCATTGAGGTCCTCTATACTTCTCATTTCTAGATCCCTGTTGTTGACTGCAGGGCAGGTTAAAGATAAATGGAGTGCTGTGCACTGAACACCTGAGCTGGAGCAGCTAGTTGTAGCTGAGTTGTCGCACTGTGGTTCTCTGTTGTCATTGCTCCTTGAGATCTTCGACCCACTGTGGTTGATTAAGGTGTATAGTATCTCCTAATCTGTCACCGGACTAGTGTGACCGAAATCCTTTGGCTCCTGTAAATAAAAAATGGAGCAACGGCGGACCCCTAGCTCCGCACCTCACGCCAGTTCCAATTAATTAGTTTGGTCGCGCAGAAACACCCCAACGTCAGCCGCTGCGTGACGCCACTGTGCTCCAGATCAAAGAAACGTCTTAATGTCCAAAAGGGGTGCGCAACTCACAAAGTCCAGTAGTCAATTGTAAATGAAAAAATATAATTTCTTTATTTTAAATTGTGTTAAAAAACATCACGCATAGATACTCCAGCCAACGCGTTTCATTCCCATATCGGGAACTTCATCAGGGCTTATATATCGAATTCCATGAGTGGTGAGCTTGCATAAATAAACAACACGGTCCCGTGTATTGTACTGGGACCCAGAGACGTAATAGTTAGCGTCTTAACTCCTAAATCGTGCCTTATATGTCGGTTTCCTTAGATGATAGGCTTGCGTAAAAAAGTAGAAGAACGGTCCCGTGTAATGTCTTGGAACCCAACGAGAAGAAGGAATAACACTCGTGCGGTTGGAAGTTTCTCATAGGAGTTAATACGCTCATCATTACGTCGTTGGGTTCCAAGACATTACACGGGACCGTTCTTCTACTTTTTTACGCAAGCCTATCATCTAAGGAAACCGACATATAAGGCACGATTTAGGAGTTAAGACGCTAACTATTACGTCTCTGGGTCCCAGTACAATACACGGGACCGTGTTGTTTATTTATGCAAGCTCACCACTCATGGAATTCGATATATAAGCCCTGATGAAGTTCCCGATATGGGAATGAAACGCGTTGGCTGGAGTATCTATGCGTGATGTTTTTTAACACAATTTAAAATAAAGAAATTATATTTTTTCCTTTGGCTCCTGTGTCTCCTGTAACTGTGGAGCCTTGTCAATGGTTTGTTTTTGTTCCTCTTTAAGAGAAGCTTTGATACGTGCTCCCACAGAGACATGTGCTAGGCTTGCTGGGGATGTTGGGGGTGCCTCATTGTATATTATAAATGAGGAAATTGAAGTCGAGTGGGGCATTTGAGCTTTTTGCGCTTTTTTGGGGGTGGAGCTTGTTCTTCTTGGGAGAATTGTGACAGTTGATTCAAGCGGTGGACCTATGCCGGACTCTGTCAGGACAGAGAGTGCGCTTACTGATGTCAGGGTTGCCCTGGGTGCTTCTGTTGTAAAGTATATATGGAGAGATGCGGTGAAGTTTTCATTTGCAGGTTCATCTTTGCTCTTCTTTTGGACAGTCCCTCCTCGGAAGCCACCTGAGCAATGGAGTGGATTTAGCCCTGTTCGTGCTCTCTTCAGTTGCTAGGTCTGTCCTGTCTACTTTAGGACTTGGTTGGCCTGCCACCACTGAAAACAGGGGGGAAGAGAGGCCATTGAAACTTTCATTACTTGAGCAACATACCGCCCCTGCATCCCTCATAAATGAGAATTTTGTGTAGATCTTAGGCTGGTAGCTGCTTTTTATAGTTCTATAGGGTGGAATAGCGGGCTGAATAGGGTCTTCATCTACCAAAATCAGGTGGTGGTGTGTGCCACTCTCTTCCATCATTAGGTTTTCGTTATTGATAGTTTTGTTGAGGCGTTTGCTCTTTTTTTCCTTTTATTTAGTATAGATGTGACCGTTTGTCTCTCTTTCACGGATCTCATCTCGTTGTGCCCCGGAGCTTCTTGACACCTTGTATGCTTGGATGAATATCTTGATATTTGCTTGCTGTTTGGTCTTTTTTCCTTTTTTCTGCTTGCTTTTTATTTGCTTAATACTTGCTTGCCCATCTGTTTGCTAGCAGTACTAAGCTACACCTGTGTTGCATCGCTATTTTGTGTAATGCTGTGTGGTATGATGGGTCAGTCTGGTCCGACTACTGGCTTACTGTCTTTCCCTTTTTCCATTTTTTCCTTTTCCCGCTGTTGTTTGTGCTCTTGATGCTCTTGTTATTTGGTCAATCACTATTTGCCCCTTATCATGTATTTCTACGGGGCTTTCCGGCTTAAAGGATTGAGGGTGTTGTCCATAGGGTGTCGCACAGCTTCCCGCCTGTCACCAGAGCCACACGCCTGGAGCAAACAGCCGGTCTCTGCTGACTAATTGATCCACACTTTCATGGAGTGTGGCAGCCGACCCCCAATCGCCTCTGCTGTTATGAGCTGGTGGTCACAGTGATCTCTACTTTTCAGCCTGCCTTCCCTGCCTTCCCTGCTCCCCTGCCTTTCTGCCTTTCTGCTACCGGCGTTCTTTGCCCGGTAGCCCAGTAGCCTCAATGCCTCAATGCTGTGGTTTAATGGTTTCATAAAATGTTGTCCTGCACTTTAGGGAAGCAGGAGAGTTCCTCCACCAGTGCCCCCTGTTGCCCCGTTACCTGGCAGACATAGGGCCGGCAAGGCCCCTTGCGATTCACCACGGCCACCTCCTCAGTGACCCTTGTTCGTCGCCCAGGGAAGAGAACGGCTGGATGTGGCTATCTGGAGGAACTGGCAAATCTGCACCAGATCTCGGGTGCAGTCCTTCTGTCAGATCAGGATAAGTAGGTCAGGTGTGGGTGAGGCACGAGCGAGTGGGGCGCAACCGGACAACCTGCAGGCTGCACCCGGTCCTAGCTGGGCCTCCTCCGTTGATCACCGGGGCTCACGCTCTGAGGGAGACGAGTACGGGTCCCGCACTCGCCGTGCTTGTGGACCTCGTGGCACTTGACGAGCTCAAACAAGCTGCCTTAGATCCTTGGAGCCTTCTGCCTTGGAAACAATGAGGCGGTGCAGGCGAAGCCCTGAGGCAGGTCCGGATGGAGGGAGGTACGGGCAGGACGGGGGGGGCAAAGCAGGACAGGCCCATCTATCCGGTACTCCCCCTAGGGTTCTGTCCGTCTCCTTAGTGGTGGCCCCGAGCGGGTAGGCAGGAGTCAGGTGAGAGTCAACACCAGCCGCTCGCAGCGCCTGCTTCGTTCCGCACCCAAATGCACCCAACCGCAGCAACGCCGGCACACTGATTCCGCCAACACGTAGGACTGAGCAGACTTGAACAATTGATTACAGTTTTGGCTTATAACAATGAAACCTTCTATGCGCATCTCTCCTCCCTGTCCAGTGAGGAGTGAACTAACTCTGGCCGCAGTGATGCAGTGTCTCGCAGATCAGCCTGAATCTGGGGTTGTACCAACTCTGCCTAAAAAGGCTCACCATTGCATCCCTCCCTAGATGCATGTATCCATGGTAGTACCGTGTCATTGGAAACAACAAGGTATCTGGTAATACTGGTCTCACATCTGCCGAGACACAAATGTAATTTGCATTTTTTTGCGCATTCTGATTTGACCCAAACATTCTGTTCTGCCTCTGACACGTTTTTCTGCACTCACTTCAGTTCATACCACTTGTCATTAACTTTCATTCACATTCCAAAAGAACTCTCCTCTTTGGACTCGTGTGAAATTTCTTTTAGAGGGAAAGGCTAACAATGAGCAATACCTGGCTACTGAGTCAGTGTCTCGGTTACCCATGCCAATGTATCCGCTTCCTCCTTGATGAGTTGAACACTTCCCACAGCCATTTCCGCTTCCTCCTTGATGAGCTGAACACTTCACCACAGCAATTTCTCCTGGTAACTGCAGAGCATTCAACAGGTCCTTGACATTTGTAAAACTTTTGATTAGGATACCAGAGGAAGCAAGAAAACCCATCTGTGGCCACAATTGTCCAAAATCATGGACACCAAACCCATACTTGCTGTCAGTTAATATGGTGACTCTCATTTGTGCAGTTAAAGTGCAGGCTCTAGTAGGAGCAATCAGTTGAGAAACTTGGGCAGAAGAAGCTTTCTGGAGCCATGAAGCTTCGACCACATAATTTATGGTGCACACAGCATTTGCTGCTCTAAGAGTGCCATAATTTCCTCTCAAACATGAGCCACCTATGAATAATACATGATCAGGCTCAATCAGGGGTTCATTCTTAATATCAGGGCGGGGTTTGGTGCACAATTCCGTAACATCTAGACTATCATATCCACTTGCATCACAATTATCATCATCATTCACAGGTAACAGTTTCGAAGGGTTCAGCACTGGGCATCATTTCAAAACAATCTTTTCAGAAGATAGTATATTCTGCTCATATCAGGTTAACATATTATGGGTCATATATTGTGTCTTTGTTCACATTAACAGTAGCTCCACAGAGTGTGGGACCATGACAGTTAAAGGGTATCCCATCACTATGTTCTCACTCTTTTCCAAACTTGTGCTCACCGGGCCTACCGTTCTAAGGCTACAGGGTCAAGGGTGGTGGAAAATAGGCAATAGGCTTTCAAGATCCTCCATGTGTTTGAGTGAAACCCGAGAGAGTGCACCCATCTCTCCTGCTGCAAAACAATGTGAATTCTTTTGTGTAATCTGGAGTTCTTAGTGCTGGGGCACAGCACAATTTCTCTTTCCGCTCCAGGAATGCTTTTGTACATTTGCTGTTCCCTGGAATTGGATCAGGCATGTCTTTGTGTGTCAACCTCAGTAGAGGCTTGGCCGCCAAGGAAAGGTGTGGTATCCACTGTCTACAGTAGCCAACCATTCCCAAAAACATTCTGATTTCCTTTTGACTTTATGGGGGTTCATTTGCAAAATTGTTTCCACGCTCACTGGTGACACTTTCCTAGCTCCTTTCAAAATAATGAGTCCCTGATATTAAACCTCTTTCAGTTTCCCTGAAGATGCTTTATGTCTGTTCGCAGCCAGGTGCTTCAAGAATGCAATGGTATCATGTTAACATGCATTTCGCGTTTCTGATGGCACATGCAGGACATCTATGTACTACACAAGGGTTGACTTGCCTGACATTTTCAAAGTTTCTAGATTTCTTTTCAGGATTTGATAAAAAATGGATGGACTCTCTGTATACCCTGTGGGACACAACACCATATTAATACCTTCTGCTGGAATATAATGGAAAAAAGAAATTGGCTTTCCTCGTGCAATGGTACTGAGAAGAAAGCCTGACACAGGTTGATAACAGTAAACGTCTCTGCATTTTTTGGGACTTGAAACAACAACAGGGCACTACTATTTCATTTAATTTTTGTGAATCTTGAACTATTCTGTATTTACCTTTGGGTTTCTGCAAGCCCATAGTTGGAGAGTTGCTTGGGCTTCCAATTAGTTCCCTCAGGATTCCGTTTTGCAACATGTCATCTATCACTGGTCATATTTCTGCAATCGTATCTGGTGTCAAATGATATGATGGTGTTCCGGGATATGCAGCATTTGTTTTCACAGTGATTTGGACTGGTTCTATACCTTTAATGAGTCTGATGTCCTTCCCTGTGAAATCTCAAACTCCTGCTTTCACTGTTTCTCTCAGATCTTCAGGTAATTCATTTATGGTTAGCAAAGGGAATATTCCTGCCTCAGCCAGTTGTTTCATTATTTTAAAATCTACATCCTCGTCTTCTGGCGTGCAATATATAGTGCAATTTAGCTTGCACAAAAAATCCTTTTCTAGCAGGTTCACTGGGCTTGAATCACAAAAAGCAAATTGGTGTTTTTCTTTAAATGAGACTATTTTTACTGAAACTTTTTCAAAAACTTGATCTAGGATTTGTCTATTTGTAACTCCTACAACTTAGATCATTTTCCCTGAGAGAGGTAGGTCTGGGACTTCCGCTGTTCTAACAGTGGAACGGGTATCACTGGTATCACTAAGAAATGATACGGGTTGATCTTAGTCTTCTGCGTCTACATATGGGCCACTCTGGTCTACCTCTAAGACTGTGCCATGTACGTAGTCTTCCTCCCCTCTCAGGCACCCTCATTGAGAATTCTCTGAAGAGGAACCATTGTTTTCAAATAACGGAAATTGTTGTAATGCATTCTGGTTTGAATTTTGAAATTGGGGCATACCATTCTGAATTGGATTGGTATTTATTTTTGGCATTTGAATTAGATGAAACCTTGGGTTTCCCATGTGTGCAGGTGCAACAGGTATCAATGGAGCCTATTCCTGCATTGGCATTTGCATTTGTTGTGAGGGCACATTTTAAGTTTGCATACCTTGCAGCATCTGTACATTTCCTCCAGCATTGTCAGGATTATATCCACATTCCCTCTTCCAATGTCCAACTCTATGACAGATGTGACAGGCAGTAACCTTTTTCATAGCAGACATCTCTGATCCAGAACCTGTACCTACACAAACACCTCTACCTCTACCCTATGACACATTCATCCCTCCTTGATTTACATGAAAACCAACCAGTGGCACAAAAATTCCTTGCATATTTCCTTCATTACTTGCAAAAGAAGGGTTCTGAAAACCATTCTGTGCTAACTTCTACTGTGCTAATATGAATTTCTCTTTTATTTTCTTCTGCTTCATGTCTAACTCGTCACGGCAATATTTTTCATATTTCAAAATTTCATCTAGTGAGTTATTCTGCCAGCAGATCATGCTTTGCGTAATGTGTGAACAGATCTCTGGCTTCAACCCTAAAATAAATTGGGATACAAAAAGCCCCATATCCTTCTCCTCAGGATATTCACTCCCACTGTGCTGCTGAAACACCTGCAACAATCTCTCGTAATATTCATGCACAGTTTCCTTCGGATTTTGGGTAGTTATTTTAATCGTTAGCCCATCCAAATCTTTTGGAGGTACTCTGCCCTTTAAAAAGGTAATAACTGCTTCATATTTTTCCATCACAATAGGTGAGGGTGCATTAGTTCTAACTTCCATCACTGGTTCTTCCTTAGGCCATTGTACTGCAATCTTACATTCAGCCCATAAATCAGCAGGTACTACAACGTGGAAAAATTTATTCAAATCAGTCCACAATACCTCCGAAATCTTTATGAACCTTTCCACTTGTGCATACCACTGCACCGGCTTGTTTCTCAATTTGGGAAAATTATTTATGAATGCTGTCAGATCACCTCGACTCCAAGGAACATGTGCATACATCCCTCCTGCTATTTCTCTGTGATTAATTTGTCGCCTGTCCCTCATCTTGCTCACTCTGGCTTCCTGCAATGGCCATCTCCCTCTTTTTCCTTTCATGTTTCTTTGCTCATCTAATTTTGAATTTCTCAGTCTCCTTCCATCTGCGAATTCATTTGACAAATTCTTCAATGTGCAAATGCATTCCTGAAGCCCTCATGTTTTCTATGACTGGATCATCCAAATTAACCCTATAGCTCCTGTGAAGATTCACATTATTGCTGAGATTTATGTCATATGTTTGAGCTATTTCAGTCAACCTGTCGTGCACCAAAGCTGCTCTTCGTGTAATTTCCTTACACAGGTAAATTAATTATTTTCTCTGATATAGCTCTAGGGGGCATATTATCAAGAACGGCGTTAAAATTATCGCCGCTTTAGCGGCAGAAAACTGCTGCTAAAGCGGCGATAATGGGCTTGATAATATGCCCTTGAGAATTCCAACAGAAGCCCATGTTGACACCAGAACATGGGCTTCTATTGGAATTCTCAAGGGCATATTATCAAGCCCATTATCGCCGCTTTAGCGGCAGTTTTCTGCCGCTAAAGCAGCGATAATTTTAACGCTGTTTCTTGATAATATGCCCACAGGTTTTTAAACTCCAAAAACATCCTTTTATTATTTCTTCTTATTGCTTTCAATGTGGGTAGGTCTAACGGCTTTTCCTTTTCCATCTCTGGTGTTTCTTGTGCCTCAACATTCTCTGCCTTCTTATTTCCTGTCATCTCCTCAACCCAAGCTGGTATATATCCTTCCTCAGTAACATTTAGATCCCCAGGAGCCATTGGAGCAGTAAAGATCAAATTCCCTCCATCTAGCAGTGCTTGTATCGTCTGTGGGGGATTCCATAAAATTATCTGTGAATGCTGAGAAGTCTAAACAAATCTAGAGGTAGGTGCTTGCTGAGTATCTGGCATCATTTCTGCTATTGGAGGAGCACTTGGAACAGCTCGAGTTGTAGTGTGAGTAGGAACTATAAGTTCCGGGGCTGTGCTATTAACTGCAGCCATAGGTGTCATCGTAGGAATTATAAATTGTGATCAGGTCACAACTGGTGGTACAAGTTGCAGAATTTGGAAAGGTCTTTCAACTCACGTAATACCCTAATCTACTAGGGCAGTAGCCTCTGTTGAACCTAAACTAGCACCTAATTCTTTCTGATCAACAGGGGTGGCATACGGTGAGGGTCTGGAGTTTAACATTTGTTCTAAAATTTCATCACCGGAATCCATATCTGACTCATCTTCCTCTTTCTTTACGGATTTTCGACCTTTCCTTTCTTACCAGCTTCTGATGTAATTGCAGGATATAATCTAGTTCCTTCTACAATGCCTTCCTCCATCTACACTGTTCCTCATCCCACCAGGCATTTGCATAATTCTTCACTGCTCCATTGGTTCTCGTCTGATATTTTTCCCTTGCGATTATCTCCTGTGCATTAAAAGCCTCATATTGAATAAGTCTCGGTGGTGGCTTCATCTCGTATAATTTTCTTTCAAATGATTGTATTGTATTGTAATTGCATCTATATAGCGCTTACTACCCCTGACGAGGCATCAAAGTGCTTTTTCTGTGAGGAGCACGCTACTTCGGAACCCATAAAAGATTAGTGGTGATTTAGTATAGTAACATATGAAAGAAATTTGAGCGGAGGATATGTTAGTCAGTTATTTGGATTGAGAAGGATAGTGGAGTTATAGAAGAGTGAAAAAGGTTTACATTTATGTAGATGATGATCAAGAATTCTGGTGTTAAATGTCCTGTATCAAGGAAAGCTCAAGGCACCCTCCTTCCCGTAATCCTACTCCAATGGCAAAGCCAAAGACATGTGCTTAAACCATGCTAAGTAGTCATAATGTATGCAGGTGTACTCAGAAGGCTCCGCTTCACCTTTTTGTACAGGAATAGCAACATCCCCTCTCACCAAATTCTTAAAATCTTTAAAACGTTTCATAATGACAGTTCAATTTAAAACAGCACAAATAATCAGAATATTTTGATTTGGTTCTGTATATGTCAATTTCTCATTGGCCAATACATTTCAGTTATTATTTTCAGGCCCTCTTTTTAACAAATCAAAAGCGTTATATGTTTTCCCGAAAATCCAATCTCAGCGTGGCTCTACTACATCACCAACCAATTCCAGCACGAAACACATTAACCAACAAATCCAGGGTGAAATACTATGATGTTCAACCTCACTCCTCACAGCAGTTCACCCTCCTTTACAATTTTCTTCGTATTCACAGTTTCTACAAATAACCTCAAAAACTCTTTCTTTATTGCTCTACTAAAAGAATAAAGGGGCATTGTAAGAGGAAGTGGCGGAGCGCGGCGTTAGCCTCCTTGGCTTAACGCTGCGCTCTGCCACTTCTGAAAGACAGGGCTGCACCGTATTTACAAGGATATGGTGCAGCCCTGCGTTTCCCCCTCTCTGTCGCTCATTTAGCCGCCCAGCACCAACTCAGACACCCTTACACCATAGTGCAAGGCTGCCTGCGTTGCAGGGGAAGAGTGTTTATGTGCAAGAAGGTGCCTCTTCCTGGACATAACCAATCTGAAATGGCGTTTTGCAACTTCTATGTGTGCTGCCTAATGCAGGGATGTGCAAAAACTTAAATTTTTCAATGGAAGCTTGTGCTGCGGGCGGTTTCGGCCCGCCGCACAAGCTCCAATTGAAAAATGGATGGTGCCGCATCCTAATTAGGTGTTCGGAACCGCCGACCTATAATCACCTGACATCGTAATGAGGGCCATTGTTCCTTATCCCTATGTTAATGATAGAGGTGATGGTACCTTACACACTGCACCTTAAAATCTCGGCAAACAAGTTTTCAATTATTCCGGGATCTTCGAATACGACGAGTCTGAAATCTTCGAACACCTTTTCAACCACTTATGAACTATTTTCTCCTTACCCACTCATTCTATTCAAACATTTAAACCAGTAGAAAGACACAATCATAACCACAGCTCATTCGCCCTATTGATACCTATACCTTCAAAAATGCAACGGCCTCCGAATACCACTTGTCGGATCTTCAGGTTATGGACATTGGATTCAGGAATTGGAAATTTCAAATTATATATTTGGGTAATATTTTATAGCTTCATTCAGGCTGTTAAACCTATCCTCTGCTACCAGATTTGCAAGCTTGGAAATCTCATCAAAATTTTATAAACAGCTCCACCTTGAAACTTACTAAGAGAATCTCCAATTTCAACACCAATTTCTTCTTCAGGTCAATGAATCTTTGCCACCATGTTAGAATGGAGCACAACCCAAATACATTGCTCAATAAATCATCAACTTATAGTAATTAATGTTGAGTCAATGATGAGAGGTTTGGTGAAGTTTTAAAAGCTTATTTTCTCATTAAGAGTTTAGCCTGTATTTTTGTCTTTATATTTAGGTTTGTCAAATAAGTCAGTTTATAGAAATATCAAGAAACAATTTGGTTAGAATTAGCATTCAAAATAACTGTGTGTTCCATAAAGAAATTAATCCCTATCTTAATCTAAAGGACCTAACCTATCCTAGCAAGAACCCATAAAGAGTCCCTTTGGAAAAGAGCAAGAGAAATTTTGGAGCAACAGACTAATAGATATGAGAGGTCAAACTCCCCATAAAGAGTAGTTCTGGAAACTCAGCCAAGTTCCCTAACAGCTCCAGTAACAACCGTTAACACAGGTGGGAGGAAATAATCACAGCAGTAGCTACGATGACCATGGAGAAAGTCTCCAAAAAGGCATCAGAATAACAGAAAACTACTGCTAGCAGTAGCTCACAGCAATTTGGGCAAAAGTAGCACAGTCAAGTGCTAGAGGGCATGGCGGGCAAAGATGTGCATATGATGCTTTGCCTCTCTAACTAGTCACATGTACTATATAGAAAAGCACAAAACATGTTGAAAACTCTGAATTTCGGATCATCTCTAGCCAACAGGAAAGGATCTTCCGATGGTCCGTCGTCTTCTCTCTTTCTTCCCATGGTAAACGTCCATGTCAGCAGGTTGTTATTGGAATGTTGCTACCGCATATTACAAAAAGATACAGCTAGGAAGATTCTCATGAGAAGCTTAGCTGTTATTAGCCGCAATGTACCCCAATATAGGCCTCGGTAGCTGCACGACCTTTTATCTACATTTGTTCTACCTTGCTCTACATAACTGTTCTGGTGCTGACCTTTTACCTAGTTATGTGCTGAATAAATGTCATGTAGTTTTCCTCGAAAACTAGCCTCATTTATTATGCATGAGGATTCATAGTTTCATATCTTAATCCCCTGCCTAGGACATGCACAGCAGGATTACCATCTTCTGTATATTAACTCTGCACAAAAGTCACCAATATCGTCATCCTTGGACGACAGGCCCACAGTACCATTACACACCTAGGTAGAACCCCTGAGGGTACTTTTCTGGTATAAAAGAACCACCTCTCCACTAGGTAACCAGAGGAGAAGCTGCCATGCTAACAGGAGACGCTGAAGTCCCTGCATGCAGAAACTCCAGCACACAGTGGACTGACATCCCTTGCGAGGTGTCCAACTCGAGACCAAGATGGGGTCCTTCATTCTCTCCCATCAGGTAATATGGTTGGCTCTTTCCTAGGGATTCTTTGCTTTACACCCACATACATGCTTGGTACACTTAGGTACATTTAGATAGGGTTCGCATAGTAGGAGTACGCATGATTACTGCCATGTATTGATATGCCTGCATATATTTACTGAATTAGCACCATGGTGGAATTCTACCTTTTATTTACCCTGTCGGTGCTTGTAATCTTATATATCTGTTTCTGTCTAATGATCGTCGCAGCAAACATGTTTTATACAAGAATGACGCTGGTTCAATAAATGCTTATTGAAAACGTCCCCATCATCTATTCTGTGTTTCTCTCTGAGACTAAGCGAGTACAAGTGAGTGAGTGAAAAGTACTGCACTGTTTCCACGATCCCTGAAGGATCAAGGGTTGTCATGTTCGATAGCTGCCCGAAACTATTTGCTCCTTGGTAAAGTTAGGGTCCTATAGTGGCTCTGAGAGCTAGCTGGACTAAAGGCTAACATATCCTGCGGGGGTTTCTGGAATCATTTTGGACACCAATCCCTCAGTTTATGTTGTCTGAAACGCTAGCTCCTGCATTATACTGCAATCATGTAGGGTGGGATGCTGAGTCACCTCACCATGAAATCCCAGTTAAAACTCCTCCTACACCACAGAGGCAGTACCCAATAAAACATGACGCAAAAAAACAGTTCAGGGAGATCTTAGATATACTTGAATACCAAGGTGTGATTGGGAATTGCACCTCTTCTATGAATAATTTTTTGTTTCCCGTAATGAAACCCAACAATTAATACCGTCTAGTTTTAGTCTATAGGCATTTGGACTTGTGCACGAAAACATTTGCAGTACAAAATGCACAAAATGCTGCATTAATGAATAACATTGTGCAGAAGAAATACAAACGACACTAGAGATCTCAAATGGATTCTTTTGCCAAAATATAGCGCCTGAAAGCAGATATTTGACAGCATTGGTGGCCCTAGGCTCTCAGCGTCAATTCAGTAGATTGCCCCAAGGGAATAAGAATAGCCCCTGGTTTTTCTCAGCAAGAGTATCAGAGTTACTTCAAAATTGTGATGAGGAGGCATTGTCCTATGTTGATGATATTTATCTAACGGACGATGAATTATTGGATCACTTACACAGGGTAAACAACATTATTATGGGTAAAAAGGAGGAGGGGACATTAATTCACACAGGCATGTTGTATCGGCGCTTGGCTCTTAAGACACTTGCGTCTGATAGTGACTTGATAATCAGAGAAGCGGACAAGGGGGGGAATATTGTGGTGATGGATAAGGTGGATTACAACAAGGAAATTCTTTCTCAATTATGTGATCAAATGTGCTATGAATGCCTTACATTTAATCCCATAGGGCCACTCACCGTTGTAATCAATAAGAAATTGATGCAGTGGCATTTAGCAGGACTTATTAATGAGGATGAACTCAAGTATCTAAGAGTATTCAGACCCCAATATCCTTGTTTGTATACTCTACCTAAGGTGCATAAGCAACTGCCCTTCCCCCCTGGGAGACCTATTGTGTCGGGGATGGGTGGACCGACAGAACGTTTAGCTGAATACGTGGATCCTTTCCTTTGTCCCCTGGTACAAAATCTTCCCTCTTTTATAAGGGATACCAAACATATTTTGAGTATATTGGCTGATTTCACTTGGGATTCTGGCATGACTTTGGTAACGTTAGATGTTGTATCGCTCTACACAAGCATTAAATTGGATCTAGGCTTGAAGGCGGTACAACATCACTTACACAGGAGGCCGGCAACACAATGGCAACACACAGACATGTTACTCGACATGATGAGTCTTATACTTGAGAACAATGTTTTCTTGGTGGAGAAGCAATGGTACAGACAGAAAAGGGGCGTGGCCATGGGTTCAAAATTTTCACCCAGTTTTGCCAACCTCTTCATGGGGCGCCTGGAGGAGGAGGTCATCTGGGGACGGAATGGTATTGAGTATAGTGATTCAATTATTTATTGGGGTCGTTATTTAGACAACTGTCTACTCATTTGGTTGGGTACACATGAGAAACTTGAACGTTTCTGTACTTATCTGAATAATAACAACTATGACATCAAGTTTACGCAACACTATAGCAAGACCAGCATTATGTTTTTGGATATAGAGGTCTATATCAGCAACAACTCACTGCACACACGGCTTTTCCGCAAGGACACAGCTTGTAATTCAATCCTACATGCCAGAAGTGCTCACCCCCAACATCAGATACAAGCAATTCCGTTTGGGGAATTTTTGAGAGCCAAAAGAAATTGCAGCAATGAGACAGAGTTTGAGAAATGTCTGTTGGCAATGAAGTCCAGGTTTGAACATAGAGGATACACACGACAAAATTTGGCTAGAGCAGAACAGAGAATCAGAAATACCCGGAGGGAGATCACTCTACAGGATAGTATTTCCTTTAAGGGGAAAGGAGACACAGTGAGAGTAATTACTGACTTTAATGACTACAGTGCGATTTTATCTAAGAGTCTACGCAAACATTGGAGATTGTTAACAGAAGACACTACATTAACCAAACATGTACATAGGTTACCTCAAATTACATATAGGAGAGGAAGAACGCTCAGAACTAGGCTCAGTCCAAGCTACCCCAGCTCCCAGCATAGTTGTGATTGGCTGACACCACGTACACTAGGTTTTCATAAATGTGGTTCATGTGGTGCGTGTCGATGGGCTTCCATCCATATTAAGGAGTTCTCAGGTCCCAATAGGACATATACGATCAGACACAATATCAATTGTCATACGAAATTTACGGTGTATATTTTAGAGTGCATTTGTGGATGCAAGTATGTGGGAAGTACGATCAGACCCGTAAAAGAGAGAATCATGGAACATATCCGTGCAGTCAAACTTAGAGACCCTAGATACCCAATGGCCTTACATGTATGGGAGTGCCCCTCGCAGGGCCCTCATAAACATTTTGTGTTTTATGGAATTGATGTAACAAATTAGAGCTCAAGGGGTGGGATCCGAGAACTCAGACTGAGACGTTCAGAGGCTCTCTGGATTATGCGCCTTAAGACTTACGAACTAGGTCTTAACAGCGACCGAGAGATGCATTATTTCCTGGGGGACTGAATTTTGGATTGGGACCAGTCGGATTTTGATTCAGAGGGGCCCCTTCTCTTAGGGTTGTTTGTGTGTTTTAAACACGGATTTATTGCGGGAGTGCTATCTATGTACCTTGAGTTATCTGGACTGTTTTGGACGATAGACCCTCCAACATGTCATACCAAAGAAACCCCCCTCCCGAAATATGTGTGTACCATCTTCATGCATGAGCATGATCACTGCAACATACTAATTACCTGTATAAGTAATATGCCTTAAAGACATAAGTGTATGACGGGTTGCTACCATCCTATGCATTATGCATACATCACCCTAACTCGTTGAGTCACTTTAACTACTCAAATATCCTGAACTGTAAGGTGTAATAAACGTTTGGGATATTTTATTTGTATATGTGCATGGATTTGTATATATGATTGATAAGATTATTGCCGACACACTGGATTAAGTTTTGAAGCATTTGTTTAGATTTACATAATTAATATTATTGAGCATCTAGTATGATATTGATCGGAAAAGTTCTCCCTAGCTTAACTTAATGTACTTAATGTCTTTTTGGATTTATATATGTTAAAATTGTGTTTTGGCATGTATATCATATAGGTATTCTGATGTATTGACTTGATTTTAATGATTAGCTGGTCTGTCCTTTCGGTTGTGTTTGAAACAAGCCTTATATCGTTATGTGATCTATGTTCTAACCTACGTGCTAAGGATACTTCAGTGATTTTATTTCTACCTTCTTTACTACTTTTCATCTTTTCCCCTTTTTTTCGATCTTAACGGGATGTAGTAGTTTATTTTAATTATAACCCTCGCTAAAGGGTATATGTTTACTCCCAAGATGGTGGTGTCTTATTGCTCTTTACTGTAATTTACGGTCTAGCGCTTTACACGGGTTCTAACATAAATTAACTTCCGGGTTCTCGTACAACCATATCCGGTTGATAGAGATCCCGAGATTACATTGGTCGTATTGGCTTACTCACCACGGGTGAGTGTTTGTTTCCCTGATGGGTGGTTGGACTGAATCCGGTGTTTTACTGCAAGATTGTTACACCGCTTGCGGTTGTGAGTTGAGTTATTAAGTGGCTCTATCCCTTCTTTTTAAATATCTTTTCAGTCGGGTTCTAGACGGCTTAATCCACTGCCTGAATCTATATAGTGGGTACTCAGAATGAGAGTGCCGCACGAAGGTACAAGAATAATGGGCTAAGAGGCTCGGATCAGATATTATCTGGATTGAAGGTAAGATCTGACTTACCAAATATATAGGAGGTCACATGTGGAATATATGACTGTGTGGTCGAATGTGACGGTTTTATTGTTGATATGGATACAAGGATGATTAGGTGTATATCTATATGAGAACCCTATTTCAACTGAATCATGACAGGGCGTGGCTGTCCCTCTCTTTCAGATTAAAGAATTGGAATTAATTTTATACGAGGTGAAAGACTGATAGATGCCCAACTGGGTTGGAATTATCACCGGTGGAGAGGTGAGCTACCAATTTGATTGGAATAATATTTTGGGCTTAATTGGCTTATAGTATAGAATCATCTTGCGATATTTGTTTGATAAAAAAGAAAAAATGTCTTGTGATACTTGTTTGACAAGAAAATCTCTTCCTGACTGGAACGTCTTTATGCCTTATTATATAGACTGGGAGCTGCAATCAATTGTGCAGGAAGGTACGTGGTTGCATAGGTGCTAGCTTGCTTAGCTGCCTATTTGTTTGTGAGCACCTTTGATTGCCGCCGACACCAGGGTTTTTAGGCATTGGGTTCTTTAAGGTTGCAAAGTTATTTAGCAAATACGTTCTAATCTTTTACCGTTTTGGGGGTAATTATAGCAAAACGCTCACTCTTGACACTTGGGTGATGTACAATTTACATCTGTGGTTTTTCTAGGGTTATAATTCTCTCACATATTGACTCTTATGTTTGTGTAATTTTGGGATTGGCGTTTAGTTTTCAACGTTTGAGACACGATAAGACAAGTAGTCTTATGTTCTGTTCTACATCTGCTATATGATTGCAGAATTTCCTCTGTCTTTTCCTGCTTTACTCTGTCCAGTGGCATAGTAGGTGATGATACTGTGAATCCTGATTAACATGTGACCAAACAGGAGTACAATGTTTTTAAATGTTTTTAAATGAATAATGTGATGGTTTGCTTTGGGGTGTTTCTTTCTGGTTTTCTTTCTGTCTTTTCTGATACCCTAGGGGTACATTGCACACCTGATAATGTAATTAGAACACGGGTGTGTGATAATATGATTTGCCTTTCACTTGCAGTCATTCTGTGCGAAAGGTGACATGTTTTACTTTCTGTATTGCTCCCCAGCCCTGAAGAAGTCATGGGGATATTACCCACTGACAAAACGCGCGTTGGCTGGTTTGCGCAAGAAAATTCATATTAAAATCGAACCACAATGGATCAAGGATTTGTCTCTCCTTTGTAAATTACAGGAACGGTGTCATATACCTCTTACCTTTGCGTGTGCATAGGATTTGTTATCTTGTAACATTATTATGGGGTTCACAGCTGAGGGCTACAAATTTAACTTTAAAAAATCAAAAATTGCCCACCTCAATGTCCATTTTTTGGGATATGAGCTCTGAAGTGAAGGAAAAAGCCTGTCAGCTAATTTTGTAGAAAAATGTGCGCTGCTCCAACCACCAAAGATTCTGAAAAACTTACAATCTATTTAAGGATTCCAAAATTTTGGCAGAACATACATTTTGGATTATGCAGAAAAAGTAAAACCTTTCTACGACTTAATTCGACCTGATTTTTCTGTTCAACATTGGACACAACAACACACAGAATTTCTCTGTTCCTTACAAGCTGACATGATAGCTTCTAAACACACACACGTGTAAACACAACAAATTGGTGATCCGTGTACTAGCGGGTCAATCAGGATACACTTACCTATCCTTCAATGAAGGCAAAACGGTACCCATTGCATACAAATCTCATTTGTACACAAACGCTGAAATGCGTTTTGCATCCACAGAAAAAATACTGACAGCAGTACAGACTGCTGTAGTGAGAGAAAGAGCCCTAGCTCAGGTGAAACAAATAATTGTCGTGACCCCAGTTCCAACCTTAGAGGCTGTCACAAAATCAAGTGTTCCAAACGCAAAAGCACTGCATCCGCAATGGATAAAATGGGCTAATTCTCCCACTGCAACAGATGTAGACCACAAATTTGATTCTACATTAAAAACACAAGCATGCCTGCAGTACAAGCAAGTATATCCTCTCCTGAATGAAATAAGGCCCCTAGATCAGTATGAGTATATAATTTACATTGATGGATCTGCCCAGCCGACCGTAGAAAGTAAACAGCAATACAGCGCAGCATGTGCGATAGTGAAGGGACATATGTGGAAACTCAAGTTCTGTCCTAGCAAAACGCAGACGCAGTCTCTGGGAGATTGCACGGCACCACTGGCAGATCTAAAAGCCCTGATACTGGCACTAAAAAATACGGATGAGGAATTCCTCACACTTACTGTGCGCGATTCCTTTTATTGTGTCCAGTTGTACAACGAATATCTTCATTATTGGAGCCAGAATGGGTGTAGGGACTGCAAAGGTTGCACAATAAAGCACAGGTTGCTGTGGGAACAAGTGGCAGAGCTGAAAAAAGCCTTGCCACAGACTCATGTAATTCACACATTGAGTCATCAGCATGTTGGCGTGTACGTTGAAGGGAATTCACTGGCTGATGAAGCCCCAAAGGCAACAGTAAGAACTGCTGCTGTTGCTGCAATCACTTGTTCGAGGATAGACGGACAGATAATGATAGCTGTGAACGCTACGTGCAACAACAGCTCAGCCTTGCCAAAAGGTTTTCCACTCAAGTACTCCTACAAGTTAGATGCGCAAAACATTCCATATGCTCAAATTCCAGGAGTGGGGGATAGAGTAATACCAAACATGGATCACGGATTTGGTTTAATTCTAGCTGCACACGAGGGTCTGGGGTCAGCACACGCAGGTATTTCTGCAACGGTTTCATTGGTGGCCAGGTATTACCAAACAGACCAAAGGCTTTGGCCTTAAGAGCGACATCTGTCAGCAGATAAAGGGTTCCACCATAGCACGTCCGCAACAAACACAACTACTGATATCAGACAGACCACTCGCATGTGTCTATTTGGACCACTGCGGCCCCATACAATCTGACGGGGCTTACAGGTATATCCTGGTGGCAGTGGATTCAAGCTCTAGATTCCTGTGGGTTTTGCCCCAGCGCTCAGCTGACGCTCTAACTGTTATAAAGGATTTGCGAATCTTTATAGGGACATACGCAATTGGCACATTACATTCTGACCGTGGCCCTGCATTTAGCTCATGGGCTTACAAAGAAGCCATGGGAAGTTTGGGTGTGGTCTTGCGGTACTCCTCTCCATATCATCCCGAGGAAAATTCGACTATGGAGAGGAAAAACCGGGACTTAAAGCAATCCTTAACAGAAGGGTAATAGGCTCCGGAGGCAGTTGGGTCAATCATCTATATGGAGTCCAGAGGGCACTTAATAACATGCCAAGAAGATCCCTGGGGGGCCTTACTCCATATGAAGTCCTGTTTGGAACTAGAATGCCGGTACCCGGCCTCGATTGTGGCAGCACAGTGGCGGATGAAAAACCATTTGACATCAATGATCATTTGGCTGTTTTACAAGAACTCAAGGAATTCCTGGCATTGCAAAGCAACGTCCAAGTAAAACGAACCACCACTGGGTAAGTGAAAGCTGTTTTGGCAAGACCTGCCTGGGTCCCGAAGATTGGGGACCTGGTCAGAGAAAAGATTGTGGACAAAAATGAATTTGGGCCATCTTACAGAGCGCCTGTACCTGTCCTGGCTGTCGAAGGAACAAGAACAGAACTCCGTCCGCCTCTTGCCGGCAAGAAAGAAAAAAGATTTGTCTCAATTGATCTGATCAAACCACACTATGTTGCCGATACTCAATAGTAGGCCGCATGGACTCCTGGGTAGCCGCTGATCTTCTCTCGCTACCATACAGGAAGTTCAGACAGAAAGACTAATAACGTTTGAAGATTCTACTGTACGAAGTGAAGGAGTTACCATCAATAAAATGGAACTTATGCCTGTTGAAATTGAACGATACAAAAGGGGATGATGGACGGAACGTTTGAGCCAATCAAACACTCACTTGAAATTGAACAGCAACAAAATACAAATGACACACAGATCTCAATTAGGCCTAATATCAACATCTATGTGAATATGTCTCGAAACGAGTCATCTGCCAGTTCTACAAAACCTGCTGAGCTACCAAAGATAGATCAAACTGCGTCTGACTACTTCATCGATTTTGATACTTTCTCTCTGGATCCAAGTGAACCTGAGTTACCACCACCATCTGTTTCCCACAAACAACAAATTTGTGATTTCTACCTTTGACTGAAAAAGACTTACCTTGTTTCTCCCTGGTTACAGCTCTGGATTGCTATAGGTCTACTGTTCCTAGTCATTTGGACGGTCTTTTTCCTGCTCCTGAATGAACATTACCTCCCAGAACGCTCCGCAGTACAGAATGTGAACTTGGTCCTGAAACCACATGCATCATCACACTGTGAACAAAGAGACCTGTCTGTAGTAACATTACAACTGTTCCGGTTCCAGAAAGAATAGTTTGGGAAAGGGTTTCATATAATGTATATGGTCCAACTGACCTTTCAAAAATACCACACCTGTTCAAAATGTGATTAAGTGATATCATCACCTCCAGTACTTTCTCTGATGATTGTCACTTTAAAACTGTAAAAACTATGCTGTCTGATTTAGAACAATCTGCTGCATTTTCAAGTAAAGAATTGTATGATACATCTGATTTTGACACCATGTATTGTAACCAACACTATGGTCATAATTTTTTGCACAAAGCTAGTATCCCACGTATTTTTTCTCTTATCATCAATGGAAACATTTCCCAACACAACCAAAAGGTAGTTCAACAACATTCGCAAAAAACATTTGCTTATTTTTCTGGGTTTAACACTTCAGATCTGAGATCTTATTATTATAATTTGCGCCTATACTGGCAAAGAAAAATATGCTTACCAATGCAAAACAGATATACTCTGCTTCCCTCTATTTCCCAACTGTTTTTCCAGGGTTTTGATTTTTGGAGGGACACCATAGACACAAAATCTGTCTGGGGGACTAAAGATTGGCACGTTCAGGGAACTGAGGCCTTATTTAGATCATGCCTCATACCAAAGCAAATGATTTTTCTGAACGACACAGTGCAGCAGACTTCCTGTCTTGGTCTAGCCAAGATCAAGGACTTGAACACACCTCAGATTCCCTCGCTTTCACACTTTGAGGGATGGCAAAACTATACACAATATAGTGGGGATACATCAGATGACATTCTACATGATGGCTTTTATAATTCATCTGACTCCAATTGGAAGGAATGGTTGGTTTAGCCTTTTGACACAAATAGGTGTCAGTCAAGATTCAGGGTACCACCGAAGGGTTTAGTATCCATAGGCCTGACCAACGCTACGTACAACGAGAAC
Source organism: Calotriton arnoldi (assembly GCA_963921515.1). Classification (NCBI taxonomy): domain Eukaryota; kingdom Metazoa; phylum Chordata; class Amphibia; order Caudata; family Salamandridae; genus Calotriton; species Calotriton arnoldi. The sequence goes on along the minus strand of CAWUFW010010342.1, from coordinate 380,572 downwards.
ACTCGGGGGTGGTGACAACTTACAGTGTTGGGAAGTTATGCCTAGAGTGGCTAAAGACCTTAACATTGTCCCAGGTGAAACAGCACTTGTCCTTACTCTCAGCTGACATGGATCTTAGGGATTTTTTATTAGGTCCCCAGAAGCCAGGTCAGAAGCGCTTCCTTTATGCTACTTACAGTGAGGTATGGAAAATCTCCCAGCAGGAGGCTGCTGAGAGATTGCGTGAGATTGATAGGGTTAACTTAGAAAAGGCTTTGGCATCGGTCGACAATGGCATAACCACACTGACATCCAGGATTTATTCACTGGGCAACATTGTGTCTTCTGCAATAGAAATAATGGAACAGGATTTGTCTATTCTTCAACATGGGCAATCGCAATTGCGAACCAATCTATTATTGAGCTGGACGCTGCAATCACTACGTTCTGGTCATGTGCCCAGGCAGTATATCAACAGTACGTCTCTGTTTTCTGCATACAATTCATCAAAAAGACACATTGAAAAATTGGACCAATTACCTTTTACTGTGGCTGAGTCACCCTCCACAGAATGGTTAATCCATTGCCATATTACACTGCCAGTCACGACATTCCAATTTCAGTACTGTCTGCAGTATCACCAAGTAGGCAGGTATGAAGTGTTGGGAGAGGGGTACATACATGAATCTTGGGAATTACCTTACAGATTTAGGTGCAGAAATGGGGACCCTGACGTTTTTCTCAGTGGTTCAGACTGTAAGAGTTCTTTAAGTGGTTCTCTAATTTGTCAGGATATTTTGCTTCACAGAGCCTGTAATGCTTTGGTTGCAAACCTATTGTGCCCCTCGAAAGGTTTCCCAGCTGCTGTGAATCATCCGGTGTTTAAACTACTCGCAAATGGGAGATGTTTGATGTTGAATGATCAAGGTTGTTGTGGAATAGTACCAGGCATCGCATATCTGGTCACAGTAAGTTCCAGGGTTACTTGTTGCATGCAAGTATTGTTTCCACCGACCCACACAGTTAGGGAGGCAATGCTATGGCCTTCGTTGGATGTTTCCCTTATACGGTTTGATTCTCTGAGCAGACCGAAAGTCATGCTGTTACAAAGGATGTGGCCTTAATCTCAGCCCGAGAGACTTTTGATCTCCAGGTTGCAAGGTCTTCAGCTGCGATATAGGCGCTAGTCCGAACAAACTTTCCGCTCCATTTCAGAGAGATGGTACATTGTATCTTTAACATGTCTGATACGAGTGGGATAGTACACCTATTTAACAGCATAGGTTCTGGACTATTGAGCACCTTTCAGACAATATTCAGAGTTATTCCATCATTTATACACTCCGTTTGGGAAGCGTTTTTTAGGGCTTCCACTGGTCCTATTACTTGTAGTGGGTATACTTGCTTTAATTTTCCTGCTACTCAATGGACGGCCCAGTTTCCAAAGAGATGCAAAAAGCACTCCTGGTGCGTCGTTGCCATGAATGCATGGCACTCCATCAGGGTGCGCCTCGGCTTCGGGAGCTAAGTGAGCATTGGTTCCTTTTGCTCCAATCAGTCTGGGTCAACTGCATCTTGCCTGTACTCCGCTGCTTATTCTGCGGATACAAATGCGTGATGGACATATGTCTGACCCTTCCATCGGTTGCGCTACCGGACATTGATGTACTACTGGACCCCTTCAAGGCCCACGTGTTACAGTGTCCCCAGCATATTCCAATGTTGATGACTGCATTCTCAGATCCTCCACAGGATGCTTCAGTTCCTGTCAGAATGGACACCTGCTCTCCAACCAGCACACAAGCTTCAAGTGTTACCTCGGCGGCTGCTGCTGGAACTGAAGATGATCACCTTTGCTCATTTGACCTGATACAAGAGGTGTTACAGGAACCGTTGTCTGCGAATGCAAGCGACAGTGACGGTGCATCTCCCACACAGGACACATAAACATTTGGCTCTCCGTGTGATGGGGACAATTTGTCCTTTTTCCAAAACAAGCCAAATTGGAATTCAAAATACCGTTTTATTTTATTTTTTTCTCTCCTGCACTCACTGGGCTCCATGGCTTTCGATGTGCTCAGTTGGTCTAACACGTATATTAACTATTTAGAGGACTTATTGAGCTTTTTTGATTTTTTACATCATTTTTACAATTAACATATTTTTAGATGTTTTTATACTCGCATTTTAGCAATGTTTTTATGCTTTTTAGGCAGGCATATTTAAGCAGTAGCTAATATTATCGTCCTTCAGATGATGAGTGGGCGTTATGAGTCCCAATGTACCCCAATATAGGCCTAGGAAGCTGCACAACCTTTTACCTACATTTGTCCTACCTTACTCTACATACCGGATCTGGCGCTGACCTTTTACCTAGTTATGTACCGAATAAATGTTGGGTGGTATTCTTAGAAAACTAGCCTAATTTATTTTGCATGGGGATTCTTAGTATCATATCTTAATCCCCTGCCTAGGGACATGCTCAGCAGGATTACCATATTCTGTATAATAACTTTGTACAAAAGTCACCGCTATCATCATACTTGGACGACAAGCCCACAGTACCATTACACATCTAGGTAGAACCCCTGGGGGTACTTTTCGGGTATAAAAGAACTGCTCTTCACTGGAAAACAAGAGGAGAAGCTTCCTTGCTGACACGAGGCGCTGAAGTCCCCGCACGCAGAAACTACAGCACGCAGTAGTCTGCCATCCCTTGCGGGGTGTCCAACTCGAGACCAAGACGGGGTCCTTCGTTCTCTCCCATCAGTTAATGGGGTGGGCTCTTTCCTAGGGGATTCTTGGATTTACACCCACATACAGGCTGGGTACAATTAGGTACATTAATATAGGGTTCACATAGTGGAGTAGCATGATTACTGCCATGCATCGATATACAGGCCTACTCTGCTAGCTGCTCAGTGTCCCATTGTGTAACAATGGGCTGCTCTATCAAATGAAACATTAATATCTATCCAGCTGGTTAGATCATGAGACTCAAATCTATAGCAATGTACTTGTTCATTATAAGCATGTGGCAGAGGCAACTACCTAAACAAGCATTTTTAATGCAATAGGTCTCGCATTTGCATGAGATTGAGAAATTGGCATTCTAAATAAAAATGCATTTTATTTATGTATTGTTATTTACAATGCCAATGTAAATATTTAATGTTTGTTTGAATGCGATAGCCATTGCATGTAAAATGCTTGTTAAAAATTAATGTTTAGCAAAGCCATAATGGAACAAGAAAAATAGAATTACCCCTGAATGTTTTTAATATTATTGCTTAAAGGCCTACACTGTAACGGATTAAAATCCCCAAAATGATTTGTACTTTATTACGTGCAGAAGAACAGCATTCTAAACAATCTAATTACAAAAATCTGAGTAACAACATAAATATATATATATATTTTTTTTATGTTGGTACTTTTTTTTGCTAATTATTTTGTTGTGAATGCTGGGAAATTTTAATGTTTATTTGATAACAAATATTCTAGCAGTAACGTAAGTGATATTGCAGTACCTTATGTGGCTAATAGAGGTTTGTTTACAACTGCAGAGGGACACCTAAAACAGCCTGTGGTACTGCACACTTTTCTTTTGTGAATTTTAGTTTATTACTTCACATTTAATCCATAATTTAATCAATTTTAAACAGCATGAGACGGCGCTTTTCACTGACGGATTTTATTCACAACTTTATGCCATTGTTCAACATGCGCAGTAAAAGCTGCTAGAAATGAGATTCCACTACATGTGGCAATTTAAATTACATTCATAATCAACTGTACCTAATGCATTTCGGGAAGTATTCCCTACGTCAGGGGTAACTGGAATAAAGAAATGTAATACAAGGTACCAACAGAATTAACGGTAAATCACGTCTTCAGCATATGTACATACATCACTCTATAACACCATAATGCTCTAATAAATGCAATGCATATTATGCAACTATAGATTTGCACACTACCCCTCAATCAACACAATGCTTGAACATCTGTGGTTTGACAACAATACAATAACCAAAATAGATGAATCCAGCCCACACGTGAAAAATCGCAAATGTAAACTTAACATTCATACAAGGCAGCGCATTTACCTCAGATTAGAAGTGTAACCATGCTCCAGGCACATGTGAAAAAAGTGAAAAGACCATCAAAGTAGAGCCTCGCCAGCGGCCATGTTAATAAACTTTAAAAAGTGCACCCAGCCCCTTTATACTACGCCCTTGAATTGTTACCACCTGACTCGAAAACTAGCCCATAAACTCAAGAAAATAAACAAAATACTCTTGCATCTCAAGAGCCTCAAATAAAACCCATGTGTCGAAAAAATAAAGTAAATTGAACATCCTTCCACACAATCATTAATGCGGCATGTTAAAAATAAAACAAATGCACCCGTCAACTGTTGTTGATTTTAAAATCGGTACTGTTGTAAATTTGCAAATCCATTTCAAATAGTGCCATAAAATAGAAAGTTCTTGCTACTCAATATGCGCGATGTACAATAATTGCCAAAACCGATACAACCTACAATTGAAACATGAAAGAAATCTACGGTATTATAATTAACTCAATATTGAACCGTCAATTGGCTGAAGGAAAAATCAAGTTATTGTGTGAAAAACATGCGTCATTTAATTCTGTTTAGTCCTTATGTAGCTCACTCATGCGGTGCAGACTGTCGACAACTGACAAGGAAAGGACGGAGTGCAGACCCTGTTTTGTCACTTTAACTTTCCACCAATGCTCAAAGGCCATAATTATAGCGTGCAGCTCCCGGTGCGAGCTCTCTCCGTGGCCCCGTGCAAATGCTTGAACCAAGCTGATGATCAGGTAGTTCACCAGTCCCGAGATGTCCAGCCTTTTGATGGGCCCGGGGGCCACTACATTCTTCTTAGTAAAGCCAGCGCTCCCCATACGGGTGGTGCCAGAGCTGCTTGGAATAGGCTGCCAGTGTTAACTGATGTCACCTTGGCTCGACGACCACCGCCAGATGGTCGGCATATTTGACCATTAAAAGCGAGGATGGGTTTGAACTAGTGACTCCTCACATGCTCTTTATTGTACGAATAATGACGTTTTTTCAACGATAATGGTTTAATCTGGGGGATGGGTGTTATTCACAGTGCAGAATAATGCTTTCGCCCTCCGTTAGCGGACCTTCCAAGGTGCTGCGGGGCCCGGGGGGTTTCCGCGTCCGATCTGTCATGGAACCAGCAGACAGCACCGGTCCCCGCACGCCCACATTAGCAGCGCAGCTCGAGCTCTATATTAAAACTAATGGAGTTGGGTCACCCATAATATCACTCATAATGTATCATGTTTGTGATCCCATCTCTCAATGAAGACAAATAAAATATATCAAAGTGCGTGGGAAGTGCTAACAGCTCTGTCATCTCGGACATGACGGCCCTTTTTTATAGTTAGTAATTTTCACTCTACCGAGAGATCCCATTTTTATCCGCCCCATCAGCTGGAAGACAAAGATCGCAGCGTCTGAAGATCACCTTCACGTAACAGGTCCTGAGACAGACTTCGGATGCTATCAGTTAGTCTACACTTGGAAATACGAGTGTTTACAGCTGCAGCATGCAACACTTCACGAATTAAATAAACCTTAAGCGAGGCGGCCAGAAAGCGAGACCATTAACTGCAACTCAGCATGCTGGGCTGCAAAAAACGTAAAAGAAAGTTCCCCTGAAGCACAGGTCAAACACAAAAGCGGACGAAAACAGTAGTTAGGCACTGCTGCTTCCGGACTAAACGAAAGTCAGTATCGGATGAACAGCCAGTGGAAACCCAGCTAACAAGAGGTATGCCAACGTTAAACAAAGGGCGAGCAGCAGGAGATTTTACCCGCCAATAGGCGGAGTTTCACCCAACATATAGATTACTTGATGTCTCGGAGAGACAGCGCATGCGCTGCCTAGGCGAGACCTAAAAATGATGAAGCCATATTTTGTGAGGAAGGAAATAAATAAATTGTGCAGCAAACATGAAGATGCTAGGTTCTATGGACCTTTATAATGTTAAATCAGCATTTCTTTTTATTAAAGGGAAAGGAAGGAATGCCAGAAAATATTGAGGCCTAGCAGTGAAAGAACGACAGAAATGGGAGCTTTCTGCAGAAATAAGCAGCATTTTTCTCTATTTGCACATTAAATAAAAGCGCATTTTCTCTAACCTTTATATTGACACGCATTTACTACGCTAAGTTTATGACACATTTCTACATTGTCATGTGGTAAATTTACATCAAAAATGTAAACTTCTTCACAATTTAGGTTCATATTATCTCGGAAATGAATGACAAGGAGATTAGCTACATCCCAGATGCACACTACTGCATGCAACCCTTAACCAACAGCCCCATTTTCACTTCTGTGATTCTTATAGTTCTAGAAGCAGATTCACTTGGTAAGGAGTGGGAATGACGGAGATTCATAAAGGAGGACTGTTTACCCAGTTCAGTCCACCATCTTCCAGAAAATAAAAGATTTGGAAATGGTATAGAGACAAGAGAAGATAAGTAAGTACAAACATTCACTCAACAGTGAATGTGCTGGTCACAATGCTGATGATTTAATTATAAGTGAGGAACTAGTAGAATATAGAGGTCTTGCAGACACAACAGTAACAATGCAAAGAGGCACAGGGGCCAACTACAGACTATGATATGACTTTGTCAAGCAAGGAAAACAAACAAAAGCATATTTTGAATGCACTTCAGTGGAAATAGAAAAACACACTCAACAAGAATGGTACTTAGTACACAGTCTCAGCGATTGCATAGTACAACCTAATAATGTTTGATGCATGTGCCCCTACACATGTTAATAGAGCATTAGTGACCTGTTTATGAGGCAGCTAACATCAGCAGAGAGTCACTATACACCACAAAATGCACTGAGCAACAGTCAAATGTCGGACTGAGTGCAGGCCAACACTGACACAGTGAAACCACTTGAGACACACTTGGAGGCATACAACTTACTCTTGCCAAGCACCTCAAAGTGGAGAAGGCTGAACATGTGTCAACTGTCTTTCAAAACAAAATGGCTATAAGAGAGAGGTCACATGACATCTACATCCCGGTAAACACTTACAGATTTAAATGACCATGTAAACATATTAGATACTACAAATCAGACTGCTCCTCATCTCTGTTTTGGCAAATTTCAGTCTCTAGGCCCTCATCAAATTCTCCAATGACCTGCATTCTTGAACACATCCCCACTTGCACCTTGTGATCTAAGCAGGGACAAATGTATGAATGTGTATTTTATGAATTGAATAAAATGTGAGCTGACCCATGAATGGGCCATGAACCAATGATCGTGTTTACGGCAGCACCTGTGGCCACTGTAGCCTGAAGAAATGCCAATTTAATATTTTAAATGTGTAAGACCTCAATGTGTTTTTCTTGGCCCCAGTAAAAGAGCAAATTCTGAAATGTGTCAGTGTGTGGGTAAGGAACTTTGTTCAGGGACTCAAATTACCAGTGCTGAGCCCTTAGTTTTGCTGCTTTCAGGTGGGCATATTGTATGAATATTGTTGAACATTGGTGCGAGGCCTTGTTCTTTATACTTTGTTTGTGTTTATTATGGAACTTAGAGCAGTCACTTGTTGGTGTTCCAAGCGAATCAATTAGCCTGGCCTGTAGGAAGGTGTTGGTGGTCGGGGCTTGGGATCTTGAATAGAAGCCTACGAAACTTACCACCTGTCCTGGCAATTGGTCTAATCCACATTTAACCTTTAGCACAGTCCTATGTTAAATCTCACCATCATACTTCCTATGCACTCATTTCCTGATGTCTTCCATTCCATGCAAATGTGCAGGATCAATAGTTGATAAACCCATTCATTCTCCACTAAACTTATGCTTTGAGTACATCCTTCAACAAAACAAACGGTGAAATGCCCATGGTATCATTAAGAGTGGCCCTTGTTGACCATAACATCTCACTCACCACTTTCTTCCAGTTGAGTTTGTTGTCAAAGTCCAATCGTAGTTGCCCGTTTAGAGTATGGTCAAACCGTTCCACCAAACCATTGCTTCTGGGATGATAGTGAGCAGTTTTTAGATGCTTACTACCATTCTCCTCCAAGAATCTCCTCATGTCACAAGACACTAATTGAGTACCATTGTGGTAACTGTAGGAAGGTGGAATCTGACTATATGGTTGCCCCCACTTTTTTTTATGGTGTTTTGCTGGTTTATGACTTAGTTGGACTGGGATCCTGCTATTCAGGGCCCCAGTCTATCTGCTTTCTCTGTAAAAAGGTTTCCATGTGCCTTAGGCACATCTCTGATTGGAATCTGGAGTGCCCTTATAAGTCCCTAGTATATGGTATACTATGTACCAAGGGCATAGGTACCTCAGAGGCCTGCCAGGGGCTGCAGCATGTATTATGCCACCCCTGGAAGGCCATCCAAACTGACACCACAGGTCTGCTACTGCAGCCTGGGTAAGGTGGTGCATGCACCCTTACTGTGATATAGGTTACCTATATCACTAAATACATACACACATATAAACCTATAAGTCACTCCTAAGGCAGGCCTTATCAATCCTAAAGGCAGAGTGCATGGTTCCTATGTGAGAGGGTGCCCCTGCATGAGCAGGGCCCCTCTGCAGCGTTCGGAGACCATCTCTGATGCTGTTTGTAGTGCAGCCTGACCATATACTCTTAAGCGCATTATATCCTCGCGGTAAAATGCTAACTTTGGAATGGCTGCACCTAAACATGTCGTGTTTGGTGTCAAACATCTTGGAATACTAACCCCCGCCAATCCTGGCGGCGGGGGTAGCATTCCACCCTTCTAGAGGGAAAGACATGTTAACTCTGGCTTACCCGGTAACTTCTTTCTGAAGCCCTGGCATCACAAAATGGATGCTGCTGCCACAGACACAAGTCTGACCTCCTGCTGCTGGACGAAACTCCGGCAGGGGAGGCCTGGACAATAGGTTTCCTGTTGCAGGGAGGTGTGACCACCTCCCCAGACAGGATAATGTGTATTGGGGCTGGGTGGGTGCACTCTTAGAGTGCTTTGAAGTCCTGCACTGGGGGAGCAAAAGGCTCCTCTGTGCATATGCCAGTTCAAACCAGCTCAGGGGCTACCTGCCCCTGCTCTGGCGCGAAACTGGACAAAGGGAAGTGGGTGTAGCCACCCCTCCCTTGACCCTCCCATAGGTGGGGTCATAGAGTTAGTCCCTCCCTGTCTTACTGGTTAAAATGGGGAACCCTTGCCACAGCAAGATTAGATTATACCTGGACGAAACTCTGAAACTGAACCCTGGACGACGCTCTACAGAAGAATCCTGGCCCTTCGACGTTCCACTACCTTTGGAAGACAGAAGAATCTCCCTTGGAGTCAAGGAGTGACTCCCCTGCTTGGCAGGCACCAAAAACGACAACGACGGTCGCAAACTATGCCGCTCCCGCCGGAGTCCGAAGTCCCTGCAGCCCAAGAAGTAAATTTCCTGACTTCTCCAAGGCCATCGTGAGTCCCCAGCGAAGCTGAGGCAAGTGGACCCCACGAGTGACGAGGAACCGTGACCCCTGGGTACCGTGCACTATTGTCAAGTGCAACCCCTTCACAACGTTCCACGAACGTGTGCTTTGGACCACGTGTGGTCCCGATCTCTAGCAGGAATCCCTCCGAAGATCAGAGGCCTACACCGTCCCGAGTGACCGTGGGCCCCTGTTGAGTGATTCCGCCTGAGGTGTCTTTGCGATCCCTTGCCAGCCGGCTCGTGGGTCCCCAGAAGACTTCTTAAAGAAACCAAAGGGCTCCCCTGGTTGCTCCAGGCCTACCCTGACTTACTCTTGCTGGGTGAGTCCCTCAGACCTTGCTGGTCTGTGCCATCGACTTTTCTTCATCTCCCCGAGACTTGCTGTTGCCAAGGCTTGTTGGCTCCAATCGAGTTGCCGACACCGCAGTAAGCTGCAAACTTTGTGGGACACACAGAATCCAGCTTCTGGTCATCGTCGACGCCTCCTGGACCTCGTGGCTGAAGAGTCAAGGCACCTGCAACCGACCTGAATCAACCGACGACGGTGGGCATCCATCTTCCTTGCCCCGAGTCACTGCCAAGTGACTTTGAACACTGTCCCCTCTACTTTCAGGTCATCCTTCTTCAGAATCCAGGCTTGGATTCCACCGGACACTTCTTCAGCTCCCGCAAGCAGCAAGTCTTCTTTGTTCGCCTTTGAAAACGACGCCGCGACCCGACACCAAAGGACACCTATGCACCCGGCTTCCCTGGGTGAGGTAACTCCAGCACTACGGTGCTCCTGTGGGTGCAGGCCCTAGAACTACTTACCCTGTAAGTGACTTGCTTGTAGGTTCTCCCGAAGTCTCCTAGAACTCTTAATTTCCAACCGCGACTTGCCCCATTGAAGTTAACGGCGATCCGCGCCTGTGTATCCACACTGCACGCGTCCCCCGTGGGTCCTTTACTTACCTGCCTTGGGTGGTTTCATGAGGCCCCAGCACTTCTGAAGGCCCTAGGCCTTGTCTCCCTGCAAGTCGTTGTTGCTAAGTCCCTTTTTAGTATATGGTCTGGTACGCCCCTAGGGCCCCAGCCATATTTTGTGCTTAACTTATTGTGAAACGTTGATTTGTGCATATGTTTGTCTTCTAATCTCATAAAGAGATTAGTAGAGAGTTATTTAGAAATAAATACATATATATTTGATATATATACCTGTGTGGTGTCTTTTCATTTGGTGATTCAAGAGATTATATGGTAAAACAAGCTGCTTTACATTCCTTCAAGACTTAGCCTGAAGGCTGCTCTCCACAGCTACCACTAGGATAGCTTTCTTTAAAAGGTTGTCTTAAACCTATCTACCATAAGAGTCGATTTGCCCTGGTGCAAGGTGTCCACTTTAATTAGTGAACAGCATATACCAGGCCAACTTCTCACATTGGTGTGCAGCGTGTGGGATTCCAGCTTGCTATTGTTTTACCAGATAATCTCAATTGAATTGATCAACTGAAAACCACTAAAGGTACCTAAGGTACATATAATTTAAGCTTAGAATAAACAGTAAGTTCTACTGAACTTAGAGTTGTGTGTTAAGGGATAGCACAACCCTTTCTACAACTCAAGAGAGTTTAGTAGGCCACACTAGAGTAGGTAGTGCATACACCACACCACACTAGTAATGTCTTTAAGGGCAGGATCCAAAGAATCCTTGCAGGAAGCCATTGAGCTTCCACCCTCCAAGTATGATACACTCCCATTCTTGGAATTGAGAGCTTTATGTAACTTGAGAAAAATATGGACAGGCCAAAGCCCCACCACCCAACACCTCAAGGAGTTGTTGGTGGCTTATGACCTTAGTAAGCCTGTAGGGACTGAAGGGGTAGGAGCTGAGGGTGGGGCAGAAGATGAGGAAGGGACCAGGGGTACCAATACCCCCAGCCCCCCCTCTGAAACTGGCCAGGAGGGTGACAATGACCCAGACCTGGATAACCCAATCCCTCCTGTGGATGATGATGAGGATGAGCAGAATGATGCCCTCTTTGTCCCCCCAGGAAGGATTAAGAGTGTGCCCAGGAGGTCTAGATCTCCTTCTCAGGAGTCTAACCACTCTGGCACCTCTATAGGGAGCTCTGTCTCATCTCACAGGAGGGAATCCTCTCATGAGAGAAGAAAGAGGCTGGTCCAGTATGAGGAAACTCAGCTGGAAATCAGAAAAAAGCAATTGGCTTTAGATAGGGAATCCCTAGATCTCCTTAGAGAGAGAAGAAAGTTGGGACTAGAGTCCCATGGAGGCAGCAATATCCCTAGAGATAGGGACAGGTCTTATGACCATAGAAACCTAAACAAGATTGTCCCTCCCTACCAGAGTGGGGATGACATCCACAAATGGATAACTGCACTGGAGAGGGCCGGTAAAGTTCAGAAGGTCCCCCAGAGGCAGTGGGCAGCAATCTTGTGGCTCTCCTTTGCAGACAAAGGTAGAGACAAGCTCCTCACTGTAAGGGAAGAGGATGCTGACAATTACACAGTCTTGAAGAGTGCTCTGATAGATGGGTTTGGCCTAACCACTGAACAGTATAGGTTGAAGTTCAGAGACACCCAAAAAGCTCAGACTCAAGACTGGGTTGATTTTGTAGATTGTGCTACAAAGGCTCTGGAAGGTTGGATACATGGCAACAAAGTGCATGACTTTTTAGGATTGTACAATTTGATTATGAGGGAGCAGATTCTTAATAATTGTCAAAACCAGCTTTTGCACCAGTATCTGGTGGACTCTGATCTGACCTCTCCCCAAGAATTGGGAAAGAAGGCAGACAAATGGGTCAGAACCAGAGTAAAAACTAGAAATCAGGGTGGTGACCAGAAGAAAGATTCTACTAAGTCCCAAGAGAAAGGTGGGGATAAATCTAAGGATAGGTCCCCTACAGGGCCCCAAAATTCCTCCTCTGGGGGTCGGTCCCAAACTCCTTCCTCTCCTGAAAAGAAACCATATTGCCATGTCTGTAAAAAGCCTGGGCACTGGAAAACTGATCCCAGTTGCCCCAGGATTGGCAATAAAGAAAATGTTCCTCCCACAACTACTACCACCCCTCCTGGTACTACCAGTAGTAATCCTCCAGTTGGGAGTAGTGCACCCAAAAAGTTGGGTGCTTTTGCAAGAGGAACAGAGGTGGGCCCTAGTTTAGACAGGGACCCCTCAACAGACTCCTCTGACTCTGATGGTGGAATAGGATTTGCCACCTTTACCATGGGTCCCATAGCATTGGGCAGGTACAGATTGGAGCCAAGGATTAATGGTCAGAAAGCTGTGGCATTTAGGGACACAGGGGCTAGTGTCACCATGGTGGCAGGGAAACTAGTCCCCCCTCACCAGCTTTTACCTGAGTTTAAATACCAGGTGACCAACATTGATGGTGTCAGAACAGATCACCCCATGGCCATAGTCAATCTCAGCTGGGAGGGGGTCACAGGCCCAAAGAGAGTGGCAGTGTCCCCCACCTTACCTGTAGATTGCCTGATGGGCAATGATTTGGAAATTTCAGCCTGGGCTGAAGTTGAACACCAAACCCATCTTAGGATGTTGGGCGACCCTGTAAAGGTTAGTGGGGCTGTGATGGCCACAGCCCCAGCCCAAGAATTTGGAGAGATGGAGCCTGAAAGAATGGCCCACTCTCCCCCAAAAGAGAGCACAAGGGTTGAAGAAAAGTCTTCTTCCCCCAGACAGTAGGTAAGGGTCAGCCTCCTCAGGGAACTGACCCTACCCCTAGTGAAGGAACTGCCACAGAGGTAGTCAGGCCTGGCCTGGCCACCCCCTGATGGCAGAGGACCCTTCCAAGGTGGTACCCAGTCTGGAGCAGGTAACCTGCCCCTCTCTACCCTGCCTCAGTCAGCCCAGGGCTGCAGAGGTCAGGGAGGTCAGTGGACCCCCAGGGCCCCCTGTCCAGAGGAAGCCCCCATCAGCAGATTAGGGGCACCCAGTCTAGTAGCCCTAGCCAGGTGAAAATTCCTCTACACACTGAGAGATCCCCCATACCTTTATGTAGGGACCTCCCCCAGAAGGACTCTGGTAGGCAAGGGCAAACCGGGGACCATAAGGTTCCAAACCTGCCATGTCCCTCCAGTGTTCCATCCAAAGGGACCCAACCCCCAGCTGTAGGCAGCCAAAGGTTGACCCTTAGAGCAAAGTGCAACTCAGTCATGGAAAGACAGGCATACATGGTGACCAGTGATCTGAGGAAGCTGAGGCCAACATTCCTAGGGCCTCACTTCTCTACCCAGACACCTCACCAGCCTTGTACTTTACCTAAGCACACCACAGGTAGTAAATCCCCATGGTGGAGACCCTCTCATACCCTTAGGGTGAGGGATTGCTTAGTGGACCATAACATAGGGGGCAACCATGCTAGGGCAGGTGCTTCCTTATATGGCCACTTAGTCAATATAGGCTCAACTGGCCAAGGTTAGCCTTATCTCCTTTCGTTTGGGGGGGGGGTTATGTAGGAAGGTGGAATCTGACTATATGGTTGCCCCCACTTTTTTTTATGGTGTTTTGCTGGTTTATGACTTAGTTGGACTGGGATCCTGCTATTCAGGGCCCCAGTCTATCTGCTTTCTCTGTAAAAGGTTTCCATGTGCCTTAGGCACATCTCTGATTGGAATCTGGAGTGCCCTTATAAGTCCCTAGTATATGGTATACTATGTACCAAGGGCATAGGTACCTCAGAGGCCTGCCAGGGGCTGCAGCATGTATTATGCCACCCCTGGAAGGCCATCCAAACTGACACCACAGGTCTGCTACTGCAGCCTGGGTAAGGTGGTGCATGCACCCCTTACTGTGATATAGGTTACCTATATCACTAAATACATACACACATATAAACCTATAAGTCACTCCTAAGGCAGGCCTTATCAATCCTAAAGGCAGAGTGCATGGTTCCTATGTGAGAGGGTTCCCCTGCATGAGCAGGGCCCCTCTGCAGCGTTCGGAGACCATCTCTGATGCTGTTTGTAGTGCAGCCTGACCATATACTCTTAAGCGCATTATATCCTCGCGGTAAAATGCTATCTTTGGAATGGCTGCACCTAAACATGTCGTGTTTGGTGTCAAACATCTTGGAATACTAACCCCCCGCCAATCCTGGTGGCGGGGGTAGCATTCCACCCTTCTAGAGGGAAAGAAATGTTAACTCTGGCTTACCCGGTAACTTCTTTCTGAAGCCCTGGCATCACAAAATGGATGCTGCTGCCACAGACACAAGTCTGACCTCCTGCTGCTGGACGAAACTCCGGCAGGGGAGGCCTGGACAATAGGTTTCCTGTTGCAGGGAGGTGTGACCACCTCCCAGACAGGATAATGTGTATTGGGGCTGGGTGGGTGCACTCTTAGAGTGCTTTGAAGTCCTGCACTGGGGGAGCAAAAGGCTCCTCTGTCCATATGCCAGTTCAAACCAGCTCAGGGGCTACCTGCCCCTGCTCTGGCGCGAAACTGGACAAAGGGAAGTGGGTGTAGCCACCCCCTCCCTTGACCCTCCCATAGGTGGGGTCATAGAGTTAGTCCCTCCCTGTTTTACTGGTTAAAATGGGGAACCCTTGCCACAGCAAGATTAGATTATACCTGGACGAAACTCTGAAACTGAACCCTGGACGACGCTCTACAGAAGAATCCTGGCCCTTCGACGTTCCACTACCTTTGGAAGACAGAAGAATCTCCCTTGGAGTCAAGGAGTGACTCCCCTGCTTGGCAGGCACCAAAAACGACAACGACGGTCGCAAACTACGCTGCTCCCGCCGGAGTCCGAAGTCCCTGCAGCCCAAGAAGTAGATTTCCTGACTTTTCCAAGGCCATCGTGAGTCCCCAGCGAAGGTGAGGCAAGTGGACCCCACGAGTGACGAGGAACCGTGACCCCTGGGTACCGTGCACTATTGTCGAGTGCAACCCCTTCACAACGTTCCACGAACTTGTGCTTTGGACCACGTGTGGACCCGACCTCTAGCAGGAATCCCTCCGAAGATCAGAGGCCTACACCGTCCCGAGTGACCGTGGGCCCCTGTTCAGTGATTCCGCCCGAGGTGTCTTTGCGATCCCTTGCCAGCCGGCTCGTGGGTCCCCAGAAGACTTCTTAAAGAAACCAAAGGGCTCCCCTGGTTGCTCCAGGCCTGCCCTGACTTACCTTCGCTGGGTGAGTCCCTCAGACCTTGCTGGTCTGTGCCATCGACTTTTCTTCATCTCCCCGAGACTTGCTGTTGCCAAGGCTTGTTGGCTCCAATCGAGTTGCCGACACCGCAGTAAGCTGCAGACTTCGTGGGTCACACAGAATCCAGCTCCTGGTCGTCGTCGACGCCTCCTGGACCTCGTGGCTGAAGAGTCAAGGCACCCGCAACTGACCTGAATCAACCGACGACGGTGGGCATCCATCTTCCTTGCCCCGAGTCACTGCCAAGTGACTTTGAACACTGTCCCCTCTGCTTTCAGGTCATCCTTCTTCAGAATCCAGGCTTGGATTCCACCGGACACTTCTTCAGCTCCCGCAAGCAGCAAGTCTTCTTTGTTCGCCATTGAAAACGACGCCGCGACCCGACACCAAAGGACACCTATGCACCCGGCTTCCCTGGGTGAGGTAACTCCAGCACTACGGTGCTCCTGTGGGTGTGGGCCCTAGAACTACTTACCCTGTAAGTGACTTGCTTGTAGGTTCTCCCGAAGTCTCCTAGAACTCTTAATTTCCAACCGCGACTTGCCCCATTGAAGTTAACGGCGATCCGCGCCTGTGTATCCACACTGCACGCGTCCCCCGTGGGTCCTTTACTTACCTGCCTTGGGTGGTTTCGTGAGGCCCCAGCACTTCTGAAGGCCCTAGGCCTTGTCTCCCTGCAAGTCGTTGTTGCTAAGTCCCTTTTTAGTATATGGTCTGGTACGCCCCTAGGGCCCCAGCCATATTTTGTGCTTAACTTATTGTGAAACGTTGATTTGTGCATATGTTTGTCTTCTAATCTCATAAAGAGATTAGTAGAGAGTTATTTAGAAATAAATACATATATATTTGATATATATACCTGTGTGGTGTCTTTTCATTTGGTGATTCAAGAGATTATATGGTAAAACAAGCTGCTTTACATTCCTTCAAGACTTAGCCTGAAGGCTGCTCTCCACAGCTACCACTAGGATAGCTTTCTTTAAAAGGTTGTCTTAAACCTATCTACCATAAGAGTCGATTTGCCCTGGTGCAAGGTGTCCACTTTAATTAGTGAACAGCATATACCAGGCCAACTTCTCACAGTAACTAGTTCATTAGGACACCTTTCTATTTTAAACACATCCTGTAAGAACTGTGATGACCACATCAGTGCCCATTCTACTTTCCAACCTCACATTAGACCACTTCATTAAACAGTCAATTAAACAAGAGCATACTTAGATATTTATAAAATACACTGTGAGGACCCCAAAAATTAAAGGCTAATTTATTCCACAGAATCATCAGAACTTCCACAGGAGCTACAGGTAACTGATGTATGACTTAGAAATTGTCACGTAAAATATACACACCACTATCTTTGACATGACATTCAACAGCCTTGTCCACTCCAGGCCACCAGACTTTTTCTTGTACACTCTGTTCCACTGTGAGAATACCCACATGTTCCGCATGTGCTAATTTTAACTTGTTCTTCCTTAAACCCATTGTTACCACTAGGTGTTGAATATGCCATAACAACCATTATTCACGTCAGCCCATGAGAAATTTGCAAATATGGTGCAAAATTAGATTTCACATCTCTCACAGCTGACCACCCATTCACCACACAATCTCTCACTTGCATAAACCCACATCACTTTCCAAAGCACTCATCTACTCTTATTCATGTAAAGTTTCCTTAAGGACCACTGACAGACAATTGGTCGCACAATTTCTATGTCACCTTTTTGTCCAAAACCACAATAAACATTATCCAAAGAGAAATTAAAAAGAAAATCCGCCACAACGTTTTTCCTACCCTGAACATCTTCAATCATACAATCATACTCTTGCAGGTGATACTACCATTTTGCTATCCTTGGAGTGTCTTTCCCACAGCCTGTGGTAGTAAATAGGTTTACGAATGGTTTGTGATCAGTCTGTATGACGCTATGCGCACCCAAAAGCATATGTCTTAAAATACTGTGCACCCCACCATAACACCAAAGCTTCCTTCTCAATTGTAGAATATCAAGACTCAGCACCTCGAAGTGCCCTATAGGCAAACACCAGCAGTTCTTCCTTGCCATCACTCCTCTTTTGCATCATCAATACAGCACCTAAACCAACATTACTGGCATTGGCACATATAATACTCTGATCTTTAGTGTCAAATGGTTTGAGGGGATTAGCATGGACGATATCTACAGACATACTTCTAAAACTGACTGACACTTATCACTTCAGTCATATCTTTTGCCTTTCTTAAGCAATTTTCTCAATTAAAATGTGTTTGCTGCAAATTACTCAATAAACTTGGAATAGAATTCAATCAAATAAAAAAATGACCTAAGTTATTTTTTATCCACTGCCACTGGAGCCTTATCAGTTGTCCTCAAAATTTTTGCCTTGGGTTCGACACCCTTCCGGGAACTATGGTGACCTAAATAATCTACCCTTCCTTCATTTAACTTGCAATTGGATGCTTGTTGGATGCAGCGTACAGGTGTTGGCCTGAATCAAAGAATATCTATTATTGCTTTGAAGCACTTCTGTTGCCAAGTCCCACCATAAGCAAACTTGAAAAATTTATTTATGAAGCCAAATTATCTTTTGCAAGATTCAGGAATAACTAAGCTAAAAACATCACAAAAAGATACTTGAAAATGTCAAACCCATACTAAGTCCCGGTAGTTGTCATATTAAAAATCCCAACAATTTCTGCGCAAAGTTTTTGAATTTCTGTTAAGAAAGAGTTTGAAAAAGAGAATGCTTTCTCATTCACATTCCTAAGGTTCACATTTGCATTGAACCAGTCCAGAAATCAAAGTTACCAGGTCCTCTTTCAGATAAGCCTCTCCAACTGAATTGCTGAATACCATTGCCAAGACTAACCATTAATTGCACCACCCAGAACCTGTTAATGCTAAGCTCCTCAAAGATGTCAGTCCTTCGCAAACTCACTAGTTCACTAGCTTCATCAATGCCTCCCTGGCACAAAAAATGTCCCTGACTGTCTAAATATGCCAGGTAAAACCACTCCTTGGAAGCAGGTGCTCATTGAGAGAATTTGCGTATAGGCACTTAGCACAGTTGTGATTGAATGAGGATAGTGACCAATGTGCTTTCAGATGAGTGTCAATCAGGTCTCAGTTCTCAAGTCCTCCTGTATCTATCAATAGAATATGACACAAGTCTACTCTACTATAAATACAAAAGGAAAGATGGCTAATTAAGGAAACGTCCTTAGAGTGTGCACTTCATACCTTGAGAACCTGCGGCAATGCATGATAAGCTGTGGTAAAGCAAACTGGCTTGACTTTAATGTGCTAACAAAAGGAGACACAAGCATGCACAAATATGCAGACATTTTGTGCCATGTGTCTGTACAACCGGCCTATTTCTGTGTTGTCTTTATCTGTGCCCTATCTTTACTTCCTTAAGCTTGAGGTGCTGTATGGCAGCAGTGCAGCAAGGTTAGGAAATGAAAAAAAACTGCTCTGCAAACTTGGGGAATTAAAAAAAGGCACAGACATTGGAGGCACAGAAGCAGATAAGTTGAACAAAGACAAGGGAAAAACAATCTGTGCGCATTTGTGCATCGCTGTGTAGGCATGTGTTAGCACATTGAAACGAGATCCCTTGACTTTAACAATGCTTGTTTTCAACGTTGTATCGGTGTTTTGGGTTTACTATTTCCATAACTGCAATAGCATGTAGATAGTGTATTAAGGTCTGTATTTTGAAAGGAATGTAGAAGTGATCTTACTAATCCAATTCGAGAGAGGTGGCCTACTGGGTTCTCGAGTTGTAATGCACTAACATTCTTCTTTATTTTACATTGTTCCATCTCAGTAGATGTAAAAGATAATTTACTAGTGTCCTATGCTTTCAGTTGGTACAGAGTAATGATTTTTTCGATCTTAGGTGAAATAGGATTTCGGAAATGAACTTGTGATGTTTAATGTTATATATATATTACACAATTTGATCAATGCTGCTTAGCCATCAATAGCAGAAGTGCATAACTTGGTCACCATTCAAACATCAGTTCAGTGTCCCCAATATCAGCAGCATAGCTCAGTTCCAGAAAGTCATCAAGTAAGCAGGTCCATTAAATTAAGCTGTTCAATCTAATAAAAAAACTAAATTCCAATGTACACATCACGTCACAGTAAATTTCTACAGATTCCCTTACTTGGTAGGGGCAAATATAAGTTATTAAACCATCCTGGAATAATCAGTGCCCAAGAAAAGAAGAAAAGATGGACACCATTAAAGTCAAGGACACTGTTTCTGTCTCTGAGCTCACTGTAAGTAAGGAGGTGGGAAAGGCATAGAAGGAAAGGAAGGGCAAGAAGGACAACCCCCCCTAGACTTGTTAAGAAGGTTGTTTGCAGACAATGGCAAGGAAAAATCAGGAAAGTATATGGAAGTAAAAGCCGGTCGAGAAGAAGTGATTAAACTGACACCAGCCTTGGGGAACTAAAAAGGTAAACTGAGACGAAAGTCTAACTTTATGACTTTCTGTATTCACAAAGGCCATTTATGAGTAGTAAAGTTAGACTTTTGTCTCAGTTAAATTTATGTTTTGGTCTTAAGTTTAACTGAGACCAAAACTGAGACAAAGGTCTAACTTTACTACTCGTAAATGCCCTTTGTGAATACTGAAAGTCGTAAAATTAGACTTTTGTCTCAGTTTAACTGTGTGAAATGGGCCCAATGTCTTCTACCACCATCGGGGAGTGTCCAACTGTTAGGCCTTCCGCCCTCCATTTTCTGACCTCATTTTTGCTTGCTTTAGGACTCTGTGCACTTTACCACTGTTGATCAGTGCTAAAGGGCTTGTGCTCTCTCCTCTAAACATGGTAATATTGGCTTAGCTCCAATTGGCATATTTAATTTACTTATAAGTCCCTAGTGAAGTGCACAACATATGCCCAGTGCCTGTAGATTAAATGCTACTAGTGGGCCTGCAGCACTCATTGTGCCACCCACTTCAGTAGACCTCTAACCATGGTTCAGCCCGCCATTGCTTAGCCTGTATGTGCAGCTTAACATTGCCACCTCGACCTGGCAAGAGCCTACACCTTTCCTCTTTATGCATGTGTCGCCCCTAAGGTAGGCCCTGGATGACCCACAGGACGGGGCGCAATGAATTTGAAAGGCAGGACATGTGCTTTTAAGTTTTACATGTCTTGATAGTGAAAAACTCCCAATTTCGTTTTTCACTACTGCAAGGCCTATCACTCCCATAGGATAACATTGGGATTATCTTATTAAGTCTTTTAAGTGCAATTCCCAATTGTGGAGGGATGGACTTTTCAAGTTTGGTGTCACTGAACTCACTATTAAAAAATCACAACTTATGGCGTAGTTGGATTTTAAGTTACAGTTTAGCAAATGCCTCTTTTAGAAAGTTGGCATTAACATACTTTAGCTATTCTGTGCCTGCAGCCTGTCTCTGAATACATGTCTGAGATGGGTGACAGCTATGCTTTGTGCATTCCCTCTAGACAGCCACACACAAAGGCAGCTTAGGTGAGACTGATGGGCCATCCACATCCTGATGGGCCATCCTGGGCAGGGTGGGAGGGAGGGGCTGACATGCCTGAATAGGCTGAGTCATGTCTCCACACAAAGGGCTGCATACCCCAATGTAGTGAGTCTGGAGCCAGGGCAGGAAGGGAGGGCCTCTGCGCATTTCAAAGCTTTCTTAGAAGTCTCCCCCCTTCAAAGGCACAAATGGGTATAAGTACTAGATCTCGGACACCATGAGTTCAGTACACTTCTGGACCTGTGATCACTCTGCCAGGAAGAAGAACTGCTCTGCTGCTGGAAGGGCTGCCACTCTGCTGGACTGCTCCTTTGCTGGATTCTTGCCATGCTGTGCTCTTGCCTTGCTGAGCTGCCCTGCTGCCTGCTGTTCACCTGCCTGGGTGAGGACCTGCATCGCTTGAACCCAGAGTGATTTCAAGGGCTTGCTTGCTTGCCTCCTATTTTAAGTCTCAGGGATATCAAAGACTTCAACTACCTACTTCTGCATCTGGACTGTACAAGCTGTGAGTCTGTCCTGTCAAGTGTTGCCACTCAAGTCCTGGACCCTAGGAAGTAAGGCATAAGGCACTTCTACATCCAGAACCCACGGAGCCTCACCGGAACTGGCACATCTTCACCTTTGTGTGAGTTTGAACCAGCACATCCTTGTCATTGCATGGAGCGGACCCAGTGCCTTGCCTCGGAACTAGCGCATCGCCTTCGGAATCAACGCATCACCTATTGTGGAAGCAGCAGACGCACATTGCATTCGGAAGCAGCTCCTCTCACTCAGAACCGACGCATCGCCGCAGTTGCGTGGGGACAATCAACGCATCCCATCCACTGCGTGGCTTGACACCAACACATACCTTTGGCTGCACCTCTCATCTTTTTCGACAACAACGCATCCCGGATAAAGGTAATTTTGTGCAGTGGGCTTTCGTGGCTCCTGTTTACGGACTGCGCACCATCGCAGTTCGCCTGAACTTTTGACTTTGCCCTGGTCCAGCGTGACCAGATAACCAATTTAAGCGCATATTGCTTCTAAGAGCAATTTTGCATTTATTCTTTAAAAATGTATATCTTGACCTCTACTTGTTGGATTTTTTTCATTTTGGTCTTGATTTTTTTATAAAATCATAGTCGATTTTTCTACCCTGGTGTGGAGCCTTTTTGTGGTTTTTAACTGTGTTACTGTTTGAAATATAGCGCAAATACTTTACACATTTCCTCTTAAGTTAAGCCTGACTGCTCTGTGGCAAGCTACCAGAGGGTGAGCACAGGATAATTTAAGGTGTGTTGTGACTTACCCTGGCTAGGATTGTGGTTCCTGCTTGGACAGGGTGCATACTCTGCCAATCAGAAACTCAAATTCTAACCCTTCACAAACTTAAAACCCATTAGCTACATCCTTTTCTATGGAGAAGGCTATGGTGGAAAATAAAAGTATAAACACGGGAAGTAACATAGGAAATATGTCAAAAAGTGGTTTTAATGTTCTTATGTAAGTTCATTCATTTATTCTCCAATTTAGATAAATCTAACTCACTGAGTAGATCACGTCTTCTAGCCCTCTTTTTTCTGTGCTGATGCTAAGCATAATAGTATCACAGAATATAAAAAGAGTGAGCTTTGATAAGTACCCAACAATGATTGGAAAAAGAAATAACGAAAATGTAGCTTGCATCCCCTAGTGTAAGCAGGCCGATCCTAACCCATTTGAATAATTTGCACATATGGGTATAGATGTTGTGTCATGCTATCAGTTCTCATCACAGAGCAATATCTCATTAATATACAACTAGTCTTTCAGTAAAGATATGAAAAAGCCAAGGCCAGTAGTACAACACTTGCATATGCGATTAGAAACAAGCAAGATGTTGGTACTCCAATGAGGTCAGTTTTGATAATCTACGTATTACAATGGGTGATGATCCCAGGATGGTTAAGTTACCTGACCTGGGAGTGAATTCCAAGGATGTCATAGAACAGATGATGTAATTTTCAATTTTGTAGCTTCTTATTAATGAGCAGTATGACATTAGTC
This sequence comes from Calotriton arnoldi, assembly GCA_963921515.1. Classification (NCBI taxonomy): domain Eukaryota; kingdom Metazoa; phylum Chordata; class Amphibia; order Caudata; family Salamandridae; genus Calotriton; species Calotriton arnoldi. Next base: position 357,320 of record CAWUFW010010342.1, on the reverse strand, counting down.
AGACATAAACTGGCCACCAGCTATAATCATTACAGCATGTAGTTATAAATCGATTGATGACAGAGGTCACTTTTGTGTAAGTTTACTACTTTTCGGTATTCAAAAAGGTAAACTTGGACCAAAGTCTAACTTTACTACTTTTCAGTATTCATAAAGGCAAACTTAGACCCAAAGCCTGACTTTACTAGTAATAACTTACCTTTGTGAATATCGAAAAGTAGTAAAATTAGACTCTAGATCTAAGTTAGACTTTTGGTTTAACTTTACTTTTTGAATACTGAAAAGTAGTAAAGTTAAACTTTTGTTCTAACTTTACCTTTGTGAATCGGGCCCCGTACCTTCTTGAATAACAGTTGCAATATTTTCATGAACATTTCCTTGGATATGATGTAAATTCACTCATGTCCTCAGTCAGTGTAACCATAAAGAGTTGAAATTTCGGGTTACTACTAAAACAAGATATTTGGAGATATATATATGTTTTACCACGTTTTGTGATTTATGTATCTATGTTTTGGCTGACAGTTTTTTCACTTTTATCACCCCATGTCACATCAGTCACTAATTAACCGCTCACCTTGTTTATACCTGTTGTATGACAGTCTGTTTCTCAACAAAAAGAAATATATAAAAGAAAAATATATATGTGAATCTAAAAAGCTGTGTTGTGCGTTTGAGATAAAGAACTGTTTGCTCTTTGAGAATTACTGTTAATCTAAAGGAATTATTCTCTACCCTACGGAACTTCTCTGTAGACTATAACAACAATACCCAGGTTCTGAGGGACACAGGGTCACACCATTGACTTCAATAGTGGGTAAAATATAGGCATGCACGATTTCTACCTGGTGGGAATTAACTCATACATAAATGAAATGCAAATACACGGTAGGACATTACCCATTTTCCCCCATGAGAAAACCCTTCCTTCGCATCCCCTTTAAATATACTCTAATATTATATAGGGTGTTCCATCTCTATTCTCATCAAGAAACATTTAGGGGGTTAGTTAACATTTCCTGGTGGTACACTTGCCCACCAAGTCAGCGGACCTTAGCTCCTCTGGTGGAGGACCACTCCCTCAAGTTAGAGAGCCTTCTTGCTTTTCAGCAACACTGAAACCAGAGTGTTTTTCTGAGCGGGTGCTATATTTTATTGCCCTTCTTTGCAAACTTTTTTATTTTATTGAAACACACACCCAAAGCAGGAGTTTTTTTCAGTAAAACAAACAAAAAAAAATGTGCCCACACAAGCAGCGAGTTTTCTACTTAGGTATAGGGGACATTATCTGTATCCCCAACCTGAGCAGGGAAATCCTGTTACTATAGCCCTTTTGTAAGAAGGGGAGGGAGATTGTCAATGGGACACGGTTGCTTAGTGGCAGACGGACCTTCAGGTCTGGGATTTCTGCTTGCAGAGCTAGCTGGTGCTCCACTCACAGAGTCCTGCTGTTTCCTCACATCTAAATGGTGCAACAAGCCACTGATCTGATAGGTGTATTTAGAAATACATACCTACTTTTATGGGGTGCATCACCCAGAAAACCTCACAATTTATCCCTACTTCTCAATTTACATATGTGGCCATTCCACATTCAGAACTGCACTTTGCAAATGAAAAATGTAACATTCGTGGGGGCATATGTTCAAGGAAATGGCTCAGTACGGTGGCAAATCTTGCAGCGCTGCACCATTTCTAAAACGCAGGAATGCACCGTATTTACAAACATACGGCACACCCCTGCATTTTCCCTAATGCTAAAAATAGCTGCCTAGCGCCAACACAGTCACACTTGTGCCATAGTGCAAGAGTGCCTGCGCTGCAGGGATGATTGCTTATGTGCAGGAAGGTGTCCCATCATGCACAAAAACAATCATTAATTGAGTTTTGCTCTTTCTATGTGTGCAGCAGAATGCAGCACACTTAGAAAAATCAAAAACGTGGAAAAATAAAAATGGTTCTCTTTGTTGCGCCAATCTAATGCCTGTTTTTGCATGGCATTGGCGCTGTCTCAGATTTACAGATCCTTGTAAATCTGGGGCAGCGTCAAAAAGCAATAGGTGTTGTGGTGGAACTCCCACAGCAACACCGATTGAACGCCCCTTTCACGCAGATACCTGCATGAAAGGGTACCATATTTACAAAGCAGTGTTAAGCCACAAAAAGTGGCTTAACACCACTTTGTAAATATGGAAGCAGCGCATTGCGCCACCGGACGGTCAGTAAAAGTGATGCTCCGGTGGTGCAATCCCCTTGTACATATGCCCCGTGTATTTGGAAAGTGCTGTTTTTGTGTATGAAAGTCCAACCTAGGGGCACAAAGCAATTTTGAGAATTTGGCTGTAAATCAGGCATTGAGTCTATGGCCTCAAATAGGAGTTTGGTGGTAAACACCACCAAATTCGAACACTCGCAAAATACCGATTCTGTGAAACTATGTAAAAAGCATGTGCGCTAAATAACACTGACTATATTTACTGCATGTGTTAATTACCGAATGTGTGCTATTTATTAGGTGGTGTAAATACCATACCCAAAAAATAGCACATGCATAGACCATTAGGAAGTGCCTGCTTTCAGGCACTAGACGTTCCTGGAGTGTGAACAATAATCTTTAACCATTTTGTGTGCTCAAAGCACCTTCAAATAAGACAAACAGAATCCATTGTTGTCCTCTGATGTTACTCAGTAATCACAAGCAGAGACCTGCTAGCCCTTCCATCATGGACCACAGCAGAGTATAGAAGTACAAATCATGTACTGGAGGTCCTGGCCAAGAGGGTGGTAAGGCACCATGACCGTCTAATGTGCCATCTCATTCTGAAGAACAGAAAACAGGAGAAACCCTGTGGCAAGACATAAGTGACAAACCAAATGCCATATCAACATATCCACACTGTGGAGAATGTCAAAAACAGGTTCCAAACTTTGAGATGCTAGGTACATAAGGAGGCTGCCATGAACAAACATGAAAGCATGGCGGCCGGTGGTGGTTCTCCACCTCAGCTCCACCTCACACCATGAGAAGAGAAAATGATGATGACATTCAACATTTCCGGAGTGGAAGGCATAAATTAATGTCTCAAGGTTGGAGGATTTCAAGGTAAGAGACATGACAGTTGTGATCGAAGTATCTATGGTTGTAAAAAATATGACTTGGCTGAGACTTATCTCCATTGTGAAGAATGGCTGATTTTTTGTTGCAGATATTCCTATTGATCCATTTACGTGCTGCCATATCGGCTAAGATGTCTCTAATGCTACTGTTGAAATGTATTGAGATTGGACTACTCACAATCCGTTATAATCTTGATGATGAAGGGTTGATTTTTCTATTAATTACACAGCAACCAATTATGTTGAGGGTGATGTGTCCCAATAGCATAAATATTGTTGCTTTTCTGCAATCTGAAGACATTGTGGTTTGATCTACGGCACCTGGTGTAGGAGAGTAGGATCTGCTTCACATGGGTACCCCCACTTTTTGCTGATGCTTCACTGTTTTTCGACATTAGTCTGGCTGGGGCCATGCTAATCAGAACCCCAGCCTAGCTGCTTCCTCTCTAAAATGGTTTCCATGTGCCTTAGGCACATCACTGATTGGAATCTGGAGTGCCCTTATAAGTCCCTAGTATAAGGTATACTATGTACCAAGGGCATAGGCACCTCAGAGGCCTGCCAGTGGCTGCAGCATGTATTATGCCACCCCTGGAAGGCCATCCAAACTGACACCACAGGTCTGCTACTGCAGCCTGGGTAAGGTGGTGCATGCACCCCTTACTGTGATATAGGTTACCTATATCACTAAATACATACACACATATAAACCTATAAGTCACTCCTAAGGCAGGCCTTATCAATCCTAAAGGCAGAGTGCATGGTTCCTATGTGAGAGGGCACCCCTGCATGAGCAGGTCCCCTCTGCAGCGTTCGGAGACCCTTCTCTGATGCTGTTTGTAGTGCAGCCTGACCATATACTCTTAAGCGCATTATAACCTCGCGTTAAATGCTAACTTTGGAATGGCTGCACCTAAACATGTCGTGTTTGGTGTCAAACATCTTGGAATACTACCCCCGCCAATTCTGGCGGCGGGGGTAGCATTCCACCCTTCTAGAGGGAAAGACATGTTAACTCTGGCTAGCCCGGTAACTTCTTTCCAAAGCCCTGGCATCACAAAATGGATGCTGCTGCCACAGACACGAGTCTGGCCTCCTGCTGCTGGACGAAACTCCGGCAGGGGAGGCCTGGACAATAGGTTTCCTGTCCCAGGGAGGTGTGACCACCTCCCCAGACAGGATAATGTGTATTGGGGCTGGGCGGGAGCACTTTCGGGTGCTTTGAAGTCCTGCACTGGGGGCACACTTGGTGTCCCTGTGCATACCCCAGTTCAAACCGGATCAGGGGCTTGCAGCCCCTGCTTTGGCACGAACTGGACAAAGGGAAAGGGGTGTAGCCACCCCTCTGCCCTGACCCACCCATAGGTGGGGCCACAGAGTAGTCTAACCCCTATCCTTAGTATAAGTATAGGAACCCAGTCCTTAGGACTTTAGATTATCCCTGGATGAAACTCTGAAACTGAATCCTGGACCTTCGACGCTCTACTCACGATTAGAGGACAGAAGAATCTCCCTTGGGGTCAAGGAGTGACTCCCCTGCTTGGCAGGCACCAAAGAAGCATCTGTCCAGTTCGCATTTCTGAAGCTCCCGTTGGACGCCGAAGTCATCGCATCACCAGAGGTGGATTCTCAGACTTCCCCGAGGCTACCCTGAGTCCTCAGCAAAGCTGAGGCCCGTAGCTATCGTGGGTGACTTGAGACCGTGACCCCTGGACACCAAGCACATTTGCAAGTGCATCCTCTTCTGGGTCTCCCACAAAGTCATGCTTTGGGCTCCGAGTAGCCCTAGCCTCCAGCACCAACTGCACCGAAGATCACTGGCCTCCACTCCATGAGTGTCCTGTGAGCCAGATCCACGTGCAACATCTCGAGGCTCCTTCGCGGTCGCTAGCCCGTTGGCTAGTAGCCCTTAACGAAGGCCAATCTTTTTCTTACTTGGCATCCTGGTTGCTCCAGGCCTGCCCTCACTTACCCTCGCTGGGTGAGTTCCTGAGACCTTACTGGTCTGCACCATCGACAATCTTCCTCTGCATTGAGACTTGCCGTTGCCAAGGCTTGTTGGGTCCTATCCGGTTGCCAACACCTCAGCACTCGACAGACATTGTGTACCAGCCCGAATCCTGCTCCTGGTCGCCGACAACGCCTCCTGGACCTCGTGGCTGAAGAGTCAAGATCACCATCAATGCACCTGAAGCACTCGACATCGGTGGGCATCTGTCCATCGCCTTCCTGGTCACTGGCTAGTGACCCAGACTCTGTCCCCTCTGCTTTCAGGTTCTTCAGAACTCCGATCCACTCTTGGATCCACCCGGACACTTTCCACTTGGTCGCCAGCAGCACTTTGCAGCAGATCGCCATTCAAATCGACGACGAAACCCGATTCCGAAAGGCACCTATGCACCCGGCTTCCCTGGGTGAGGTAACACGAGTACTCCGGTGCTCCCGTGGGTAGAGACTCTTCAAAGTCCTAGATCTCAAAGGGTTTGCTCCAAGTCCTCCTTTAAGTGTCCCTTTCCTTTAATTTCCCGATCACGACTTTCTCCATAGAAGTCAACGGCGTATCGCGGTTGTGTATTTACACTGCACGCGTCCCCCGTGGGTCCCCTGTGTCACTACCTTGGGTGGTTCCTTGTGGTCCAAGCACTTCTAGAGGCTCTAGGCCTAGTGTCTAGTTCAGTCGTGGTTCTTATACCACTTTATTGGTATATGGTTTGGTACGCCCTAGGGCCCAAACGTGTATTTGTGCTATTACTGTGTTTAAATAACTTCTAACTTATGTACTTGAACTCTAGCCTCATAAAGAGACTAGAGGGGTGTGTTTAGCAATAAATACATATATTTTGAATATATACCTGGTGTGGTGCTCTTTCATTTGGTCACTCAAGAGATTATAGACTGGTAAAACAAGCTGCTTTACATTCCTTCAAGACTTAGCCTGAAGGCTGCTCTCCATAGCTACCACTAGGATAGCTTTCAATAAGGTTGTCTTTAACCTATCTCCAATAAGGGGTTGTTTGGACTGGTGCAAGGTGCCCACTATAATTAGTGGTCAGCATATACCAGGCCAACTTCTCACATTGGTGTGCAGCGTGTGGGATTCCAGCTTGCTATTGTTTTACCAGATAATCTCAATTGAATTGATCAACTGAAAACCACTAAAGGTACCTAAGGTACATATAATTTAAGCTTAGAATACAGTAAGTTCTACTGAACTTAGAGTTGTGTGTTAAGGGATAGCACACCCTTTCTACAACTCAAGAGAGTTTAGTAGGCCACACTAGAGTAGGTAGTGCATACACCACACCACACTAGTAATGTCTTTAAGGGTAGGATCTAAAGAATCCTTGCAGGAAGCCACTGAGCTTCCACCCTCCAAGTATGATACACTCCCATTCTTGGAATTGAGAGCTTTATGCAACTTGAGAAAAATAAGGACAGGCCAAAGCCCCACCACCCAACACCTTAAGGAGTTGTTGGTGGCTTATGACCTTAGTAAGCCCTTGGGGACTGAAGGGGTAGGAGCTGAGGGTGGGGCAGAAGAGGAGGAAGGGGCCAGGGGTACCAATACCCCCAGCCCCCCCTCTGAAACTGGCCAGAAGGGCGACAATGGCCCTGACCTGGATAATCCAATCCCTCCTGAGGAAGATGAAGAGGATGATCAGGATGATCCCCACTTTGTCCCCCAGGAAGGATTATGAGTGTGCCCAGAAAGTCTAGATCTCCTTCTCAGGAGTCTAACCACTCTGGCACCTCAATAGGGAGCTCTGTCTCATCTCATAGGAGGGAATCCTCTCATGAGAGAAGAAAGAGGCTGGTTCAATATGAGGAAGCTCAGCTTGAAATCAGAAAACAGCAACTAGCTATAGACAGGGAGTCCCTAGATCTCTTTAGAGAGAGAAGAAAGTTGGGACTAGAGTCCCATGGTGGCAGCCATGTCCCTAGAGATAGGGAAAGGTCCTATGACCATAGGAACCTGAGCAAGATTGTCCCTCCCTACCAGAGTGGGGATGACATCCACAAGTGGATAACTGCTCTAGAGAGGGCCTGTAAAGTACAGAAGGTCCCTCAGGAGCAGTGGGCAGCAATCTTGTGGCTCTCCTTTGCAGACAAAGGTAGAGATAAGCTCCTCACTGTTAGAGAGGAGGATGCTGATAATTACAAGGTCTTGAAGAGTGCTCTTATTGATGGGTTTGGCCTAACCACTGAACAGTACAGGTTGAAGTTCAGAGATACCCAAAAGCACAGACTCAAGACTGGGTAGACTATGTGGATTGTTCTGCCAAGGCTCTGGAAGGCTGGTTGATGGGCAGTAAGGTGTGTGACTTCTCAGGATTGTACAATCTGATAGTGAGGGAGCAGATTCTTAATAACTGTCAAAATCAGCTGTTGCATCAATACCTGGTAGACTCTGATCTGACCTCTCCCCAAGAATTGGGAAAGAAGGCAGACAAATGGGTCAGAACCAGGGTGAAGCAGAAGGTACAGAACCAAGGTGGGGAAACCAAGAAGCAAGATGCTAAGAACTCTGAAAAGGGTGGGGAGAAGGGTAAAGATCAAAAGTCTTCATCAGGCCCCCAAAAATCTTCTTCAGGTGGGGATTCACAGTCTACCAAAGGGAAAGGCCAAAGAAAACCATGGTGCAAGGTCTGTAAGCAAAAGACCCACTGGACCAGTGATTGCACCAAGTCCAAAGACTCCAGTCCAGCACCCACCAATGCCCCTAAGGCACCTGTTCCCCCTAGTACAGTTGGTGGGAGTGCTCCAGCCAAGGGTTTAGTAGGGTTCACCCTGGGTACTGAGTTGGGCTCTGACCTAGTCAGAGAACTGACTCAGGCTGTGTTAGTCTGTGATGGAGGCATGGATGTGACCTCCTCTGTGAGTCCCAGTAATCTGGGCAAGTACAGACAACAGCCTTTAATCAATGGACGTGAGGCTTTGGCATTTAGGGACACAGGGGCAAGTGTCACAATGGTGACACAAGACCTTGTGAATCCTGGGCAAGTTATACTTGGTGAGATGTACCAAGTGACCAATGCTAGCAATGTCAGAACAGACCATACTCTGGCAGTTGTTAACTTCTCCTGGGGAGGGGTAACTGGCCTTAAGAAGGTTGTGGTGAGTGCAAACCTACCAGTCGAATGCTTGCTTGGCAATGACTTAGAGACTTCTGCTTGGGCAGAAGTGGAGCTCAGGACCCATGCAGAAATGCTGGGGATCCCTGCAGATGTGTTTGCTGTGACCAGGTCACAAGCCAAAATGTCTAGCACTGAACAGGCCTTGGATTCTGGAAGAATGGACCAAGTGCCTTCCAAGAGGAGGAGTAGTAGGGTTAAGGCAGTGCCTTCCCCCTTGGCTCAGGAGGAAGATCAGTCCCTTGAGGGGATGATCTCAGCCCTGAAGAAGGAACTGTCCCAGAGGAACTTGAACCTGACCAGGTTGAGTTCTTGGGGACAGGGGACCTTCTAGGGCAGATCTGAGCCAGGAGCAGCAGAGCTGCCCCTCCCTTGAACCCCTCAGACAGCAAGCTGCTGCTGAGGCTGCTGGGAAAGCTAGTGGTCCCCATACCGTGTATTGGGATGATGGACTCCTGTACTCAGAGAGTAGAGACCCCAAGCCTGGTGCTACCAGGAGGTTGGTTATACCTCTGAAGTTCAGGGGCTTCCTATTGACCCTAGCCCATGATATTCCCTTGGCAGGTCACCTGGGCCAGAACAAGACTTGGGACAGAATTGTCCCTCACTTTCACTGGCCCCACATGTCTGAAGACAGCAAGGAGTTTTGTCGCTCCTGTGTAATCTGCCAAGCCAGTGGCAAGGCAGGTGGCACTACAAAGGCCCCCTGATACCACTACCTGTGGTGGGGGTGCCCTTTGAAAGGGTAGGGATTGACATTGTTGGTCCCATGGATCCCCAAACAGCATCTGGGCACAGGTTTATCCTGGTGGTAGTGGATCATGCCACCAGGTACCCAGAAGCTATTCCCCTCAGGACCACTACAGCACCTGTGGTGGCAAGGGCCCTCCTGGGAATTTTCTCAAGAGTGGGCTTTCCTAAGGAGGTAGTATCAGACAGGGGTGCTAACTTCATGTCTGGGTACTTAAAAGCAATGTGGAAGGAGTGTGGAGTGACTTATAAGTTCACCACACCCTATCACCCACAATGCAATGGTTTAGTTGAGAGATTCAACAAAACCTTGAAGGGCATGATTAAAGGGCTCCCAGAAAAGCTTAGGCGAAGATGGGACATACTCTTGCCCTGCCTTTTATTCGCATATAGGGAGGTGCCTCAGAAGGGGTTGGTTACAGCCCTTTTGAACTTCTGTTTGGCCACCCTGTGAGGGGTCCACTGTGCTTGGTGAAGGAAGGATGGGAGTTACCTCTCAAGCCCCCAAAGCAAGATATAGTGGACTATGTACTTGGTCTCCGCTCCAGGATGGCTGAGTATATGAAAAAGGCAACCAAAAACCTTGAGGCTGGCCAGGAACTTCAAAAGGCCTGGCATGACCAAAGGCTGTTCTGACTGTTTACCAGCCAGGACAGAAGGTGTGGGTGTTGGAGCCAGTGGCCCCAGCAGCTCTCCAAGACAAATGGAGTGGACCCCACACTATTGTTGAGCAGAAGGGTGAGGTTACCTACTTAGTAGACCTAGGAACACCCAGGAGTCCCCACAGGGTTCTCCATGTCAACAGGTTAAAACCATATGTGGACAGGGCAGACATGGGCTTGCTCATGGCTACTGATGAAGGGCAGGAAGAAGAGAGTGACCCACTCCCTGACCTGCTCTCACAGAACCCTGACAATGGGTCAGTAGATGGTGTAGCCTTGGCAGGCAGCCTCACTACCCAGCAACAAACTGATTGTAGGCAAGTTCTCAATCAGTTTAGACATATGTTTTCACTGACACCCAGTCAGACCACCTGGTGCACTCATGAAGTGGACACTGGGGACAGTCTGCCTATTAAAAATAAGATTTATAGGCAACCTGACCATGTCAGGGACTGTATCAGGACTGAAGTCCAGAAAATGTTTGAATTGGGAGTTATTGAACCCTCAGATAGCCCTTGGGCTAGTCCAGTGGTCCTTGTGCCAAAACCTCACACCAGTGGTGGAAAAAGAGAGATGAGGTTTTGTGTGGACTACAGGGGTCTCAATGCAGTCACTAGGACTGATGCCCATCCAATACCAAGGGCAGATGAGCTCATAGATACTTTGGCCTCAGCCAAATATCTCAGCACATTTGACTTGACAGCTGGCTACTGGCAGATCAGACTAGCTGATACTGCAAAGCCCAAAACAGCATTCTCAACCCCTAGTGGGCATTATCAATTTGTGGTGATGCCCTTTGGTCTGAAGAATGCACCTGCCACTTTCCAGAGGTTGGTGAATACAGTTCTCACAGGTCTGGAAGCCTATAGTGCAGCATATCTAGATGATATTGCTGTCTTTAGCTCCACCTGGGAGGATCACGTGGTCCACCTCAGGAATGTTTTACAGGCCCTGCAAAAGGCAGGCCTGACTATCAAGGCCACTAAGTGCCAGATAGGGCAGAGTCAGGTTGTGTACCTGGGCCACCTTGTGGGTGGAGGCCAGGTTCAACCTTTGCAGAGCAAGATCCAGACTATCATGGACTGGACTGCTCCCACTACCCAGACTCAGGTGAGAGCCTTCTTAGGCCTGACTGGGTACTATAGGAGATTTGTCAAGGGGTATGGATCAATAGTGACACCCCTGAATGACTTAACTTCTAAGAAAATGCCCAAAAGGTTCAGTGGACAGTTAGCTGTCAAAAGGCATTTGATGACCTGAAGCAGGCCATGTGCACTGCTCCCATTCTACAGAGTCCTGATTACTCCAAGAAGTTCATTGTTCAAACTGATGCATCTGAATTGGGGGTAGGGGCTGTACTGTCACAATTGAATGAACAAGGTCAGGATCAGCCAGTAGCTTTCATTAGCAGAAGGCTGACCCCTAGAGAGAAACGTTGGTCAGCCATAGAGAGGGAGGCCTTTGCTGTGGCCTGGGCTCTGAAGAAGTTGAGGCCATACTTGTTTGGTACACACTTCCTGGTTCAGACAGACCATTAGCCCCTCTTATGGCTAAAACAAATGAAGGGTGAAAACCCCAAACTGCTTAGGTGGTCCATTTCCCTACAGGGGATGGACTTTACAGTGGAACATAGACCTGGGAGTAACCATGCCAATGCAGATGGACTCTCTAGGTACTTCCACTTAGAACATGAAGACTTAACTGGGCAAGGTTAGTTTAATGTCCCTACGTTTGGGGGGGGTTGTGTAGGAGAGTAGGATCTGCTTCACATGGGTACCCCCACTTTTTGCTGATGCTTCACTGTTTTTCGACATTAGTCTGGCTGGGGCCCTGTTAATCAGAACCCCAGCCTAGCTGCTTCCTCTCTAAAATGGTTTCCATGTGCCTTAGGCACATCACTGATTGGAATCTGGAGTGCCCTTATAAGTCCCTAGTATATGGTATACTATGTACCAAGGGCATAGGCACCTCAGAGGCCTACCAGGGGCTGCAGCATGTATTATGCCACCCCTGGAAGGCCATCCAAACTGACACCACAGGTCTGCTACTGCAGCCTGGGTAAGGTGGTGCATGCACCCCTTACTGTGATATAGGTTACCTATATCACTAAATACATACACACATATAAACCTATAAGTCACTCCTAAGGCAGGCCTTATCAATCCTAAAGGCAGAGTGCATGGTTCCTATGTGAGAGGGTGCCCCTGCATGAGCAGGGCCCCTCTGCAGCGTTCGGAGACCCTTCTCTGATGCTGTTTGTAGTGCAGCCTGACCATATACTCTTAAGCGCATTATAACCTCGCGTTAAATGCTAACTTTGGAATGGCTGCACCTAAACATGTCGTGTTTGGTGTCAAACATCTTGGAATACTACCCCCCCGCCAATTCTGGCAGCGGGGGTAGCATTCCACCCTTCTAGAGGGAAAGACATGTTAACTCTGGCTAGCCCGGTAACTTCTTTCCAAAGCCCTGGCATCACAAAATGGATGCTGCTGCCACAGACACGAGTCTGGCCTCCTGCTGCTGGACGAAACTCCGGCAGGGGAGGCCTGGACAATAGGTTTCCTGTCCCAGGGAGGTGTGACCACCTCCCCAGACAGGATAATGTGTATTGGGGCTGGGCGGGAGCACTTTCGGGTGCTTTGAAGTCCTGCACTGGGGGCACACTTGGTGTCCCTAGTGCATACCCCAGTTCAAACCGGATCAGGGGCTTGCAGCCCCTGCTTTGGCACGAACTGGACAAAGGGAAAGGGGTGTAGCCACCCCTCTGCCCTGACCCACCCATAGGTGGGGCCACAGAGTAGTCCAACCCCTATCCTTAGTATAAGTATAGGAACCCAGTCCTTAGGACTTTAGATTATCCCTGGACGAAACTCTGAAACTGAATCCTGGACCTTCGATGCTCTACTCACGATTAGAGGACAGAAGAATCTCCCTTGGGGTCAAGGAGTGACTCCCCTGCTTGGCAGGCACCAAAGAAGCATCTGTCCGGTTCGCATTTCTGAAGCTCCCGCCGGACGCCGAAGTCATCGCATCACCAGAGGTGGATTCTCAGACTTTCCCGAGGCTACCCTGAGTCCCCAGCAAAGCTGAGGCCCGTAGCTATCGTGGGTGACTTGAGACCGTGACCCCTGGACACCGAGCACATTTGCAAGTGCATCCTCTTCTGGATCTCCCACGAAGTCGTGCTTTGGGCTTCCAGTAGCCCTAGCCTCCAGCACCAACTGCACCGAAGATCACTGGCCTCCACTCCACGAGTGTCCTGTGAGCCAGATCCACGTGCGACGTCTCGAGGCTCCTTTGCGGTCGCTAGCCCGTTGGCTAGTAGCCCTTAACGAAGGCCAATCTTTTTCTTACTTGGCATCCTGATTGCTCCAGGCCTGCCCTCACTTACCCTTGCTGGGTGAGTTCCCCAGACCTTGCTGGTCTGCACCATCGATGATCTTCCTCTGCATCAAGACTTGCCGTTGCCAAGGCTTGTTGGGTCCAATCTGGTCGCCGACACCTCAGCACTCGACAGACATTGTGTACCAGCCCGAATCCTGCTCCTGGACCTCATGGCTGAAGAGTCAAGATGACCGTCAATGCACCTGAAGCACTCGACATCGGTGGGCATCTGTCCATCGCCTTCCTGGTCACTGGCTAGTGACCCAGACTCTGTCCCCTCTGCTTTCAGGTTCTTCAGAACTCCGATCCACTCTTGGATCCACCCGGACACTTTCCACTTGGTCGCCAGCAGCACTTTGCAGCAGATCGCCATTCAAATCGACGACGAAACCCGATTCCGAAAGGCACCTATGCACCCGGCTTCCCTGGGTGAGGTAACACGAGTACTCCGGTGCTCCCGTGGGTAGAGACTCTTCAAAGTCCTAGATCTCAAAGGGTTTGCTCCAAGTCCTCCTTTAAGTGTCCCTTTCCTTTAATTTCCCGATCACGATTTTCTCCATAGAAGTCAACGGCGTATCGCGGTTGTGTATTTACACTGCACGCGTCCCCGTGGGTCCCCTGTGTCACTACCTTGGGTGGTTCCTTGTGGTCCAAGCACTTCTAGAAGCTCTAGGCCTAGTGTCTAGTTCAGTCGTGGTTCTTATACCACTTTATTGGTATATGGTTTGGTACGCCCCTAGGGCCCAAACGTGTATTTGTGCTATTACTGTGTTTAAATAACTTCTAACTTATGTACTTCGAACTCTAGCCTCATAAAGAGACTAGAGGGGTGTGTTTAGCAATAAATACATATATTTTGAATATATACCTGGTGTGGTGCTCTTTCATTTGGTCACTCAAGAGATTATAGACTGGTAAAACAAGCTGCTTTACATTCCTTCAAGACTTAGCCTGAAGGCTGCTCTCCATAGCTACCACTAGGATAGCTTTCAATAAGGTTGTCTTTAACCTATCTCCAATAAGGGGTTGTTTGGACTGGTGCAAGGTGCCCACTATAATTAGTGGACAGCATATACCAGGCCAACTTCTCACACCTGGTGCCACATTTGTGTAGTAATGGGGTGCTTCATTTTACAGTTGTATCCCACTTGTTCCTGTGTACGTGAGGCCACCAGGTGTACATGAATAGAGTAAATTGACCCTAGGGTGCACGGAAATCCCCCTGTGGCATAGACGTTTGCTTTGTTGGCATTGAATATGTGGCTGGCCATTGGGAGCTGTGCATGATGCCCACTCACTCTCAGCAAATTGTCTGTCACTAATTTGTGAGTTCGCTGAATGTTAGGTTATAGATGCCATACACCATTCCTACTGTCTGTTGCATGGTGTTTGTTGCAAAGACTTCTAGCACTACTAGCATTTTCAGGGAAAGGGGGAGTCAGTGCTCTCAAATATTCTAAGTATGTTTTGTATGGTGTCTATATGGGGCCTGATTCTCTTCTGGATCTCAAGCTGACTCGTACTTTGGGGGTCCAGCCTTCCTCTGTGAAACCTGGTTTTCATATTGTGTTGCTGCTCCCTTGGGGGTCATGGATTTGTGGCCAGGTTTTCATCCTCATTCTGCATGGTTTATTATAGTAGAACATGAGTCTGGCATAGCATGACATAGTGTCTTATAGTGCTGCATCCATGATGGTGGACTACAGAGTGGAAGTAGGAGCTGCTGTATTTAACCAACAAGTGCTTCATATGCGCATGGCTTTATATGGAGGTCTTGTCCTAGTGCGATAAATAACACATTTGGGGGCATATTTACAAGCCTCTATCACCACCGTCACTTTTTTTGAGGTTCTGGTGGCGTAGTGCCATTTTCCATATTTACAAGGTGGTGCTAAGGCACTTAGCGTGGCTTAGCACCACCTTGTAAATATGCCCCTTTCCGCCGCAGTCCTCTGCGACAAAGGGGCGTGCAATGGGTGCTGCTTTGGGTGTTCCACCCCAACACCCAATGCTTTCTGACGCTGCCCCAGATTTACAAGGCTGAGGCAGCACCAAAAACTATTACCATGAAATACCAGGCATTAGAATGGTGATACAAGGAGAAATTATTAATTTCTCTTTGTTTTTTGTTCTTTCCATGTATGCTGCATTCTGCATCACACATCGAAAGATGAAATCACCATTATTGATTGTTTTTGAGCAGGAAGGTGTTTATTCCTGCACACAAACAATCCCTTGCTGCATGCACCCTTGCCACATAGCGGCAGGGTGCTTACGCTGGTGCTAGGCAGCTTTTTTTGTGCCAGCGCTGGGGAAATATAGGTGAATATGGCGCATCCCTGCTTTTTAAAAATGTCAGAGCGCAGCACTGCCAAATTTAGTGCAGCTCCGCGCGCTTGCATTTTTATGTAAATATGCCCCTCGGTTTTTAACTTATGTTCACACGGGCCTGTAAATTCACGCAGTAGCGGCTCATGGAGGGAGTGCCGCGGGGCAGTGGGGCGGGGGAGGAGCAGGGTGGGGGGTAGTAAACTACGGCATACGGCCGAACAGAGGTAAGTAAACAAATAAATAAATAAAACGAATTTCGTTGCGCGCGCTGCATCGCATTTGGCAATGCAGCACGCGCAATGAAATTCGTTTTATTTATTTATTTGTTTACTTACCTCTGTTTGGCCGTATGCAGTAGTTTACTACCCCCCACCCTGCACCTCCCCCATCCCGCCCCACCGCCCTGCGGCACTCCCTCCACGAGCCGCTACTGAATTCACATACTATTCACCCTGGCAGGTGTTAATTCCCCTATGCCTAACTCATAATTGAGGCTTATGTGGCACAAATGCCGTTTGTACTAGGTTTTAGTCCAGCTTTGTGCTGGGTTAGCATTGAGTTTTAACATATGATTTTCAGTTTTTTCTCCTACAAATTGGAGGTAACAAATACATTAACAAATCTGTAAATGCAGCAGTTTTTCACGAACATTATATCAGCTTGTGTTAAATGAGGGAGCAAAATTCAAATGAGCAGACTCATTTTTTGCTCCATTCAAACTTAACGAGTAAAAAAGTTCACTAAAATAAGTTGCATGGGTTTTTGCAATTTGAGTAGAGGGATAAAATGGAACACATTGTCAAATGAATTGATAGTCTGCGAAAATACAATAATGCAAAAACTAACAACAAAACTACAATCAAACATATGTAATTTTTACATATGACGTGCGACATAATTGTGGCCGTCGTTATTTAAAGATAGTTTAGATATCTCTTTAGCATTGCACCACGAATTTGTTCGAATTCGACATGTTCAGTTCTGACCGTATGTTACACTCGAGTTTGCTGATTAGGCATCCAGCTTTGTACATGTAGTTCAATTATGCTGGTAAAATCTATTCTTCTGTTTTGGCGCCATCACGCGTTAGTAAGTGAATACTACACCAACAAGATAAAGTTAAAAAGCCGAGCTAGCCCCCGCTTGAAAAATCATTGATAAATAATGTAAAAAGTTGCTCGCTACTGTGGTATCCAATCTGACTAATAACGCAAAGAATGTAGTCAAGTCAGAAGCCTATATTCCCATACATAGAGACACAGACAGTTTCAAAATCAGTGTGGCGCTATACATCATACACTTTTTAACACTATCAGAGACCGAATAGACTCAGAGTGGAGTAACTTGGAGTCAGCATAATAGAGACTCTTATATTATAATTTATATTAAATGTTACACACTTTGACATCGTTTTCTAAAAGCAAATTAAAAAATCATGCAAAAATAAGTTTAGTGCTTTTCACAGTAGAGCTGTATCTGAACGGTGTCAAGGTAGGCCGAAAAAGCCAAGCAGTCATCATCAAACAAAGGATCATTCTGGAATGCCTGCTTGTTAGTGATGTAGAATTGGTAAATAAAACAGTTTTTTCTCTACACTGAATGGCCACTTTACAAAACCGGCGAAAAACTTCTTATTAAGTAAAGACATCGCAGTTGATTTTTGATTACATTGGCATCCAGCAACTCTATTGGACAACCTTAATTTTTGCTACTCATATGCCAAACACATACTCTGCTATCACTATACCATTGGGAGTAAGAGTGTCCTGCACTTATACCCTCTAGGTTTGTATGTGCGTATGGGGTAATTATATAGTGCAAACATAGCCAAAAAGTCAGCGGTTCGTTGTACAGATTCAAAGGCAAGCATTGGCACTGCATTATGATGTAGTGTTCTTTAGAGAGGTGTGGCCTCAACTTTTTCCTAAATTGGAGCTGTGTTCGGGGGGGGGGTGTGGACAAAATGTAGAATTAAAAATATTGTGATACAAAAATATTGTTTCAAGAATATCGGGATGCAAAAGTATCGTCAACAGGAATAACGAAGGTAAAAATATTGTTTTAAGTGTTGTTTTTGATATCGTAAAAAATATCGATTTAGAAAATATTGTATGTAATATCGTTTGTAAGTGTTTTTGTATGTAATTTATTGCATTGTGTTTGATTCTGTATGTTTATTTTTTTTTATCTGTGATTTTACTAAGATAATTTTTTAATTATGAAGTTGTTGAAATTTGTCTTTTTAGTATATTAATGTATAAAAATAATGGATTAATAATTTTATTTAGCAGTGGATTAGGGTGGTGAGATTTTTTAAAAGGGGATATTTTAATGTACAGGTAATGTTACTTATTTTAATGATATGTTAATTAATATTGTAAACATTTTACAGTTATCCCGGCAGCAGTGGGTTGGTCCCTGGACATATTGCGTACTACGCAAACTATATGGGGAAGTTCCTCATATCTTGACCTGCCGGGGATTGATGAAGCAGTAGTTTATCCCAAATAGGGTAGAACCAGTACTACCAGTCATTAGACAGAGTAAGTCATGGTGGCATAAACCTCTATCATTAGTTCATTATTGTTTTTTCGGTCCACCTTAATGTAGATAGTTTTTTAACTTTAGGTCCTGACGAATCGCCTCTAGACTTGTAGAATAGGCGAGAAACATGTTGACCAACCACACGGAAGAGCGCCACACCTGAGACATTAACTTAGCATTGCGCCTTTCCTTTTTATTTTAATCAGGGTAGGAGACCCCACAATTAAAATTATTTTTGCTGGTACTCCCAACCCTGTTTTAATTCACATAAACATCACACACCACTCATTCATCTACACTCACTAAGCCCCTCACCCCCACGGCACAAAACGGCTATTTGGAAAAAGATCTCCGCCAAAGTGCCCCTCATTGGGAGCCCGTCAGGCATTGCAGCGCTGGCCAGACGAGGAGCAGCACGATGATGAAGCATGACACCCAACTGGGTGTGTGAGGGCATTATATTCCAAAGAAATGGATTCCCATCTCTTTGACTCTGTAGCCTACTGTCTTTTGTATATTGCTACACTCTAGATTATTTAGGAACAGCACAACTCTAATTTTCATGTTACAATAATAATTTTTATAAATTATAATTTACAATTAATTAAAATATATATTATTGATATATAATTTAAAAAATATTATTTTATTTTAAATATTAAAATACATATTTAAATAACAATAAAAATGAAAATGTTACGTCGTATAATTTTGTGGAAAAAATCATAATGAAAACTATGTCATCGTAAAAATATATTAAAAATAATTGTATTTTAAAAATGTGTTTTATATACTTTTACATTTTATGATTGTTAATTTCGGGTTATGATTTTAGTTTTTATTTTAGGGATCAATGTTTAGAGATAGTAGTAAATATTTTGAAAAATATATGAATTATTAATGGTGACAAAAATTATATTTTGTGTGTTAATGTTGAATTATGAAAATATAGGTGTGTAGTTTTGGTTATTCTGTTTTTAATTACTTTTTAGTTTATTTTATCAATCAAAAGTATGTGGGAGTATGGAGTATTGATTGAGTATATACAATTTTTAGTCTGTAGCACTTTGCATAAAATGTTTTAGATTGCATTGGAAATATTACATTTCACCTCTTTTGTGTCCAACACCTTCCCCAAATTGGCTCAATTTGAAGTGGAAATAGTAGATGTCACCCCTTTAGTGTCCAACACCTTCCCCAAATTGGTATAGATTAGAGTGGGTATAGTAAATGACACCCCTTTAGTGTTTAACACTTTCTTCAAAATAGTTTAATTTTGAGTGGGGATAGTATATGTCACTCCTATAGTGTTCCTCAAATATATAATTTAAAACAAGATTATTTTATTTTAAATATTAAAATACATATTTAAATAACAATAAAAATGAAAATGTTACGTCGTATAATTTTGTGGAAAAAATCATAATGAAAACTATGTCATCGTAAAAATATATTAAAAATAATTGTATTTTAAAAATGTGTTTTATATACTTTTACATTTTATGATTGTTAATTTCGGGTTATGATTTTAGTTTTTATTTTAGGGATCAATGTTTAGAGATAGTAGTAAATATTTTGAAAAATATATGAATTATTAATGGTGACAAAAATTATATTTTGTGTGTTAATGTTGAATTATGAAAATATAGGTGTGTAGTTTTGGTTATTCTGTTTTTAATTACTTTTTAGTTTATTTTATCAATCAAAAGTATGTGGGAGTATGGAGTATTGATTGAGTATATACAATTTTTAGTCTGTAGCACTTTGCATAAAATGTTTTAGATTGCATTGGAAATATTACATTTCACCTCTTTTGTGTCCAACACCTTCCCCAAATTGGCTCAATTTGAAGTGGAAATAGTAGATGTCACCCCTTTAGTGTCCAACACCTTCCCCAAATTGGTATAGATTAGAGTGGGTATAGTAAATGACACCCCTTTAGTGTTTAACACTTTCTTCAAAATAGTTTAATTTTGAGTGGGGATAGTATATGTCACTCCTATAGTGTTCCTCAAATATATCATTTAAAACAAGATTATTTTATTTTAAATATTAAAATACATATTTAAATAACAAAAAAAATGAATATGTTACATTGTATAATTTTGTGGAAAAAATCATAATGAAAACTATGTCATCGTAAAAATATATTAAAAATAATTGTATTTTAAAAATTTGTTTGATATACTTTTACATTTTATGATTGTTAATTTCGGATTATGATTTTAGTTTTTATTTTATGAATCAATGCTTAGAGATAGTAAATATTTTGAAAAATATATGAATTATTAATGGTGACTAAAATTATATTTTGTGTGTTAATGTTGAATTATGAAAATATAGGTGTGTAGTTTTGGTTATTCTGTTTTTAATTACTTTTTAGTTTATTTTATCAATCAAAAGTATGTGGGAGTATGGAGTATTGATTGTGTATATACAATTTCTAGTCTGTAGCACTTTGCATAAAATGTTTTAGATTGCATTGGAAATATTACATTTCACCTCTTTTGTGTCCAACACCTTCCCCAAATTGGCTCAATTTGAAGTGGAAATATTAGATGTCACCCCTTTAGTGTCCAACACCTTCCCCAAATTGGTATAGATTAGAGTGGGTATAGTAAATGACACCCCTTTAGTGTTTAACACTTTCTTCAAAATAGTTTAATTTTGAGTGGGGATAGTATATGTCACTCCTATAGTGTTCCTCAAATTTGTTTAGACTGGAGCAGGAATATTAAATGCCATCACCCTTTTAGTGTCAAACACCTTCTCCAAATTGGTATAGATTAGAGGGGGAATAGTAAATGTCACCCCTTTACTGTCCAACACCTCCCACAAATTGGTTTAGACTGCAGTGGGAACAGTAAATATCAACCTTTTAATGTCCAACTGACTCCCCAAATTGGCTTAGGTTGGAGTGAGAATAGTAAATGTCACAATTTTAGTGTCCAACACCTTCCCCAATTCGTTATAGATTGGAGTGGGAATAGTAAATGGCATCCCTTTAGCGCCCAACACTTTCTTCAAAATAATTTACACTGGACTGTGATTATTAAATTTTATAATTTTAGTG
This sequence comes from Calotriton arnoldi, assembly GCA_963921515.1. Taxonomy (NCBI): domain Eukaryota; kingdom Metazoa; phylum Chordata; class Amphibia; order Caudata; family Salamandridae; genus Calotriton; species Calotriton arnoldi. The sequence continues at coordinate 336,324 of CAWUFW010010342.1, read as the reverse complement.
TGAAATGCTTTGTTTTAATTGTATTTGTATGTAGTAGGAATTGTTTTATTTAATTAGTATTGTTAGTGTTTAAAAATATAATAAAAAATAGTTAATTGTATGTTTCTGATAAATAATATTATTAATTAAATATTTTTACAGAATAAAGGGGCACATTACGATACCCGGCGTAAATAACTCCGCCAGGCATGGAAGCGGCAAAAATCCGCCCGCACACACCGCCTGAACACCGACCACGCCATTACGATTACACAAACCGAATACCGCCATCGGCGAAAAAGCACACAAAATACCGCCCGCCAACGTCCGAGTCGGAGACAAACCGCCCGCCACGGACGGAAACACGCACGACAACACAAAACCGCCCGCCCTCACGGCCGACACACCGCACGTGAAATTACGATCGCACCGACATGAGCGCGGAAAAACAACAAATATACCGCCCGCCAGCGCAAACAACGCCGATGAGAATCGACACGGCAGAAGCCATGGCGCCCACGTACCTGCACAGAAACCATCCGCACACAAAACCAATAGCACACAACATGGCCAACAAGTCCACACAGCAAGGCACGCACAAATACACAAGCACAGTACATATCCCGAAAACACCCCCCGGACAAACAAAAAATACAAAGGCCAGAACCCCAGACACAACACACCTGAAAACAACAGACCATGAGGACACACCCACATAGGTAAATACAAAAGCAGCACTCCCACAGACCACAACCCCTTGCTACATTGCAAACCAGAGAGGAGAGGAGAGGACACAGTGACACAGCAAGGACAGCAGCACACCACAGAAACGCACACATCACAACCACCACCACCACCACCACCACCAAACACCGGCACCACAAACCCCCTGCACATTACACAACACACACCGCACCAGCACCACAAACACCATGGCACCACAAAGAATGCCCAAGTTCACGCCCATTGAGCTGACGGTCATGGTCGACGAGATCATCAAGGTGTACCCACAAATCTATGGGAACATGGTCCAGCACACACCACTAGCCACCAGAAACAGAATGTGGAACCGGATCGTAGACCAGGTCAATGCAGTCGGGACCCTGCCCAGGAACAGAGGAGAAATTAACAAACGGTGGAATGACGTCAAGAGCCTGGTCAAGAAGAAGGAGGGCAAAAACAGAGAGCTGGCTGCCGTCACTGGCGGAGGGAATCCCGCGCTCTTCAAGACCTTCAAAGCGTGGGAGGAGAAGGTGCGAGTCATCATACATCCCGAGATCCTCGCCGGATTAGCAGGGGGAGTGGAGGCTGGTAAGTACAAACTAATGTATACCAGCACACCGCTATGTACTCACATGCACTACCACCATGCCACAGCTCCCAGGGACAAACACCCCCATGTCCAGCACACAATACACGACACACACATGCAACAGACACCACCACACACAGCCTAAACAGAACAACTGTAAGATGTGTGGGGACATGTGTACATTCAGCCAGCCACGTAACCACCAACAGGTCCCCAAATATGCCAGAAGCGCCACAACGAGCACCCACCACACCCATGTGTCCGCCACAGCTGCACAAACCGACAAGTAACAGGTAAGTGGCAGGAACACAAAGTGCAGTGGGTGGGACGGTGGACAGCCCAAGTACAACACACACCAGGCCCCTAGTCCCACAGCACAGCAAGGAGGAGCATCCCCCACACCCCACAGCCACGTGTCAGCCACCGCAGTGCACAACGACAGCCGAAAGGCAGACATCACGGTCCACAGCAATCAGTGTCAGTGGGTGTCCAGCCACCCCACGACCCACAACACCCCCCACCCCGACAGACCTGCAACATGGAGCACCCCCACTTAGAGCCATGTGGCATCCAGTACAGTGCACGCACGAACAACTTGCAGGTGGGAAACTGGACAGGGCTGGATTACTGGAGGCATGAGGACCGGAACACGACCAACACATGGGACATGTCACGTAGCAGACGAACACGCAGCACCGCCCACCGTCACGAACAAGTGAACAATGTGCACACGGACATGAACCACAGACTCACACCTCACATGACCCATCACAGACATAGCAACACCCAAGGAGCCACGTCTGCATACACAAGCCACACTGAAAATAGTACCACACGGCAGCCACTGTGCAACTCATCACACACAACCGAAACACCATTGAAGTCCTGTCCATGTAGCCCCTACTGCCTGTCAACCACACACCCCACAACTACGCCTATGTAAGACAAACAACACTAGACGCAACAGAACGGAACAACAGAAATGCACACGAACACCACTGAACCCATCAAACACACAGACACACCATGCACATACAACATACCATCCATCCCATCCGTCAGCCCCAGTCTCATGAAAAGCATGTCATCCGCACAGCTGCCACACATACAGCAGTCACGCTAAGATACATGCCCATGACCAACCATGTGCCAGAAGTCAATGAAGCGCACGACACACTGTGAGCAACAACACACAACATGGGCCACACCCCCCACGAGCACTGCAGTGATGCACATGGCACAGGGCAGCACGCACACCAAGGAGATGGGACAACTGCAATACGTTGGCTTTCACACACAACCATCACTCACTCATAACGATGCGTCCAATGCCATGTCCAGTAATCACAACAGACAGCAAATATGCAGGCCATGTCAAGCATGCACACACCTCAAACCATGCACTGTCATGCTGCCACAACACATGTCACGTTCGGCACCCATGGCTCACAGCATGTACCCCAAAAGCATATTCCCTCCCAAATGCGAATCTGGGGCATGGCTCCCATGTTGCCATATGCGTTCCTAAGCGTTCCATTTGAATCCCAAAAGCAAAGTACAAACCAGACCCAGGATGGGCCAGGAGCCCGCATACACCAGAGTCACAATGAGTAGGGGCACAGCAACACACCCATCGGCATGGCCAATCCGTCCCATGCCACATGTGCACAGCACACAGTCCCATTGCCAAGCACACACAACTACAAATGCCACAGCCACACACACGCCTCCGGGAAACCCATGTACGAGATTGCACGAACTGCCAATGTCAGACGACAAATACATACTTCGCCAGGTGCAACACAATAACAAATCTCATTCTCTCCACAGGTGACGAACTGCCGGATGCTGGGGATGGAGACAGCAGCCAGCACAGCCAGCCCACAAGCCCCCAACGAGGACACACGGATGTGGAGGATCTCACCTCCTCTTCGGACACGGACCACCAAGCAGGCCCATCTGGTGTGGCAGGGCCCAGCCGCTCCCCAGGACCCCTCCTACCCACCAACCCATCATCCAGGGCTGCTGAACAGTCCCAGCCCCCTGCTGCCACTGTCGTTGCGGCCACACCCACGGTCATTGCGGCCACACCCACGGTCATTGCGGCCACTACCACTGCCGCAACCGCCACCATCGCCGCACCGACCACCACCGCCGCCACCACCACCACGTCTTCGCTGGCACCAGCCCCAGCGCAGGTGGTGGCCCGGCCGACTGGATCCACCCTGGGAGCCACAGCGAGGACCGTGGTGAGCAATGTGGCTAGTGGGCAGGCCGGTGGCAGCAGGACTGGTAGGAGGAGCAGGGTCAGGGAAACGCCAGCCTCCCCTGGGAGCCATGCCCTGCCTCAAATGGCCAGAGTCCTTGGGGCCTATGAGGAGGCCCAAGAACAATGGGTCAGGTCTGCTTCAGACACGCGGGAGGTGCTGGGGGTGCTGAGGTCCATGGACGCCCGTATAGGTCAACTCGTGGACCTCATGGGCCAGCTGGTGGTGGCGGTGAGGACACGGCCAGGGATAGCAGCTCCCCCTCCGCCACCACCTGCCGGGGCGCAGGGTCGAGCAGCAGTGTCCAGTTCCCCTGCGTCCACAGCCAGTGAGCACACCTCAACCACCAGCAGGTCGCAAGCAGGCACCCCCTCGCAAACGTGGAAGGGGCCGTCCGAAGAGGAAACAGATCTCCCGGGAGGACTTCGCACGCTCCAGTCGCAAGTGAGGCAGCCAGCCAGCCTTCCGCCAGCCTTCCTTGACCAGCCACTGCATTGACTTGGACTACGATCCCACTCCACACAGCCATCTGGATGGCATGTGTGTGTTGGACTATGGACATAGAACCAGTGGGTACACCCTGAGCATCACGCAGCCATGACCGACAGCTCATTGTCACAGCACGCACCACTATTGTCATCACCTTACACACAATCACATGTCACAGTTTGTAATAAATGCACCTTTTTCACTAACTGCTGTTTGTGCCCTGTGTTTTATTTGTACGGAATACAACGGCCACCTTGGGCGGAAAGGCACCTGATGCGTGGCATGGCAATGGAATCCGGAGGGCCTGTAGGGACCTAGGGGTGGGAGACAGAACAGGAGCACATTCAATGAGTGTGTCACACACCCATCACACAGTACATGTCAACAACTACAAGCAATGTACACACATCGCACAGAGCAATAGGGCACAATGCCACAGCCACCATCAGTGGCATACTAACCTGGGCATGGAGCGTTGACACACAGCACGCAGTGAACAAAAGGCCACCCGGACACAGCACACACACACCTGCACAAATACAGACACATCAGCCGTCGTACATGGACACTCACCGTCAAGTGAAGTAGCGGGCGATGAGCTGCTGCCGCACATTCCCAGCTTCCTCCTCTCCGCTGTCCTCCTCACTCGAGCTGTCCTGGTCTGCGGGCTGGGGCCCTGGTTGATCTCCGTCATCCACAATGAGGGGGATCTGCTTCCGAATGGCCAGATTGTGCAGCATGCAGCACGCCACCACTATCTGGCACACCTTCTGTGGGGAGTACGCCAGTGCACCCCCGGTGCGGTCCAGGCACCTGAACCTGGACTTGAGGAGGCCAAAGGTACGCTCGACCACACGTCTGGTCCTCCCATGTGCCTCATTGTATCGATCGTCTGCTGGGGTGCGAGGATTCCTCAATGGACTGAGCAGCCATGCCCCATTCGGGTACGCAGAGTCACCTGGGTGTGAGGGACACAGAGAACCGTTGCTATTCCAACTGGACAGGGGACAGCATTGCACAACCAGCACGCTACACCACTCCACATACTCACCGACAATACAGCCACGATCCTGTTGCAGATTGGCCATCAGCCGTGGCAAGATGCTGTTGCGCATTATGTGTGCGTCATGGGCCGAGCCTGGGAACTTTGCACACACGTGGGTGATCACCATGTCCGCAAGGCACACCACTTGCACATTCAGGGAGTGCGTGTGCTTCCTGTTGCGGTACAGGTGCTCAGTGGCCTGTGGTGGAACAAGGCCAACATGTGTGCAGTCAATGGCTCCAACGACGTGTGGGATTCTGCCAAGGGCATAGAATGCACCCTTCACTGCCGCCAATTCACGAGCCCTGGGGAAGCGGATGTACCTGTTTCGGTACAGCATCATGGCTGCCAGTACATCCCTCAGCACCTTGCTGAACATGGGCTGGGACATCCCTCCTCCACTGCCCACTGTGTGCTGGAATGACCCAGTGGCGAAGAAATGCAGGGCAGCCATCACCTTAGCCGTGGGGGTGAATGCTGTTGGATACACCCTGCGGGGACGGAGATGGGGTTCTAACATGGCACACAGTCGATGCAGGGTTGGCCTGTCCAGCCGAAACTTCCTAATAACCTCTGTATCGTCCATGTCCACCAGCATTTGGTATGGGCGGTCAATATTCGGTCTCCGCCTAGGGAAATTGCAGAGGACACATGTCAAAGCAACACAACACATAGCAGTTTCGCATACACATCACTGACATGACTGAGCACGCACATGAGCCACAGCCCAGCTGTCAAGCTGGGACGGCACGGCCACAATACACTTACACAGGTCTCCCAACAATGGCAATGGCTAGTGAGACATACCACTGCCATGTGCATGCACATGGGGATCTAGGCCCCAATGACTTGCGGGGCGTGCTGATGGGGACTGACTGCATATTCGTCAAGCGGCAACGCCACGGCAACATGAGTGTCTGCTGAGCATGGAACTGCTTCCGAGGCTGGATGAGTATGGCACACGACGACGACGATGTGGGCACAGGCTGAGCGGCCAAAACAAGTGGGACCTGTGGCACGAGGGGATATGAGACAGTAGTAGGTGTCAGCACTGCACCCTATGTACAGCACTGTACGGATCACACCTCCCGAAACATTGACAGGTGTCCACATTGACAGCCCCATGCCAAGACGGCTGTGTGCTTGCAGTCACACGTCACAGGTGAGAGGTTACATTGCACGTGCCAGGTGGCAGACGTACATAGTGGGAGCTATCATGTGTGTGCATGTGTCTCCTGTTCAGGATCCACCAGATGGGCGCTGACTCTGTACTGACCATTGGACACAGCATGTTCCGTGGAAGGCTTGTGTGTGTGGGATGGTGGCACTGGATGTGCCTCCGTTGGGTGGGGGGCCATGCACAGGGCGGGTACGTCGATGATTGCGCATTGTTGGTCACGGTGGGTGCACCAACTAAGATGTGTTGCCCTGTGTTCAATTCCTATGTCCGCATGATGATGGACTGTGGATGTGGGCAGACTACACATTGGTCGATGTGCTGTCTATATGCATGTGCCTTCACACCAGGCACAGCTGCCCCTGCACATGTGACCCCTGCTGGACTCGCTGCTGGGTCTGTGGAGCTGATGCACCTTCTGTGCGTGGGGCGGACAGCTCTCCTCACTTCCCTCATTGCGCATGTCATGACTTTGCCGCAGGTGACATGGATCATGGAGGGCCCACATGTACGCGTGGGTAGGCTACACATGATTGTTCACTGGTCGCCACCCCAAGTCAGTGTTTCGAATGGGAAGGTTGTCGTGCTGGTGGTATGTTCGATGTGGCGGATGGGCGGGCCTAGGTGCGGGCTTACATTCCGGACATGGGGGGTAGTTGGATTGGCGACTAGTTGCAGTACACACGGGACACGTCTCTTCCTTTCCACATCTGGGTCATCCCTTGTACTAACTGACAGTGATACAGTCATCTTCGCCCCAGCCCTCATGTCCTCCCCTCGCCCCCCAATATGCATGCTCACCTGCGAGGCTAGCGCTTGCACAGGCAGCCCCAAGCTCGCACCAGAGAGGGCAAGGAGTGTATGTGTGGGTCCAGTTGCACGAGTGGGCTGTCTCAGGGTATGATGTGTGGCGGGACGCCGTCCACCTGCGTGGTGCCCCAAATGGAGACCCGGCCTGCATGGACTATGCATCACAGTCTTCGCCTTCCGGATCCGCCACCTGCGACACCCAGTGGCTGTGGCTGCCCTTGCGGCCAGGCCGCGTCCGTCTGTGGCTGATGGCCCACACATTCACTCTTTGGCCTCTCTGGGGAGGGCTCAGGGGTGGTGGCGCACGCGCTTGCACTTAGTCGCAATGGCATGTGGCGTGGTTGGTATGATGGGCAATGGATGGGATGGTGCGAGCCACCTCCCGTGACGTCAGTGCTGCTCGTGCTGTGGTGCGTCCCCTACACTTCCATTTGATTTGTGCCATGCTAGACGTTGAGGTTCTATTGCCTGCGTGATATGACCAGGAGGAGCGCGAGGAGACCTCTCACACACCATGCTCCACTGCCATCCCGTGCCCTGTATCGCCTGTGCGGATTGACTATGTTGGGGTTACACCTGGTCGACTGGGGCTGTGTGTGCCTTGTCAAGGGGCATGGCGGGCGCACAACAGGATCCAGCTTGTCCACAGAGGGTGGGCTGAGGTGCGCCTGGTACCGCTTTGTACGTGTGCCCGGCTGCTGTGCACACACGTGTTCACTCCCCCCGACAGGTGTCCTCTCACAATGCCCAGGGAAGCGGTGGTGTACTGTTCATGACCCCTCCCAACACGGCGTGCTCCAACTTGTCATGTGCGCATCTACCCGTCGCACCCACCCACCTGAGCACTGCGTCCATACGACTTCACACGACACATGTGTGTCTTCCACAGTAGTGCTACTCATTTGCGTTGACATCCAATACCAGTGGACTACATGGTCATGTCACGACTGCCGTGTACTTCACATACTCTCATCCTCTCTCATTCGTACTTGTGAAATGAGTCAGCGGAGACAGTTTTGGTTTCAAACATTATATTGAGTCTTCTGTCCTCTGTGATGCAGTATAGTGGACACTACTGGCAGCGGAATACATGTTGAGGATATACTGAGCATGATTGCAAATGGGATAGGGTGTGGGGTTACATGTGATTGGCTGTTGCATGTGGGATGTGGGCTTCAGAGTGACATCTGCTTGGCCAAGGCTGTGCTAATGTACATTTACGTATAGCTGCGGAGCTGCGGACTTTGACACAGACGGTATACATGTAGCCTACCAGACCGCTTGGCATCATGGGCACAGTCCATCTCAGTTCCATGTGACAGGTTTGCTGCGGTTGTTCCTCATGCACGCGTGCATGTGAGATGACATCAGGGCATGTGCTTGCGTGCATGCAGCGGCGTGCCACTTGTTGTTGCACTGTGGTGGTTACTGGACATGTCACAGTCACTGGGGTCGTGTTGTTGTTGTATGCACTTGTCGTCCATGCAAAGGTCCTGGTATGGGATTCCCGGGGCGGGGGTGGGAGGGGTGCAGCACCCACAGACTCCAGGCGACCTATTCATGTCCACTGAGCGGTGTGTGTGTCCATGGGCGCTGGATCCATGTCGTGTCCTGGTTGTTCGTGCAGTTCCGTCCATGTGGGTGCGATACACAGAGCCCATGCCACTGCCTCCCACGATGCATGCGGTGTTCCTGGATGTGATGGGGAACAGTGTGCATGTCCCGGTCATATCCGATGTCATGGCGATGTCGTTGATGGTGTGGTTACAGTTGCCGGTCGTTTGGTATGGCTGTTGTGGTGGTGACTGGCCAGTCCATGCGGAAGCTAAGCATGGGTGCGGGGTTGGACATCATAGGTCACTCGGGGAACCTGCGTTGTGGTCCGACGTATTTACAGGTTGTCAGGTATGCGATGCCGTCCAGCAGGGCTTCCATGTCATTGGTGGTGTACATGTTTGCCAGCCAATGAAGCGGATGGTGGCTGTCAAGGTGTTGTTCGTAGGTTGTCCCTTGGAGGACCATGATGGGGCATGCTGGGTGACATTCGATGTAGCTGTTATCGATAATCCGTCGTGTGGAGGCACAGTGGTCCCATTTCAGTGCGGGTGCGATGTTGGCCACATACGCCATGCCCCCATAGGCAGAGCAGGCCCTGTCGTGTGCGTCCAGGGGGAGGAGTAGTGGTAGCAGGTCCGCCTTCAGACATGCCGGGTTGGAGAGGCATATCTCGACGGGATGCTGGTAGGGACACCTCCGACAGTAGAAGACGGGCATGACGCAGCTGAACAATGTGATGCGGTAAGTCAGTCGGTAACTTACGTTCAGCAGGGACAGGAGATCGCATCCCAATGTATGGCACAGGTTGGTTTTGTACAGCTTGAGCTGTTCGGCGTAGTTGGGTAGGTGTGTTGCGGTTGCCATTTCGCAGCGGTTCGTTGAGGTGGCGTGCTCCGGCTGTGTGTGCAGTCTGCAATGTGCACGCTCCGGGGTTGCTGTGAGCTCTGTGTAGTCGTAGGGAGACAGGACTTGTGTTCTGTTGGCTTGTTTGGAGGACACGGGCCCTCTTCCCACATGCTTCTCAGACAGTTCAAGGTCAGTGCTGTGTGACTCCTTCCAATTAACTTGCATGTGGCCGACATGGGGGAGTGTTTTCTTCTTTCTTCCCCGTCCGTTGTGTGCTTCTGTGATATGCGCTATCTGCCCTGTGGTCGGTCTCCTCGGCATGCCTGTGTTGGTCTATTCTTGGACAATGGCTGTATTCACCGGCTTCTGTCGTAGGGCTGTGGTTTCGGAGTTGGAATGGAAGGTCATTCAGTGCTGTCTGCTCTCCCTTGTGTGGGCGGCAGGCTGCCTTTCCGCTCTGCGTTGGGCCTTGTGTGTGGATGTTATTCTTGGGCCACCTGTTGTCGGTCCCCGGGCTCTTTGGTGTTTCGTTTTATATGTCTTGTTCATATGTGCAGGGTGGTATGGGTGTTTCTGTGTGGTACTGGCGTTCCTCTTCCCGAAGGGGCCCTGCTTCTCCTAGTTGGTGTTGCCGCCGCTGTGTGCTACGCCATGTTTGTTACACTGGGGTGTGTCCTGCTGTTGCGTGTCTTCACTGACATGTGTGCGTCGGTTGTGTGGCGTTGGGTGTTGTCCGTGAATTGGGCGTTGGGGACATGTCTGTGGCCGGCCTGTCACATGTCATGTGCGTTCGGGGTGGGGCTGATGTGTGTGCTGCTTGGTTGTGTCCCTGTGTCTGTGTGTGACGCATGCATGGCGCTGCGGTTGGCCTCTGCGTTGTGCGCATGTGTGGCGGCGTCATCGGCGCTTTGGGGCCGTGACGGGGTGGTTGGTTCCTAGTCCCAGGTGGTGTGTACACATGTGTTCTGCGATGTTACGATTTGGCCTGTGTGTCATATGTGGATGCGATGGTGGATGTGTTGTGTACACGCGCTGGTGGGGGGTTGTCCGCTTTTTCCGCCCTTGCACTGTGTGCGCTGTTTGCGTGCACTTGTTGTGTGTGTGCCTACCTGCGTCTCCGCGGTACGTTGCGTCCTTGGTGGTGCATCAGCAGAAGCATGGGGAGGGCCTGCAGTGCTGGATTCATGCTCGGGGAGCCGCTTCTTCGTTGTCCGTGCTCTGCGTCCGTGTTACCGCCTCTCTTTCACGTGCGGTGTCTCTTAGCCGTGGGAGCCGTTTGTTTGCGGCATCGTAATTTATACGCCGGGCGGGACGTGTTTCGTCGGACGGTGTGTGTCAATTGGGCTGCGCCGCTACGTGTGCGGACGCACTTTGATGGCGGACGGGGTTGCTGGCTTGCCGGCGGTGTTTGGCCTACTTTTCGCATCGTAATTGGGCGGGCGTGTGGACTGCTGCGTGCCGGCGGTAACTGGTGGTTTTTGCATCCGCCAGCACGGCGGTTGTGCTTCCGCCCGCCATCGTAATGGGCCCCAAAGACATGTAACACATTTTTCAAATTTTATGTATGGTTTCAAAGTTTATTTAATGTATATTTTTACATTTTACACCCACACACATGCACACACACACACGTATATGCCAATATAAAATATACATTTATATATAGATAAATGAATAAAACATTTTTAATGTATTTTCTTTACATACAAAATGCAAATCATATTTAAATGGTATTGTTTGTCATGCAATTTCCACTTTTTCCCATTGTTTTACATTTATTTTGCATTTTTTAAATTGTTTTATATACATATTTTCAACATCATTGTAACATAGGATTTTCAGTATATATTAAATAATTGCATATATCTTATATTATTTAATATATATTTTATTTTTTTTAAACTTTTTTTACGACATTTATTGACATGCTTTATGTGTAACACCGGCTAAACATTTTTTAATACATATAATCAAAATTTGTAAATTATGTCCCATTCATTTCTATGGGGAGAGATAGGGGCATATTTACTAGAAATTAGTGAAGCGTTGTGTTACGCCAAAATCGGTAATGCCGCACTCCGTCAGTTTCAGAATGCAGGGATGCGCCGTATTTAGAAGAATGCGGCACACCCCTGCATTTCCCCTAGCGCTGCTGCTAAAGAAGCTGCCTAGCGGCATCGCAGGCACCCTTGCATCATGTTGCAAGGGTGCCTGCACTGCAGGGGTGATTATTTATGTGCAGGAAGGGACACCTTCCTGCGCATAAACAATCTTTAAAGGCAATTTGCTGTTTGCCCACTGCAACACCCATTTCACGCCTCTTTCACACTAAGGGGTCGAGTACGATCCCGTCAGGAAGGCCTTCCCAGAGCCGTCTGGAGCCGGAGCCTCCGACCGACTTGTACTGGAATCTGCGTCTTCCAAACAACGAAGTAAGATGCTAAAAATCCCTTATGTACCGAACGACTCGGTCACTTCGAATCCGTCTTCATTTTTCCAACGAGAAGCCTCCGTAAATGCTGAATGGAGTCACACGTAGGCATATTCCCAGCTCGATTACGACCGGCCAAGTACAATACATACTTCCCATGTGCCAAATCCGTCGCCACTACCCACATGTCACAGCATGCAGAGGGGGAGTATTTCAGCTCCGAAAGCATGCCAAAACACTATTCCTGCAAATGAGACAGTGCAGCCATGTATCCAATCGCTCACGTCATACCCATACTCTACACCTACGGCCTATACTACAACCCTAACCGACGCGTTCGTCGCAGACGGTAAGTCAGACACCGACACACACAAAAACGCCACTACCCTGCGAAAGGCAACATTACATACAGCTTGTGAGAAACCACAGTCACCATTGTGGTGGGGGGAATACTTGCAGCATTGTCTACCATATAGGGGGGTGGATGACTAATACCACCAGCAATCTAATGCCCATAGCGGGGGTGGATGGCTAACACTACCAGCAATCTAATGCCCATAGGGGGGTGGATGGCTAACACTCCCAGCATTGTCTACCCTATAGGGAGTGGATGGCTAACACTACCAGCAAACTAATGCCCATAGGGGGTGGATGGCTAACACTACCAGCAATCTAATTCCCATAGGGGGGTGGATGGCTAACACTAACAGCATTGTCTACCCTATAGGGGGGTGGATGGCTAACACTACTAGCAATCTAATGCCAATAGGGGGGTGGGTGGCTAACACTCCCAGCAATCTAATGCCGAAAGGGGGGTGGACAGCTAACACTCACAGCATTGTCTACCCTATAGGGGGGGATGGCTAACACTACCAGCAATCGAATTCCCATGGGGGGTGGATTACTAACAGTACCAGCAATCTAAGCCCCATAGGTGGGTGGATGGCTAACACTCCCAGCATTGTCTACCCTAAAGGGGGGTGGATGGATAACACTACCAGCAACCTAATGCCCACAGGGGGGTGGATGGCTAACACTACCAGCATTGTCTACCATATAGGGGGGTGGATGACTAACACTACTGGCAATCTAATGCCCATAGGGGGTGGGTGGCTAACACTCCCAGCAACCTAATGCCGATAGGGGGGTGGATGGCTAACACTCCCAGCATTGTCTACCCTATAGGGGGTGGATGGCTAACACTACCAGCAATTCAATGTGCATAGGGGGGTGGATGGCTAGCACTACCAGCAATCTAATGCCCATAGGTGGGTGGATGGCTAACACTCCCAGCATTGTCTACCCTATAGGGGGGGGGGGATGGCTAACACTCCCAGCATTGTCTACCCTATAGGGGGGAGGATGGCTAACACTACCAGCAATCTAATGCCCAAAGGGGGGTGGATGGCTAACACTACCAGCATTGTCTACCCTATAGGGGGGTAGATGGTTAACGCTACCACCAATCTCATGCCCACATGGGGGTGGATGGATTACCCTGCCAGAAATCTAATGACCATAGGGGGGTGGATGGCTAACACTCCTAGCATTGTGTACCCTATAGGGGGGTGGATGGCTAACACTACCAGCAATCTAATGCCCATAGGGGTGTGGATGGCTAATACTACCTGAAATCTAATGTTCATAGGAGGTGAATGGCTAACACCACTAGCATTGTCTACCCTATAGGGGGTGGATGGCTAACACTCCCAGCATTGTCTACTCTACAGAGGGGTGGATGGCTAACACTCCCAGCAATCTAATGCCCATAGGGGGTGGATGGCTAACACCACCAGCATTGTCAACCCTATAGGGGGGTGGATGACTAACACTCCCAGCATTGTCTACCCGATAGGGGGGTGGATGGCTAAGACTCCCATCAATATGATGCCCATAGGGCGGGGGATGGCTAACACTACCAGCAATCTAATGCCCATAGGGGCGTGGATGGCTAACACTCCCAGAATTGTTTACCCTATAGAGGGTGGATGGCTAACACTACCAGCAATCTAATGCCCATAGGGGGGTGGATGACTAACATTACCAGCAATCTAATGCCCATAGGGGGTTGGATGGCTAACACTCCCAGCATTGTCTACCCTATAGGGGGAGGATGGCTAACACTACCACCAACCTAATGCCCATAGGGGGGTGGATGACTAACACTACCAGCATTGTCTACCCTATAGGGGGGTGGATGGCTAACATTACCAACAATCTAATACCCATGGGTGGTTGGATGGCTAACACTACCAGCAATCTAATGCCCATAGTGGGGTGGATGGCTAACACTCCCAGCATTTTCTACCCTATAGGGGGGTGGATGGCTAACACTACCAGCAATCTAATACCCATAGGGGTGTGGATGGCTAACACTACCAGCAATCTAATGCCCATAGGGGGGGTGGATGGCTAACACCACTAGCATTGTCTACCCTATAGGGGGATGGATGGCAAACACTCCCAGCATTGTCTACCCTATAGGGGGGTGGATGGCTAACACTCCCAGCTATGTAATGCCCATAGGCCGGTGGATGGCTAACACCACCAGCATTGTCTACCCTATAAGTGGGGGGTGGCTAACACTCCCAGCATTGTCTCCCCAATAGGGTGGTGGATGGCTAACACTCCCTGCAATCTAATGCCCATAGGGCGGGGGATGGCTAACACTAAAAACATTCTAATGCCCATAGGGGGGTGGATGGCTAACACTCCCAGCATTGTCTAACCTAAAGGGGGGTGGATGGATAACACTACCAGCAACCTAATGCCCACAGGGGGGTGGATGGCTAACACTACCAGCATTGTCTACCCTATAGGGGGGTGGATGACTAACACTACTGGCAATCTAATGCCCATAGGGGGTGGGTGGCTAACACTCCCAGCAACCTAATGCCGATAGGGGGGTGGATGGCTGACACTCCCAGCATTGTCTACCCTATAGGGGGTGGATGACTAACACTACCAGCAATTCAATGTGCATAGGGGGGTGGATGGCTAGCACTACCAGAAATCTAATGCCCAAAGGTGGGTGGATGGCTAACACTCCCAGCATTGTCTACCCTATAGGGGGGTGGATGGCTAACACTCCCAGCATTGTCTACCCTATAGGGGGAGGATGGCTAACACTACCAGCAATCTAATGCCCAAAGGGGGGTGGATGGCTAACACTACCAGCATTGTCTACCCTATAGGGGGGTAGATGGTTAACGCTACCACCAATCTCATGCCCACATGGGGGTGGATGGATTACCCTGCCAGAAATCTAATGCCCATAGGGGGGTGGATGGCTAACACTCCTAGCATTGTGTACCCTATAGGGGGGTGGATGGCTAACACTACCAGCAATCTAATGCCCATAGGGGTGTGGATGGCTAATACTACCTGAAATCTAATGTTCATAGGAGGTGAATGGCTAACACCACTAGCATTGTCTACCCTATAGGGGGGGTGGATGGCTAACACTCCCAGCATTGTCTACTCTACAGAGGGGTGGATGGCTAACACTCCCAGCAATCTAATGCCCATAGGGGGGTGGATGGCTAACACCACCAGCATTGTCAACCCTATAGGGGGGTGGATGACTAACACTCCCAGCATTGTCTACCCGATAGGGGGGTGGATGGCTAAGACTCCCATCAATATGATGCCCATAGGGCGGGGGATGGCTAACACTACCAGCAATCTAATCCCATAGGGGCGTGGATGGCTAACACTCCCAGAATTGTTTACCCTATAGAGGGTGGATGGCTAACACTACCAGCAATCTAATGCCCATAGGGGGGTGGATGGCTAACATTACCAGCAATCTAATGCCCATAGGGGGGTGGATGGCTAACACTCCCAGCATTGTCTACCCTATAGGGGGGAGGATGGCTAACACTACCACCAACCTAATGCCCATAGGGGGGTGGATGACTAACACTACCAGCATTGTCTACCCTATAGGGGGTGGATGGCTAACATTACCAGCAATCTAATACCCATGGGTGGTTGGATGGCTAACACTACCAGCAATCTAATGCCCATAGTGGGGTGGATGGCTAACACTCCCAGCATTGTCTACCCTATAGGGCGGTGGATGGCTAACACTACCAGCAATCTAATACCCATAGGGGTGTGGATGGCTAACACTACCAGCAATCTAATGCCCATAGGGGGGTGGATGGCTAACACCACTAACATTGTCTACCCTATAGGGGGATGGATGGCAAACACTCCCAGCATTGTCTACCCTATAGGGGGTGGATGGCTAACACTCCCAGCTATGTAATGCCCATAGGCCGGTGGATGGCTAACACCACCAGCATTGTCTACCCTATACGTGGGGGGGGGGGTGGCTAACACTCCCAGCATTGTCTCCCCAATAGGGTGGTGGATGGCTAACACTCCCTGCAATCTAATGCCCATAGGGCGGGGGATGGCTAACACTAAAAACATTCTAATGCCCATAGGGGGGTGGATGGCTAACACTCCCAGAATTGTCTACCCTATAGGGGGGGTGGATGGCTAACACTACCAGCAATCTAATGCCCATGGGGGGGTGGATGGCTAACACTACCAGCAATCTAATGCCCATAGGGGGTGGATTGCTAACACTCCCAGCATTGTCCACCCTATAGGAGGTGGATGGCTAACACTACCAGAAATCTAATGCCCATAGGGGGGTGGATGGCTGACACTACCAGCATTGTCTACCCTAAAGGGGGGTGGATGGCTAACACTACTGGCAATCTAATGCCCATAGGGGGGTGGGTGGCTAACACTCCCAGCAATCTAATACCGATTGGGGGTGGATGGCTAACACTACCAGCAATCAAATGCCCATAGGGGGGTGGATGGCTAACACTACCAGAAATGTAATGCCCATAGGTGGGTGGATGGCTAACACTGCCAGCATTGTCTTCCCTATAGGGTGTGGATGGCTAACGCTCCCAGCATTGTCTACCCTATAGGGGGGAGGATGGCTAACACTACCAGCAATCTAATGCCCATAGGGAGGTGGATGGCTAACAGTACCAGCATTGTCTACCCTATGGGGGTGGATGGGTAACACTACCACCAATCTCATGCCCAAATGGGGGTGGATGGCTAACACTGCCAGCAATCTAATGCCCATAGGGGGGTGGATGGCTAACACTACCAGCAATCTAATGCCCATAGGGGTGTGGATGGTAATTACTACCAGAAATATAATCTCCATAGGGGGTGGATGGCTAACACCACTATCATTGTCTACCCTATAGGGGGGGTGGCTGGCTAACACTCCCAGTATTGTCTACCCTATAGGGGGGTGGATGGCTAACACTCCCAGCAATCTAATGCCCATAGGGGGGTGGATGCCTAACACCACCAGCATTGTCTACCCTATAAGGGGGTGGATGGCCAACACTACCAGGAATCTAATGCCCATAGGGGGGTGGATGTCTAACACTACCAGCAATATAATGCCCATTGGGGGGTGGATGGCTAACATTACCAGCAACCTAATGCCCATAGGTGGGTGGATGGCTAACACTCCCAGCATTGTCTACCCTATAGGGGGGAGGATGGCTAACACTATTTGCTATCTAATGCCCATAGGGAGGTGGATGATTAACATTACCAGCACTGTCTACCCTATAAGGGGGTGGATGGCTAACACTACCAGCAATCTAATGCCCATAGGGGGGAGGATGGCTAACACTACCAGCAATCTAATGTCCATAGGAGGGTGGATGACTAACACTACCAGCATTGTCTACCCTATAGGGGGGTGGATGGCTAACACTACCAGCATACTAATGCCCATAGGGGGGTGGATGGCTAACACTACCAGCAATCTAATGCCCATAGGGGGGTGGATGGCTAACACTCCCAGCATTGTCTACCCTATAGGTGGGTGGATGGCTAACACTACCAGCAATCTAATACCCATAGGGGTGTGGATGGCTAACACTACCAGCAATCTAATGCCCATAGGGGGGGTGGATGGCTAACACCACCAGCATTGTCTACCCTATGGGGGGGATGGCTAACACTCCATGCAATCTAATGCCCATAGGGCAGAGGATGGCTAACACTACCAACATTCTAATGCCCATAGGAGGGTGGATGGCTAACACTCCCAGAATTGTCTACCCTATAGGGGGTGGATGGCTAACTCTACCAGTAATCTAATGCCCATAGGGGGGTGGATGGCTAACACTACCAGCAATCTAATGCCCATAGGGGGTGGATTGCTAACACTCCCAGCATTGTCCACCCTATAGGAGGTGGATGGCTAACAGTACCAGCAATCTAATGCCCATAGGGGGGTGGATGGCTAATACTACCAGCATTGTCTACCCTAAAGGGGGGTGGATGACTAACACTCCCAGCAATCTAATGCCGATTGGGGGGTGGATGGCTAACACTCCCAGCATTGTCTACCCTATAGGGGGGTGGATGGCTAACACTACCAGAAATGTAATGCCCATAGGTGGGTGGATGGCTAACACTCTTAGAATTGTCTACCATATAGGGGGTGGATGGCTAACACTACCAGCAATCTAATGCCCATATGGGGGGGTGGATGGCTAACACTACCAGCAATCTAATGCCCATAGGGGGTGGATTGCTAACACTCCCAGCATTGTCCACCCTATAGGAGGTGGATGGCTAACACTACCAGCAATCTAATGCCCATAGGGGGGTGGATGGCTAACACTACCAGCATTGTCTACCCTAAAGGGGGGTGGATGGCTAACACTACTGGTAATCTAATGCCCATAGGGGGGTGGGTGGCTAACACTCCCAGCAATATAATGCCAATTGGGGTGGATGGCTAACACTCCCAGCATTGTCTACCCTATAGGGGGGTGGATGGCTAACACTACCAGCAATTTAATGCCCATAGGGGGGTGGATGGTTAACACTACCAGAAATGCAATGCCCATAGGTGGGTGGATGGCTAACACTCCCAGCATTGTCTTCCCTATAGGGGGTGGATGGCTAACGCTCCCAGTATTGTCTACCCTATAGGGGGGAGGATGGCTAACACTACCAGCAATCTAATGCCCATAGGGATGTGGATGGCTAACAGTACCAGCATTGTCTACCCTATGGGGGGGATGGATGGGTAACACTACCACAAATCTCATGGCCATATGGAGGTGGATGGCTAACACTGCCAGCAATCTAATGCCCATGGGTGGGTGGATGGCTAACACTACCAGCAATCTAATGCCCATAGGGGTGTGGATGGCTAATACTACCAGAAATATAATGTCCATAGGGGGTGGATGGCTAACACCACTAGCATTGTCTACCCTATAGGGGGGTGGATGGCTAACACTCCCAGCATTGTCTACCCTATAGGGGGGTGGATGGCTAACACTCCCAGCAATCTAATGCCCATAGGGGGGGTGGATGGCTAACAACACCAGCATTGTCTACCCTATAGGGGGTGGATGGCTAACACTCCCAGCATTGTCTACCCGATAGGGGGGTGGATGGCTAAGACTCCCAGCAATATGATGCCCATAGGGCGGGGGATGGCTAACACTACCAGCATTCTAATGCCCATAGGGGAGTGAATGGCTAACACTCCCAGGATTGTCTACCTTATAGGGAGTGGATGGCTAACACTACCAGCAATCTAATGCCATAGGGGGTGGATGGCTAACATTACCAGCAACCTAATGCCCATAGGTGGGTGGATGGCTAACACTCCCAGCATTGTCTACCCTATAGGGGGTGGATTGCTAACACTACCAGCAATCTAATGCCCATAGGGGGGTGAATGGCTAACACTACCAGCAATCTAATGCCCATAGGGGGGTGGATGGCTAACATTACCAGCAACCTAATGCCCATAGGTGGGTGGATGTCTAACACTCCCAGCATTGTCTACCCTATAGGGGGGAGGATGGCTAACACTATCAGCTATCTAATGCCCATAGGGGGGTGGATGACTAACACTACCAGCACTGTCAACCCTATGGGGGGGTGGATGGCCAACACTACCAGCAATATAATGTCCATGGGGGGTGGATGGCTAAAACTACCAGCAATCTAATGCCCATAGGGGGGTGGATGGCTAACACTCCCAGCATTGTCTACCCTATAGGGGGGAGGATTGGCAACACTATCAGCTATCTAATGCCCATAGGGGGGTGGATGACTAACACTACCAGCACTGTCTACCCTATAGGGGGGTGGATGGCTAACACTACCAGCAATCTAATGCCCATGGTGGGTGGATGGCTAAAACTACCAGCAATCTAATGCCCATAGGGGGGTGGATGGCTAACACTCCCAGCATTGTCTACCCTATAGTGGGGAGGATGGCTAACACTACCAGCAACCTAATGCCCATAGGGGGTGGATGACTAACACTACCAGCATTGCCTACCCTATAGGGGGGTGGATGGCTAACACTACCAGCAATCTAATGCCCATAGGGGGGTGGATGGCTAACACTCCGAGCATTTTCTACCCTATAGGGGAGTGGATGGCTAACACTACCAGCAATATAATACCCATAGGGGTGTGGAGGGCTAACACTACCAGCAATCTAATGCCCATAGGGGGGGTAGATGGCTAACACCACTAGCATTGTCTACCCTATAGAGGGGGTGGATGGCAAACACTCCCAGCATTGACTACCCTATCGGGGGGTGGATGGCTAACACTCCCAGCAATGTAATGCCCATAGGTGGGTGGATGGCTAACACCACCAGCATTGTCTACCCTATAGGGGGGTGGATGGCTAACACTCCCAGCATTGTCTACCCAATAGGGTGGTGGATGGCTAACACTCCCTGCAATCTAATGCCCATAGGGCGGGGTATAGCTAACACTACCAACTTTCTAATGCCCATAGGGGGTGGATGGCTAACACTCCCAGAATTGTCTACCTATAGGGGGTGGATGGCTAACACTACCAGCAATCTAATGCCCATTGGGGGTGGATGGCTAACACTACCAGCAATCTAATGCCCATAGGGGGGTGGATGACTAACACTTCCAGCAATCTAATGCCCATAGGGGGTGGATTACTAACACTCCCAGCATTGTCCATCCTATAGGGGGTGGATGGCTAACACTACCAGCAATCTAATGCCCACAGGGGGTGGATGGCTAACACTACCACCAATGTGGAGACAATATTGTGTTTGGGGGGGCTAAGCCCCCCAGCAATGTGGAGACAATATGGGGTTTGGGGGCTAACCCCCCAGCAATGTGTAGACAATAAGGGGTTTGGGGGGCTAAACCCCCCAGCAATGTGGAGATAATGTGGGGTTTGGGGGGGTAACCCCCTGCAAAGTAGAGGCAAATATGGGGGTTGTGGGGGTCAAACCCCTTCAGCATAGCATGCTCATAAGGGCTTTGGGGGAAACCCCACCCGCATTTTGAGAGAATTTGGGTGTTGGGGGCCAAATACACACAGCAACGTACAGGCAAGCATTGTTTGGTGGGGTTACATACACACAGCTATGTGTAGCTAATCTGGTGTTTGAGGGGCTAACACTCCCAGCAATGTGTAATTGGACAATGTAACATTTTTCATCCAAAATGCATCAATACACGCAGTTCCTAAGGCCTGCACTCTGAAGACTGCACCTTCTACACCATCTGAAACTACAGCCTGTGGATTACCTTGCTGTAAAAGGACTAACGAGTGGACTCCCTGCAAGCTACAGGTTAACAGAGCTCACCTGGAACATCACCACCAAGGATCCTCAACCTGGAGAAGTATCAGTGGACTTGTAAGGGTTTTGTCCAAGTGGATTGTGGGAACTAAATTCCTCAACTTTCAAGGACCATCTTGGAGATTCTAGGCCCTTGGAGTGAGGTTGAGACACTTTGCGACTGTTTCGGGAACTTCAGGAAAAAGTTCCAGAAGTTTGGAGAACTTTGGAGCAACTTTGGAAAAAAGCTCCATAAGGGGATCGACTCAACCTGGCCAGCCAAGCCGCCTGCCTTCAACTGCGAGCCGGCATGTTGTCCAGGTGTGTCCTGCTAAACAGCACTGTAGGTCCTACTTTCAGAGTTTGACCGTGAGTAGTAGAAATCCGAGGCCGGCGAACGCTCACCAAATCCGGCTTGGTGAAGAGCATCGAGGGACCCCACGAGAAAAAGCTCCATAAAAGTTTCTAAGTCCGAACGAAGAAAAGATGACCGGGAGCAACTGCGAAGGCAAAGCCGCCTGCCTTCAACCGCGTCTTGGCCTGGATCCTTGGTTTGTCCCGCTGGAATGTTCCGTAGGTCGGACTTCCATAAGTTTGACCAGGAGCTCGTCGCAAGGCAATCCGGCAAACCCTCACCGAATCAGGACTGGCTGAGATCTTCCAGAGACCCCGGGAAGAAAAGCTCCAGAAAAGTTTCTAAGTCAGAAGGTAAAAACTTTGACCGAGACCTACTGCGTGGGGTAGCCGCCTAGGGCTCTATCGCGGTCGGCCTGAAACTTAGACTTTCAGGCCGACGCTATAGGTTTCTATGTGCTAGAAATTGCTAAATCTTTGAAAATTCATATCTCCGGCTCCCTACATTGGATTGTTGTCATTTCCTATTTTTATAAATTGGTGTTGGATTGTTATTGTGCATTATGTCATAATTATTTACTGAATTGGTGTTTTTAAATGCTTTACATACCTGCCTTTGAAGTTAAGCCTGACTGCTCGCAGCCAAGCTACCAAGGGTTGAGCATGGGAATAATTTTCTAAGACCTATTCTGAGCCCTATACGGTGTTAGTGGCCTTATTGCCAGTGGCAGATATACATTTGCCTCTACTAATAATCCACTTTCCAACAGGTCCATAGTATGTTGGGTATGACCAATGAGGGAATGTCAGCATCAGGTAGGTACACCCAACCCGCTACATAATAGGAGAAACACACATTTGACAGTGGAACAGGAAGTGTCAGACCTACACATATGTAAGTGACACATAGTCCAAGCATCCGTCTACCACAACACACACTCAAACCTCACAGGGCAACAGCAGTACACAAACTCACAGAAGGATGACATTGTGATGAGTCTGTGTACACTGAAGCACAGAGGATACCAGACCCAACAGCACACAAGTATCCAAACAATCAAAAATAATTTATGAGCCTCCCACTACAACAAACCAGAAGTGTCAAAGCCACATCTGTAGACTACATTCCTACTTGCAATGGAGAAAATCATGGACCAACAACAATGTTGGAGACAGTCACCATGTGTGGCCTGGTGGTACTGCACACAACTATAATTCAGAACATGTACACTGTCAACTTTGTTGCATGTCATTTAAGGCAAGTCTGCACAAAACTACAAAAGCTGAAGTATGTCCAGCTAATGACTAATGCCATTTTGCTAATGCAGATTGTGTACTGCAGAAAAGTTGGATGACACATGAGTCTCTGGACAGCAGATACACCAACAGGCTTTGGAGGTTCCAATGCACAGCCAAATGTGTAAAAGAATCTGACAGCCCTGGTGATGACGCCGGGGGGCTCAATCTGTGGCTCACAAACACAATCCACATAGCTATCCGCAAGATAGTGTGAATGGCTACATCTGGTGAGAATGTTGGACATGTGCAGAATGAAATCTGCCTTGGCCACATGATGTACTTTAACGCTGTCTCAAAATCCATGAATCCGTAAAGGAGACACACAACAAAGACATATGTACCTCAAGCTCCAGGGTTTGTACAAAGTTCTGATTGGGAGCCCTCATGTACACCTACATGTCCCACCCTTGCCATACCAGATGATAGCTACCAAGAAATTGACAATGTCAACACCTATTGAAATGTATGAACTGTTCCAGTGTCACATGGGAGTGTGCTCAAAGTGCAAAGTGTTGTCCTCAGCACAACCAGAGATGTCATCACAATGAGTCCATTCCCCTGGTTCCCCCACATCTTGACCATTCAAAGTCAGAATGCCATGAAAATCCACGCGTTTGTAGTCTACTGGGAAGTGTGGGGATGCGTGTCTGGACTAGTCTGAGCACAGGTGGCATAACAACACACATCCCTGCCCATTCACTTGAGGTGCCAATAACCTCCTAAACAATGGAATGCCACACAATGTTCTAGCATCATGACTTAACATCAGACGCAATCACCACCTCTATCCCAGGGCATCATCCAAGGGCATTGTTGACCAATAAGTGACCACTACTGACTACAAAGGGTAACTTGCCACTCATGCCCACACACGACTCACACAACCCAATGATAGGTGGAGGCTACTCCACCTGTGATGCCAATAGGTTTAGCACACACCAGTGTCCTTAAAGTGACCATCACAACAATCATCCATGTACATGCATTGGCAAATAGCAAGCTTCAGCAAACACATAACACATCCACAGATTCACTCTGGCTACTGCTTCAGCACACTCACATACACATAATCAACACATTTGCACATGTCAACTTCAACACAAGGCCTGCATCAACACAACATATGCAGGTATCACCCCTCCAACATCCAGGTCACAGTACATGCTCAACTCTCATTATTAACAGACAAACAAGCACGTTATGAGCCCCCTCTGTTTAATCTAGACGTAAAAGCATGTCTGCCACAGGAACTCCAGCCCACTACACAAACTATTGCAATCTGAGTCATCCTAACTCACATGTGCGCTGCCCTCATCTCATCGACACATACACTGGCAGCACCACTCTCCATCAGCATGTGCACAACACCACTCACATGCATGACATGCACACAATGTACAGTACATATCCCCTCTTCAGCAGACGTCAAACGTAACATGCCAGATGGACCACTCCCATCACCAGTTGCACACTCAGTGATGCCTTGCACTGCACTCATGCCACAACGTGCAGCATCACTGCACACCCTGACATGCACACTCCACACATCACCACATCTCACAACAAGACACATACATAACTCAATGGATGTGTACTCAGTCATTTGCATATCACCATATACTCACTCATATCTGCACAAGTCCGACCAATTGTCACTCGAGAAAAAGATGCATCTGCAGATTCAAACAAAGCATACTACAACTCTACAACACCTCACATTTCACCACCCATAATCACACTACTGGTGTACATACCTAAACATACATTTGTCCACTCTGTCACATATGACTAGTTAAACCTTGTCTCAATGTGGCCCCGTCACATCCACATAAGACTTCCATGAGCAAGAACACCATGGACTCATGCACAACAAACCTCACTCATCAAAAATGCAACATCACTGCCCAATTGCACAATAGTGCAACAGACCACAGCTCTAATCACCTGCAAAAATCCAACCTTGTCCAGCTGGATTTTCCCCTATCACATCTACACATTTCTACCATACCTTGCATAGCATGGAAACAGGAAATCAAGCTTGCATACTCTGAATCACACCCCTGCATGTCAAGTACTCACATAGGGACAATGTGGACACACCATGTCACCAACACAAGAACTGCCAATGTACTTTAGTCACAACCCACACGCTCTCACAATCTCCTAAATTGTACTTTCGCATCACATAGGAGTCTACACTACACGAAAACTTACGTTACACCAGTCTCCATTACCTCTACCCTTGTGTGTGCCAGCTCATCACATGCATTGCTAAACACACCTGTAGTTAGGTTCCGCAAACATATTTCACCATACTCCCCTCTGTGGCTTTGAAGAGCATAGATGTGACACAGGCTCCAGTGGCATCTGCATGGCAGATGGACACACTACACATCTGGGCACACACAGTCCACTTATCTCAACACATGGAGCACAGGGCCAAACAACATACAACACAGTACCCCTAGGCCAGATCAGTGTGACCAGGCACAGCATCAAGCATAGCTCAAAAGGACATTAGTGACCTAGCACAAATTACAACCTACACACAAATCTCATGCTCAATTACAAATGGTGTGTGGGTGAATACATGATGTTAAAGCTTGCACAGACAAAAAACAACATCAACATGATGTAGCCAGACAAAAGCAGGATGGCATGGCACACATTTGGATGAGAAAGCACTGGACTAGTAAGACGATGGAAACCTTGTCAAACAAGAACATCTTCATAAACTTGAGTATTTGGAGGCAACAGAGTCAGAAGATTGTCAGATTCCTGATTACCTCACACACACCATGGGCTCGGGATATGTCACAGATAGTCACACTGCCATGAGGTAAATTACCTACAGTGGAAGGCCACCTGTTGCAAGCTTGTCATTGGCAGGGGTATACCAGATCAAAAGGAGACACAGATATGGCTCCAACACTATCAAGTCACATGATAGCTTAAGGATCAATACCTTGTATACATGGTTGTGTCCAAAGTCACCACCGCGTATACAAAATTCATATGTACCCAGATGCACTGATGAGACAGGTGACTTGCTGCACATCACAAACATATTCTGCATGCCCCTCGTAAACTGTTGCACTTTGCAACACTTGCACTATGGTAACATATGGCACCATTACCTATGTGCAAAGGTGAAATGAAAACATGGAAGCTTGGCAGAATAATGTCATCTTCAAGGCCCAAAATGATATGGATGATGATACCCTGCAAAGGTAAAGTATGAGGACTTGTATACATACTATAATAGGTCACATACTCCATGGACCACATGCAGTCCATGACATAACAACATCATTGTATACCCACCACAAGAAGTGTACATGTCACACAGTTGACTTATAACCAAGCTGTGGGACATAAAACTCAACAGTAAGGAACTTCCAACATGCTTTCTTCAGCATGAAAATGCAATAATGTGAAACTCTAATTTAAGGCAAAAGGCCAGTCCATAATATAAAGTCTTTGAGGGGTCAGGGATAATCCCCCTGCAGCACTTGCCTGCACTGTAACCACAAGGTGACACCTTCCCTGGGAGGGGCATCTGGGGGCATGCCAGGCACCAACGGGATCGGACTAGGGAAGACTCTGTTGGGTTGTGGGAGGGATGGGATCCGGAGGGGTGTGTGGGTCCACTGCAGTGGATGGGCCAGATTAAGGGGGAGTCCACTGCAGTGGCAGTTTCTGACTTAGGGGGGACAGTTGGAGTGGGACTGTTTGTGGGAGAGGGGGAGTGGCTGGGTCTGACTTTCTTTGGGATGGTGTATTTGTGGATGGGTAAACCTGTGATAGGGATGGACTCTGGATCTTTGGGAGGGGGGCCTTGGATTGGGAGGAACTTTTTTTGGTGGGGTAAGTTTGGGTCGGTGGTGGGGTTTTGGATTTGGTAGACCGCGGGGATTTTCAGATGGGGGATTTGGGCTATTCCTCTTTGGGGGAGTGGTGGGGCCAGGTTTGGATGTCAGGTCGGGGGGTTTCCTCTTCCCCTTGGGAGGTGGGACAGATGGGTCTTTTGGGGAAAGGAACAGCTTCTGGGCAGAGAAGGGTGCAGGAGAGTCAAGGGTAGGAGTTGTGGAGGGAGAGGGATCTGAGGTATGCAAAGTGCCTGTGGATGCATGTTTGTCTTGTTTTGGCCTCTTCCTGGTGTGTGTGCTGTCAGACCCCTGAGTGTGCAAGCGTGTGTGTTTGGAGTCTTGTATGTGGGGTTGTGTGCTGCATGTGGATGTTGATGTGTGTGCACGTACATGTTTGCGTGTGCTTGGGTCAGGTAGGGTAGTTGGGACTGTGGGTGGAGAAGAGGAAGGAGGGGTGAGGGACTGCTGGATCAGGGACACTGCTGCCGTCACTGTGGAGGCCAGTGCCTGATTCAATCTCTGTAGGGCATAAATGTTCGAGTGGATGCCCTCCATGTATGACACCAATTGTGCCAAAAGAATGGTATGCGCATGGATGTCTGCCCAACAGTGATCTGCTTCAGCAAATCCACAGCCTCTGCACTCAGGGCAGCTGGGGAGACTGGTGCAAGGGGTGCGGTGCCTGGCCCAAAGGAGACATGCTCCCCTACATAGGCACGGCCACGGACACTGGGCATGGGAGCAGCTGGTAAGGTGGAGATGGTGGTGGTGGTGGCGGACTCAGATGTAGTTTGAACCAATCCTGGCTCACCCACCACCTCAAGGGAGTCCTCACTGGAGGTGTAATCTTCAGCAGGTCCTTCTGATGGTGATCTGGAGCTGCCCTCGGTGTGGCTCCCCTCACCCCGTGCCACCTGGTCACTCCTCCTCCTCCTCCGCACTGGACCCACTCTGGCTAGCTGCTTCCCCTTGGTCCATGGCACTGCCTCCTCTGGTATCCGGTGCTGATGCTGTGAACAAGAATGCCAAAGATATTCACATGAGTCATCCGCATGTACTTGACACATGGGTATCATCACAAATCATCACAGAGAAAGCATATACATAATTTTGACTGCAGCTTTCTACTCATTACACATATGTGTACATAGCACTTGCCAGTCTGCCAGTTAACCATGGTTCCCAGACACATGATGTCATGTGCAACATTGGTTAGATCAATGTCAAATCCCACAACCACAATGTCAACTCCTACACTACGTAGCTTGTGGTCTGATTTGTAATGCTCCCGACGGTCTTGTGTCTTGTGTCATGACATACCTGTCTCATCTCCTGCAAGGGAGTCTTGAACTGACACTGCAAATGTGATGTACAGGTTTGAAATGTGAAATGTTAACCATTCTTCAATCCCCAGTCATCAAATTGTGAAGCCATGGCTATGGCCTAACTGGGAAAATGATCGGCCTGCAATACAGCAGGCTTCCATAGTCAGTGCATGACTCATTTCACACAGATAAAAGTGATAGTAGTCATTTGTCCAGTGTCTTAGGTCCTCTGCTGTCAGGTCACACCTCTGATTCTCATTTTGTAAATAACAAGGTGGTAGGCCTAGCTAGGGTGAGAGGCACTTGGCCCACTGTCTCATGCCAGTCATGGACAGTGTTAGGGTGATTCTCCAGGATGTCACGCACATTGTATACAGTCCAACAGTTACATATTTGTACAATGTCAAACACAATTTGAAGACCAATGACTGCATCATCACAATGCTTCATGTGGTACACTATGCCACTGTCCTCTCTGGGTGCAACATCTGTATGGACTAGTAGTACAGACCCTCAACATCACATGATTCCAGTCACCACTGTGTCCCAATCCTGTCCAGACTACTTCAGTCCACATCTTTGGCTGCCAAGTCTGCGTGTCCGTTACGTGGTAGACACAATTTGCACACTTTGACAAGCTCTTGTTCACCATCAGGGTATGTGAACTCACAAAATAAATTGGATGAACAGTTGACATCTATCACGATGAAAGTAATGCATCATGCACATGGATGACCAAGCCACAAGTATGTATTGTCAAGAGATTTTACACACATGTAAGCAGTTGTGTATGTGAAACAAAAATCATACATTTGAAGTGTAGCTTTGTTTCCAACAGTGACCACCTGTGTCTGTCAAAGATTGTCACGTGTAGTCACTGTAACAGTTTCTGACACATGGATTCTCTCATTTTAATGGGGAAAATGGAATAACACATACAAACATGTGATAGGCCAGTGTCACAGTTGCCCGGAATTGGCATACCTCTCCTTGGCCCATGGGATACATGTGATTGCGCTGAGCACTACAGCTGGAACAGAAATCTGGCACAATGAGCAAGATGAACTCAACAAGGCATCCACATTAGTGTCACCTGCAGCCAGGATGTATAGCATTGGCATCACACACCTTTTTGCTCCACTTGCAACATACTGCACATATATATTTGAACCACACTGAGTACAGGTCATACATTAGTCACTGCTGACACATGCCAGACAATTGCCTCACTCATGAAGGTCATCTCCATGCACATGTTGTTGTAGATTGTGCTGATCACATGAGCATGGGACTACAATCACTACCCTGGACATAAGTGACCCACAGATGGAAAGGGGCACAACAGGGAATTTACTAGTCATTGTGCATATGCATCTTTTGAGACAGAACTGTGGGTTTGGATGACTCACAAACTGTCAGAGGGGCAGCAGGCTGAGAGACTGCAACATGCATATTGAACATAGGTGTGTGACATGGCACATACTCACCCCCACCTTGCTGCTGTCTGGCCTTCAACTGCCCATCCATGTCAGGGAAGACCACCGCCAGAATCCGGAGCATGTGGGTGGTCAGGGTGCTTGTGTCCACCCCTCTTGCGTGGAGGTGACAGGTTGAGTTTGACCCGCGCAATCCTCCGTGTCCAGCCCCGGAGGTCCTGCCACATCTTCTGGGAGTGGCGGACGTGTCAGTTGGTGACCCCCACTGAACGAACTGTCCGGGCAATAGTCTGCCACATCTTGGCCTTCTGATGGGATGCGACCTGTGAGGATGACATGGTGACACCCCCTTAATTCACATGCTACATGTTTCAGAGTCACACAATTTTACACATTGTTCAGGATCAGATTGCCAACAATGTCTAAGGGGTGAACAAGTGGCATTATTGGAAGTTGTTCTGTGTGCAATGATCTCTCCTTCCCTTGTGAACAGTGCTGAAAAGTCAACACCACCCAGTACACACACTTCTACAGCAGTGAACCTGCCCAGAACACAATTCTACACACAGCAAAATATACAGGAACTCTGTTTGCATGCTTGCCCTTGGGGTTACCAATGCTAGCAGTGCACGGTTTTGCACATGTCCAATGAAAAGGCAGTGCAATCATCACTCACCTGCTCCTCTGGTGTGCCGTACGGCTGCCTGTACAGTGGAAGGAGGCTGTCCAGCAGGGCCTGGTTTTCCTCTTCTGTGAATGCTGGGGCACTGTACGTGCCATGGTATCTCCCAGAGGATGTGGAGACAGCAGCAGAGAGATGGGGATATGCAGGTAATGTGCAGGTAGTGCAGGCAAGAGAGGTGTGTAGGGAATAGACAGGCTTTTATCTGTACAGCAGAGGCGGTCTCAAGTCCTTGCGGACAAAGCAATAGGTCCGACTCGGTCGCATTATCCAAATCTGTCCAATCAATAACATTGCAAGTATCCGGCACGCCTACCGCGATGTTCAAAATAGCCGCATTGGCCCGCTATTGACTTAGATACATTGGTGATGGAAGGTTACCGATTCGTTTTGCAAGCGATTCGGACACGAAACGAAATGCTCATCTGTCACCATGACGACCAACAGCCAATGGGTGCAACAGACTCGGTTCAGAAGCAGCTCCTGCGTTCTTTGAATAATCTCCTGCGTTGTTCACCATGACAACCAACAGCCAATGGGTGCAACATACTCGGTCCGGATGCGGCTACAGCGTCCTTCCACTAATCGGTCGGCAGGGCAGACACTAGTACAATTGAAGATGTTCTGGTGCATTACATGTGTGGGAACAGTGTTTTCATGATATATTGTACATTTGAATTGATAGCTCACACTCCAATGAGGAGCTAACCTTGAGGGGCATACAACACACTGTTTGTGATTCCCATTACAACATTGTGAGTACACTTCTCAGATTACCCTCCTAGGTTTGGTCACAATCCCAGGGGATAATTTGTGAAAACATGTTTTATCTGCACATATTCACTGCTTTGGTGGACTGTGTGGTCCAATGTGCATTGGGGGAAGTTTCTGACTATGAATCTGCTGTGTCTGAGTCATGTACAACGCAGTCAATTCTGATTTTTTGTACCGTGACATTTATCAGCCACATCAGCTTGTGTATGTTATGTGAGTTGCTGTTGTGTCTTTGTGTCCCAGGCTTATGTGGATGATTGCAAACTAAATGCCACCCCTACATTGTAGATGTTCAGTGTATGTGATTGTCATGATGTAATGTCTGACAAACATGTACAGTTTCCAACCTGTGAAAGTGGTGTGCAAGTTTTTCATGGTGACCCACTGTATGTATGATGTGTACCAAATATCTGGCATTACATGATCCTATTGTGTGTACCTTTCAGCCATGTGATGGCTGTCACAAACCCATTTCTTGGCTAATGTGTTTGGGGGTTGATGAGTATGTGATGGTTGCTTACATGTACGGTGACAGACACTAATGACTATTTACAGTACAGCACTCACACTGCTGTGTAACCATAGTTTGGTGACATGTCTGGAAAGGGAACTAATGCTGTGCTTTGTATCAAGGCTCAACATTTATCCTATCAATGTTCATTTTGTCCAGATATCATGTTATGTGTGTTTCAATGCATGTAGCTTCGTACATTGTAAACTGACATCAACTGTGTTTACACTCTACACATAGGTATCGCAGAAGACCTCCAGTCTACAGGCCCTTCCCCGACCTACAGACCATGAAAGAATGCGATTGCATCGGTAGATACCACTTTACCAGGCCACTTTTTGTGGAGCTGGCTGACCAGTTGGCACCACATTTGCAGCATGGATGCCCATATCCCACTGCGCTGACCCCCA
This sequence comes from Calotriton arnoldi, assembly GCA_963921515.1. Taxonomy (NCBI): domain Eukaryota; kingdom Metazoa; phylum Chordata; class Amphibia; order Caudata; family Salamandridae; genus Calotriton; species Calotriton arnoldi. The sequence goes on along the minus strand of CAWUFW010010342.1, from coordinate 304,098 downwards.
AGGTGAAGGTGAATGGCGGCCCTACATTTCTTCCCCACTGGTTTATTCCAGTATACTGTGGAAACATCAGGTGGCATGTCCCAGACCATGTTCATCCAAGTGCTTTGTGAAGTTTTGGAGACATTGCTACATTTCCTGGAAAAAAAAACATAAAGTTCCCAACACCGAGACAGTTGACAGACATCAAGGAGGAATTTCATGCATTGGGGCGCAAGCCACATGTCATTGGCTCAATTGATGGGACACATGTAGCTTTGATCCCACCACAGACCTACAGGAATCGCAACATTTCCCTGGATCAGCACATGATGCGTACATCATGAGGAGTAGTGCCATCCCCCAGTTTATGCCTCAGCTTCAGCCTGAGCGTGCCTGTCTTGTTGGTAGGTTATGTTGTATGTTTATGTTGTGTGTGGCTTGTATGTCAGATTGTGCTCTCTTTTCAGACAACTGATGTATTTTCTGTGTTCAATGTAGGAGACTCTGGATACCCCAACATGCCTTGATTGGTGACACCACTCCGGAACCCTGTCACCCCAGCTGAGATTCGTTACAATGAGGCACATGGGAGGACCAGGTGAGTGATTGAGCGTACAATTGGGCTACTGAAGACAATGTTCCGGTGTCTGGATCGGACAGGAGGTGCACTACAATATGGCCCCCTGAAGGTGTACAAGATTATCACTGCAGCATGCATGCTCCACAACCTGGCAATCCGGAAGGAAATACCACTTATACTGGATGACGGAGACCAGCAGCCACCAGCAAGGGATGAACCAGACTTGGTACATGATGCCAGTGATGATTAGGATGATAAGGGGGATTTGCGACAACAACTTATCTGCAACTTCTTTACTTAAATGTGAGTATTGAATGGGAGGAGTCAGCCCCTAAATGTTAATTTGTATGTTGCTGTTGTCCTATGTGTATTTATGCTGCTGAGTGTATGTTATTCTTCAATGGTTTTGGACTGAATTGCCTAATTCAATTTTGCATGTGACATGGATAATTCGACACTCAGCAACAGCTTGTGTTCACAATGACATTGGCACGCTTTAGCTGAGACAGTTTGCTACATTAAGCTACATCATTCCTGAGTTCCTAACTCAATTATGTTTTTCTCCTTCCCAGAATCATTCACCATGTGAACTGCTGAGTTGTGACCAGTCCAGAGCCATGATCCTGTGTCATACTCCAACAGTGAACAGTGTTGGATATCCCTGGGCCACGACACCTTTTGAACAGATGGTCATTTGTTTGGACTTTTGAGAGTTTTGTTACTGTGTGATGTGATTGCAGTTTGCGTTAAGGTGCAAGGTTGTATCATATAAATAAACCTGTGTTCCACATTGAGGTGTGCCTTGTCTGTTTGCACACATCCACAGGTTATCCTGATACAAAACATGTTCCATGGAGATCTGTTTTGGTAACAATGAATGTTTTTGGTGTTTGCAGATGGGGACATGTGTGCTGACAGTAGACTACGATGGCATCAGTACCACTTACAATGAGTTGTGTGATGACCTTGTTGTATCTGTCTATCATGCTGTGACTGGTTACATCTACTGCCAAGACAGTAGTTGACATTACTGATTTGATTACTTGTCCAATTTTGTGGACACCTTCAGCTTTGTTCTTCGGTGTGTCATTTCAATGTGTACATTTGTTTTTAAAAGTCATGACATGAGCAAGTATTTGGTACAAAGTGATTTATTTCAGTGCATGGTTGGTTGAAGACAAATGAGTTGATGGGGGAGTGATCAAACATAGCCAGGACAACAAAGTGCAGAAAGGAGTTGGTAGTGTTTGTAGATTAAGTTGTCAGAAGTAAATCCACAGTTATTTAAGTCCAAAGTCCAAATAAGACCCTCCAGCCAATGTGGGAGAGTTCAGTGAGAGTCAACAAAGTAAATGCTTGGCACACAATGGAGGGTATCAGGAGCAGGTTGACACTTCCTGGAGGTGCTGCGTAGCCATCAGTCTCTCATGTCGTATTCTTCTTCAGACGACCCTTTTTCTTTTTCTTGGGGGGACCCTCAGGTGCAGGCAGTGGCGGCAGTGCAGGGGGTACTCTGCCAGTGTCCACATCAGTCCCTATGGCAGGGGCAGATGTTGATACACCTGATATTGTGGGCACACAGGGAGGAGTGGACATGTTGGTGGCTATCTGATGGAGGCAGGTGAGAATGTCCCTGTGCACAGCCGTCAGGTCATCAATTTTTAACATGTAGTTGTCCACTTTTGCATAATGAGCTGCCTGCTGTTCTTGCATAGTCCTGAGGATCCTGATGACCTGGCCAAAATCCCCTGTGCAACCCTCATATGCATTGAGAATTCTGGATAGGTGTGTGTCATCTGCAGCATAAGCACCAGCTGCATGTTGGCTCATGTCCCCACGGCCCCTCCCACCACCCCTACCCACACAAGCAGGACCAGTTGGTGCTGGCACAGTCACCACAGAGCCTCCTTCCTCGTTGACTGAGGTGGTGTTGTCCACCAACTCCAAAGTGCCACGTGTTGCTGTGCTTTCGGTGTTAGCTCTGGTTGTTGTGTCCATGAGGGTAGGAGTCAGCTGGGTGTCGGCTGCTGAGGCAGGAGGGGACACAGAGGATGCTGGTGTTACTGCTGCTGGGGCTGTCATCTGACCCACACCTGATGGGCCAGGTAGTTCATCATCGTCCGAAGGATGTGGAGAGATCTCAACACTGGAGAGGTCAGGGTTGACCAGAGTCTGGGACTGGCTGTCCTGGTTTGTTGCTGAGGAGTTCCCAGTTGTCCTGTGGGTACATTAAATACACAATGATTGTTATGAATGCCCACATCCCCTCAGATTATTACCATGACATTGTCTACTGAAGCCAATGATGACTTGATGTACAGAGTTTGGCCTCTCACAACAAGGTGGAGGAGTGTTGTCAATGGGCAGATCTCCCCTCATGCCCTGTCCTCCACACACCTTCCCAGCCAGCCCAGACAACATACCTGGGACCATGCTGTCCCAGATGTTGAGTGGAAACGTACTGTCAAGATGTCTGGCACTGTGGACTGGTGTGAGGAGCACAGGGCCTTGGAGATGTGGCCAAAAGCAAACACCAGGTCCCAGTGTCAGCCATGTTGCCAGTACATTTCCATTCACTTTCAGGGCCTGCATAGTCCAGGTGTGCTGCTTGGGCTGGCTGGGAAGGTGTTTGGAGGGCAGGGCCTGATGTTAGACGTAGTCACTGGAGACAGTCCTCCTCTCAGGCAGCCCAAGCATGCCATCAAGGAGTTTGATGTCCTGACAATGAGTAAAGTGTACATTCAAGCTGGCTGACACTGGGACCTGTTGTTTGCTTCTGCCCACAACTCCCATCAGGGTCTTGTGCTCACCACACCAGTCCCCAGTGTCAGCCATTTTGCCAGTACATTTCCATTCATTCTCAGGGACAGCATAGTCACAGGTGTGCTGTTCGGGCTGGGTGGGAGGAGTGTGTGTGGGACAGGGCCTCATGGGAGTTGAAGTCAGTGCAAATACTCCTCCTCCCACATGGCCCGACAAGCCCACCTTGAACTGTGCTTACCTCACAGTGGGTGTAAAAGTACTGGCAAGATGCCTGACACTGGGGACTGGTGTGAGGAGCACAAGGCCTTGGTGGGAGATGTGGCCAAAAGCAAACACCAGGTCCCAGTATCAGCCATGTTGCCAGTACATTTCCATTCACTTTCAGGGCCTGCATAGTCCCAGGTGTGCTGTTTGGGCTGGCTGGGAAGGTGTTTAGAGGACAGGGCCTGATGTTAGACATAGTCAGTGCAGACAGTCCTCTTCCCAGGCAGCCCAACCATGCCATCAGGGAGTTTGATGTCCTGACAATGAGGAAAGTGTACATTCAAGAAGGCTGACACTGGGACCTGTTGTTTTTCTGCCCACAACTCCCATCAGGGCCTTTTCCTCCCCACACCAGATCCCAGTGTTAGCCATCTTGCCAGTACATTTCCATTCACTCTCAGGGACAGCATAGTCACAGGTGTGCTGTTTGGGCTGGGTGGGAGGAGTGTGTGTGGGACAGGGCCTGATGGGAGTTGAAGTCAGTGCAAATACTCCTCCTTCCACATGGCCTGACAAGCCCACCTTGAACTGAGCTTACCTCACAGTGAGTGGAAAAGTACTGGCAAGATGGCTGACAATGGGACCTGCTGTTTGATTTGCACACAGCTCCCATCAGTGCTTTATGCTCCTCACACCAGTCCCCTGTGTCAGCCATCTTGCCAGTACTTTTCCACTCACTGTGAGGAAAGCATAGTTCCAGGTGGGGTTGTTGGACTATGTGGGAGGAGGATTGTTATCTGTGACTACAACTCCCATGAGGCCTGTGCCCACACCCACCTTTCCACCCATCCCAACCTTCCTACCTGTGACTCAGCTTCCCTGTGAGTAAGTGAAACTGTGATGGCAAGATGGCTGACAGTGGTGACTGTTGTTTGGAGCACAAAGCCTTGCTGTGAGTTTGTTAGAAGTTTGTACATGTTATGACATAGTTAAATGTACTCTGAGATTGCAGGTATTTTGTTTGTCAAACTGGCATATACATCACATGCTCATTTGCTCAATATTGTTATGGCTTTGCTAACAGTGATTAGTATCACTGTATCCTTGACAGTGATGTGTGTGGATGTGTAATTGATAACATTATTGGACAGTTGAGTAGGTACTCACCAGGCTCTGGTGCTCCTGGTATTCCATAGACACCCTCCGGCGGAAGGATTGCACGTACCTTCTCCTCTCAGGAAGTGAAGTGCAGGGGTGGTGCAGGAGGGCCACCGCCAGTCCACTGACTTGAGGCATGTTCTCTTGCAATCAGCTTCTTGACCCTCCTTCGCACATGATAGTACCTGCTCCTGATATTGTCCATTGTGCGCAGGCAAAGTGCTTGAGCGTTCACCTTGTCAATTATCCTCTCCCACATCCTATTTCTCAGGGACAGGGGGTCTGTTGGACTAGGCTCCCAAATAACTGTGAGTATTTCATCTACAAGTACTTCCAACTCCTTATCTGTGAAACGTGGCTGCTTTGGGGGTATGGTGAGGGTGAAGATGAAGGTGTGGGGGAGTGTGAAGCGGTGGGTGAGTGTGAATGGGAAAGGAGTGTGTGTTTGAAGGTGTCCTTTCTCCCAAAAAAATTAGTGGCAGTTGGTTGATGTGTGTGTGTAGCAGGGAGCAGTGGATCAGTGGCTATTTTGGTGTCTTCTTGTCAGTTCTGCTGTTGCAAAGGATCAAGGTCATCTGTTTTGCCCTTTAAATAGGTGGATTGGTGGGTGTGGCGAATGATTTTGATGTTTTGTTTTGTTTTGGCATGGCCAATGCTTGTTTTCCTAATATTTGACATTTCCCAGTTGCATTTTCTGTCACAAACAGACATGTTTCAAAGACCGTATCATATGCATTGTCATCTGTTCGCGGGTCGAACCGAGTCTGATTCATGCCCGCAATTCTATGTTTCAGCATTCCCAAACGAGTCGGTCGGATCGGGCTTGTTTCCGGACAGATTGGTCGGACGAATCGGACTCTGAATGAGTCGGTATGAGTTTATATGCATTGCATCGTACTCCATCGTTCGGACAGCTCGCTGTCGAAACGTTCGCAAAGCATTCCGGAACAGAGTCGGTAGGAATGCTTTCCGAACGAGATCATACTCGGGCCCTAAGTGCTGCGTGAATAGGGGCATTATTTACAAGGCAGCGTGCAGCCACGTCAAGTGGCTTAACACCGCCTTGTAAATAAGGGGAAGGACTTAACGCCACCAGAACGTCGGAAAAAGTGACATTCTATCAGGACGTCGGAAAAAGTGACGTTCTGGTGGGGTTAACTCCTTGTCCATATGCCCCATAGTCTTTTTTTGTGTATAATTTAGCTGCATTTTATTTTACCATTACCTTCTACTTTGTGGTCTATTTGTGTCATTTTCGTCTATTTTCTGGGATCCAGGTTGCAGTAAGGTAAGTAAGGTGCTGCTGTACGTTGGAACAAGTAAGTCCTTTTTTAAGGTCTTCTTAAGTGTTTTGAGGGTAAGGGTGTAGAGGGGAGGTCTAGAGGTTAGTTATATTGTTGTTTGTGGGATTGTTCTACATTTAGCTTTATTAATAGTATGGTTTTTTCACTTGTGTGTAGTTTTGGGTTTTCTTACACTGTTTTAGTAATGTATCATTATGTTATGTTACATTGTTATGTTATTTATTGCATGATGATTAAGTGTAACATGTATGTATTTTTGGGAATGTAATGTGTTTTGTGGGTGGTTTATCTTGCTTATTTACAGGTATTTTTCTATGAATGTGTCCTATGTGCATTGGGAGTTACAGTTTTACATTTATTTTAAGGAAATCCCTTTTGGTTTATAATAAACCAATATTCAAAGTTCCCTGGTTGTCAAATATTTAGGCCCGGGCGGTAAACTCCGCTCTTCTCGCGCAGTTTGGGGAATTCAGGCACTCCTCACTCCACAGAGGAGCATGTAGGAGCACGGAGTTCCTGAATTCCATCTTCCTAGCGCGAAGCGGATTTTATTTCCGTTCACACTTCAGATTTGTTTTGGGGCCCTCGGGCAGGTAGCGAGCGCTTGCAAGACTTAACGCCTGCTTGCACGGCTTCCAGCTGTGACGGTGCCAATGTAGTGCCGAACGCATCACTCGAGTAGCTTTTGTGCTCGAGAACCAGCTAAAGAGGTTTTTTTTAGTGAATTCTTCTCCAACGGATCGTTGGAGGTGTTTTTTTTTGCGAGAAGCCTTTTTTTTCTCCAACGGGAAGGAAGTGCCCCAGAGACTACAACTTCCTGTACCGGTCCAGTATGCTCCTCCCAGTGCTTTGTCCATCTCCTGGTCACTTTTCATTTGGTTTTAAAGCTGGAAGGATCACTCTCCTTGTCTGCTGCATATATACCATTGGATTTAAGGACTTTGTATTTGAGATTTCACAAGTAAGTTCAACAACTCTTGTATAAGGGTGTTGTTTGTTTGATAGAGGGCATGCACCAGTATTTATTTGTAAGTTATTGTGGTGGGTGGCCTGCATTTTTGGTAGGGGACTAGTTACATATTTACATTTAATTTTTCTTCTTTTGTAAAGGAATAATGTTGCATAGTTCAGTAAATCTTCTCCATGTTTGTTAAGTTTGCAATTTTTATTTATTTTACTATGTGGCCTACTCTGCCAAAGGGCCATCCAGTAGGCCCAGGCCAGAGCTAGTCATGGGTGCATGAAACAACTGTTTCTGTGGCATATGTTGTTTTAAAACATCATTTAGAGTTGGGATGTCATTGGATTAAATTTAAATTGTGGTGGTTTATTTTGTATTTCATGTTTCTTTTGTGTACAAAAAGTGAATATGTGGGGTAATATTTGTTGCCTTGCGAGGCTATGAGTCCAGCCGGGGTGCCTTTGCCATGGTCTTGCATGTGTTCTTTGTTCCCCATGCCTCCTTGCTTGCCGTTGTTGTTTGGCCATGTGGCTGGCAGCCATTTTGTGCATCCAGCCGGTGTGCCTTTGCCATGGGCTTGCATGTGTTCTTTGTTCCCCATGCCTCCTTGCTCTCTGTTGTTGTTTGGCCATGTGACTGGCAGCCATTTTGTGCATCCAGCCAGTGTGCTTTTGCCATAGGCTTACATGTGTTCTTTGTTCCCCAAGCCTCCTTGCTTGCTGCTGCTGTTTGACCATGTGGCACTGTTTGGCAACCATTTTATGATTCCAGCCTTTGCCATAGGCTTGCGTGGATGGATGTGATATCAGTTTAATCACATTCTTGAGGATCATTGTAGTATGTATATTAAGAATATGATTTTGATGAACAGTGCTTTTATGTTACACACATTTTTTGCATTTTTTTTAGTTTAGCATCTCCTTGCCTCACAATATGTTTTTTCTCATCCTCCTATCCAAACATCGGCAATTAATAATTTTTTTAAATTTTCATTTTATCTGTTAAATTTTTTTAATTTTTAATTTTAATGTTTTTATTTCCATTTTTTCAAATTGTAATTGCTATATTTATTATTTAAATTTACATTTTCGTTTCTTTTTTAATGTTAATTAAAAAAAAAATTGTTCCTTAATTTTTCTTTTCATTTTGCCTCGGTCAATCTAATCGATCCATCCATCCATCTATTCATCCACCATAGGCATTCATTTTTTTAGGTATAATTCCATTTTCTCCTGGAAACCCTGGCTGCGGTGCACTGCAGACACATCAGCATTTTTATGCTTATTCCTCTTCCCCCTGGACCACATTGTCTGCCATCGGCGCATACTAATCTCAATTTTTTAAAAGATTATTATTCCATTTACCCATGCAGTTCCCTGGGTGCCACAGCTGTCTCCTTTAGAATATATGGACATAAAGGAAAGAGCTCTATCTGAATATTGTGTGTTATCCTGATGGGGAATTACATATGGTATGGTGGTGTGGTTTGTCTTTAAAGTGGTTATATTATATCAGTAACCTACCACACTAATATTGCCTTAGTCTGTACTAAAACTGCAACAATGCCACATTTCACTAAATGGTTTCTTTGCTTGTTTGCTTTTAGGTGCACAGGAGAAGAAGAGACATCACCTGCAGTACTGCCAAACAGAAGGCCTGTACAGTGATGTCACATGACAGTCCTCCAATCTCTTCTACTTGCGCAGCTTAGTGCCACTGCCAACTGAGAGCTTTAAGATGGCCCCAAAGAAAGTTGCTACCAAGAAAGTGATCAGTGAGAAGAAGCAGCTTTCCACCAGTGGCATGTTGGCCCAAACCATTATTTGGTTAACATTTTATGCCTGCCACACCGGCCTCCAGGGAGCAAGCTGGGAGCAGAACTCCTGCATCAACAGCAATCCCAACCTAAGCCGAAGACCATGTCTGTCAGTGAGGCAGCCACTGCTATAATGGCAAGGCAGATGAGCAGTGATGTTGAATCGGATATGTGCCTTTTGCAAAGTAGTACCCAATTGTTTCAGGAAGCAGGGCAGAGTGGACAGCATCCACAGCCAGCAATAGTACATCTTACTGATGTTGGAGCAGAACTGGAGGTCAAGCATCCTACTGAGCAAGAATCTCCTCTTTTAGAATTGTTGCCTTCCAGACCTCCAGCAAGGAAAAGGAAAGGGTACTACTCCACCATCTTCAGATGATGAGCCTGGGAGATGCCAGGAGAAGCAAGGGAAAAGGAAAGTTCCTGAAAGCCTTAGAATCTTGAAGGGGAGAGCTTAATCTTTCGATTTGCTTCTAATGCAAGGCTGTAAGACAACATCATCTCGTCCAAACAATGAATCTGTGCCACACTACTTCATCCATGAAACAAAAAACTGTGCCCACATTCATGCAAAAAAAAGTAGCTAGCTGAAAATTATGTTTATGTCAGATTTATGCTGCCCCACCATTTTTTAATCACATATATTGCTGGATTGCAGTTGGACCTTTATGCAGTGATGAAGCCTCCACAATTCCTTCATGACATTTGAGACAATTTCTGCCTCCATCGCATGCCTACCCTATTTTGCATCATTCAGTAGGGCTGCCCCAGAAAATTGTTGATTTACAAGAGTGCCAGTAACAAGTTCCAATATGTTGCCTGCATCAAAGATACAATTGTGTACCTACTATCTAACGTACCCATGCTTGGATTGGAAGAGGCAACTACAACTATTGCAACAGTGAGTGATTGTGAGTGATGATTGATGAATCATGTGGTGGCAGGCAGTGAGCGAGGGTGTTCAACTGTAATTTGTAAACTTGATTGAAATGATTTGCAATGTTTGGGGCCTGAATGATGGGTGATCTTTTTTCCTGAAGGTGATTGGTCCTTTCACTCTTAGCCACATTTACTTGCAGTGTCCACTCCTTTTTTGGGCTTGTCAGAGACCACACCAGTCACCTTAGTTAACAAACATAAACCTATACAAAATACTGCAATTCTGTTTCTCTACTTGATCTTCAACAGCAGTGCACTACATGCCTATCTAGCTCAGGTCGGGACTGGGACAGAGATACTCAAAGTCAGGAGCAGGATGGAAGAACTCAGGGCAGGACTATTTCATCAACAGCTAGAAGAAGTTATCGACTTAAAAGGGAAACCATGACTCTGAGACCTAGTACTCAGCTATGTGGAATGGATAGAGGTGCGTTGATTGGGAAATACCTGCTGAGTGGGTGTGCTGCACTGGTGGCAAAAGTGAAACTCCAAGTCCTCTCGTTTTTAGGTCAAGCCTAGGTAGTGTGCATGCGCTGTCGGCAAGACCTGTAGTATTCAGTAAACAAGATTGCTCCCGCCTGCTGCTTACTATGGGGCATATTCTCAAGGACTTATCGCCGATTTATCGGCACTTTAGCGCCGCAAAAGTGGTGATAGATTTATCGCCCAATTCCCAAACTGGTGCAAACTGCTGATATCGCCAGTTTCCCAGCGATAGCTTCCGCAAAAAACATCGCCACGGATGAGAGCAACAACTAACGCTAATGATAAGCAGAGTAGGCGTTCCCGTGCAAAAACACACAAAAACACCACTTCGTGATATGCTCAACGACCAGCCAGATCTGCGATGTGATCCAAAAACAGGCGATAAGGCGCGTTAGCAGCAGGAATTTAACACCTGCCTTTTACTGGTGTTAAGCAGGACGACAACCTGCAGTATGAAAGCGAGCCCAGCCCAGAGCCCCATCTGAAGACCAACACATGTCATGGAGCTACTGATCATGCAGCTCGGAGACCCAAGAGGTCCACAACACCCACTGCCACCACCCCCAGGCCCCCCCCTGCCCTCCCCTCCCCGGACTACCAGCGAGGCAGCGCAGAACAAGACAGCTGACCTTCCGAAAATGGCATAGCCCCTCAGCCACACAATTGCAGAATGTGGGGAGAGGTGGGAACCAAGTATGTGCGAAGGAGGCAAGTCACCCATGAATAAGAATGTACACAATGCCAATTGTGGCGGTGATGTGCTGGACAGACTTCAGTATGCAGAGCACAGACATGTCCATGTGGACATATACTGCTGGTGTTTGTAGTGTTGTGGACAGTGGACGCAACCATGTTACCTCAGGCAGTGGGGAAGACCTCGGTCATGTAGCTGTGTCGTCCCCCCCTGTAAGCATAAGCGGAGTGGGCTTGTCCGGCGTACGCCAGTCCAGTGTAGGAGTGTGAATAAATAGGCCGGGGCTCTGGCGTGGTTCACTTCCGGGATGGCCAACGCGTCTGCCAGGGCGGCGCTCCTCACCCTGCCACGAGTCCGCCGCCGTGACCGCCAGCCTCCTCAGCCGATCACTGGCTTCCGCGACACAGGCCCCCAGCGCACCCAGCGGCACAGCACCGCGGAGTAAGGTGTGTGCTGACTACTGCCTTTGGCCTACACTGTGGTCAGCAGGTCCCCCAATTCAAATTGAGTCTTGATTTATTTATGGCGCAGTCCAGTAGGCAACAGAAATTGCTTCCAGTGCGGCCCGCCGGGATGGCGCTTCATCGCTGGCTGCGCACCCGCTGAGCGCTTCAGGTGCCACAAACTCTGTGCAGCTCAAGTCAACGCCACATGGCTGTGGGCTGTTGCTGACCGCTGCCTCCGGCCTACACTGCGGTCAGCAGGGCTCACACATATCAAATCCAATCCTGACCTGCAAGGACACGACATCATCGCTGGCTGCACACCCGCTGAGTGCTTCAGGTGCCACTAACTCTGTGCAGCTCAAGTCAACGCCACATGGCTGTGGGCCCTTGCTGACCGCTGCCTCTGGCCTACACTGCGGTCAGCAGGGCTCACACATATCAAATCCAATCCTGACCTGCAAGGACACTCCATCATCGCTGGCTGCACACCCGCCACCACCGCCAGGACCACCTCCAACCAACAACTGCCAGAGTCGGAGGAGTCTTACAGCCAGCCTATCAAAGTTGCTCACCCCTGTCTTGGATGCCATCATCAGCTTGATACCCTGCTCAGCTCTTCAGGTGCCACTAACTCAGTGCACCACAAGTCATGGACCCTATATGATTGAATCTTGTGTGTGTGATTCCAGATCTGGTGCCCCTACCTCAGTGCACTGCAAGTCATGGACCCTTTATGATTGAATCTTGTGTGTGTGATTCCAGATCTGGTGCCCCTACCTCAGTGCACTGCAATTCATGGACCCTTTATGATTGAATCTGTGTGTGTGATCCGATGATCACTGTGCTAGTTGTTGCCAGCACCAACCACTCCCTGAGGGCTGGCTTACACTCACCCCACACCCATCCAGCACAGGCGTCACTGGACATGTGACCCTGGTAATAAAAAGGGGCCGGGCGCACGTGCCCGTAGCCAGTTCCACTATCTATCTAAGTGTGTCCGTGTGGTCATTATGTATGCATGATGGCCCCGGGCCCTACCACATTACATTGTGCTGTGGACAGCGGACGCAACCATGTCACCTCAGGCAGTGGGTAAGACCTTGGACACGTAGCTTTGTCGTCCCCCCTGTAAGCGTGAGCGGAGTGGGCTGGGCCGGGCTATGCCAGTCCAGCGTAGGGGTGTGAAGAATTTGCCTGGGGCTCTGGGCGTTGTTCAGTTCTGGCCTCGACAAGGAAGTAACTAATGCGTGTGTCTCTGTTGTAGTGTCGGCGTCACCCGGCCCGCAATCGACAATGTTGCAATGTAGCATGCACCCAGAGGGCGGGCTCGCACGAACGGAGAAATTTAGGAGCGCAAGACCGCTCGGGGTCTTGGCTCATACATGCCAAGTGTTGTGTGTAACTGTATTGCCGCAGAATGAGCCAAATGCCTAGCCTTAATCGCAGCGCGAGTTCAGCCAGGCATAAACTCTACATCTGTGTCCGCCCTATCCTTATCATAGGCCTACACTCACGTGGCCACCCACCTTCAACGGCCAACATCACAGTGTCGTTGTCAGGCTTGTGGACATGCGCATACAGGCATGACAATGGTGTGACGTAGGAGTGAAAGTGATGCAACCGCGCAGCGCACACAAGTAAATAGGCTCGGGGAGGGAGGAGCAGCTGTGAGGCAATGTAACACACAGTGATGCCGCTCATTTGCCACATGCAAGACATGTGAAACATGAATCCCAAAGTCGCACACATCCCACCCCACCCCCAACAAGCCACATCACATTTCCTGAATGCAAGCAGATGACAAACTAACATTAGGGATGAAAGCTCCTTTGTCTGAACTATTAGGCGGTGGCACATCTGCACCTCCGACCTCGGAATTGCATGTGCCCGGCACCCCCTGACAGATAACATAGCAGCTGATGATGACTCCCACACTACGCACAGCCCGACGAAAGACCAACGTATACACACCCCACACACAGAAGTCCTTGCTCGAAGTTATCTTGCATGGAATGGCCTTCACACTTACTCCCACACCATCCCAGGCGTACAACCATTGCACACTAAAACAACTCATTGATCCGAGCGGTGGCATTTCATCCACAGAACTGGCGCAGGTCAGAACAGTGCCTCTTCAACCAAAGCCACTAACGCAATGGCAGAACATCCTGGACACATGCACAACCCCTGTCACGTGGACTGTACTGTGCACATATGCTGCATTTACTGGGCGACAAATGCAAAAGAAACACTTGATGGACGGAATGCTGGACAATGCAAACATTCACTCCCAGTCACAAGGATCTGGGTTAAATCCATAATTCTTTTGCTCACCACACCACCCCAGTTTGGACCCAGCCATATGCAAATCAGTCTTGACCCTGTTCCTTGTGGGAACAGTCCAGCCCGAACTGCCAAGCCAGGTCCTCCCTGGACCGGAAACAAGCATCCTGGGACCAGTTTCAGGGCATCACCCTTCATCAGCCAGGCTAGCTTGAATCCAGTGGTGTAGTGAGCACGGGACCCACGTCTGGGCCTACCCTTCCCAGTTTGGGCTGGACTGTTCCCATTGGGCGTAGGGTCAAGACTGATTTGCATATGGCTGGGTCCAAACTGGAATGGCATGGTGAGCAAAACAAACGATGGATTTAGGCCCAGATCTCTGTACTGGGGTGAATGTACGACATTGTTCTGCATTCTTTCCATCAATTGTTCTTTTTGCATTTGTCACCCCGAGTGGGACGGGTATACCCAGACGGGGTCCCGTGTTCTCCATGCCACTGAAGTCAAGCTATCCTGGCTGATGAGGGTTGAAAGCCCGAAACCGGTCCTAGGATGCTTGTTTCCTGTCCAGGGAGGACCTGGCCTAGCAGTTCGGGCTGGACTGTTCCCATTGGGCGCATGGTCAAGACTGATTTGCATATGGCTGGGTCCAAACTGGAATGGCATGGTGAGCAAAATAAACAATGGATTTAGGCCCAGATCTCTGTACTGGGGTGAATGTACGACATTGTTCAGCATTCTGTCCATCAATTGTTCTTTTTGCATTTGTCACCCCGAGTGGGACGGGTATACCCAGACGTGGGTCCCGTGCTCTCCATGCCACTGTAGTCAAGCTATCCTGACTGATGAGGGCTGAAAGCCCGAAACCGGTCCTAGGATGCTTGTTTCCAGTCCAGGGAGGACCTGGCCTAGCAGTTCGGGCTGGACTGTTCCTATTGGGCGCAGGGTCAAGACTGATCTGCATATGGCTGGGTCCAAACTGGAATGGCATGGTGAGCAAAAAAAACGATGGATTTAGGCCCAGATCTCTGTACTGGGGTGAATGTACGACATTGTTCTGCATTCTGTCCATCAATTGTTCTTTTTGCATTTACCGGGGGCATTGGCAGTGCTGCGGATCAGTTACCGGCTAAGCTTCCGCCTTGCCAACGTCGCCTGCATTCAGCCTGTGTTGCATTGTCGATCGTGATGGTAGCTGAACTGGATTTTGCCATGTGTGTGCGCCCCCTGTTGGCCCAAGACCAGGATTGTCACCGAGATACCGTTTATGGGATGCCTTGATACTTGCCATACATGCTGGCAGCTGGACCTGGGAGATTGCACAACTCCTCGTGTGCAGTGACCACATTGAACCGCTCCCCTATTGGGCTGTAGTGCTAATTGGTGAAAGGGGGTGTACGCAGCACATCTGTCCGGACCTGCTAATGGATTGCCTCGCCGTCCTGTTTGATGAAGTCGACAACGACCTCATGTTGGAAATGATAGCCTACGAAGCTGCAATCGCTTTCATGGACGAGTAACTACGTACCTGCAGCCACAACAGATTGGAACCCATTGCACATGTCCCAACACCTTGTTGCATCTTGGAGATCTGGTCACATATCCCACGACAACAGTGGACATGGCTGCATTCGCCTGGACTCCGAATACATGAGTGGACAACAACGCGGGTTAACACACACCTGTGAAAGGTGAGGCACTCCCCCGGAGTGGACAGCGGCACTTGGCAACGTTCCTCATTCTGACATACTGCTGCATTGGTCTGCATGTTGTGGCACTTATCTTGCCCGTACTGACACACATATGCTAATAAAGTCTACGCACCTTCACTTGGATTCAAGTGTGATGAGTATTGATTTGAATCACAATGTGTGTCTCACTGCCTATCTGGGTCACGGCCATACATGCGCATTGATAGCATTACCCAGGGAGTACCTTTTTGTGGAATCACTGTCCCTACATTCATCCATACTTTCATACTTGATTGCTCATAGCCATGACACATCTGGGTGAATTAGAATGTTTTATTCACATTCAGTGGAGTGTTGAAGCTGGACCAGTACAGGGCCATGCAAACCCCACTTTACATTGTTGCCCTGTGGAGGGCCAGCCAGAGTCCTTTAGGGATTGACAAGTTCATCGGAAGAGGAAGACTTCAGTCCGCAGGGTGATTGCTGTGTCATTGGTACCCAAACAAAATATGGCAGTCCATGTCGAGGTCCAAGGTGAGTATCGCTGACTGTATCGGGGGACAGTGGAAGGTGTTATTCCAGGGCATGATGCAGAGGGCAGTACCAAGCTGAAACAGGCCATATGGCGGAGATGAATGCTACCACTTCATTCTTACCACAAAGCCAGATTCATTATCATCTTTGTCCTCTGATATGTCAGGTGCCTCACATGTGGGTGGTGGTGTTTAGTCTGCATCACTGTGTGGCACTGACACATCAGGGGCCGGAGGTGGAATGTCTGCCGCACTGTGTGGCACTGACACTTCAGGGGCGGAGATGTGGATGGAGTAGTAGCAGCAGCATTCATCCGCGCCAGGCCTTGTGGCGGCAATGCCATGATGAGGATCTGCAGGGCATGGAAGATCACAGCTACATCTCGCTGGTGTGCAGCCGTGGCAAACATTCCTTCCGCCTGCATCCGCTCCAAGCTCTCCATCATTCTCTTTATGTGTCCCAACTCCCGGCTGACATCGCTGGAGCCACTCTGACTAGACAGTTGCTCTTGGCTCAGAGTCATGACTCCAGCGATGTCAGCCATAGATTGTTGGAGAGCATGGAGCGGACAGTGAGTGTCCGTTAGGGACTGTAAGTGGTCCCTGATGGGACTTAGACACCCACGTATGGCATCTAGTTTGGCTGCCATGAGGTCGAACCCCACCCGCAGCTGATCAGCCATCTTCTCTTGGCACCCTAACACAGGGCATTGGAATGCCATGTGTTGGTCGTGGGGGTCCTGGGAGACAGCCATGGTGGTGGGTGCTTCCTGCTGTGTGGTCTGTGCAGGGGGTGGGGTCTCCTCGATGCAGCTGGGCTGCCCTGCTCCTGGGGGTGGGGTGCCGAAGCTGTCCATGAGCTGTTGGAGGGCGTCGGTGTCGATGTTGGGGAGGTCCTCTTCATCATCAGTGCTGAGTTATTGGGTCTGCTCTGCAGGAGGTGTTGATTCTCCCTCTGCAATGTGAAGGGGAGATGCAGATTGACATTGTGTTCACATGTACGTTCACGCATTGTACAAGTTTACTAACAGACTGCATGACAATGTACATTGTGACTGTTTGTGAGGAGATGCCTATTTGATGCAGGACAGTTGACATTTCTACACCATCAGGGATGTGAGGTTGTACTTGTACATTGTCATCTCACAGTTTCCTGCTATGCCAAATGCAAATGGCCATTTTCTACATACAAGCGGCAGCAGTTGTGTCCTCTGTTCTGTAGTGAAAGTGTTGCAGTTTGTACCACATTGTTGTCAATGTTGAGGTGCTCTGATTCTTATGTGTGTGTGCTGCATTGTGGGTGTGTTGCCCCTTCAGCTCTGATTTGGCTGGCCCTTATCCCTTTCAGGCGGTGTGCCTTTCACTTCTGTGCTTATACAGTGCTGAGATGTTGCAGACTTGGGTAGATTGGGCTCTTGGTCGGAGTTGTGACTCTTGGGCATGGTTTGTCTGCAGAGGTGCTATACTTAATTGTGCATGTGTGCCATTGTGCCCATCTCCCCCCGTCCCCCCAGTCCCTGGTCGTTACTCACCCTGTTGCTGTTGGCTCAGGTCATGTTGTGCAGTGTCCGGTCCCCCAACTCCTGCCACCGTCTCTCCAATGATGACTCGGGTCACCATTTCCTCCATCTCATCCAACTCCTGGTGTGTCGCTGGACTCCCACCTCCAGTCTACATTGCTGCTTTCAGGTTGGCTGCGAGTTTCAGCTTGGTTTTGCACTTCACATCAGTCCAGCGCTTCTTGCAGTCGTCCACTTCCCTTCTCTTCACTCCGACTGCATTCACCTTGGCCAAGATGGACTGCCATATTGTATTTTTAGTTGCCAATGACACAGTGGAGGTGATGAACAGTTGGTGGTGGTGTTCTATCACCTCCGTAATGAGGATCTGGTTTTCCTGCGTACTGAAATGCGGGTTCCTCTTCTTCTTCTCCTTGCCCTTCCCTGACCCCGAGGTCCCAGGCTGGTCCTCCGTGGGGCTTGTGGGGTTCTGGTTGTCCTCTGTACTTGCTCCGGCTACCTCCATGGTGCTTCGCAGTTGTTTGTGTTTTGTTTGTGTTTTTTGTTGCCGCTTTATTAGTGGTTTTCCCCGCCTGATTTGTGGGACTTGCAGGCCTGGCGCTGCTTATCGCTGAATTTTTTATCGCAGTTGGGCCCATCGCAACTTTTTTCACGTTCGGGTTTAGATTTTTATCGCCGTCTAGGTAATTTTCTCGCGGACATTTGACGCGTTATCGCGAAACTATCGCATGTTACCGCCGTGTTGAGAATACGACGTTAACACAGAGTTATTTTCCCGCGGTAGACGGCGATATGAAAAAATTGCGTTGACCTATTTTGGCGTTGATTATTGCACGTTCTTGAGAATATCCCCCTATGTGTTCAGCGCAGTGTTGGTCTTCTTTGCTGCCACGTAATTTGTTTAGGCAGAAAACGTCACTTCCATTTTTTTTTATGTGCAGCACCGACCAAGTACAGTTTCATTACGCTCAGACAGTGTAACTGTTATTTGGGGAAACTCTTTTTTTTGTTAATTGCATTGCTTCATGCTTGTGTCAGTGCTCGATGCACGTATGTGTCATCGTCCCCACTGTCATCCCTCCCACCGCAACCCACCCTCTGTGTTGACCCCTACACCTGCCCGTCGCTCCTTGTTTTGAACACTTTGCGCCTTTTCGGACTTGAGGCATTGAGCATTGCAAGATTAATGAGGTGGGTTTTAATACATT
The DNA here is from genome assembly GCA_963921515.1 of Calotriton arnoldi. Taxonomy (NCBI): domain Eukaryota; kingdom Metazoa; phylum Chordata; class Amphibia; order Caudata; family Salamandridae; genus Calotriton; species Calotriton arnoldi. The sequence continues at coordinate 285,533 of CAWUFW010010342.1, read as the reverse complement.
ACTCCCGCCAATTGATGTGCAGACACCACGCCTGGGTAACCTATTAGGTCCCGTTTCTAAGTTCCTTGTTTTTATTCTGTAGGGTCATTTCACTTGCCCCCTTGTCCTGAGGAAGATTCGCATAGCTGAGGTATTAAAGTCCCTCGTTTGCCAATAAGCCAGATCGAAACGTCGATGCTACCCCTACCGCACCTGGACCAATTTCCCCTTCCCCATTACCCCTGTTTACAGCCTTAAGGAAACTCTCCTTACAAATTCAAATGAATAATTTGCATGTGGCCAGGTTGCATCTAACTGTTTATTGGATATCAGTTTTGTACAGTTTTTTAATTATATGCCCTTTACTTTTCTACACACTTTGAGCTCTTTTGAGTCCTATATATACACTTGAGCACCTTTTCTTACACGTTCCCTAGAACATTCTCCTTTTTTCTTGACCCTCTAATGATTATTCATTTCAATGACTAAATAAGTATATTGTAATAATACTTAGTGGTTTTCTGCACATTTATTTTTACGATTTACAGACGTTTGGGAGCTGATTAATGTCAGCTCATAAAAGTTGATAATTTTGTCAATCTATCTCTTCCTTGAACAATTGGTCCGGGATACATTGCAAGCCATCAGGTCTGCAATCTGTATTCAAGGCCAGAGTCAATCATGGCAGAGTCCATCACACAGCACACGGCAACAACGCCTGTCCATCCCTGCGCACGCATGAAGCCACACCCTACCCCCTCCCGCCGGCCAGCGCTGGCTGTCCGCACTTGCGCACCCCGGGCCCACTGCTCACCTGCCGCCAATGGTGTATCCACCAGTGGGCACACCACATGCAAGCTGCAGGCCCCGGTCCCGCCACCATGGCATGGTCCACATCATGTGGATCCGCCCTGCGGCCCAGCAAGTCCCACACATGACGCTGAGTCCTGAGGCATCAATGGCAGAGACCACATCAGTGCACACGTCATCATCGCAGGCTGCACACCCGCTCAGCTATTCTGGTGCCACTAACCCTGTGCAACCCCAGTCAGCGCCACGTGGTGGTAGGCCCATGACGGGCGCAAGGCCTCGGGTGCCACTAACCCTGTGCAACCCCAGTCAGCGCCATGTGGTGGTAGGCTCGTGACGGGTGCAAGGCCTCGGGTGCCACTAACCCTGTGCAACCCCAGTCAGCGCCACGTAGTGGTAGGCCCGTGACGGGCGCAAGGCCTCGGGTGCGACAAACCCTGTGCGCCACAGCTCATGGGCCCTTTATGATTGAGAACCGTGGAGCGTCCGTCATCCAGCCACCACCGGCAGTGGGGAATGTGACGTCGTCTGCCCCTTATATTTGCGGGGTCACATGGCCTGTGACGCCTGTGCCGGATGGGTGTGGTGTGTGTGCAGACCTGCCCTCAGGGAGTGGCCGTGACATGCTGACAACTAGACCAGTGACCTGCATACCACCAGCGTGTACGCCTGCGACATGTAGCTATGTGGGCCCCCCCTCGGAGTGTAAGCGGAGTGGTCTGGCCTGGCGTACGCCGGACCAGAGCAGGTCTTGCAACAATGACTCAGGGGCTCTGGGCGTGATTCAGTCCATGTCCGGACAAGGGAGTGACTAATGCGTGTGTCCCTGTTGCAGTGTCCACGGCAAGCGGAACACAATAGGCACTGTAGCACACTGTGACTGGCATCCCACTAGATGATCATCATTGACGTGAGGGAAATCACTGTCCCTACATTCATCCACACATTCATACATGAATGATGAAAGACATGACACAGCAGTGCGTTTCTGGATGTTTATTGCACATCCAGGGGAGTTTTGCAGCTGGAACGGTACAGGGCCATGCCAAGCACACCACACAATATGGGCCCGTGGAGGGCCAGCCAGAGTCCATCCGGGGATGACAAGTACTGCGGAAGAGGAAGGGTACAGTCCGCAGTCTGGTCGCCGTGTCATTGGTCATCAAACAGGATATGGCAGTCCATGTTGCGGTCCAAGGTGAGTGCAGCGGAGTGTATCAGGGATCAGTGGCAGGTCATAGGGCCATGTGCGGCACCAAGCAGAAACAGGCAAGGTGGCGGACATGAATGCTAGTGCCTCCTTCTGAACTCAAGCCCATCCACGTCCTCGGATGTGTGCTCTGCCCCACCTGTGGGTGTTGCAGTACCGGCTGCGGCACTGTGTGCCACTGACACATCAGGGGCTGGAGGAGGATTGTCGGCCGCACTGTGTGGCAGTGACACATCAGGTGCCGGAGTGGATACGCCTGCTGCACTGGGAGGCACTGACACACCAGGGGGCGGAGATGTGGATGGTGTGGGGGCAGCAGCATTCATCTGCGCCACGCCTTGGGGCAGCAATGCCATGATGAGGACATGCAGGGCATGGTAGATCCCAGCTACATTTTGCTGATGTGCAGCGGTGGCTGCCATCCTTTCCGCCTCCATCCGCACCATGTCCTCCATGAGCCTCCGCATGTGTGCCAGCTCACGGCTGGGATCGCTGGAGCCACTCTGAGCGGACAGGTGTTCTTGTCTCCGAGTCAGGACTCCAGCGATGTCAGTCAGGGCTCGTTGGAGACCATGGAGCAGGCCGTGGGTGGCCGTTAGGGACAGGAGCTGGTCCCTGATGGGACCTAGACACCCATGGATGGCGTCCAGTTTGGTAGCCATGAGGTCGAACCCCACCCGCACCTGCTCAGCCGTCTCCCTCTGGCCCTCCAGCACACGGCGTTGGAAGGCCATGTGTTGTTCCTGGGGGTCTTGGGAGACTGCTGGGGCTGTGGGTGCCTCCTGCTGGGTGGTTTGGGGAGTGGGTGGGGTCTCCTCGATGCAGCTGGGCTGCCCTGGTCCTGGAGGTGATTGGCGGATGTGTTCAATGATGTCTTGGAGGGCTTGGGTGTCGATGCTGGTGGTGTCCTCCTCGTCATCAGTGAAGAGTGGCTGGGACTGCTCTGCAGGAGATGTTGACGGTGCCCCTGCAATGTGAAGGGGAGATGGTGTATTACAATGTGTCCGCATGTATGTAGCCGCATGGTACAAGTTCACATTCAGACAGCATGGCATTGTACATTGTGACAGTCTGTGGATCAGGGCCATGATCCAGAGTCATTGTGGGTGTGCACCGTGCTCTGCTTGATTGTGCATGTGTGCCATTGTGGCCATATCCCCCCGTCCCCTCAGTACCTGGTGGTCACTCACCCTGTTGCGGTTGTGTTGTGTCCTGTCGAGCAGTGTCTGGTTCCCCGACTCCTACCACGGTCTCCACACTGATGACTGTCGACACCAGCTCCTCCATGTCATCCAGCTCCAGCTGTGGCGCTGGGCTCCCACCTCCAGTCTGCATTGCTGCCTTCTGGTTGGCTGCGAGTTTCTCCTTGGTCTTGCGCTTGATGTCAATCCATCGCCTCTTGACCTCGTCCATTGACCTCTTGTGCTCTCCGACGGCATTCACCTTGTCCACGATGTCCCGCCATATTCCATTTTTGGTGCCCAATGACACGTTGGAGGTGACGAACAGTTGTTGATGGTGTTCCATCACCTCCGTGACCAGGATCCTGTTTTCCTGTGGACTGAACTTCGTCTTCCTCTTCTTCTTGTCCTTGCCCTTCCCTGTCCCCGAGGTCCCAGGCTAGTCGTCCGGGGTGCTTGTGGGGTTGCGCTCGTCCTCTGCGCCTGCTCCGGCTAATTATAAGGTGTCTGTGTCACTTCTGGGGTTAGAATGTGCATTACACACTGCTCCGAGCTAGTCGGTGGTGCACTGTTGTATATTCTAGACTCTGAGGAGTGTATGCATAGCTGCCCAACTCTCGGTCAGCCCTGGACCAGCTCTGTGGATTCCGGGCAGGCTGATGAGTAAGGAGCTGAAGGCAGCTATATACTCCCTCCCATCCCATTAAATCCCAGGCGCCCTTCACTGGGTTGATTGTTCTATTCACACTGCCCTGATTTGTTGGGAGTAAGCATATAAGGATTTTATGCCGGCAGCCATCATGAGTATCGGGGTTGTGTGCACAGCGGGCCACTACTGTGCTAGAACCACCACAACATTGACAAAAGATTAATACAACAAGGCAATGATATTACTTAAGTAGTTTTATCCATCCTTTCTAATTCAGTTTCTGCACTTGAAGATGCTTTTCTGAAATCTGAGACAGCTGGGAGCAGGGTCCTCGCACTGCATTACAGAACTGGTGAATGGAGGAGAGGCAGGAAGAGAGGTGGGTAATAACATTTACGATGGAACTGTATGCTGGGGCATTTGTGGCTTGCTGACATGGCAGTGGAATTTCAAGTGATGGAGATAAATCCAATTGCTGATTCATGGATTTTGGACTTGGAAAAGTCACTCACAGATCTTAATTGCTCTCGCTAAAAGGTGTAGACCTGGGTATATTATGCTGAGACATCTCTTGATAAATTAAACCATAAACATGAAGAACTGGTCAGCAGAGTGGTAACCTTAGATCAGTAGTGTTAAGGTGTCCTTAATTATTTAGATGATGACGAGAATCGCCTGTGAAGAAATGAGAAGTATTAGAGCAATGGTAGCAAATGGAGATCTGGAGGGTCACAATCGGGGCCTGGTTCGTGAAGCACGGGGTGCCCCAGAAGACTGCTTTATGGTTCCAGTTTGTACCTATTGTATTCTGCTTATGTAATCAAAATCTACTTGCCCTTGATGTCTTAACAAGAGTGCATTTTGTGAGTAAAAGAATTCATCCTTTCTGCTTTCCATATAACTGCTAACTTATAGTACAAAGGCGATGCTACTCGTATCTACCAGGACATTTCGCCACCGATGTTGGTGAAACGAAGGGAACTGAAATACATCACTACTTATCATTGGAATTCTTGTAGGCTACTTGTCATATCTTATTATGCTCGGGCGACATTGTTATGGGGGTGGTTTCCAGTCAATGTGGAGCCTCAGTATCTTCATGTTACAAAGGAGCATCACCTTCTCTATTGAGTGGTTTAGGTCACCTGAAGTGTCTAAATACATAAAGATTTCAAACTTCCTGTGTAAGAAATTATAGTTTTTTCTTTAATGTCCATAAGTCACATGCCAGGATAGATTTCTTCCTAATTAGTAGAACTCTATCATCAATCTTGTCCCATCCATTAGGACTCAATCCATGCTACAGTACTTTTTATCTAAGACAGTCTGCCCAGTCCAGACGTCATAATCATGATGTGAAAGTTAAGAGTCACATGTAAACATCTGGCTTTTAGTGCAAATATCTGAGATGCTTTACAACATTATTTTGATGAGAATGTTTCTGATAATGTGACTTGGGATACAATATGGGAAGCAGCAAAAGCTGTATTGAGAAGCCAAAAGTGTGTTCATACATCCTTCGTATGGCTTGCCAAGCAAAAGGATGGACAACAGACTCCATTTCTTCTACTAGTAAAATAATGCAAGAAAGACTTGTCGTCAAATATTCTAGAACTGCAAAAATTAAAAGGAAATGTGCCATTTGTTCGTAGGAGATGCTGTACATAAACTCTTATGCCCTAAAGAGATGTACTATGAAAGAAGGGGGAAAGGCTAATTGGCTCTCGGCCTATAAACTTAAGGCATCCCACATTTGTGATTCTATTAAGTAGATCAATAAGGTGTGTAAATCATTCACTTCAAATATTTGCAATAACTTTCAGGCTAACAGCTCAGATTTCTATTAATTACAACACCATGATACAGAGAAACAGTGGGATTACTTGGCATGTATCATGTTTCCAAACATAGATCAGGTTTTATCAATTTCCCTAGAAGAGCATATTGCTGAGGGGAAAGTGTCACAAGTAATTAAGGGGATGTCTGGTAAAACGATTTGTGATATATTTACTGCTCCCTTTTACTAATAATTTGAGGATAAACTGGTATACCCTTTGACAAGTTTTTACATTTGTTTACAGACAAGCACTGTAACAAAATGTATGATGGCATCAACTATATCCTTCCGCTTGAAACCTGAAAAGGACCTAGAAGCTAGCTGTCAAACAGACCTATTGCCTTACTAAATTGGAACAATAAAATATACTATAAAATCTTTACCATGTATCTCGATAAACATCTTACCACAGTCGATTTCTCCCTATCAGTCAGGGTTCATAAATTGTTGTACATGTTGATTTTAAACCATGGGTGTGGCACGTTGTAATGTTTCATAAACCATTTGCAATGCAATAGGTCTCGCATTTGCAAGAGTTTGAGCTCTTGGCATTGTAAATGACAATGCCTTTTATTTATGTGTTTTTGAAAACCTGCAAGCGGTGCGTAAACAAGCACTTTGTACTTATAGTAATTGTTTACGAGAAGCAAGGCTGGCAGTTAATGCGAGACCTATTGCATTGCAAATGCTTGTTTGCTCTGCTGCTGAGTCTTCTTGGTACACTCCTCATGAAGCCAACCCTCCTTTTGTCCTTCTCAACTCTACAATACAGTTTCTGTTTTACAATCCGCAGGCCTTCTCATTTCCTGCACGAACGAAAGGCGAAAGCTGAGCTTAACACTTCTGCTTACCAACCAGAACAGTTCAGACAGGCACCCAAGAGAGATGGACATTCCCGAGGAGAATGCAGATGCACCACCCAATTTGGCAATACAGTATCATTTTTCTTTTAACAATCATTTCTTTAGAACTAGGTGCGTTCATTCCTCCATAGTTAGATTCTTTCAAACCTAGAAGACAGAGCATTTATATATCTGATAACTTTGGGCTCTGGGGCAGAAGAACTGTTCGCAATGCATTTAACTGTACTGTGTCATACTCATTCCTTCATTTCCTTTCACAACAGATTGATGACAATGATGTGCTGCTCATCTCCCAGATTAATCTTGTCCTTGTTTAGTGTTTGTCTTTGTCACACCTTTCCTCAAATCCCTTCCCCATCCATTCATCAAACCCCTAACCCTCTTCCCCCGGGATGTGTGATTTATTGAGGTGTGTAGCTTAATTTACAGCATAAATGTATCACACATTTGGTGGGGCGGATGAGGTGAAAGTGATACCAACTTACTGCAGGATTTCCTATTACTTCAGCAATAGCCCACACTGGCCCCATTTACCCACCCACACATAAAAGTGATCCATATTTTAGATATAGAAGAACATCAGTCGTCAGCATCATCATTCAGGCCTTGTGTTGCGTAAATGCTTAACCTTGTCTACTCCAGACTGTGAATCCACTTTTCATGACTCTAGGATTTCGTAACTTTAGTTTCTAATTAAATACTAGCTCCCCATTGCACAGAATAAGTCACTATTGCTATTTATCACTATCAGATATTCTTTGTTGTGTCATATAGGTGTCTAGTCTCAATACTTTGTAAAGCTATGATATAATTTATCACCCACTACCTCAGTGTTTTTATTTCCATTTATTTGCTTGCAATAGATAATCCTTCTGATTAATCCTACAGTTGGAGCTCACCTGGGTAGGAATGGGACATCGCTTGTGAAGTTGTGATGACTTCCCTGTTATTGCTTCATCTGTATTCAGGTAAGAGAACTATGGAGTGAAGTGACATAGTTAAGTTAGTATTAAGTAAGCAACTAACTGCTACTGCATAAGTAATTGTTAATCTAGGTTGTTATAGACAACATAGGCCATGGCAGCATTCCCCCTAATGGTCAAGATAGTTACAGAGGGTAATAAGACAAGGGTATCTAACTAACTACAAGTAACCAGTATACACTTTTATAAACAGATTTAAAAAACTGGCTGCACAAAAAGGCAGCAGTGCAAAGTAACAGGAAAACACAAATAAACTACTTCAGGTATAAAGTGTGGTAAAATAATTTTCCCCTTTAATATTTAATAAACAAAACCACCCTCTCCATGCACAACAGGGCCACTCCTCTCCCCAAACAAATTGACCCATCCCCAACCAATGTCCAAGCAAAAGTCTAAGAAGAAAACGCCCAGTCCCAACTCCCTTATCACACTCTCCACCCACAAGTCCTCCCACCAAAAAATAAAATAAAAAAGGGCTTAGAAGAGGGCATTGTCCACAAGGGTTTGGAGCTAGTCCAGGTTCTGCAATGCTCCCTAGCCAGCTTTCATTGCAGTCAAGCTACTGCAGGATGCGAGCCTTAAATTTTCTGTAGAAGGGGGTGATGGAATAGATGGGAGGCAGGGGCTGGCTTGCCGAACTGGGGCCCGGGTCAGAGGCAGCTACCTCCACCTCTATATCCCCCAGGGCCACCAGTCGCCAGTATTCAGACTGGATGGTCTCCAGCCTCTGCCGCCACAGACGGGCCGCCTTCTCCTGCTTGGTGAGTGGTGCTGGTGGACCAGCAGGAGTAGCTATATGAAGAAAAACAAAAAGAAAAAAGGCAAATTGTAAACAATGCTCTGTGCAAACACTTGTTTAATATTATGTAGTGGATGGCACAGTAGCAGTACCCTGCTGGTCCTCTTGGGCCATTGGAATTTGATGTGATTATGATTAGGGGAGTCACAGGGACAATTCATTTCTTTTTTTATCTGCACATGCCTCACATAAAAAGCACTGATTTTCTGGCAGAATAACACCAGATTAAAAAACAGTGATTTGATTTTTTTTTCCATTTTAAAGGCTTTTATAGTAAGTAAACAGACACTTTGAGTAGAAAAATAAAAATCTATTACCTCTCATTAATGAGTAAGGCATAATGCACAATGGAGTGTAAGTTGTACTAAATTAATGGAGGCATGCTAGCCAGTTCTTCGGGTACTTTGCTACCGTCTGCAACTGGGGCAGCTGTAATTGACAATTATCTAGCTTTAATTCCAATGGCCCTGCTCTTCCCCAAATGACTTTCACTTTCTACCCTGACCCCAAAGAGGCAGATGAATCATAAATAAGATACTACGTCACACACATCACATATAAAATGTGTATAATATTATCCTGTATCAAATGAATACAGGGTGTATGTGATTTGTTGTCAAGACGTTTTTGATTACACATTTTCAAGGCATGAATAAAAAGAAAGAAAAAGAATTGACGAAAAACTCTCCTTCCTTCATTTGATATTGTTCATGTTGTCCCACATATTGCACTGATCGAGTCTTTTGTGATTCTTATGTATTTCAACGAGAACTATGGTTTTTGTAATTCAATGAATCTTATCATATAAGAAGATTAAGACGAAACGCAGTTTGTGTGCTCCTCCATCTTGAGGATTTGTGTCATAAAATTGGGGTTTTTATAACAGTTGACCCTGAGAGTGAGCACGCTGTGGAAAGAATCGGGTTGCCAGAGTGCAGGCAATTTTGGACCACAACCGTTTTTGCTATTTTTTGTGGTGGGGAAAACAATGCCCTGCACTACAGTGAGAGGAACGGGCTACATAGTTTGTATTTGGCACTTTTGTCACAGAGTATCCCTTACACCAAACTTGAAATCAAATCAGGCCCTTAGTCCCACTTTACGCACTGGCCTTGCCCACCACCACAAATTATTTCCAACAAATTAATTTGCTGGGTAGTAAGGAAAGGAAACTTGACTTACTCTACTGCAGGGTAAGTAGAGGGATTAGGCGGGTATGTAGAGCTTTTTTTATAGAATAGAGGGGTGTCACTGATCATCGATTCGTCATGTGCCTAAGCTTTGGCTTATTCAGTCACTGTTATAGACGAAAGTCTAAAGAGAAAAAATCTTAACAGGTGTAAAATAAATCTGTTATGGGAAACTATGAATTATATTTTGGAATCACTTCACATGGCCATAACAATGTGGTTCATGCCAAGAATGGATTTTTCAATTTTTTGGTATGCTGGGACAGAAGAACTTAGAAAGAATAAAGGATGAAGTACTAAGAGGTGACTGAGTGGGAGAAGGGAAACACACCTTGTGTGTTTGGTTTGCAATGCATTGAAAACTTTGGAAATGCAGCATTAACTGAAGCAGATGCACATTGCACAGCCAACACTGAGTCACAAATTGAACCATACTGCACTTCGGTCATGGGTAGCGAAATGCAGTGGGCACGGAAGGGGATGGTGAATGATTGTGGGTGGGATACACATCTGTCTCATTTAACAAATACAGTGAGTCAAGAGATTAGAACAAAAATTAAAATACCACCCACTTTGAACCATAGCTTTGATAACCATAAAACAAAGTAAGTGAAGCAGGTGAGCAGCATGCTCCTCTCAAGGAGCTCCCTTGATTATTCATCCAAGCAATTATTCAATCTTCCTTTCATTCTTCCTACTATATTCATCCATAGCCACTATGGTTTAAGCTTTACTTTCTCTCCTCATCCAGTCGTTCACAAAAATGTCCTATCCATTATCCATCCATTCAGGATCCACCCTTTCTTTGAATCGTCCTTTCACCCATCCAACCATTTACTTAATACTCACTCATGCATCCTTTTACCCACCCATGCATTCTTTCCTTTCACTCATATACTATTTCCCCATCCTTTCTTTTAACCTTCCATTCTTTCCCGTTTCAATCAAGCCATCCTTTTTAGCATAAATTATGGGAAATTTTGCTGAATTGCAGATAGAAAAGGCCATAACTCAACCCTCGCTGTAGCTGGTAAAAGGGGAGGTTCAGGATCATGAGTCACGTTGCCGCCCTTGTAGCTAGTGAGTATAATAGTAATTGTCAATAAGCAAGCAATGTGACTTACTACTGCCCGTCCCTGCCACTGCTTCTCCCCCTCCAACCGATTCTTCTTCTCTTCCTGCAGTGGTACTTGAGCTGGCAGCACTCTGTGTGGCTAGAAAAAAACATTAATTGTTTAGATGCCAGATTCATGTCCCCTGAATTTTTTAATACAAAAATACAACTACAATACATTACTACAGTTCGGTTAGCACTGCAGTGTCTTCTATCAAAAAATATCACTCTGGGCATTTTGTTAGTTCACAATGTTAGAAAAGCCAGGTAGTCAAGCCAACCAAAAACCTTTCGTAATGGAGGGGCAGAGCTATAGCCTATGATGATGATGACTCTGAGTCATTGAAGCACAATGAAGGGGTGGAATAATAATGGTCAATGAAAGATATATGGTGTTGATTGGCAAATGCAATGGGACCTCATAATTTCCAACCATGCTGCACTGTCATGGGAACTGCTGGTATACTGTATAAATGAATTACACAGCACAACATTGGGGGTTGGGGGTTGGAGGGATGGTCTCTGACCATGGCCACTCTCTCCTTAACTGCTAGAGCATGAGCAGGAAAATGAAAGCTGTGATAAATGAAGATGCAGGGTAGCCAGTAGCATAGGGGAAACAGGATAATGTTTATTCACAAGTTAAGAGTCTTATGTTACAGGTAAAGATAGTAGTAAGGAAGCACAAAGGTATCAGGAAAGCCCAACCAGGAGCAGCATCCTTTCTTTTCAACCCATTCACTCCAACTGACATTCACTCAACCAGGCACACTTCAGCATTCTAATTACATCACAGTCACTCTGGCTGAGAGGCAGGGGACATAACACTAAGAGGAGAATTCATGGCATAGAAATGAAGATAACACACTTCTCCTTTCCTTATGGAAAAAATAGAAAATGTACATTCAAATAAGACAGTAATAAGACAGTAATACACAACCTCCATAGAAATTAGAACAAAGCAAGGTAATACACATTCAATCACACAAAACATAAAAATGAAAAGACTAGAAAAGGAAATAAGGATACAAGGTTAAGAAAAACACATACATACATCACTCGGGGGGAACACCCACACTCTCTCCCCTCAGCAAACAATAAAATATAGAGGACCAACAAAAGTGACACCTCACACCCGGCATAGCACAAGGGTGCAATATGTGTGCCCCAGCGGGTGCAATACAGCTGCCACAAGCAAAACTGCCCCTGCTGGTGCACCACATATGCCCCAAAAAAATGGTTTGAGCGCAAAACAAATGCTCCATCACCACAACATAGCAAAAGGGTTCAATACATGTGCCCCAATGGATGTCATACACCTGCCACAAGCAGAACATTTGCCCCTGCGGGTGCAACACACATATGCCCCAAAGAAAAGGTTGGAGCGCAAAACAAATGCCCCATCGCCACAACGTAGCACAATATTTCAATATGTGTGCCCCAACGGATTGCAAACACCTGCCACAAGCAAAACCTGTTACCCTGTGGGTGCAACACATATGCCTCAAAGAAAAGGTTTAACACAAAGTAAATGCCCCATCACCAACAACTGTAAGTAGTTGTAAAGTAAGTATTTGTTTGGGTTGCAACTAACAAGCCCATCACAAAGCAACGTCTGGGTGCAAATACCCAAAACACACAACAGAAAATATGGTATTGGTGCAGCGCACGTGCCCCAATACCAACAACAGTAAGTAATGTCTGGGTGCTTATGCTATGCTCCAAGACACGTAACAATTTGTTTGGGTGCAGCACAGGCACCCCATCAACAGTAGCAGTAAGTAATGCCTGAGAGTAGCCCAGTACAAGTAAAAGCAAGATTGGTTGGGTCACAATTCAAATGCCCATCACTAGCCACATAAATGTAAGTAAGGTTTGGGTTGCAGAATACCTGCCCTATCACCAGGAACTGTAAGAATGGATAGTGATGCACTAAACATACCCCATCTCAAGTAAAGGCATCCCATCCTCATCACCATTGTGGTAAATGAAGATGCAGGGTAGCCAGTAGTATAGGTGAAACAGGATAATGTTTATTCGCAAGTTAGGAGTCCCAGGTTACAGGTAAAGATGGTAGTAAGGAAGCAGGATGGTAACAGGAAAGCCCCACTGGGAGCAGCATCCTTGCTGCTCAGCCCATGCACTTCAACTGACATTCACTGAACCAGGCACACATCAGCATTCTAATTAAATCACAGTCACTCTGGCTGAGCAGCTTGGGACATAACACTAAGGGGGAATGCATGGTATCTAAATGAAGATACCACAAAAGCCTTCTCAACAAACATACATGGTGAATATTATTTATAATACTAGCCTACTTAGGCCTGAAATCTTCACCTTAGACAGTAGAGTATCAAAGCTCTGTTCTTAGTCTTACAGTACCACAAGGTATATAGGGGAGAGGGAAAGATAAACAACAAAGCAGGAGAAAACTACAGACAAGTACAGACCAGAAAAAGTCAGCTACCAAAAAAATACGTGAAATAAGGAAAAAAAGATAATGCAGGAAGAACAGGATGGGATAGGGGATTTCGCAAAAAAAGGAGACAGTATAAAAAAAAGAAAGGCCAAATTAAACGTAGAATAATAGTGGCCAGAGGTAAAAGTTAGGGAAAGAATAATAATAAACAATATGACTTACTGGGCTGAGCAAAGCCCTCAGCAGTGGGGCAGGTGGTCAGTGCCTCCTCCCCAGCTCTTCCCAGGCCCTCTTCTGCACTGCCCCTCTTCTTGCCCTTGGGTGCTGATGTAAGAAATAAAGAAGATTTAAAAAAAATAGATTAATGGTACAGTTAATGTCCGCAAAATTATTATCTAAATCCGATTGCCTATAGTACTAGTATCGACTATCGTTGAGTTGGCCATACAAATCCTCAAATCCCTATTTCAAATTACCTTAACAAAAACTACATTTGGAACTAATGCATTGCAATGAATGATGTTTGATTCTATTCTCATTTCTCAACCCCTTGATGGACCAACTCAGTCTCCCTTTTTGCAATGCACAGATACATACTAGTAGTACACATCACTGTGAAATTGCTTGGGCCTGTACGAGCTACATAAAGGGAGTAATAGAGAATGCTAACTCACTGATATCACTAACTCACTATGGTGAGAGGAGGACAGAGGAGTCTGCAATTGCTTCTGAAGTAATCAGCCAAAGCGAGTGCTGACGAGTACGATTAGGTAGCGCCGAGCACCTGCTTAGCTCAAACTGGATCACATAATAATATTCTTAACGTAAACTAAATGCAACTTACCTCTAAGTGTGAGCAGCATGCTATCCGGAATTTTTTTTTAGCATTGTAGAATACAAACACAACAAATAATTAATGCTCATTGAGCACCACAATCTCGATGCCTAGCAGGTTGAGCAGGTCCTGCTCCCAGTCTGGGATATTCACCCAGCTGTGTGTCAGCTGCTGAGTGGTGCGCTGGACTTGACTGGTGCGCCGCACACACCTGCACACCCTGCCTCAACGTAGCCGATGCTCCTGCAAGGGGTACCAACTGCCAGGCCTGCTCCTCTTTATGCTCCGCCATATGTGCTAATATTATTGTAGCAGGACAACACTAATCAATTTTCAATGAGATAGTCTGCTTTACTTTAACCTTTAGTACAGTTACATTTTTACTGAGGTATTCTGCTGAGAATATAATATTTTGCTTTTATTAAAGCTCTTTGGAGTAGCTAAAGCTTATTCAGCAGGGTTAATTAAAATACTGCAAAATATTTGAAAAGTAAAAAATGCCCAAGTACCTGCTCCTATAGAAAACTCTGTCATACATGCATTTCTGATGAGACCCCAGGCAGCCTCAGATTTCAAAGTCAACAATACAGATTGTGCTAACACTTTTGGAGCACAGAAATTGTTGTTGGGGTGTGGCCTCAGAAAGTGTGCAGCAATAGGTTTGAAAAATTACAGCAAGAAGATATAGGGCCAGATGTACGACCCCTTCATTTAGCGCCTCGCAATTTGCGACTCATTGCGAGTCGCAAATTGCGTGGTGCTAAATGAAATGTACAACAGTGTTATTACACTGTTTGCGATTTCCATGGGGTCGCAAATTGCGAGGCTCATTAATATTAATGAGCCTCTTGCAATTTGCGAGCCCATTGGGAATGCCAGCCCTCCCAGGGATGGTGGCCTGCTGGGCTCAGCAGACCACCATGTCTGGGACTGCTTTTTAATAAAGCAGCTTTTTTTTTTTTTAATGCAGCCCGTTTTCCTTAAAGGAAAACGGGCTGCATTTTTTTTTAAAAATGAAACGTTTTCGTTTCATATTTTTAAGGGCTGGCAGTGGTCCCTGGGACCACTGCCTGTCCTTAAAAAATATTTTCCCCTGCATTTACAAAGGGGACCCCTTCCCTTTTCTGACCCCATTACCACCCTCTTGAAGAGGGTGGTAATTTGCTAGTGTTTTGCGACCGCAATTGTGGCTTTGTAACAGTGTCAGAGTCAGTGACATTTTTCACAACAGTCGGTGGTGTTTTCACAACTGGTGTTCTGACAGAAGCAATTTCTTTATGCAGGTCAGCTGGAGGGTGTAGCGTCTTCCCCAGTCCGGGTACCCACAAATTACTACACCACACACGGAGCTTAGTATTACACGTCTTTATTCTTCTGCCTGTACCTGCGAACCCAACAGTCTAAATCAGCCTTCATTGCATTACGCTCGAACACCTACGTTGTAGCTCTGCGGAGTCCATCAGGAGTCAAAAGGGTACTGTCATTGCTAACTCACAAGACACGAAGGAGATATGTACATGAAAATGTTGGAGCACAGTGTAACCCTTAATTTGGCAATGCTGCACTACAACATTTTTTAAACGCAGGCATGCGCTGTATTTACAAAAATACGGCGCACTCTTGCGTTTCCCCTAGCGCTGGTTCTAAAAAAGCTGCCTAGCGTCAGCGCAGGCAGCCTTGCTCCATGTTGCCAGGGTGCCTGCGCTGCAGGGGCAATTATTTATGTGCAGGAAGAGACACCTTCCTGCTCATAAACAATATTTAAAGGTGATTTGCTGTTTCTATGTGTGCTGCAGAATGAGGCACACATAGAAAGAGTGAAATTTGAGGAGAAATTTTTAATTTCTCCTCATATTGCCATCCTGAGACCAGGTTTACATGGCCTTAGTTTTTGGAGTGGCCCCATCCTTGTAAATATGGGGCAGCATCAAAAAGCAATGGGTATTGCGGTGGAGCGCCCACGTCGACACCCATTGTCTGCCCCTTTGCTGCAGCAGACTGCTACGGAAAGGGATATATTTACAAGGTTGCGTTAGGGGCTTGTAAATATGCCCCTCCAACACCCCCTCTTTTAACCAAAAAATTGCAACTTTTTTTACACAATATATACATATTCACAATTAAATCTCTTCAATCAATCTTTTTTGGCGCTTTAATTGTTCAACCCAATCATGTAACTGGAAAGTGCGAACTGTCACCATCAATGTCCAGGATCTGCATTGATGGTGGAAAGGCAACAGCAGTCACTTGTGCATCAGACCCAGTCTCTCCTACAATATGCGGATCTGTTGAACAAGGAGTTAATCGCAGAAAGTGAGAAGAGTATCTGGTAATAGACTTCCCAGGTCACTGGGCAGTCACTATGCGTCTGTTTTTAGACACTATTTGAGAAGGTTCGGCATTCAAATGGAGCATCAGATTTTTTTTCCGCACCTGGCCTGCGAGCACTCGATTTTCTCTCCTAAAGACGATGTTCTTTGCATGTCATCTTTTGTCAGCATACCCTTTCATCTTTTGTTTCTGATCCAAGTCCCTCTCACGAGTTACATTCTTGTTTTTCCCTCTCTGATTGGTCCATTGAGGTTTTTGGTTGTCATTGCTCTCACAAACATCAATGTCGCAGGACTTTCACCTGTGATCAATTGAGGTGTTGAATAAGCTTTCAAGATCGAATTTAACACAGTCTTTAAATTGAGCTTTTCAAGAGTAGCATGCAGCACTGTTTCCTTTAGCGTACTCACAAAACGCTAAACTAGTCCGTTTGCCTGTGGCCACAGAGGTGTGCTTTTTCGATGCTTTATACTCAGATACTCTAAGAAATATTTAAACTCGCGACTGTCAAATTCAGGCCATTGTCAAATTTCAACAAGGACGTAACACCCCATGTCACAAAGATGCCATCTAGTCTCTCAATTACTCAGTCTTGAGTAGTAGATGAAAGATCCTCAATTAAAGGAAATCGTGAGTATTTGTCCACAATCACCATCAGGGGATGTCCATTGTCAAGTGTACCGAAAAAGTCAATGGCTACTCTCTCCCAGGCATGCTTTTGGGAGTTCTGACATGGTTAAGGTGTGTTGAGTAACTTGAGTAGAAAGGCAGTTGCAAGGATAACAGGCCTTTACTTCCTTTTCAACCTTCTCATCAAGATACAGAAAGCAGACTCAGTCTCAGAGAGCTCATTTTGTGGCAACGATTTCACGATGTCCTTACTGGGCCACTTCAATCATCTTCTGCCTCAGACTCTCCGGAATCAGAATTCTCGACCTTCACAATATAGCTCCTTCCTGAGTTATGGACAGTTCATCTTTGACATTCTTGTATTTTTGATATTCACTATCATTGGTGGGAGGTTGAGGGTGTCAGTTCCATGACTGATGTGGGATTATATCTTTCAACTTTAGCATGTCGCTATCTTGGCTCATGAGAGTGATAATCAGGGCTAACGAAACAGCAGCTGGTGTGTTTGAGATTTACAACGAAATTGATATAGATTTCAGTCATTATGGATGGGGTACCATAACCTTGGACAGGCACTCTCGAAAAGTAGGTAGCAGGGTCTGGTCATTCCCAGGAATGATGTACAGTGTTATAATTGTACTTTTGTAAACGTGGTCTCCATTGTTCAATGCGAGGAGGCATCTTGCCCTTTAGATTACCAAATATAGGTATTAAAGCTTGATGATCAGTTACCAGCATAAAAGGCTTTTTCGTACAGGAATATATGGAAATATTCACAAGCCCATACTACGGCTAAACCTTCTTTTTCAGGTTGTGAATAAGCATGTTCTGTTTGGGACAAACTCCTACTTGCATATGCCACAATATGCCTTACGGCATTTGGATATCCACTGTGCTGTGCAAGGATGGCACCTATCCTGACTGGGCTAGCGTCAACAACAACCTCTGTATGAAGCTTTGGTTTGAAAAATGCCATTTCAGTAGCATTCCCAATGGTTTGTTTAATTTTCTTAAAGATTTTCTCTCATTCATGTGACCAATGAAATGAAGCATTCTTTTTTGCCATCTCTCTCAATGGAGCACTTACAGTGGCAAAGTCTCATATATATCTGGAACAGTACCTGGCCATGCCAAGAAATGAACGCACCATGGAAACATCTTGTAGGGGATCAGCATTTGACAGCACTTTTACTTTAGCATGATCGGGTGTCATACCCCCATTGAAACTTTGTCTTTTGCTACTCACATTTATCTGCATTCAAAGTCAAACCTGCATCAGCAAGTAAACGATATACTTGTGTGAGAGCCTTATGGTGCTATTTTTTCATAGCTCCAAAAATGACTATGTCATCAATATAATTTAATGCATTCATGACAGGCTATATGATCGGTCGAATGATGTCTTGAAAAAGCTGCAACCGATGACACACCAAAACATAGTCTATTGTATTGAAACAGACCAGCACGTGTAGAAAAGGTTGCAATGTACCTGCAATTTTAATCAAGTTCCAACTGATGATAACCTGTATTTAAATCAAGGTAAGAGAAAACCTTTGCACCATTTAATTGCGTTATCATGTCAGCAATGTGTGGAGCTGGATGTCGCTCTCGTTCAATTGCCTTGTTTGCCTGACGCATGTCAACATATATGTGTACAGCTCCTTCACTGTCCTTTTTGGGTACTACCACTATGGGAGTATCCAATGGTGTGGGACCAGTAGATCGGTCAATGATATGTTTAAGTAACGATTCAATTAATTTTTCAGCAGCATCTTGTAAATTAAAACTAATTTGTCTATGTCTTTGAGCAACAGGACGGATATCCTCATTAATATGCAGCTTTACTTTAATAGTCTTAAGCTTTCCTAAACCATGAAACAATTAAGGGAATTGACTTTCTATTTCATGGTGGGCATTCATGTTGTAGTTTATGCAAATCAGTCCCATATCAGCAGCTGTGTTGAAACTGAGTAGGTAGGCATTTGACGCAGTACCTTGAAGCACATGGATGGGTGATTGCACATTCATTTTCTTGTGTTTCATCCTCTCTATAAATGAACCTTTACTTTGTAAGGGCGTCGATGTAGCCCATGTATACTCTTTGGTTTTCAATGGCATCAGTCCCAGTAATTGAGACAATTCATTATATTTCTCCTCAGGCATAATATTTATCAAAGCACCACTGTCAATGACGAAAGGTATCGAACAACCATTTATTTTCCGTATAATCATTGGACAATGTTTGAATGACTGTGGTGCTTTAGTATGTCGAATTTTCTTGAACTGACATTTTTCTTCACATGCAGTCAGTCCAACATGCGCATCCTTTTCTTAGGTAAACATCGACATGGCACAGCCATCTTCTTCATGTTCACATAATACTCATCTAGAAGAACCGCTTGAAGATGAGTTAGATGGCAATCAACTTTGTTCAGTGTCGAGTTGTCTTAACTGATGGTGCCGCTTGGCCTTGTGGGCGCGTGTTTAACATTGCTTCTGGAACGTTCCAACGGCCATTTTGTCTTTGCACCGTGACGCATCTGCTTTTTCCTTTGCAATGCATACCGTCACAAAATGGTTCTCCTTCCCGCAGTCTTTGCATATCTGTCCAATGGTGTGACATTTACCTTCATGTGGAAATGAAATTCCACATCTAAAACACAACTTCTTTCTACGTTTAGACATCACCTTGTGTTCTTTAATCTTTGATTTACTTTTCACACTCATGACTGATTCATTCTGGTTACCTCCGGCCTCCATGTCAGCAGCTTGTCTATCGACACGCTCTTTAGCTCTTGCAGCTATTAACACTCGCTCCAGAGTTTCTCTCAGCATTCGTCGCCTGAATGAATCTGACAAGCATCCATTATTTAACTCTAAGATGTATAGCTTCTTCATCATTAAATTCATTGAACTTACATTGTGTGATGAGTGTGTTGAGTCTCTCCACAAATTCTTCAATGATTTCATCAACTTTTTGTCATTCTTATCTGAAAATGTTTCTTTCGTAATCTACATTGGGCATTAGATTGAACTTGTGATTCAAAGTTTCTTTGATCTAAAAGTATGTGATTTCTCTGTCAGTTCTTGGCATCTTCCATATGACTTCTTTTACACCATCACAAGCAAGGTTTTTGAGGTATTTGATAATATTTTTGTTATCAGTCTCTTCAAGTGAATCAATGAAATCTTCAAATGTCTCTAGCCACACAATCTATTGTTTACCAATACTTTGCTTTGTAGCGAAAGGTGCTGGTTGTTTCAGAAAGGCAGCAGCATTGTAGCTCTTTATGGGAGTGGCTGATATTGAGGGTTTAGCTCTGTCAGAGATTGTTTAGAGCAATTCAAGGCCAAGATCGGACACGAGTGAAGATGAGTGCTTCTTGAAAACCCAATGTGAAGGAATTGATTACCGGCGAAAAGACAACCAAATTGTTCCAACTACTTGTCACGAAACTTCACCATTAACCAGGGTAGTAACCGAAACACTCACAAAACAGAGAGACTTTGGAACTCTCTGGAATCAAGAGATTGTTATTAAACGAAAGAAAGATAATACACAAACAGATTTTATCCAGTCTAAAGCCCTGAAGAGAATCCCAACAATAATAATGGGACTCGAAACGCGTCGGCATTATTGACCACTGGAAACATGTAGTGAACTAATTTTGTCTATTGTAGGAAACCGTAACAAATGTTTACTACCTACTAGGCTGAGCAATATTCCCCTGTGGTTTAGCAGCACCGTGATTTTGTTGAGAAATTTGTTTGGAAAATCAGCTCCGGGGTTGCTGCTCGTTTTAGAATAATAAGACTGGCTCAATGTGTGTAATTCATGTTTTTTTGCACAACTGTTATGTTTTCATGTTTGATATGTGAACTGTATTGTATGTTTAATGTCAGGAAACATGAGGTTCGCCCTTGTTCTGATTAAAAAAATTAATACGTTATATCTTTGAAAAAAGACAAAATGAACAAGTAAATAAATACTTCTGACCATATGATTTGGTGAATGGTCTTAGTCTGTTACAAAACACTAACAGCAATTGAAAAGTGACAGTTACTTTATCTAGTTATGTTTTCCTGTAAAAATCTAAGAATGAAGTTGAGTGTGCTTTTTTCACATCACTATCAATGTGCAACCAAAGATCCTCACATTTCTTGCCTTTGGCATCATCACTCAGTAAACGTTCTGTAAACGGTTGCCACATGGATAATATAGCATTCATGGCCTCTAGAACTGAGAACCATCAGCTAAGTGACACAGTTAGGATGACTCTTTCTTTGATGCCACACAAAGCACAAAATGAGAAATATTTGCGTTTTAGTTCCCGCGCATAACAAAACAGTGCACCAGAATGGACTAAAAAGTCAATAGCTTTCTTCATTAACTCTGATGATTGTAAAGATGCTTTCAGTATGCCATCTAACAAGTGGCAAGGATCTCTTACAGGGAAGCACTTCAGCTCAGGTATCGATTTTGACAGGTTATCACACAACTTTTTCATATACGTAGCCGAATCACTCCAATCTTTGTTGAACTTGGAAAGAACCTTTTTGCAGCAGCATTCCAAGTGACACTGCGTTCCATGTTTTCCAAAAGTCTGGTGTCATGTTTTCACTACTATCCAGGATGCTTGATGATAGCACTCTTTTTTAACATACACCTGCCACTACAAATTGCATTGAATGTTTAAAGTCTGGGGTGTTTGGCAATTCACCTACTATCAATACTGACTCACTAGAAAAGGGGCTGATGTATGAAGAGTTTTTACCTATTCTCTGTGGGTAAATGTGATGGTACATATTGGGAAAGATTCTTATAAAACCAGCCATTTTACCTATCAGTGAAAGAATCAAATGCAGCCAAAATATCAAATATGAGTTTGATATTGCCTGATTCTCTACAGTTTATAAAACCATTAAACACGATCTAAAACATGCTTCTAAACCCTGCATCTTTAGACCAAAGACCACAAAACTGTAAAAAGCAAAAGGAAGAAGAACTAATATTTTAGTGACATCCCTAAACAAAAAAGCTCAAGCAGAATAATGTTAGCCCAGTCTTTCTTGCTGCTACCTTGTATAACAAAGTTACATTGTATTGACCCCTTCAGGAAGAAATAAAAATGACTCTTTCACTCTCCTTTTCCTTTCCTTGAATGGCAAATAGTTTGTGGTTGTGCAGGTGTTTTTTCACTGTTTATATGTTTACACTGGTGAGGGCTATTTCCCTTTCGGTGGGGTCTTATCAGTTATTATAGGTTTAAACCTAAAACAGGATAGCCTACGTAAGACTTTATCTTGAGTGGCGGCATGGTATCTTTATGTATGGCCTGGCCAGCAGGTTCTCAGCCAACAATGTGCAGATTCTGCAATGCTTTTGTTGTCTTCAACTGCTTCACAGTGGCTCCACATGCATTAAGTGTTGATTACTAACTTCGACAATGGCACACGTGGCACTCACAGGCAGCTTTCTTGGACCATGGCAAACTCTCTAGGAGAGCACTGTCAATCTTTGGGTTACTTATCCCTTGTCTCGTCACCATTTGCAGCGTATACCCAGCCTGGGTACCCGCAAATGACTACGCCACACACAGAACTTAGTATTACACATCTTTATCCTTCTGCTTGTATCTACAAACCCAACATTCTAAATCAGCCTTCATTGAATGCCGCTCTAACACCTATGTCATAGTTCTACGGTGTCCATCAGGAGCCAAAAGGGTTCCGTCATTGCTAACTCACAAGACACTACAGAGGGGAGGGAACGTCATTGCTAACTCACAAGACACTACAGAGGGGAGGGAAAGACTTCATCAAAACTGTCATAGGGTAGGGTAGAGACAAGTGTACTGGTTTCTGCAGGTGGTGCCCTTTTGTGCTGTATTTCAGGCGGGACATCTCATAGGTGTGTTCAGTTGGACCGCAAACTATGCCACAGGTAGCACTTAGAATGGCTGCTGCTGTTTAACAGATGGCTGTTGAGGGGTTCTGAAATATTGGAAGGAGATGAGAGCAGGGCCTAAATATGTGGATGATAAAATATAAACTTGTTTACACTGGCTATTACAGCTATTTCTCAGAATAGCAAATATTTCTAGTGTTTCTATTAACCACTTTGATGGGACTCAGCTATACTCTTGGAAGGACGAAAGACTGAATTGGATTTGCTACGAGTTATACACGTGAGCCAAAATTCATGCCAGATGTCAGCAGCGAGCATGTCACTGGTTTAGGCCCTTTCCCATGCTTTCCTAACTTTGGAGTCACTCTGGAATCCACAAGTAAAGACTTTCGCCTCAGCCATAAATGTAAAATTGGTTGTATTGCTTTCATGACCATTAGGTTTCTTGTGGAGAATTTGCTAAACATATTCCTGGATTTGCTTGCAATTTCACCCAGGCATTCTGAAGGATAGCAGGTTTTTGACAAGTCCCTGGGCTCCACAAGTGCATCTCTTTCTTGTGTCTTTTCTGGTGTTATGTTATATTATGAGGATTTGTAGAATGAGCTTATCACCCGAGGGGTATCCAGGTGCTGGAGTAGGTGAGTAGGCCAATCGAGTCCCTAGTCGAATAGCGAAGTCTTTAGTTTCTTTCGGAATTCTAAAAGGGATGGAGAGGGCCTAGTGTGGTGTAAAAGGTTGTGTTAGGATTTGGTGGCGATGTAGAAGAAGCGTCTTCCTGACTTTCTCCTGCTAATGTGGGTATTTAAACAAGCAAGAGTGAAGCTGAGCACAGTTGCCTGCTGAGATAGTGGAAGTTGAGGTGGTGGTTGAGGTTGAGGTAGGCTGGTTCGATGTTGTGGAGAGCTTTGTATGCGTGGGTGTGCAGTTTAAATTGCCATTACTTCTGGATTGGTAGCCAGTGTAGCTCTCTGAGGAGGGCGTGATGTGTGCTTTGTAGGGGATGTTGAGGATGAGTCTGGCGGTGGCGTTCTGTTTGGTCTTGAGCCTTTGTGAGAGTTGATTTGTAGAGTGCATTGCCGTAGTCCAACAGATATTGAGGGCTTCGGTAACCATGCTTCTGGTGTTAGTGGGAAGCCAGTGGAATATATTTATATTTATTTTTTAGTCCTCATTCACCTTTTTACTTTCTCTGTCAAAACCATTCAGCACCGACGATGCTGCCCTGTTTTTCTGTCTAGGGCACTAGGCTTACTAGCCTGGGAAGGGTTTTTCAACCTTAGCCAAACTAATCATAGTTCGAGGTCCGGTGTATTCATGGGACCTTAGGTTTTACTTTCCATCGCGTTTCCCTCCAACCATGTAACCAAAGGTCCCCAGATTTGTGATCCTCTTGAGGACTTAGGGGAGGTGTCCATTTTCAGAGTGTATATTACAGAGGACAGCCACTCCCTACCCACTTCCTACAAATCTCTCTCCTCGCCAACAGGATCAAATAGAACACCAGCTTGGTGTCCCTGTTGTTTATCTCCACAGATTTGTCTGCTTTCCCAAAAATTATTAGTCCAAGGCTTACCTTAATTTCTACTCAGAGGATCTGACTTATATTCCTGCTTACATCCTCCCAGAACTGTTGGGTCTCTGGGCACTCCATGAAGAGGTGTATATCATCAGCCTTTTCCAGAATTATCCAGTACCAGCAAGAAACCTCTTTCTTTCTCTTTTCTCCCTTCTGTAACTGATCCTCAAGCTTATTTGAGGACCCTTCCTCGACTCTCCTATCTCGGGCCCAGCTTTTTAGCTGCCAGAGCTTAAAAGCTGTAATTTTATCATAGGTTGCCCGTTGTAAGTCCTTGTCTGGGATTAACTCCCCCTCCTGCAATAACTGCCCCCATAATTGTATACCTGACTCTCTTATGGGGGTTGCCAGACTGTCAGTCAGACATTCAGGTGTGACTCCCAGATTGGTGCATACCTGCTATGATATGGTAAGTTTGTTTCCCTTTGTATCTGTCCCCATAAGTAAGCCATTGCTTGCAGGACTTTCAGCCTTCCTTTTTGGTAATATTTTATGTTCCCAAACGTGTACAGAAAGGGGGATTCACCCCGTTTAACATCCTTCAGAATGACCCTAAAAGGGTTCCCCTTCGCACCCATTTCCTTAAGTAGGGACTTGCAGTTTTCAGCTAAAAAGCCCAAGCGTACACCTATCCCTCCCTTCTCTAATCTTCTTTGAAGCTTCTCCAGATGCGCGGACCTTTTGATACCCAATGAATGAGCTGATCGTACCGTGCAGCCTCCCTAACCACTCTTTTTAAAGTGCAAGGGGATTGAGTTAAAGAGAAAAGTGAATTTAGGCAAAACTATCCTTTTTATCAAGTTGGCCCTGCCCAGAATTGCCAGTGGAAGATGAGACCAGCTAGACAGAAGACCATGTACCTCTTTTAACGTCTTGTTGCAATTTGACTCAGGGATCTTAGCCATTTCCTGTGTGATTTTAATAGCAAGATATTTAATCTCTTTCTTAACTCTCGGGTAGACCCGCCTATGTTCCATGCCATTATCTCTGTCTTGGAGGAGTTTGCTGCATAACTCAATACCTTACCAAAATCTAAAACCAATTGCATTGCCCCACTTCTGTTAGTGATGCTTGTAAGTCCAATGTATATATAATCAAAACATACGCATGCGGGAAATCTTCTTCCCCCTGTATTGTAGTTAAATGGGACTATCTTCTTTTCCTCTTTAAGCTTCCTTTCCGGAGGATCAATGTACAGATTGAAAAGTAAGGGGGTAAAGGGACAGCCCTGCCTCATCCCTCTAGAAATCTTGAACTCTGATGTTGTGGCCCCATTTATGCAGATTTTAGCTGAGGGAGTGGAATATAGTCGCTGAAACACATTTCAGAAGTTCTCCCCCAAGTTGTTGAGTTTCAAAACTTCCTTCAAGTAGGACCAGTTTACCCTATCAAACACTTTTGTGGCGTCCAGTGTGAAACCCGCTAATGGGGCCCCAAAGGTGGTGGCTAAGTTGGGTATGCATATTAGTTCATGCATAAATTCGTGAAGGAATCCACACTTAATCTACCTTCTGATCACTATGCATCCCCACTAACAAACCCAGCCTCTTATCCAAGATGTTAGAAAAAAGCTTGTAGTCACTGTTTAATAGTTATATGGGTCTGTATGATTCAGAGTTTGGGGCTTTTCCCCAGCTTTAAAATTAAGGTGGCTACAGCTTCTCTCTATGATTACCCAAGATCTCACAAAACAAACTTGTCTGGGAGGGGGTTAGTGTTTCTCCTAGGGCCCTATAGAACTTATTTGGAAAGCCATCTGGGCATGCTACCTGCCCTTTCTTACTCAGATTGACTGGCTAACCTCTTGTAACCCTTTCTCTCGATCTAACTGCGTTCTCTGATCTTCCGTCAATTTCTTGAGTGTATCACCCGCAAGTCACTGACCCACCATTTTCTCCTTCACTGTCAAATCTTCTGAATATAACGCTGTAAAGAAGTCGAGGAAAGCCTTATCAATGCCCTGCATGCTTGAAACAGTTAACCCCGTCTTATCTTCTGTTATTTCATGTATCACATTCCTGGCTTGATCAGACCTGGTTTTCCAAGCCAACCGTTCTTTGCACTCTCCCCGTACTCAAAATGTGCCAACTTGCATGCCTCTCATCTTGCCTTGACTTGTGCCTCCATGATTATCGAGAGCTGTTTTGTCTTTATCAACATTTCCTTCTCTAATGTCTTTTTATCCTCCAGTGTCATCTGATGGGCTAGATACTGTCTCCCATGTGGCATAGTTGTTCCTCTAATACCTCTTTTTTGTATACCCTATTCTTCTGGGCAGAGATACTAATTAGCCTCCCTCTCATGACTGCTTTATAGGCATCCCAGACTATAGGCAGAGGGGCAGAATTGATATTTAAGTTCAGAAATTTGTCCGTCTCTGTTTTTAATAGCTCCACGACCTCTGGGTCTAGTAGCAGTGACCTGTCAAGTGTTCACCTCCTTTCTTTCTATCCTGTGATAAGTTCCATTTCTAGAAGAAATGTCGTGTGGTCAGAGAGGTGGGCTGCTACATGTTTGTACACAAATGGCCTGATCTAAAAGTATTAAATCTATCCTGGAGGAGTGACCATATTTTCTATTATGAAAGGTATAACCTTGTTGCTTGCATGATCTCATCCTACAGATGTCACACAGTCCTAGGTGTCTCATCATGTTCTTTAAGTATACCTGCATTTAAGGATACATTCTAGCCCTGCTATTAATTGACTTATTTAAGTTATTGTCCAGAATAGTGTTAAAATCTCCAGCCATGATAATTGGGTCAGAGAAGGACATTAACTTCTGGGAAACTATTTGACGTGGACCAGAATCTTCCACATTGGGTCCATAGTATTCCACCAATGTGTATCTTCTGCCATACACTTGTAAGTTGGCAATGACTCATCTTCCTGGCTTATCCAGCTCACTCCCCATTATGGTTACCTCGAGCTTCTGTTTTATCAGGATTGCTACCCCTCTCACATGCAGTTTTGATCTGTACAAACAATACAAACAATACCAACAATAACAACAAGCCAGATGTTACACTCTGGAGCTCAGCACATCAAATGCAGGTGCAAACAATTAGAAAAAAGATGACGCACCAGCAAGAATCACACTACCATCGCCAGATCAAAGCTGCAAAAAAGGAAGCCCTGACCCAACGGATTGAGACCAGCGCCATCCAAGCCAAGGAACACTTCACCATCGTCAGAGAGTTCACCTGCCCATCAGCCACCAAAAACTCTATGCCCTCCTCACGGGAACTCTGTGATGTCCTCGCCAACCACTTCCACAACAAGATAGCGACCATCTACAAATACTTTGATCCTCAACTCTCCAACCTCCTCAGGTTCCCATCAACCATCACCTCCAACCATCAGCTCACCGCAAGGTAACAACTCAGCACACCGAACACAACCAATCTTATGAAGTCCATCCACTCGGGAGCACCCACGACACTTGTCCCCACCGACTTTTCAACCTCGGAAGAGACGAGATCAGCCACCAACTCACCTCCATCCTGAACACCTCAATAACCACTGCCACTTTTCCCAATGCCTGGAAACACACAGAAGTCAGACCCCTCCTCAAGAAACCCTCTGCAGACCTCAGCCAACTTCAGTCCCATCTCACTGCTCCCTTTCCCCACCAAAGCTCTGGAGAAGGCCATCAACCACCAACTCACCGAACCCCTGGAGAGAAACAACCTACTGGACCCTTCACAATCAGGTTTCAGAGCCAACCACATCACCTAGACAGCTCTGATCTCTGCAGCAGAAGACATCCGCACCCTCCTCAACAGAGAAGAATCAGCTTCCCTGATCCTCTTTGGTCTCTCTGCAGCCTTCAAAACCATCTCCCACCACACACTCATCAACTGCCTACGCCAGATTGGTATCACAGACGATGCACTCAGATGGATGGCATCCTTTCTAATGGAGTGCACCCAGAGAGTCTGACTCCCTCCCTTCACATCGCAAGCCAAGCACCCAGTGCTCTTCAACATCTACATGTCACCACTTGCAGATATCATCAGATCGCACATCAGCATCGTCTTCTACGCGGACAACACTCAGCATGCCCTTTCCCTCTCAGCCGTCCCCACCACGACGAAGACTAACTTCCCCAACTGCATGAAGAACATCTTAGCCTGGATGAAGAACAACTGCCTGAAGCTCAACACGAACAAAACTGAAGTTCTGGTTTTCAGCAAACACACCACGCTCTGGAACAACTCCTGGTGGTCGACAGAAGTCGGACCCACCACCACGCTGAAAGACCACGCCTGGAACCTCGCTATCATCCTCGACAGCAAACTCACCATGAAAGATTAGCTCAACGCAGTCTCCTCAGCCTGCTTCCACATGCTCCACAAAATTTTCAAGTGGCTCCCCATCAGCACCAGGAAGACGGTGACCCAGGACCTCATCACCAGCTGCCTGGACTACTGCAACGCACTCTTTGCAGGCACCACCATCGAACTCATGCAAAGACTCTAGACAATCCAGAATGTAGCCGCCAGACTTATCCTCAACCTGCCCAAGAGAACCCACATCAGCACCTGAAAGACCTCTACTGGCTCCCGGTCCAGAAGAGATGCCATTTCAAGCTCCTGACCCACACCTTCAAAGACCTCAAGGATCCGCCTACAATAACCACCGCCTGCACTTCCACCGACTCTCCAGGAACCTCCGCTTTGCTCAACTTGCCCTTGCACAGGTCCCTCGTAGACACCGCTGCCCTGCCGGAGGACGCTCCTTCTCCCATCTCTCCACCAAAGGCTGGAACACCCTCCACCTCAGCACTGACTCATGTCAGGAAGGAGCTCAAGATCTGGCTCTTTGACTGAGACACGCAGCAAGTGCCTGGATACCCTCTGGGGTGATAACACGCGCTATACATGCACTACTTGATCGATTGATTGATCGAACCCACTTTTGTTTTCTAAATATCTCTAAGGACTCCTTCCTAGTAAGATGGGTCTCCTACTGTATTATAATATGGGCTGCTGAGTCCTTCAGGTATTGTAGCAATTTGTTACGTCATCTAGCCTTTCTAACGCCATTAAAATTTCATGAAATAATTTGAACAACCCCTACCATCTTCTTAGTACTAGGGACTGACTATCAT
This sequence comes from Calotriton arnoldi, assembly GCA_963921515.1. Lineage (NCBI taxonomy): Eukaryota > Metazoa > Chordata > Amphibia > Caudata > Salamandridae > Calotriton > Calotriton arnoldi. The sequence continues at coordinate 256,101 of CAWUFW010010342.1, read as the reverse complement.
CCTTTTTTAAAATGTCAAGCTGTGTTTTAAAAAGATAACTAATAAGATTTCTGAGGACGTTTTTATTATTTTTTCTTTTTTCCCATTATGCTCCCCACCCTGTGCTCCCTTTCTCCTCCGCTGCACCCTCCATGGAGAACCCTTCCCTGCTTCTTCATGGCTTATCTAAGCCTTGTGGGTGTCTGTAATGGGGCTTCACTAAATCAAGTGTATCAGCAAATATATACAGAAAGAGAAAGCATTGGTATCAAGACCTACCGGTATTAATCTTTCTGGGACAGCTTACCCCCAAATATTACCTCGATCAGCCTACCTGCTTCTTTATAATCCCTCACTTTGTGCATATTATTATTGTGCATTACTTTGAGTGTAATGGGGAATTTCAGTTGGGCAGTTGCGCCTAGCCTCTTACACTCCTCTATCCATTTACCTAGCTCCCATTGTTTAGACATGGTGGTGCGTGAAGTATCTGACCTGATATCGAAGGAGAACCCACTCCCTTTCAAGGATTTTTGTTTTAGTGCATTGGCCACAATCTGCTCTTTTATAGAGTATTTTAGAAAGTTCACCAAGATCTTCCATGGTTTACTCCTACGGGGGTTTCTCCTAAATGGGTCACTGTGTATTCTGCCCCCACAGGTATATTCAAAATTCTTTTATTATTGCTCCTTGCGCTATTTCCCAGGGACTCAAATTTGTCTTGTAGCTCTCTCTCCCTGGATTTTATTGCCTTAATCTCCTGTCTGTCAGTGGTAGCTGCTGCCTTCAGATCTGCTACTGTGTCCTCTGGGCCTGTGTTCTTATCGCCAATGAATCTAGTGTCCCGCCAGAGTTCCCAACCCCTGAATCTCTCTTCGGTTTGTGGCAGAGGTGGCAAAACCGTTTCTCATCTTTGCCACTAAGGCTTGTAGCATTCTTTCTACTGGGTCCCTTGGGACCCCTAAGCCCCCATCAAGAGAAAGGTGCCCCTCACTTACAGAGTCCCACAAGGTAGCTCGTGCCAGCACTTACATTATCAAAGCTTGGGGATCCATCTCACTCCCTACCCCTACTCCAGCCCTTCCCACAGATTCTGTAGGGGTTCCTCCCTTGATAGCCAGTACTTGGAATCTATTTTTATGCGCTCTTCCGTCCATCTTTGGGCCTTATATGTGGTGTTCTGATTCTCACACTGTGTTGGATTCTGGGAGAGAGGGCCAATGGGGGTATTAGATGTGGCATATATGATGGAAGAGATATGTTCAGTGCTTTCTGTATTCCCTTGCTCTCCTCCTCTGGTCTCGCGAGCATCCTCCTGTTCCACTGAATCACATCCATCGTTGACTCTGGGCAAAACTTTAAAAAAGGTCCTTAGGAAGGGAGCCACTCGCATGGGTAGTTCTATCTGTAGCCCCCCCACCCCTGTCTTTGTGCGTAGGGGTTCCTTGCAAACTCACTCCTATGTCTGAAACAGATGAACCAGGCCAATATTATCTCTTCTAACTTGCTCCTTTAGTCCACCGCCGCCACTAACCTTTAATTTAATGAATTTGGCATGTTCACTAACCTGCTTAACTGAGTCCTGGTGTGGGAATTTTGTGGAGCTCCTCAGTGAATATCTATTCGTTGGCCTGGCCCCGCCTCTGTGAAAACCATTCAAATCAAATCAAATCAAAAAGCTTTATTCGGTTTAAAAACAAAAACCATAAAAGCATACTAAGATCGTGAGCACATCACAAAATCCAAAAAATTCATAAAATTCATTTAAAATAACAGATCTAAATTAAAAATCTACAAGTACCATCATCAATCTATGCCACTTACATAATATATACAGTTTTCTAGTTTTAATACAGTACTATACAGGCGACTATATTTAGATAACACATATATATATTTTTTTTAAACAGTCCCAGTGATCAATAGTCATAACGAGTGTAAAGTGCCATTGTGCAATAACCACCAAGTTACTAATATTTTCTCACACGATATCAGTCTAAAAACATTTAATCAAATTGTCTGCATTTATCCCATGATTCATTATACATCATTTTGCGACTCAATTTCCTCATATAAAAGGGCCTCCAAGTGGGAATTGTTACGTCTTATTTTAATTGCCTCCTGAATAAAAACCACCACTGCACTACAAACTTTTAGCTTTGCTAGGCCACATATATATTCAAAGGCAAGTTTATATGAAAATAGCCTCTCACTTCGGTACAGAGGGCATAAATATTCTTTCCTAATCCTTTTTTAAAAATCACAAAATGTAACGTTGTTTGGTTTGATATACCGTCACATGGACACTTTGGGAAATTGCGATTCCACTTGCCCATTTATGGAAAAGCTATTAAAAAATGGGCCAGTCCCATACGTAGTCTTGTAAGGTAGAATCTATGGGGCATATTCTCAAGGACACATCGCGTAGTTAGCAGCACTTTATCGCAGCCAAAGTGGCGATAAATTTATCGCACCATTCACAAGCTGGTGTTAACAGCCCATAACACCATTTTACCCGCGATAGCATCTGCAAAAAACATCGCCATAGATGACCCCCTCAACTATCGCTTATGAGATGCAGAGTAGGTGTTCCCGAGCAAAAATCGGCGACAACACCACACCTCAACATTCTCAACGACCAGCCCGATCAACGATAAGACAACAAAACAGGCGATGAGGTGCGTTAGCAGCAGGAATCTAACACCTGCTCTGACCTGGTGTAAAGTCGGACGACAACCTGCACCATCAAAGGGAGACCAGTCCACAGCCACACCCTGAAGAACAACAGATGCCATGGAGCTACTCACCATGCATCCCGGAGCCCCGAGAGGGCAATAACACCCTCTGCCACCACCCCCAGGGCCCCAGCACCGCCCCGGTCCGCCCCCCCACCCCAGACCACCACAGAGGCAGCGCAGACAAAAACAGCGGACCTTCAGGAAACACACCAGACAATGTCAATGCCCACTACAGGCTCAAAAGGACAACCATCCACCGCATCCGGATCATCATTGCCCACAGGCTAACGGTACCAACACAGTGGACAACCAACATCCCTCCGCAGACAAAGCTGCTGGCTGTGCTGCACATGTTGGCCTCCCGTACCCCCCAAACAACATCCGGCAGAGTCGGAGAAGACACACAGCCAGCCCCATCCAAGTTCCCCACACCTGTCCTGGATGCCATCACCAGCCAGGTACCCCAGTACCTAACGTCCCCCACAATGTGCAGGAACAGCTGGAAACCAAGCAAGGACTACACGCCATACATAGCAGGAGTCCTGCACCTGTTGGAGGCAATCCACTGCACACATGTGCAACTTGTGCCCCCTGCAGAAAAAACAAACAATTACCGCAACAGAAAGCACACGCATCCCATCAATGTGCAGGCAATAGTGGACCAGCGGGGACCCTACACCAATGTTGCAGCCAACTACCCAGCCAGTGTGCATGATTCCATCATCCCCCGACAGTCCATCAGCAACCAGCGTTACCAGGATGGCACCCATGGAAATGCAATGCATGTAGGTAAGTACCAAATAAAAACAGCACACACCTCAACTCCACAATCATGCAACTCACAACACTGGCAATGAGCACATCACAAAATCACATACAACATGCCAGACATCATGTCCACCCACCAGACACGACAGCACAACTCACTGTGGCAACCTTGCTCAGCCATGTACACGAACCATCAACGGCATGGCACCGCAGCCACACAATAGTTGAATGTGGGGAGAGGTGGGAACCAGGTATGTGCGAAGGAGGCAAGTGACCCATGAATGAGAATGTACACAATGCCAACTGTGGCGGAGATGTCCTGGACAGACTGCAGTATGCAGACCACAGACATATCCATGCCCACATGCACTGCTGATGTGTGGAGTGCAGTGGACAGTGGACACAACCATGTCACCACAGCCAGTGGGGAAGAATGCGGAAATGTAGCTTGTGACGTCCCCCCCTGCAAGCGTGTGCGGAGTGGCCTGGCCCGGCATACTCAAGGTCAGAGTAGGGGTGTGAATAAAAAGCACGTAGCACTGGGCGTGGTCCTCTTCCGGAATGGCAAATGTGCCTGTCAGTGCGGCGCCTCCTAGCCCGCCACGAGGCCGACGCCCTCGCCTTGAGTGCTGTGGCCTGCGAACCTATGCGCCTGCTGCACCACGGGCCGCTGGACTCCCAACCTGTCATGCCCACCCCTGTGAATACACGCCACACAGCTCACCCGCCGACACCGGCGTGTGTCGAAGAGGGCCCACCACGTGCAGGCGCAAACTCCAAGCCCGAACCCCGCGTCCTTGGCAGCCTCCTCACACTATCACGGCCCCCGCGACACAGGCCCGCTTCACCCCTTTACCTTTTACGTACTGCACCGCTTCCTCCTGCCTACGCTATGCTCAAGTAGGTCACACATGTGGAACTGAGTCGTGATATCTGCATGGCGGAGTCCATATCATTGTACGCAAGGAGACGAGTAAGAGGAAGATGCGGTTCAGTCCGGAGGAGAAAAGGACCATCTTCACGGAGGTGGCCAGACACTGACGACAACTGCCCTGGTGTCACTAACTCTGTGCATCGTGGGTCAACGACCCATGGATGTCTGCCCCTACTGACCGCTGCCCCAGGACTACACTGCAGTTAAGTAGGTCACACATGTGGGACTGAGTCTTGATTTGGCAATGGCCGAGTACACACGCAAATGCCGAGTTTAACTCACTATACTCCCTTCTATGTGGTGACACGAAGTATGTGCAGGGCATCCCAGCCACATGTGTCTGTGGGCCCTTGGAGACTACGCCTTCGGACTACACTGCGGGCCTGCAGGCCTCACACAAATCCAATCCAGTCTGTACCAGGCAGGACATGGCATCGTCGCTGGCCAAACACCCGCTCAGCTCTGTCGCTACTGCCTCGGTCAACCACGAGTCATCACCACATGCCATTTCAACGCTGTGTGTTAGTGTTCCAGGAGGAGCTTGCTGAACAGCGGTTGTCCCCCCGCTGCCCGCTGCCTCCGGAACACACAGCGGTCGAGTAGGTCACACATTGGGAACTCAGTCATGAATCATTTATGGCCAAGCTGATAACATTGTACTGGCCACGTCGCAGACTGCATCCCCTCACAGCTCCGGTGCCACTAAGTCTGTTCCCCGACATCCATGGACACTTACTTCTTGAGATCTGTTGGATACTGAATCCATGGTTTGGGGGTTGTCTTCATCATCGTGTTGGTGATACTGACTATGTTGCCAAGACGAGGCTGTAGCATTCCACTCCTACATTTGCCGCTTCCGGCCGGCTTCTGCCCTCTGCATCATGCCCTGGTGGAGCCCTTCCACTGTCCCCCACAAACCTCCGCGACATTCACCTTCGACATAGACGAAGACCCGCTCCCCTAGCGTGGCACTATCTCACTGCACCGCAAGTCACCGTCCCGTGGCGGTGTGGCTGTGCCCGCTGCAGTGCAACTGGGGCCACTAACTCTGTGCAGCTCAAATCATGGCCCCAACCTGAGGGCATGTCGGATGGCCTCTGTTCCGATGGCCTTGGGGGCCTCAACGCCATGTCTCTGTGGCCCTGCGCTGTCCGCTGCCTCCGGCCTCAACTGCGGTCCACCTGGGCTCACACATCAGATCGAGTCCTGGCCTGCCCGGACGTGGCATCACCGCAGGATGCACACGCCACCACCGCCAGGACCAACTCCAGACAACAGGTGCCAGAGTCGTAAGTGTGTAACTGCCAGACTGTCAGGGTTGCTCACACCTGTCGTGGGTGCCATCATCAGCTTGATACCCTGCTCAGCCCTACAGGTGCCACTTACTCAGTGCACAACGAATCAAGGACCATTCTGCTTGCATGTTGGGTGAACACTGTACTCTCTCCGGCTACCACCATGATGCTTCACAGTTGTTTCTGGTATGCTGGTGTATTATGTTTCTGCTTCAATTGTGATCACTGTTCAAGTTGTTGCCAGCACCAACGACTCCCTGAGGGCTGGCTGACGCTCACCCCACACACATCCAGCACATGCGTCACTGTGCATGTGACCATGCCAATAAAGCTGTCGGGCGCACGTGCCCGTGGCCAGTTCAACAGCTCTATGAGTGTGTTTGTGTGCTCATGATGTATGCATTCTGGCCACGGCCCCACAACATCACATTGTGCCGTGTGCAGAGGACGCAGCCATGTCACCGCAGCCAGAGTGTGGGACATGGCAGATGTAGCTTTGTTGTCCCCCACTCAATACGTAAGAGGAGTGGACTGGGCCGGTGTACTGGGCCACCGTGTGCCAGTCCAACGTGGGGGTGTGGATCATCATCCCGTGGCTCTGGGTTTTCAGTCATGGAAATGTGCAGATGCGGGTGTCTCTGTCACAGTGTGGGTCTCCTTTGGGGAGTGAAGGTGGTCCATGATGGGACTTAGTCACCCACATATGTGATCTAGTTCGGCTTTCATGAGGTGGGACCCCACCCGCACCTGTTCGGACACCCCCTTCTGGCAATCTGACACCTGGCCTTGGAATGCGATGTGTGCTTGGGTGTGCTGCTGGGAGCCAGCCGTGGTGGTGCGTGCATCCAGCTGTGTTGTCTGTGCATGGGGTGGGGTATCCTCGATGCAGCTGGGCTGCCCTGCTCCTGGGGGTCGATTGCCCGAAGATGTCCATGTACTGTTGTAGGGCGTCGGTGTCGGAAGTGTGGAGGTCCTCTTCAGAATCACTGTGGAGTTGTCTGGTCTGCTCTGCTGGAGGTGTTGTTTGTCCCTCTGCAATGTGAAGGGGAGATGCTTGCTGACATTGTGTTGGCATGTATGTTTACGCATTATTCAGGTTTACATACAGACTGCATGGCAATGTACATTGTGACTGTTTGGGAGGGGCGGACTATTTGATGCGGGACAGTGGACATTTGGACTGCATGACGTAGGTGAGGTTGTACACGTACATTTGCATCTCACAGTTCCCTGCTATGTCAGTTGTGATTGGCCATTTCCTACGCACAGGCGGACCCAGTTGTGTCCTCTGTTCTGCAGTGTAAGTGTTGCACTGTGTACCACATTGTCGTCCATGTGGATGTGCTGGCATTGCTATGTGTGTGCTGCATTTTGGGAGGGTCGCACCTGCAGCTGTGATTTTGCTGCCCCTTATCCCTTGGAGGCGGTGTGCCTTTGACTTTTGGGCTTTTAAGGTGCTGTGATGTTGGTGACTTGGGTCATTTGTGCTCTTGGACGGTTTTTGTACTCTTGTGCATTGTTTGTCTGCAGATGTCTTGTTGCCGTCAGTGGTTGTTTGTGCATGTGGATGTGTCAGAGTGTGAGCTGCTCCTTTCCGGATGTGGTCCACACTCAGCCACCTCAGTCTCGTGGCGTGCACAATGTCATGGTGATTGTACTCCAGCCATGCTGCTCGTCATGTGGTGTCACTTGCATTGTCAGTGTGGCTCTCACATACGCATCTTTGCTGTCTTTCGCACGGGTGCATGTGTGTGTCGTGGACTTGGTGATGTGTGGGGTGTGACCCCTTTGGGCACATGGTGGACGGGGGCCTACTTGATGTTTGTATGTGTGCTGCAGTGTGCCACGGGGATCAGGGACATGACCCAGGGTCGTTGTGGGTGTGCGGTGTGCTACACGTCATTGTGCATGTGTGCCATTGTGCCCGTCCCCCCCTGTCCCCCCAGTCCCTGTTCATTACTCACCCTGTTGATGTTGTGTCCGGTCACGTCGAGCTGTATCAGGACTCCAGACTCCTTGCACCGTCTCCGCACTGATGACTGTGGCCGCCATTTGCTCCAGCTTCTCCTGTGGCGCTGGGCTCCCACCTCCATTCGCCGTTGCTGCCTTCCTGTTGGCAGCGGGTTTCTGCTTGGTTTGGCTTTTCACATCGTGCCAGCGCATCTTGGCCTCATCGACACTCCGACTGCATTCACGATGGAATGCCATTTGTCCGTCTGTGTTGCCAATGACACGGTGGAGGTGACGGACAGTTGTTGTTCGTGCTCTGTCACCTCTGTGAGGACGATCAGGTTGTCATGCAGACTGTGCCCCTTCTTCCTCTTCTCCTTGGCCTTCCCCGACCCCGAGGTTCCTTGCTGGTGGTCTGTGGGGCTTGTGGGGTTCGCGTTGACCTGGACACTGGTTCCGGGTGCATCCATGTTGCTACGCAGTTTATTTTGTTTTTGTTGGGTCTTTTTCTTGTTCTGCTTTTATTGTGCATTTTCCCTCATGACACGTGGGTATTGCAGGCCTGTCACTGGTTATCGCTGATTTTTTTATTGCGGTTGGCCTCATCGCGCCTTTATTTGCGTTAGTGTTTCGCATTTTTGCGGCGGCGCGTTGATTTTAACGCGGACATTTGACGCGTTATCGTGGGACTATCGCATGTTGCCGCCAGGTTGAGAATGCTACGTTAACACAGCGTTGTTTTCCCGCGATGGGCTTCGATATGCAAAGTTGCGTTAAGCTAAATTTGCAGTGGTTATCACACGTTCTTGGGAATATGCCCCTATGCGTTATGTTTGTGACCAGTATTAAGTAATTTTGTACCCCTGTCCCAAAGGTTCTATCATAATACTCCTTTGTCATAGGTTTCATATTAGCATCAACTTCCCTCAACCATGTACGTGAGTCGATCAAATTAGTCTTCAACATTTTTTTATCATACTCTTGTATTTGGGAGGGGATAGGATAGGATTAAAGTTTATAGAGCACTCGAATGCCGAGGCGTCTTGGCGCTAAGTGAGAAAAGAGAGGGAAAGCAAACAGCTGTACCCTTTCATGCCCTGGGGAACAGCCACGTTTTTATCAACTTCCTGAACATTAGCCTGTTTGGTTGGAGTCTCACAGTGGTAGGCAGTTGGTTCCATAGCCTAACTGCACAGTGCGATAGACTCTTCCCTCCCCATCTGGCTCTACAGACTTTGGTGGCGCAGATGCGGCCCGTGTTTGAGGATCTGAGGCTTCTCGTAGGAATGTACCAGTGGAAAAATTTATGGAGGTCGGCTGCCCCTCCACCATAAAGTGTCTTGTGAACCAAGCATAAAGCCTTGAATTCCAAACGCTGCTGTATTGGGAGCCAATGCAATGATTTAATGGCAGCGGAGGTAAAGTGACCTTTTGGGATATTCAATAATATCCGTGCAGCTGCATTTTGTATAGACTGCAATTTAGCCTTCTGCGCCTTTTCAATGCCTATAAATAGTGCATTGCAGTAATCTAGGCGTGATAGAAATAGGGCCACTACCACTGTTTTTCTTAGCTCCTGTGGAATGAAAGGAAACACCTTCTGAAGAAGCTTCAGTATGAAAAAACAAGTGGAGGTTACACGGTTTATCTGAGCCGAGAAGCTAAGTTGGTCATCAAAAATAATCCCCAAATTCTTAACTTTAGTAGATGGAGCTGGACAAACGCCTGTATCTGTGGGCCACCAGGTGTGGTTCCACAGGGACGGTCCGTTACCAAACTCCATCACCTCCGTCTTATCCGTGTTGATTTTAAGATAGTTATTGCTCATCCAGCGCATGATGTAAGTCAGACAAGCATGGAAACTCGCGGCGACAGGCTCAGACTGTTTAGATACAGAGATGATAATCTGTGAGTCGTCGGCATAAGACACAAACAAGAAACCATGCTGTCTGATGAGACTGGCTAGTGGGGTGACACAAATGTTAAACAGTGTTGGTGACAGTGCCGATCCCTGTGGCACTCCACATGGGAGAAGGAAGGGTTCAGATTGTAGATTTTCCCAATGTATGGCCTGCTCCCTATCCTCTAAAAATGAGGAGAGGAGGGACAGAGCCTCATCCCCAATCCCCACTGCCTTAAGCCGCCGCACTAACACCGTGTGATTCACGGTGTCAAATGCTGCTGGTATGTCCAGGAGGATGAGGATAGCTCTTCCCCCCCCATCCACCTGTCTCCGAATCTCCTCTGTTGCCATGACAAGCGCAGTCTCTGTCGAATGACACGGCCGAAAGCCATGCTGTCTTGAATCCAACAGGTTATTAACGTCCAGATATGACGTCAGCTCCTGGTTTATTGACCTTTCAAGAATTTTGGCAGCAATCGGCAGACACGAGATAGGTCGATAGTTCCTGACCTCCAATGGGTCAAGCGCCGGCTTTTTCAAGATTGGTCTGATGCAAGCTTTTTTCCAGACCGACGGATAACTCCCCGATTCAATTACTAGATTTAGAATGGGAGTTAAATGTCTGCTAATAGACCAGGAGACCACATGCATAACAGTCGGTGGGCACGGATCCTTCGGGGACCCTGACTTAGTAGATAGCAGGATCTTGTTGACTTCATTAGGAGTAAGCCTGCTGAAAGTGTTAAAATAACAGTGCAGCGTATTGTCCTCCATTGTAGTCATTGGACTGTTTTCATTTACCTACCTATTGTTCCGAAGGTCGTCATAGATCGTTTGGACCTTAGTCTGAAAAAAATACGCCATTTTATTACAAAATGCGGAGTCTGGGCTGAATAGAGTGTTCTGTCATGGTTTTGATAACACTTGGATATTTTTAAAGAGCTCCTTTGCGGAGTTGTTGGCCTCCTCTATTTTTGCGGTATAGTAAGTAGTTTTTGCTTGTATGATTGCTTCTTTATATTGTTGTAGCGCTATATTATAGGATGTCTTGAGCTCTCTACTATACTCCGTTCTCCATAGACGTTCAGATTTCCTACATATAGCTTTCAGTCTTTTCAGCTCAGGGCTATACCATGGAGATGTCACCTGCGATCTTCTTACTTTGATGACTTTCTCGGGTGCCACCTTATTTACTGCCATAGCTATCCAGTTATTAAACTGGCTGGCCGCCTCATTGTTGTCAGGGACCTGTAGTGGAGGACAGCTGTTTAGGGCCTGCTCTAACTCAGTTCCTTGGATTTTATTCCAACGTCTAATTTTTAAGCTAGCTGGTTTATTTGTGACAGGCTGAACCGGCTGTGTAAACTTAATGTTAAAATAGATCGCCATATGGTCAGTCCATGGAAGAGGGTCCGTTTTGATCAGCAAGACGTCAGTATTATTGGCAAAAATGCCATCAAGTGTGTGGCCAGCAGAATGTGTAGGTCCCACCACTTTTTGAAGAAGGCCATAACCTGCTAAATTATCAAGTAGCCGGCTGGTGTCTGAGTTGTTATTGAGTTCCAGCTGATAGTTAAAATCACCCAAAATAATGAGTGAATTGGAATCTGTACAGGATTCAAGCAGAGTCTGTAGGGCTTGTGTAAAGGGGGCTCTAGGACCAGGCAGCCTATAGAGAAGTATTCCATGTAAAGTGGAGGTATTGCTAATTTTCAGCACAAAGCGCATTGCTTCTGCAGGTAACTGCGTTATAGACTCTACATGCACCTTCAGGTGGTCGCGAGAGATTATCGCTATCCCCCCTCCTTTGCCTCCTACCCTATCTTGGCTAACCACAGAGTATCCTGCCGGAAGGGCACTATTCCAATCAGGGTCCGAGGCCTGGTTGGTCCATGTCTCTGTCAGGAATACTAAGTCCGGTGCAGAGACCTGGAGCAGGCAGCAGGGAGGGGTTATCCAGATCAATGTTTATAGTACATTCATTTAGGAGTATTTAATATATATCAGCCATGGGATTTTCTTCCCATAGTCTAGTGCAATGGAGTCTTTAATAACATCCTGTGTGAACTTCGTGCCCTCTTTACACCATATCCCGTGCCAAGTGTTTAAGCTTATAGTACTTATAAAGTCACAAATGTACGCGGCCCCCAATTCTCTGTGAACACTATAGGTAGGGGTTGAATTAGGTACCGCTAACAGTCTTCGAAAAAAAGCATTTTCTTGTATTTGAAGACTTGTACAATTTGCCGCCCCCATAGGGCTGCACCATAACAGGTACCACTAATACACTTACTCTTGTATAGTGTCATAATTTCTCTGATTGGTTTATTGCCCATCTTTTTGGAAAATCTAAAAAGTGCTTCGGTGGTCCTAGCGAATTTTTGTTTACATTGTTCAATGTGGGCTCTCCAGCATCCACTCGCTGTAAAAACCAGGCCTAGATATACAAAAGAATTTGTTAATTCAATAGGGACATTATTTACATGATGAATCTTTGTTTTTACTCTTCCTTGCCCACACACCATTGTGAATGTTTTTTCCAGATTTAGCACCAAATCTTTTTCAGACATGAATTCTGCAAATTTTTCTATGAGGAGCTGGAGCCCGTTCGCAGTTCTTGATAAAAGAACTGCGTCATCCGCATAAAGTAAAATTGGAACGCAACGTTTACCAACTTTTGGTGCGTCGGCAATTAGTTTTTGTAGCTCCTCGTCAACCCCATTTATGTACAATGAAAAAAGAAGAGGGGCAAGCACGCATCCCTGTCTAATGCCCCGGGTTACCCTAAAGCTTGTTGTACACTCTCCATCTAGCCCATAGCGTACTCTGGCGCTCAGGCGACTATAAATTTGTGAGAGATATACAACAATTTCATTTGGTGCACCCATATGAATTAGTGTTTGCCACAGCTTAGAATGATTAACCAAATCAAAAGCGCTGGTGAGGTCAAGGAAGCAAAGATGTAAGTGGCCCTTTTTTGCAATCGTGTATTTGCCAATCAGTACATGCAAATTGATGCATTGTTCTATTGTCCCTATTTCCCTGCGGAGGCCGTATTGTGTTTCAGTAAGAATATTTTATTCCCCTACCCACAATTCCAGCCTTTCCAAAAGTATCCTGCCCATCAACTTAGAAGTTGTATCAAGGAGAGAAATTGGGCGATAACATTTTGCATCACTCCTGTTACCCTTCTTAAATATCGGGACGATAATACTTCCAGTCCATGTTCTCGGTATCAGGCCCTCAGCGATAGTATTAAATATTTTTTGTAGTATAGGGGCCCAAAAACTTGTCTTGAATTTAAAAATATCTATAGGGAAACCAATCTTCTGGGCGGCTGTCCTCCTCAGAGAGCCTAGCTTCCCTTGTTGTGGAGATTTTTGGTGGCAGCGCAAGGCATCCTGTCTCCTCTCTGCAGCCAAACAGGCAGGCGAGCCTCCAGTGCGGCCTCTACCACCTTTCCCCCAGAGGGGGATTTGCACTTCAGCACAGCGGCCCTTCAAGACCTCCTGAGAAGGTCGCAGCCAAAGCTCCCCGTCGCCTTCACCTGGCTTCGCTGCCGTGATTAATTACTGGCAAGGGGATTACAGTCCCCTGTAGCCTAGCGATATGGCACCGAGAGTCAGGCATGGCTTAAGGAAGAGATCTGTCTGTCTGCCTGAATGTGTGTAGCCCCCTTCCTCAACTCCCTATTACAGACGCACCCATGACCGGCTCCTAGCTAGTCGCCATGTTCCCCTTCTCTAAACGCCAGTGTAATACTTTGAGGAGCATGCGTAGGATGAAGAAGCAGGAGGAGATAACAGCATGCACTTGTTTGTCCATTGTGAGTCTGTCGTTCACAATGATACCAAGGTTTTTAGTGTGATCGTGGGGGTGAGTGTGGGTACCAGGTCTGTTGGCCACCAGGAGAGTTATTGTTGCCAAAGATCAGGACTTCAGTTTTATCTGTGTTGAGCTTTAGGCAGTTCTGTTTCCTCCACTTAGCATCATTGGACATGCAGGTGTTGAAGGTGATCATGGTGATGTGGTTGTTGTCTGTGAGGGAGAAGATGAGCTGGGTGTTGTCTGTGTCAAATGGTGGGTTTGTTCCTTGCTCCCTTGTGTGTCCCAAGCAACTCCACTGTTTTATGTGATTTATTTTGACATGTAAATGTATTCCTTTCACTTAAATCATGCCTGGAACAATGCCTATTGGCTGTTCTCAGACTTTCACTGCCAAAAACTAAATGTAGAATACCTCGCTCTAGCTTTGCCCTCAAACACTTGCCTGTGTAGGTAAGAGCCTTGTGGGGTTGTGGGTTGTCCATGTGTTTGACGTCTAGCCTTTTCTGTGCCGGTGCCTTGTCTGTGTTGTGTTTTTTCCCTTTTCATTTCTAAGACTTTAACAATGAGGGGACTGCCAGAAGTTGTCTGGTTGGTGCAAGGCTAGCCGTGTGTTAAAGTAGGTTAACTGTCGTGTCTGGTTCTAATGTATTCAGGAATGTATATGGGTGTTTACAGGGTTGACTTAGATATACTTTTTTGCTCGATTCCAGACAGGTTTTTGTTTTTTCCTGGAATCTAAGACATTTTTCGGTTCCATTGTTCGACCCTGTCCAGATTATTCAAGTTTCTTGCTTGGCCCATTAGACTTTAGTCTTCTGCTATATTATGTCTTTATTTTAGGACCGTGTCCTACGCTTAGTTCCACTCGAGAGTATTGCTTATTTTTGTTCTAAATGTAAGGTAACTGAGTAATACACTATTAATCTTTTTGGAATGCCTTTTGTTGCAACTTTCTGTATTGATCACCTAAATGTTTTGCACTGTGCGTGTGGTATTCTTAAATGCCTCTGGAAATATAGCCAGGCGAGGCACTCCCAGTAATGGAGGTAAGCTTTATGAGGACACCAGGTGGCAGTATGAAATTACTGCAGAAAACGACTTTTTAAGTCTGGCGGTAGCCAAGCCCTTTTGTTTTGCTGTAATAATAGCTAAAATATACTTACACAAAGGACAGAGAGGAGCTTTCAGCCATCCCTCTTCCTCCGTTCGTCTGTTGTATCATTCACATTGTTTTCTGCCTACTACACCATGGGGCAGTAAGACAGTTAAGTTAGCCTATGGCTGAAGTCGGCTATGTGTGACAGCATTCTGCTCTTTTACACAATGTAGCGGCAGTTAGTACTCTGCAATCCTAAAAATATTTTTCTTTATTTTTTCTTTAAGCCAATTTTCCATATATATTGATGAAGACTCAGCAGCGCCCCAGCAAATAACGTTTTACAAACGCTATGACAAATCAATAATTGTCAAAGCCAAAATGCCTGTCAGCCAATGTCAGCACTATTGGATTTGTCAATGCTTGTTTAAGTGTATGGTGCACTCATGCAACCCGGGCTGGCTTTCAAAAATGGATCCAAGTCTGCAGTGATCAGCAATAGTTACCTCTTACCTATTTAGAATAATGTTCTATTTTATTTCTGATGTTAATGGTATTCAAAAGCATCATTAATACTGACTCTCATCAGCATCCTTGTAGGCATTCTCAAATGACAAAGGATTGACTGAGTATAAACTGACAAGCAATAAGCCTTCACAATTAGATCACATTTCCACTCTGTGGGGCACAATATTACAAGGAGTTAACGCCACCAGAACGTCACTTTTTCTGACGTTCTGGTGGCGTTAAGTCCTTTGCCTTATTTACAAGGCAGCGTTAAGCCACTTAACATGGCTTAATGCCGCCTTGGAAATAATGACCTTATTCATGCAGCACTTAGCGTGAAAGGGGCGTGCAATGGGTGTTGCAGTGGGCGTTCAGCCGCAACACCCATTGCTTTTTGACGCTGCCCCATATTTACAAGGTATGGGGCAGCGCCAAAATACCGCCAGGAAATACCTGGTCTTAAGCAGGCAATACAAGGAGAAATGTTTCATTTCTCCTCGTATTTTTCTTAACTCCATGTGTGCTGCTGCTGCATAGAAACAGCAAATTGCCTGTAAAAATTGTTTATGTGCAAGAAGGTGTCCCTTCCTGCACATAAACAATGACCCCTGCAGCGCAGGCACCCTTGCAACATGGCGCAAGGGAGCCAGCGCTGGCGCGATGCAGCTTCTTTAGTGCCTATATGCAGAAAAACAACGTTCACAAGGAACTTATTTATCAAAGAAATATACTATATGCAATCAATCAATCAATCACAGAATTTGTAGAGCGCACTACTTACCCGCGAGGGTCTCAAGGCGCTGGGGAAAAAAAAAGGGGGGGGTGCCGCTACTGGTCGAACAGCCAGGTCTTGAGTAGCCTCCTGAAGGTCAGCAGGTCTTGGGTCTGTCGTAGGCTGAGTGGAAGGGTGTTCCAGGTCTTGGCGGCGAGGTGGGAGAAGGATCTGCCGCCGGTGGTTGTTCTTCGAATGCGAGGGACGGTGGCGAGGGAGAGGTCGGCGGAGCGGAGCTGGCGGTTGGGGACGTAGAAGAAGAGTCGTCTGTTGAGGTAGGCTGGGCCGGTCTTGTGGAGTGCCTTGTGTGCGTGGATGAGGAGTTTGAAGGAGATTCTCCTGTCGACGGGGAGCCAGTGCAGGTTCCTCAGGTGGGGGGTGATGTGGCTGTGGCGTGGTACGTCGAGGATCAGGCGTGCGGAGGCATTTTGTATGAGTTGCAGTCGCTTGATGAGCTTGGCCGGGGCTCCCGCGTAGAGGGCGTTCCCATAGTCAAGTCTGCTACTGACGAGGGCCTGGGTGACTGTTCTTCTTGTATCTGTCAGGATCCACCTGTAGATCTTGCGAAGCATGTGGAGGGTGTTGAAGCAGGAGGAGGAGACTGCGTTGACTTGCTTGGCCATTGAGAGCGTTGAGTCGAGGATGACTCCCAGGTTGCGTGTGTGTGGTCGGTGGGTGTGGGGGCTGCTCCCAGTGTCGTTGGCCACCAGGAGTTGTCCCAGGCTGAGGGGTTGGAGCCGAGGATGAGGACCTCTGTCTTGTCCGTGTTCAGCTTTAGTCGGCTGATCTTCATCCAATCGGCGACGGCCTTCATTCCTTCATGGAGGTTGGATTTGGCGGCGAGGGGGTCCTTGGTGAGGGAGAGGATCAGTTGAGTGTCGTCGGCGTAGGAGATTATGTTGAGGTCGTGCTGTCTGGCGATGCGTGCGAGCGGGGCCATGTAGATGTTGAACAGTGTCAGGCTGAGGGATGATCCCTGGGGTACGCCGCAGATGATCTCGGAGGCTTCGTATCGGAATGGTGGGAGGCGGACTCTCTGGGTTCTGCTGGCGAGGAAGGAGGTGGTCCATTCCAGGGCCTTGTCTCGGATCCCTGTGTTGTGGAGACGTGCGCGTAGAGTGCGGTGGCAGACAGTGTCGAAGGCGGCGGAGAGGTCCAGCAGGATGAGGGCTGCGGTCTCACCGTTGTCCAGCAGGGTCCTGATGTCGTCGGTGGCGGCGATGAGAGCAGTCTCAGTGCTGTGGTTGCTGCGGAACCCTGACTGGGATGGGTCCAGGATGCTGTTTTCTTCGAGGTATCGGGTTAGCTGTCTGTTGACGATCTTCTCGATGACCTTGGCTGGGAACGGAAGCAGGGAGATGGGCCGGAAGTTCTTGAGGTCTCTCGGGTCCGCCTTGGGTTTTTTGAGTAGGGCGTTGATCTCTGCGTGTTTCCATCTCTCTGGGAAGGTCGCGGTCTCGAAGGAGAGATAGATAATGTTGCGCAGGTGGGGTGCGATGGAGCTGCTGGCTTTGTTGAAGATGTGGTGCGGGAAAGGGTCTGACGGGGAGCCGGAGTGTATCGTGCTCATGATCTTGATGGTGTCATCGATGTTCACGCTGGCCCAGGCTGGCAAGGGGTCGTGGTCGATGGTGTGCGGCGGGTCTGGTGCATCGATCTCAGTTGGGGCTGTCTGGGTGTTGAAGCTGTCATGGATGTCGGCGATCTTGCGGTGGAAGAAGGTGGCGAGGGAATCGCACAGGGCTTGAGACAGCGGGATGTCGTTGGTGTTGGAGCTGGGGTTGGAGAGTTCCTTCACGATGTTGAAGAGCTCCTTGCTGTTGTGTGCATTGTTGTCGAGGCGGTCTTTGAAGGAGATTCTGTTGGCGGACCTGATGAGGTGGTGGTGGTTACGGATGGCGTCTTTGTGGGCTGCGTGGCTGTCCGGTGTCTTTTCACTGTGCCATTTCTTCTCTAGTTTCCGGCAGGTACGCTTGGAAGCTAGGAGTTCCGGGGTGAACCACCTGGCTCTTTTGGTGGTGTCACTGTAGGTGAGTTTTTTCAGCGGGGCGAGGGTGTTGGCACAGTCGTCTATCCATCGTCTGAGGTTGCAGGCAGCGTCGTCGGTGTTGGATGGGTCGGAGGGTGGGTTGAGAGCGAGGTTTGCCCGTAGTTGGTCTTCAGTGACTTTGCTCCAGCAGCGGCGTGGGATCTGTTGGGTGCGGTGGTGTGTGGTGGGTTTCTGGAAGGTGAAGTGGATGCAGCGGTGGTCGGTCCAGAGGAGTTCGGAGGTGTGGCTGAAGGAGACGTGGGAGCTTGAGGAGAAGACGGGGTCGAGCGTGTGGCCGGCGGAATGGGTCGGTGTTGTGACGAGCTGTCTCAGTCCGAGGTTGGCGAGGTTGTCGATCAGGGTGGTGGAGTTGCTGTCGTTGTTGTTCTCCAGGTGAAAGTTCAGGTCTCCGAGGAGGATGTAGTCGGTAGAGGTCAGGGCGTGCGTGCTGATGAAGTCGGCGATGGAGTCGCTGAACTGGGGTCGGGGTCCAGGGGTCTGTAGACAAGGGTGCCTCTAAGGGTGGTGTTGGGGTCCGGGTGTATCTGGAAGTGCATGTGTTCGGCGGTGCAGAGAATGTCGTCGGTGCTGGTCGAGACCCTGATGGTGTTCTTGTGGACGATGGCGATTCCTCCTCCTACTCCGTTGATGCGGTCTCTGCGGGTGATCTTATAGCCGTCTGGGATGGCTATGGCGATGTCGGGTGTGGAGGAGTCGTTCATCCAGGTCTCTGTCAGGAAGGCGACGTCTGGTGATGATGTGTCGAGCAGGTCCCAGAGCTCGACGGCGTGTTTGCGTGCGGAGCGGGTGTTCAGTAGGATGCATCGGAGGTGGTTGAGGTCCTTCTTGGCGGGCGCTTCGGTGGCTCTGAGGCTGGTGTAGCTGCAGTTCCGATAGGTGAAGGGACCATGAATGCGTTTCGGGGCGGCCTTGAAGCAGTTGTGTGTCCGTCCGGGGTTGAGAGCGTGGAGTGTGGTGGCATCGTATCGGCGTCGGTCCTCGAGGCTGGAGCGGGGGGGCGCAAGGACCAGGGGTTCTGGCACTGGGCGCGGTCCAGGCGCGGACGGGCGCAGACGGGCTTGCCTTAGGCGCGCCTTTGGCGCGCCAGTGGCGAACCCGCTGCGCGGCCGCACAGCGGCCGCCATATATGGGGAGGTGGGAGGGAGGAGCAGCTGGGAGGCGGGAGGCAGGGGCAGCGAATGGACAATCAGGGGGGGGCGCAGGGGACGCAGCGGCGGGAGCGGAGAGAGGCAACGAGGGGAACAGAAGGTCAAAATGGACACAGCAAATGGGGGCAACAAGGGGTACACAAGGCAAAACGGGCACAGAGAAATGGGGGCAACAAGGGGTACACAAGGCAAAACGGGCACAGAGAAATGGGGGCAGCGAGGGGTACAGAAGGCAAAACGGGCACAGAGAAATGGGGCAACGAGCGGTACACTAGGCAAAACGGGCACAGAGAAATGGGGGCAGCGAGGGGTACAGAAGGCAAAACGGGCACAGAGAAATGGGGGCAACGAGGGGTACACAAGCTAAAGTTTACTTGCTTAGAATTAATCTTAATCATACATTTTC
Source organism: Calotriton arnoldi (assembly GCA_963921515.1). NCBI lineage: Eukaryota > Metazoa > Chordata > Amphibia > Caudata > Salamandridae > Calotriton > Calotriton arnoldi. The sequence goes on along the minus strand of CAWUFW010010342.1, from coordinate 236,727 downwards.
AATTATGACCTTTCTACTAGGGTTATAATAAAGACACCTAGGAATATCTGTACACAAACCTTTAAGTGGATTCTTAAAAAGCCCAACACAACAGTTTACACTTACTTCAGCCGAAGTAAGTAAAATTTTATTCTGCAATTACAATTTAATCATATATGTATTTCCTTATACAATACAGCACACGACTATCAACCACTCCATTGAGAGGCCTGAATACGCAAAGTACTAAAGGGCTTCTACCGATAATCCTGGAAATTGTCCCTTTATGCGAACAGATCGATATCCCCAAATGAGAACAGACCAACAGTCATACAGACTTGCTGATCCGGAATTTACCCCCCATCCTTCATTTAAATTACGATACAGATGTCGTGTGCTGTATTGTCCCCAGAAATGCTGTCCTGAGGAGACCCCGTATCTAGAGAGGGTCGAAACGTCGTCGACATTGACAAAGGAAAGAGCCTGAATAAATCATTTTTCCATTGCATACAGCTCGCCCTTTGGATATTTACCAATAACCTGTTTTTTCGTTCTTATCACATATTTTCACTTAGCACTCTCCAAGATAGGTTATGTTCACTTCACTGGGGCTCACATTTCACTTATAAAGTGCCACTAATGTAAAGGTTCCAATTTGCTCATGTATAAGGAAATACATATATGATTAAATTGTGATTGCAGAATAAAATTTTACTTACTTCGGGTGAAGTAAGTGTAAACTGTTGTGTTGGGCTTTTTAAGAATCCACTTAAAGGTTTGGGTACAGATATTCCTAGGTGTCTTTATTATAACCCTAGTAGAAAGGTCGTAATTGAAAATGTATGATTAAGATTAATTCTATGCAAGTAAACTTTAGCTTGCATATAGTATATTTCTTTGATAAATAAGTTCCTTGTGAACGTTGTTTTTCTGCATAAGTGCAAACCCAGCTCACAAGGACGTATGGGTCGCTCTTGTTTTTTTGAAATATAGCTTCTTTAGTGCCAGGACTAGGGGAAACGCCGGGGTGTGCCGCATTCTTGTAATTTCGGCGCATCCCTGTGTTTTTTAAACTGACGAACAGCGGCAGTACCAATTTCGGCATAACACTGCACTCCACCAGTTTCTAGTAAATATGTCCCTGTGTTTCTTTAATTTCGTCTTTTCAGCTCAAGCCAACCAGGGTTAGCCAGGTCTCATTGGGGGTCCCACGTTTTGGGCACTCTAAGCGTTCGACTCTAGTATGGTTTATTCTTTGATAAATAAAATCATTACAATGGGTATAGAACAGTGATTAGACTTTTTACACTTTACACTTACATATTAATATATACAGAAGATCAAAATTCCCTTCTAAAAACAAGGTAACCATCTTATGAAAGCGGAAGCAAGGTTACTCTAAAGTGCGTGTGTGTTCACAGTCCAATGAAAGATCAGGGATGTAAGTTACTGGGATGCTTAAACCAAATAGCTTGGCTGTGCATCAGTCCAGTGGTAAGTGGTTAAGGAGAGGTCTCAGAGGAGCTAGAGTGTTCCGTGATATGCTGCAGCAGTTTATACAAGGGGATCAGGCTGGCACTGAACAGAACAGGTCGATGATGTTTCGATGTAAAGAAATGGTTCTCTATGGGTTGTTAGTATGTACAATGGAATCAGGAGCGGCCCTTGCAGGTAAGAGTGGTGAGGCGGGGTGGGAGGGACTCGACACACGACGACGAGGGAAAGTTAAATAAATATTAAATCCAGGGCACGAGTCGGGGGACCACGCGGGTGGACGGCGTCCCCCCACTTCTTTCGCCGGCACCCAAGCCAACGGACCACGCACGCAACCTGGGCTTCATCCTGGACTCCTCCCTATCAATGACCAAACAAGTCAACGCCGTCTCATCTTCATGCTTCAACACCCTGCGCATGCTCCGCAAGATCTTCAGATGGATCCCCACTGAAACCAGGAAGACCGTCACCCAGGCACTCGTCACCAGCCGACTGGACTATGGGAACACCCTCTACGCCGGAACCACAGCCAAACTTCAAAAGAGACTCCAGCGCATCCAGAACGCCTCCGCACGACTCATCCTGGACATCCCCCGACACAGCCACATCACCGTACACCTGAAAGACCTGCACTGGCTCCCCGTCAGCAAGAGAATCACGTTCAGACTCCTCACCCACGCACACAAGGCCCTCCACGACCTGGGCCCAAAGTACCTCAACGACCGCATGTCCTTCTACACGCCCACACGCCAGCTACGATCAACCAGCCACGCCCTCGCCACCGTACCACGCATCCGCAGAACCACCGCCGGAGGAAGATCCTTCTCCTACCTGGCGGCCAAGACCCTGGAACTCCTCCCCACTCACCTTCGGCGAACCCAGGACCATCTCGCCTTCAGGAAGCAGCTCAAGACCTGGCTGTTCGAGCAGTAACTTACCCCCTCCCCCAGCGCCTTGAGACCCTCCCGGGTGAGTAGCGCGCTCTATAAATGCCGTGATTGATTGATTGATTGATTTCACAGGGTGGATGCCGTCCACCCTGCCAAGAAGTTGGGCCCCACTAAAAAAGATGCTAAATTCGTCCCGGTGTAATTTCCAAACACCGGGACACATTCAGCAGCGCCCGCACGTTGTTGTCTGCTTTCGATCACAACAACGTGCAGGCGGGGACGGGGCTCTGTTATTTCTGACTCCTGCTGGGATACTCAGCCATAACAAAGGCCGAGTCTCAGGGGTCATCAAGCCTCCTTTTGTTGGAGTTTCCTGGCTGGCAGCAGTCAGGAGCCTCACACCTGATGCAAATGCAGCAGAGGGGAAACAAAGCCTCGCACCTTGTTAGCACTTCACACATACTTAGGAGAGGCAGCTTTTCACTTTGTTCAGGCTCTGTTTAGGAGATATGCATGCACTGTAAGAATGTCAGATGTGTTGATCTTTCCCAGTATTTGCACTAAATAAATTGCATTTATATACGCTTATTACCCTTGAGGAGGCGTTGGTATAATTTAAATATCACTATTTCTTTTAAAGCACTATGGCTATAGAAAGCTGAACGCTGACAAAAGGTAACATTGCTTTATATGTAGCGTACAAAAGTGTGAATCTTCTGCCTAAATCAGGAGGGTTTGCAAGTATACTCGAAATGTGCTCAAATGTACTCATGATACACCTGCTAAACATATATGTGAGGGCTTAAGATCTGATATCACTTCTTGTGATGCCAGTTCCTGTGATGTCAGGTGCTGTGATGTCACGCGCCATGATGTCACGCGCCGTGATGTCACACGCTGCGATGGCACGCGCTGCGATGCCACTTGCATACTGATTAACTAGGTTAGTCCCCCACTTCTTTTTTTAGGACTTGTGCCCTGATTAAATCCCCCCCCCCACCGCTCTTACCTGCACGGGCCACTCCTGAATGGAATACTGCTGCCCTGCTGCCCAATGAGCTTGCTGATAAAGAGGACGTCAACTAGTTATAAAGCATTGTGTTTCACAACTCTGAAGCTTGTGATATAATAATGTTCCACCAGCCAATCTGAATTTCACTCTCACAGCTACATCAGCTGCAACTGGTTAGCTCTTCTCAGAATCCTTACTATAATGTCACCCCACAACTCCTGTCATTTGACTTCCCTTTTAGTTCTGGCCTAACTGTCTTAGCAAATTGTCAGGCTTCTGTACTCACATAGAACAAAAATACATAAAAGTCTAGTACAGATACATAGATTCGATTTGATTCAACCCCTTTCGGCCACTGCTCATTTGGAGTGCCGTTCACATATTGGCTCTGTAGGGAGAATGGGGGCGCGGGTCAGCCCCCTTCAGCCACAGCCATCTGTTTGTAACCAGTGTCAAACGCATTTCGGTGCAGCCCAGACAACAGCCATTTGCTATTTAGCTTGTGGGGCTTGGACGTGACTCTTTGCATGTGAATCTGCATTGCGAAGGAGTCTGTCAATAACTACCGTCTTACAGCGCATACCAGCACTCCAGCTAGGTAGATGAAGTGTGTAGCGTAGCTGTAAGGAGGGAGGCAGAAGTGCACGTGCAAGTTGCATGTATGGCACATGCTGCAAGAACAGCCTAGTCCAACCATTTTGTACTTGCATCACAATTTGCTAAGTATATGAAAATGATGGAAACTTTTTCTTATATACATGGAAAACTGGTAATTAAGAATGGCACATACGAAGTGCATGTATCTCCTCACCAAATATCACCACAGAATAATGGCTGCCATGTAAACAGGGCGGCATCCGCAATGTGGAAAATATGGCAACGTGCACTGCTTTCCAAAGTACACAGTTCCAAGATGTCGCAGACAAACCATGCTTTTTGAAGTCTCTATCCTGCCCCCTTTAAATAATAAAGCATCACAGCTTCGCTCCTTAGATTAAATAGCGATTAAATAGTGCTAGGGTTCGCATGCCCAATAAAAAATATTTGTGCGCATAAAAAGAGCAATGAGGAAGAGCAGAACAAGTCATCACCTGTCCTCTCATTCTTTCGTCAATACATGCTATCACTCATTCAGCCGTACAGTCGTCTATTTAATCACTCACTCCTTTGTTCATACACGCACTCAATCACTCACTCACTCATTCATCCTTGCAGTAACCAAGCCATCCATTATTCCAACATTTGGCACATTCTGGCTCTCAGCCACACCAATCCTCCTAAACACCGACACAAACGCGCTACTCAAGGGGGGAAAAAGTTCAATTTTATAATAGCCAGCCTTATTGGCTTTGCAGATACTTGTTTTTCGTTTTTTTGTTTTTGTTTTTGCGACAACATACAGCTATCCCTAGCTGATAGGCAACATTAGCAATCAGATAGCTGACCTTCATTTTCGTTATATGCTCTTGTATTTGTCTCGGAACTCATAACTTGGGTGACAGGAATTGAAACAATAATGTGATCTAGAATGTTTTTTCAGTTCGCTTCAGGGCCCACCTACATGAAGCAATGGAACGTTTGATTTCTGCCAGCGCCTCTACTAATGAGTTGCGCTGTCAAAAGTAAAAAGTGCATCATCCCATTAGAGTGAAATTAAAAATCATACCCCCCCCCTAGTGTCTCATAGTACACACACCACCAAATGACGAGCGACAGTGCCAAACACCCTTCTTCCGGCCCATGATCTCAACTTTCCTAACTGCAGCGAAAAGAAAGCAAGACTGTCTAGTTTCAGCCCATATCCAGGGGTCCGCCTTGCCCTGGGGTGTCTCCAGTCAAACTAATTCGCAATTAAATAAAATGATGTATAATTACCAGGGAGCTGCGCTTTCTCCGCCCCCGCCAAATGCTTCCTGCAAAATGGAGCAATTTATGATATTACATCTGTAGAAAAATGTATCAGGTCTATGTGCTGACAGTTTTGGCACTTGCCGAAGCTATGTTCCTCATCTGGAATTTCATGTGATATTTATTTTTGAATTCTGACACGACTGAAGGAAATTAGATGGGAGGTTGTGTTTGCGCCCTGCACGGAGTCATGTGGGAGGAGATGATGACGCCATATTTTCAGAACAGATGCAGCCCGCTCAGAGCCTTTATCAATTGCAGAATCAATAAACAGCAATAAAATGGAGGTAGGTGTTTTGGGTAGCATGTGTAAAAAAGTAACTACAAAAATATACATAACAAAATAGAAAATAAAAAGTAGACTGCAAAAACAATGAACGTACAAACATTTCAACCTTCAAAAATCGTGAACATGTACTAATGCAGAACAAGCCCTTTCCTTCAACATGGTTGGGCTGCTGATAGATCAGTTATTTAAATCAATTCTACAATAGGTGGTAGGTGGTATCAGCAAAAGGGTTTGGAAATTTTTAGCAGATGTTAAGTATTTTCTAGTAGATATTTTAATTGTGTATTTACTTTTTGCTCACTATATTTTTGTTTCTTGATTTTTGTCAGTTTCCTAAGCAAAAGGGACAATTGAGATAGACAGAATGCTGAGAAATGCAAACATTCACCCCCAGTCACAAAGATCTGGGTTTAATCCATCATCATTTTTTTGCTCAATACACACCACCCCAGTCAGGACCTAGCCATATGCAAATCAGTCTTGACCAGGGCTTTAAGTGGGATGAAAAAACTGGGGGGTCTCAAGGGGGCGTGGCCAATGTAATTAAGGGCGTGGCTTAAAAACACGTAAGCTCAAAGTTTGTGCTTAGCATATTGTGCCGCCCGACTGGTATTTTGCTGTTTCTGTCCTTGCATCCAGATATATGATACAACAAGTAACATTACACATACAACAAGCCAGGACTATTGGCTTTGTCAATGGTTGTTAGTTGCATAAGATAAATAAGCAGCAAGTGTGGCTTGTATATAATATTGAAAAAGCTTCCACATAAAGCCCTGGTGACACCACGACAATGATGCTGCTCCTGAGTTCGGAGAAGAGAAATCCAGAGAGAAAATGACTCTCTTTAAAGGATTTCCCTTCCCCTATAACGCTCGAAAAAAACGGACCTCCTGTGCCAGGGCACATAACAGAGCCCGATAGAGACCCGTTTCGAGGCCTCCTTAAAAAAACTGCCGGTGCTCAGACCCGGTGAGACCTGGCCCACTTAAAGCCCTGGTCTTGACCCTGTTCCTCATGAGAACAGTCCAGCCCGAAATGCCAAACCAGGTCCTCCCTGGACAGGAAACAAGCATCCTGGGACTGATTTCGGGGCATCACCCCTTATCAGCCAGGCTAGCTTGAATCCAGTGGCGCAATGAGCACGGGTCCCACGCCTGGGCATACCCTTCCCAACTAGAGCTACAAAAGCAAAAGAAACAATTGATAGACAGAAGGCTGAACAATGCAAACATTCACCCCAGTCACAAAGATCTGGGTTTAATCCATCGTTCTTTTTCTCACCATGCCACCCCAGTTTGGACCCAGCCATATGCAAATCAGTCTTGACCCTGTTCCTCATGGGAACAGTCCAGGCCGAACTGCCAAGCCATGTCCTCCCATGTCAATTTCATGAGCATATATTTTCCGTGGTTGAAGATTCAGTACGGCTCCAAGCGTGTTTATTAAACAAAGTCGAATGACATTCTTCTTAGAAACATTGTCTGATAATGAGGCCTCCGATTCCAGGTTTGAAATGCCAACTTGGCATTTTGAGTCTGTCAGTAACAGACGTTTACTAAATGTCGGTAAGGTGGCGACCCTGTCGCACAACATCCAGTGGTAATAAACCATGCTGAGCTTCCCCTTTGACTTTATTTGGTGTGAGGTGGTTGCAACAGCCCTATAACTTAGAAAGCAGGCAACTGCCCCACTCCCAGTCCAACAGCCCTCTTTTTGCTCGCACATTGACAAGAACAAATGAAAAAAATACACTGGACATAGAACTACAAGGCTACTGTTTGCGAAACAGAATATTATTCTGAGTGGACATTCAACCTCCTCTGTGTCCTGACCTGGTAGGTCTCTAAAGCTAACGATACTGAGAATTATCCATGGATAGCTGTCAATAACGTGCTCCACCACTGGGTTCCATCAAATAATCAATAAGAGCAAAGCTCTGGCAGTCTATGATTTCATTTGGAACCTGGAGATTGAAAACTTCACAATGTCAATGACCCATCTACAATTTTATGTTGTGTAAGCCTCCTTTGCACAGATGTCCACAGAAACACTTTCCCCATGGTTGCCTCAAACGTCTTCCACTATCTCTAGAAGGGTAATGCATGGCAATTAGTTTACATATCTGCCCTGTATTTTTGAGCGTGTGGCAAGTATTTCTGCCCAGTTTATTACAATCACACGACAGTTCCAAATTATAGAGATAGAATTACATTCAGTTGAACCACCGTGGAAACAATGCAGTGAATGGGTCCTCTCAGCATGCCACACCATTCAGGTGTAAAGTAAGTAGCATGCGTCTATTTAAACTGTTTAAGCCTGACAGAAGTAATAATGGTTTTGCAGAGGGGCATCTTGGTGCCCATCCAAATGTATTGTATTTTATTGCAACACTTATATAGTGCTTACTACCGCTATGTGGGACACTAAAACAGTTAGCTAAAAGGGTAGCATGACACACATTTTAGGGTATGTGGCTGGAAGTGTGTTGTCTTTGTTTTGATCCTGAGTGGGAAGTGTTTCCATGTTGTGCATGATGACCTCCGAGGTGCTGTTATTGTGCTATGAGACTCGGTGCTTAGCAGTGTGATGGATGAAGAAGTGTGAGCGAGAGGCATGCAATTTATGGTTTTCAGTAAGCTGGCAGCTTTAAAAAGCTCTGCGGGTCTCCATATGTTATTTACTATTATTGCCAAAGAGGATTTAGGATTAACAAATAATCTGTATTTAGTTCACTTGACTACGTCAGTAAATAATATAATTGAACTGTATTTAACATAGCAAAGCTTTTAAGTTGACACGACTAGGCCTTAACCTTACTTTACTCCCATTTGTTGTACTTCACACTTTTTAAAATGTTCATGTTTTTCCTCTGTCTGTGCAGCTCTGCTTAAAATGTGTCCTTCAGCATTCCATAAAAAACCTTCATTCAAATAGTATTATAGTCTTGTTTTTGATGTATTATTAAAAAGTATTCTTCTTGGTGTTCCTGATGCCCTTGAGGAAGGAGCAGAACTCAACTGTATCTTTAGAAGGCCACTTCCTTTGGCTAGCGGAGGTTGTGTATATAATTGAAATGTGTCTTTGTTTTCTCTTGTGTGGTATAATATATGATTATTAATTAGGAATAGAGCAAAAGTCATTTTCTATGGGATGTGTTTTCTGTTTTAACACTGGATATTGTGACGTAACATTTATTTCACGTCATGTCGACAGCGCGATTTCTCTGTTTGAAAAACTATAACTTGCTGGGTGATGACCATCACCCCTAGCAGTTTTGTCTTATGTGAATGTGAGAGTGTTAAACAGAATAAGGATTAATTTTTTAACTCTTTATTTTCATTTTTAATGTAGTCAACAGTGAGCCAATTCTAAAGGTACAATACTTATCAACAAGTGACTTATAGCGAGAACCAAAAGCAGGGTATACACATTCCAGTTCCTTTATCACAACTCTTACTTTATGCTAATTTACTCAGACTACTCCTGATGGTTTTCCCCATTGTATCTCACAGCGTATTACATGCCACCCTCACCATTATCATTTTGTGTTGTGGGGACCTTCACTGTGCTAGCCTGTGGCTATTACTGTCAATGATTGTTGCATTCTCCGATGAGACACCACATGCACTATACCTGGCTCAGCCGACCTTTTCATTACAAATGTCCTGCACTTTCTGTCGGTCAGTCGATTCCAACCCACCGAGCGCGGAACAAAGGAGTCCATCTCAGGAGTCACCAGACTCTGTAGCATCTCTGCCCATTCTAGATAGTCTTCTTCTGTGTGCTCATCCGTACTCACCTCCCTCACGCGCCTCTCCTCAGTCAATGCCCATTCAGACATATCTCTGGTCCATGCTGATAATGGAGGGTATATTAGGAAATTATAATGCAGTCTGTATGAACTGCAGTTGACTGCCCAACAGTCGAGTGCTATGGTACTGTAATTGCTTTTCTATAGTGCTTACTACCCCTGAGGAGGCATTGAAGCACTTTATGCTGGGCAGCACGCTGCTCTCTTACCCAAGTTTAGTGGGGCGTTTTTCTGGGGGTTACTGGTCCTTGTTGGTATTAGTCTTGCGCTCTTAACCAAACCATTCCATGCATTTACTCAAGTTTCTATGTGATAGATTAAAATATTAATATTGAGGTGTGATCTTTGGTGTAAACGTGGGTATGTGAATTCATGCAAATGGTTGTCAGTATTAATAAATGAGCTACAGAAGATTAGGTTTTGTTAGTTTGCAGAGGTATGCCTTTTAAAGGAGAGGTCGTGATTCTTGAGATAAGGTGTGTTTATCTGCAGAAATACTATAATAGGAAGGAAGGTGAACATGCATGTGACTTGAAGTAGGCAGTGCTCAGAGGAATTAAGAATGCAAATAGGAGAATCATTTGAAAGAAAAAGGAAAGGCTACAGTCAGAAGTTTCCAGGTCAGTTGCCAAGGGAATACAAAGGAGGATATTTTTAGATTGCATGCAATCTTATGATGCAAAATAGTAAAAAATAACAATATTATTTGCAAGTGAGACAGATCTATATTAGGTACTTTTGGTAAGCGCTAGGATCAAGTGAACAGTCTATCTCTTGGACCACCACTTTAACAAGATCAGCTGATCAACTCAAGGACTGGAAGCATAAAGTAATGGCTGTACGCATGTATAGAAAAATATCAAGAGGTTTAGCCTACTCTTCAATGCAGCAGTAACCGTATGATCATAGCAATGTGAGAGAATATACAGGGTAAATAATGTAAACACCGAAAAGGAGATTCTGCAAAATGCTGGAACAGATGTCTTCCGATGTTCAGCCATAAGGTTTAGTTCACAGTATTAATTACAAAAGCAAAGTGGAATTCATTTTGGGTACTCCTTGTTGTTGCATGGCACAGGATGGGGTGAGAATAGATTCCCGAACAGTGGAAGTGTATTGCCTGCATTCCTGTGACTGGTGGGTGGAGTCCCAGACAGTGAAGTGAGTAGGATGCAGACAGGTCTACATTTAGCAATTCAATTAACTTTTTTTTAGTAAGGAGGTGCTGATTAGTTCTTTCCTAGCTCTACTATTTGGAAGCTGGTGGGGGTGAAGGGAGGTATTGTAGGAGGTTTCTAGGCTAGGCCTGCCCTTTGTCATTAATATTTTTGAAGCAGCAATTTGAGTTATACAGTCACTCTCATCATGTGGGCCCAGCAGGGATGGGGGATCTGTAAATCTGAGAACCTTCACCCTTACCCACAAGATCAAGTAGTATTTTTCCTCTAGTGGATGTACTCTGGGAGGGGAGGTCAAGTAAGGGAATGTTAAACTTATGTATAGAACTGCATTTTGTGCAGATCAAATTCAGCTTGCAGCATCTGGAACAACTTTATCTGCATGCCCTGTCACATATCAACCAAGTTAGAAATGCCAATTACATCCCATTGTCTGACACTTGACAATTAGGCACTATATCTCAGCCAGATAGCACCCCACAAGGGAGTTTCCTGAGTCGTTTTCCCGTACCAGTGAATCCAAAGAACACTTTGTGTCAACATTCTTTAACTCTTTGGATGGGTCTGGGAGGGCTTGGGGCATGGGGTTTCGGTACATTAGACCTAAGAGATTGTTCTGGGGTATTAGAAACAGATTTGTTCTGGACGCTGGATCCTCTCTTCTTCCACAGAGCATGTAATTAAATCAGGCCCAAAAATATAAACGCATATCCACAATGCCACTCTGCCATCATATGTGGTCTGAACACATTAATTGAAAGCAATGCACGAGAGTCGCCCTGCCCACAGAAATGAGTGTACCCTCGCCCGCAAGTGCCCAAACCATTTCTGGGACATCTCTAGAGAAAGGTTTTGGAGCACATATAAAAGCCCGGTAAATCAGTCATCTTATACAGGGCCACCTGGCCATAAAATTCAATGGGAGATCCAGCCAACCATTTATGTCTTTTTTAAATTAAATTAAGATTCCAGGTGAACTTGGAGTCCAGTGGAAAGTGTTTGCCAAATGTGACTGAGTCACTGCCAGCACAAAGAGCAAAACTCTGCACAGCTGACAGGGAAGATGACTGCTGATAGCAGCAGACTACCACCTATTATTATTATTATTACAATTATTATTATTATTATTATTAATAAATACTTATAGTGCGCATAGCATCCTCAAGGGATCTCCCTGAGCATGCAGGAGGAAAGGATGCAGAGAGCAAAGTGAGCAGATTAGAAAAGCTAGGCCTTCAGGCCCTTGCGAAAACTAAGAAAAGACGCACAGTTCCTCAGCAAATCTGGGAGGGAGTTCCAAAGTTTTGGGCCTAAACATTTGAAAGAGTGTCCTTTCATGTGGGACAAGCGGACCCTGGGTACAGTAAACAGGACCTGTTGCGAGGAGCTCAGAGATCGAGATGGATGGTATGGGCGAACCAGATCCAAAATGTATTTAGGTCCAACTCCGTCTTTCGCCTTGAACATATTGCATAGAGCTTTAAATTCAAGATCATAAGCCAGTGCAGCTCATGAAGGAGATTCAAGACTGAGGCATATTTGGGCAACCGGTAAAGAAGCCTGGCAGCAGAGTTCTGCACTAGCTGCAGTTGACAAATAGTTTTATCAGCTCCCAAATACAGCACATTTCCGTAATCAAGTCTGGAGATAATAAGAGCTTGAATCCTTTGCACAGAGATGGGTATCAGCCAAATAATCTTTTTAAGCCATTTAAGCACTGCAAAGCAGGTGGCTGTCACCTTAGCCACTTGCTGCTTCATGGATAACAAATCATCCACAAGGAAGCCCAGGTTCTTAACCTTGACAGATGGTGTGGATAGAACACCTAAGAAAGCAGACCAGTGACATTGGCCCCAAAGAGCGGGATTCGTGCCCAGAATCAAGACCTCTGTTTTATCCCTGTTGAGCTTGAGTAGGTTGTTAACCATCCAAGAGGAGATCAGACTCAAGCCCATACTGAGGTCCGACGGCCCATGACTCTAAGCAGACAACAGAGTAAAGATGATCTGAGTGTAGTCAGCATAGAAAAAAAGGCAAAACCCACTGCTCTCTACCACATCTACTAAAAGGCGGATACGGATGTTAAATAGCATCAGGCTCAACACACAGCCCTGTGGAACTCCAGAAGAAAGTGTTTGTGACTTGGACCTGGTAGTGGAAGAAAAAACCTGAAAGGACAGATCTTTAAGAAAAGATCGAGCCACGCCAAGGCCACCCCATCAAGACCAAGTGACACCAGTCTTTCCATTAAAATAGAATGAGACACGATATCAAAGGCAGCACTAAGATCTAATAAGATGAGAGCAGCTGTTTCTCCCTCATCCAAGCGCTGCCTTAGAAGCTCTGTTACCCCCAGAAGGGTAGATTCCATCGAAATGTCCAGCCCTGAAGCCAGGCTGAGAAGGGTGAAGAAAATTCTGAGCCTCCACAAAAGAAATTAACTGCCCATTAATATGTATGTCTAAGATCGTGGAGAAAATATGCAACAGCGAAATAGGGCAGAAGTTAGACAGATTAGCTGGGTCCAAATTAGCTTTTTTAGAAGAGGAAGGACCATCACATGTTTCCATTTCTGGGGGACAACCCCTTCATACAGGGATGCAGTCAGAAGATCCATAACCATTAGTAATAAGCTGGGATCCAACTAACTGAGCATGTAAAGAGGTAGAGGATCCAGCAGGGAACCGGACGTGATGGACTGAAGAATACAATTAAAAGATGTGGTGTCCAGAGAGGACCAAGTGTTAAGTTTAGGTGATTGGCTGAGGGTGAGCTGAGAGTCTTGGCAAGCAACAAGAGAAAGATTCTGAGTGTCAGACATTACATCAGTATCACTCCTCACATTGAGTATGAGAAAGAGGAGGAGAGGAAGGCAGATTGCAGCAGTCAGATAATTCATTCACCACCTTAAAAAGTGTTTTAGCTCAATTTTAAGCACTTAAAATCTTATTAGAGTAAAAATCAGCTCAAGCAGATTTACAGAGCCCATGTTATTTTTTTAGTGAAGCTCTGTAGTTGGTTGTGGTGTCCTCTGTGTAGGACGTTCTCCAAAGCCTTTCCAGGGCCTTACATTGTTTCTGCTCAAATTTTAGCATTTCATTAAACCAGGGAGCTGGAGGCGAAGACCGGCCTGAACTTTTTACAGTGACTGGTAAGCTTTTTTCCACAGCCTCCATAATCCAGTAATGAATCGGATCGTGGACCAAGACCAACAGTTGTTTAATGTCCGGTCTGGTACAATGAAATAGATTATTGAAAGCCGGAACGTTCAACTTGGACCAGGTCCTTGTTTTAGCCATAGAGCCAGGATGAGAGGGTACACAAGACGATGCAATTCTCACCACAAAAGGCACAGAAAAATGGTCTGACTAAAGTAGGGGACAAGGGGGAGCAGTAACCAAGTCCGGCAGATTGGAAAAGACCAGGTCCAAAAGATATCCTGCAACATGCTTGGGGGTAAAGATACACAGATTGAGGACCCCAAAATCCTCTATAAAAGTTGAACTCTGGGAGCATTTGGGATTATCCAAGTGAAGATTAAGATCACCCAGTATCGTAAAATGGGCCTATTTTAAAATGTGTGGAGCTACTAAATCTGGGAAAGAGGTGCACCAATTTCTCACATGTCCAAGGGAGCGGTACACCACAGCACCAGAAAGCTTGAATTTAGGTGTCAACAAAAGTGCGAAAAGTAGTGCTTCACAGGCACGAGCAGGGAAATCTTCAACTCTACACTGAAAAGATATTTTTAAATATAATGGCAACACCAACACCAGTCCTATGTTGTCTATCTCTCCTGACTATGGAATAATTAGGGGGGAGAGCCGCGATTACATCCGGTGAGGATCCCTCATGAAACCAGGTCTCAGTAAAAAACACAGCATCTGATTGCACATCCCATAAAAAAGTTTAAAATGTGTTGCTGATGTTTGGGCAAGGACCAACAGTTAATATTAAAAAACTGAAATTCTTTAACAGAGTTAGGTTCCCCCGATGGTGTCCCAATAGGGGTAGGCATTCTAGATGCGATGTCCGAGCCACTATCAGAGGGGTAAAAGTGTACCATTATAGACGTTGCACTTCAATGAGGTTGAGCAAGTGAAATACACCCACTGCAGGTAAAAGAACTTACTCCAGGAGCGAGGATTTGGCTGTTAGGAAATTGATTCTTCCATTGTGCTTTCCACCGCTTCCCACACGACCGCGGACACTTGAGCGAGAGACGGGTCGTACCACCGTCTGCTATTCTACTTCTTTTCTCGGGTCTCTGAAGGGCTGAGCAAGGTGGAGAGGACAATGGAAATGAGCCCTTTCCTAGTTACATCAGAATGGAGCATTGAATAACCAGCTTTGTAATCAGATTTCCACATTAATGGCTTTCAATGGAAACCACATGTAACAGGTTTTATTTCAGTGACTGAGTTATAAAATCACTAATTGCCCCCCTTTAATGCACTCGATAATATAAAACAATGGTGCTGTACTGGGGAGCAGGAGTGAGGAGGGAGCTCAACTTTTTCACATGAGTATCAGTGACCCGAGCTATTTTATTTGGATTCCCGTGCCAGTGTAATACAATATAAAGAAGATTACATTTTTTGGATGCATCATGTGGTGTGTTAGTACATTCATTTTGGGCCATATTTGTCATACTTTCATGGAGCGCATCAAGATACCTTACTGCGCTGCATGAAAGTGAGAGGGCAGGAATGCACCATATTCAACGTTATATGGAGCACTCCTGTCCTCTCCTTGCACATGTCACAATGTGCTGCCTTGCGGCAATGCAGGCACTCTTGGTGGTGGTGCAGGGGTGCCTGCCTTGTAGGCAGGATTGCTTACGTGCAGGAAGGGACACCTTCCTGCACAAAAACAATCCTCTTAGGCATTTTCCTCTTTTTAAGTGTGCTGCAGAATGCAGCATACTTAGAAAGAGGCAACAACGTGGAGAAATAAAGATATTTCTTCTCATTGCACCTCCCCTGGAAAGGTGTAGCATTTTAAAGCATTCCCAGGTTTACCTGTCTTTTTACATTTGGAAATGTGCCAAAATCCATGGGTGGAAGCGTGGAAACATCCACACTCCACCCAACGAAAGCCTTCCCAGGCCTTGCGTTACTCCAGATTTACCAAGCCATTCAGCGCCGCGGAGGGTGGCCATGTGTGGTTTGGTAAATCTCATTCTATGTTTTGCATCCCCCTGCATTGCCTTGCATGGTGCAAACGGACACACAATCTTGATAAATGTGACCCTTTGTTTCTTCCAATGCCTCTCTCTGCCTTTATCAGGTGAAATAAAAAGGGCAGAGTCCAGGGTCAGACTGGGTCAGAAAATAAGGCCTGGGTGCCAAAATAAAGTGGTCCCATTAGAGAATCAGATAACTAAAAAAGGGGCCCACATTTGCAAGTTGGGGCACTTTTGAACTTGTGAAGACATGCTGAATAGGTGTTTTGGTGGGTATATGACACTGTATGCATTTGTGCTTGCTTGCTGCAGGCAATGCTTGTTTTAATATCAGTGAAGTCAACAGTAAAAATTGGCAGAGCAGTTCATGAAACATGCCAACAAACAGAGAAAAAAAATGCTCCACACTGTGACCTGTCAGACTAGCCTTTATTGCAATACCTTATTGCCCTATAGGTCAGTCCCACCTTGACAGAGTCATCTGAATTGTTATTCTTAGTCGGATATAGATAATAGATATGCTTGGCTTACAGTATACACTATTTCATTTCTCATGGGACCGAAAATAAACTATATATATATATATATTCACTGAAAAAACCATAGGTTTCAGGCACGTTATAGTTAGAAATTTGCATTTAAAAAACCTTAGAAATTCACTGAAAAAACCATAAGGTTTTAGGGACAGTTATAGTTAGTTGGACATTGCACTCGTACAAAACCCGTGAAATTCCATTGTTATAGTTAGTTCAGGTAACTATAACTCGCGCCCCCGCAATGCACTGCTGATGACGTCACATATTACATCACTCATGACATGGTCAGTGACATCACTGATGACATCACTGATGACATCTCAAATGACATCACTGATGACATCATCCAGTGACTGTGTGTTTGTGTAAAGTTTAAATATGTTTAATATATATAGGGAAAGGCGTATTGAAGAATGAGTGGGTGTATAAGTGTCTGAATGGATGATTTAGTAGGTGCGTGACTGAGTCTATAAGTGAGTGATTAAACGTATCTTACTGGATGCATGGGTGAGTGACTAAACTGTGTGAATGTCTGTATCCGTCTGTCTGTTGTTGTGTAAGCAGCTGCATGGGTTTCTGACTAGCTAAATGAGTGTCTATATGGGTTATGGATTGGTTCTCTGAGTATCTGTATGGGTGCCTCAGTGTTTGTGTGGGTGGGGTGAGTGTGACTCTGTGCATAGATGTGTGAGTGGGTGATTCACTGGGTGCATGGTTTCAAGAGTGCGTCTGTGATGGACTGTATGGGTGGGTGAGTGTGTGTATGGGTGTGTTAGTGATTGAATGTATATCTCAGTGGTACATGTGTGAGTAACTACATATGTGAAAGGCAGTATATATGTGTGTTGGAGTATATAAATGGCTATAAGTGAGAGTGTGTGATTGTGAGAGTGGCTATATGGATGAGTGTGTGCTTGAATCAGTGATTGCATAGGAGCGTAAGAATGTGCTAGTATTTTTATGAGTAAGTGAGCTGGTGTGTATAATTGTATAGGTGAGTAAATTGGAGTGTGATTAATTATTTGCATGACTGACTAGGTGTGTGAGTACCTCTATGGATGAGTTGCGTTGTGTGAGTGTTTATATAGGTGTATGAGTGCATATGATAGTCCTGTACTGAGTGACTGTAAGTATGAGTGACTGTACGGGTGAGTGAGTAGATGTGTGTGTGTAGACCTAAGAATCAGTGAGTGGGTATGTACTTATTGGTATTGGAGTGTGTATGGTTTTGAGAATGGCAGTCTGTAATTTAGAGTGGGTGTTTCAAAACTTATATTAGGGTGTGAGAAGATGCATTAAATTCTCAAATGGATGATGTCATCAGTGATGTCATCAGTGATGTCATTTGAGATGTCATCAGTGATGTCATCAGTGATGTCACTGACCATGTCATGAGTGATGTAATATGTGACGTCATCAGCAGTGCATTGCGGGGCGCGAGTTATAGTTACCTGAACTAACTATAACGGGGGAATTTCACGGGTTTTGTACGAGTGCAATGTCCAACTAACTATAACTGTCCCTAAAACCTTATGGTTTTTTCAGTGAATTTCTAAGGTTTTTTAAATGCAAATTTCTAAGTATAACGTGCCGGAAACCTATGGTTTTTTCAGTGAATTTCAAAGGTTTTTTAAATGCTAATTTCTAACTATAACGTGTCTGAAACCTATGGTTTTTTTTGTGAATTTCAAAGGTTTTTTAAATGCTAATTCCTAACTATAACATGTCTGAAACCTACGGTTTTTTCAGTGAATTTCAAAGGTTTTGTAAATGACAATTTTTAAATGTATTAATTGTTATATTTATTTTTTTCATACTGATTTACTACATTTTTAGAAACATTTTTTTTTACATATTTTATTTTTTAAATTACATTGTAATTACATTATACATTACAAAAAATACTTTCTCAGAATGAATTACTTTAGTTTAAATACTTTGCACATAGGCAATAGACTTTTAAGTACAGTAGTTACAGTTGTTGCAATGGGCAACACATTTTCAAACACAATGCAACATTCAGCTCAATGTGAATTTCTAGTTAAATGCAATTAGTTACTTTATGGATTACTTTTCTAACCACAGGACTGGATCCTAGATTCAGTCCTGGGACATCTCCTGTAAACAGTTGAGTAAAAGCGTTTTGGTTACAGTAGTGATTTTTAAGGAATATTATTGTATTTTAAAAGTTGACACTTAGAAACTTTTTCTCATAGAATCACCAATGTTATCCTATGGAAGGAAATTCACTTAGCAGGTAAAAACTGTTATCGTTACTTTTTCTTACTCAGTGTTGGATCCTGGATCCAGCACTGGTGCATCTCCTGTAAACAGTTGAAAGAATGCGTTTAAGTCATACAGGCGATTTTTAAGGAATATTTGTAGTTTGTGAAAATCGACACTGAAACTTTTCAGCTGAAAACCAGACAATGGATTCCTATGGAAGAAAATATAAGTTACTGGTAAGTACGGTTAAAATTACTTTTCAGGGTCAGTGCTGGGCTAAAAGATGCAGCACTGAGGTCTCTCCTGATAACAGGTGAGTAAATCGGAATTCGTATTTCGGCTGATTTTAGAGGAATATTTTAAAGTTCCAAAACTCCACACTTAGAAGAATTTCCAAGTGAAACCAGTCAATGTTAGCCTATGGAAGGAAATTCAAGTTACTGGTAAGTACGGTTAAAATTACTTTTCAGGACCAGTACTGGGCTGAAAGATACAGCACTGAGGTCTCTCCTGATAACAGGTGAGTAAATCGGAATTCGTATTTCGGCTGATTTTAGAGGAATATTTGTATGTTTCAAAAATCAACACTTAGAAACTTTTTCAGCAAAAAGCAGACAATGATATCCTATGGAAGGAAATTCAAGTTACTGGTAAGTACGGTTAAAATTACTTTTGAGGATCAGTACTGGGCTGAAAGATGCAGCACTGAGGTCTCTCCTGATAACAGGTGAGTAAATCGGAATTCGTATTTCGGCTGATTTTAGAGGAATTTTTAAAGTTCCAAAACTCCACACTTAGAAGAATTTCCAAGTGAAACCAGTCAATGTTAGCCTATGGAAGGAAATTCAAGTTACTGGTAAGTACGGTTAAAATTACTTTTCAGGACCAGTACTGGGCTGAAAGATACAGCACTGAGGTCTCTCCTGATAACAGGTGAGTAAATCGGAATTCGTATTTCGGCTGATTTTAGAGGAGTATTTGTATGTTTCAAAAATCAACACTTAGAAACTTTTTCAGCAAAAAGCAGGCAATGATATCCTATGGAAGGAAATTCAAGTTACTGGTAAGTACGGTTAAAATTACTTTTCAGGATTAGTACTGGGCTGAAAGATGCAGCACTGAGGTCTCTCCTGATAACAGGTGAGTAAATCCAAATTCGTAGTTCGGCAGATTTTAGAGGAATATTTGCACAATGGTGAAGGTAGGGGCGGGGCCTGAGGTGACATCTGTGCAAATGCGCCCCGTGGCGCGTTTTAAGTTGGGGGATTAAGTCCCCTTGAATCATGAGGGTCCCTAGGGGCCAACTAGCCCACCAGGAACCTCCAGTATGTGCCAGGGGGCTGCGTTGCAGAGACGTGTAGAGAGGCCACACCCCTTTTTACACCTCTTTGCAACGCAGCTTTGTGGCGCTTTCTGGATGTACCTGTTGGGCTAGTTGGCCCCCAGGGACCCTCAGGATTGAAGGGGATTTAATTCCCCATCTTAAAACGCGCAATGGGGCCTGTTTGCACACATGTCACCTGAAGCCCGCCCCCTCCCTTCACCACTGTGCAAACGCGCCCCGTGGCGCGTTTTAAGTTGGGGGATTAAGTCCCCTTGAATCCTGAGGGTTCCTGGGGCCAACTAGCCCACCATGTACCTCCAAAAGCGCCACAGAGCTGCGTTGCAGAGAGGTGTATAAAGGGGCGTGGCCTCTGTACACCTCTCTGCAACGCAGCCCCTGGCGCATACTGGAGGTTCCTGGTGGGCTAGTTGGCCCCAGGGACCCCAGTATTCAAGGGGAATTACTTCCCATCTGCAAACGCGCCAGGGGCGCGTTTGCAGAGTGGTGAAGGAAGGGGGTGGGGCCTGCGGGCCGACTGTTTTTTTTTTTTTTTTTCCTGAAGGGGGGCTGTGTGGCCCCCTTCCTTTTCTTATTTTTGGGCCCTGGGGACCCCATCCCCAGGGCCTTACCCCTTTTTTTTTTTTTAATTTAAAAAAAAAATTATTTCTGGGGAGGGGGCCGCGTGGCCCCCTCCCGGGCCACTACTTGCCCCGGGGACCCCATCCCCCGGGCCTGGCCTCTGGTTGGGGACTGTGGGGGTCCCCAAACCCCCCACAGTCCCGCCGGCTCCCCGTGTCCTACGGGAGCCGGCATTGCTTTTACACATGGGGAGCAGCTAACATGCTGCTCCCCGTGTGGGAAAGCAATTGTCTTGGATATTGGAGCGAGAGCAGGTTTCCTGCTCTCTCTTCCAATATCCAAAGCAGTTTGCAATGACAGGACGGGAGCCGCGAGGCTCCCGTCCTGTCATTGCAAACAGCAGTGTCCCGGGGTAGGCACCCCGGGACACTGCAGGAGCCGGCCCTGGGGGTGGCGGTCCCCAGGGCCACCACAGGCTCCAGGAGGGGGCCGCGCGGCCCCCTCCCCACATCAGCAAAGCCCCGGGGCGGTGGTGGTCCCCGGGGCTTCGGGGTCCAAAACGGACCCCCATTTTAATTTGTTAGTGCCCCGGGAGGTGGTGGTCCCCGGGGCATGTGGGGGCTCGAGCCCCCACACACAGGAAAAACTAAAAAAAAAAGAAGCCCCGGGAGGTGGTGGTCCTCGGGCTGCGGGAGGGCTCAGAGCCCTCCCGCACCATTTTAAAAAGAAAGCCCCGGGGGTGGCGGTCCCTGGGGCTTGGGGGCCCTTGAGGCCCCCCATACATAAATTTAACCTCTCACCATGCCCCCGGGACTTGGGCCATCCGGGGGCAAAATACAATCGAAGCGCGGGAGACCGCCCTTCGATTTTTGTTTTTCGGCAGGATTCGCGCTCCCTGAGCGCATCCTGCCGATTTAAAAAAAAAATGCTTTTTCTGCCCAGGGGGTCCTTGTGGGACCACCTGAGCAGACCTAGGGGTCAGGGTGTTTCTACCCTGCCCCCTTTGTGCGTTTTGCGCCCTTTTTACTGCTTTCTTGTTCCTCGGTTCTACCGAGGAATAAGATGGCTGCCAACACTTCCTGGTTTGGAGTGTTGACAGCCAATTAGCAGACAGCTCGTGATCGGGAGGGTGCGCGAATCCGACGCGGCCATAGATATATATGTACTTTTACTTTTGATTTTCTCAGCAACTACTGAACGGATTTACACCATTTAACAAAAGGGTTCTTTCTGAACCAAGAACTACCTCTTTGCCAAATTTGGTGTAATTCCGTTCAGCAGTTCGGGCTGTAGCCGTGTCTAAAGTTTCCTATGGGAAATTGATTTTTGACTCTTATTTTTTAAATTTCTCCGCAACTACTGAACGGATTTACACCATTTAACAAAAAGGGTTCTTTCTGAACCAAGAACTACCTCTTTGCCAAATTTGGTGTAATTCCGTTCAGCAGTTCGGGCTGTAGCCGTGTCTAAAGTTTCCTATGGGAAAATGAATGGGGAAAACACGTTTTGGGACCCCCTTTTTCTCGGCCCCGCTTGACGAATCACCCTGGAGACTTTCAGGGTAGGAGCGGACCGGAGCGGGCCATAAAGTTTGAAAATTTCGCGAAGATTCGTCAACCGACGCAAGAGTTATTTCAAATAGAATGTCGCGGATTTCCTATGGAAAATAGGTCCTAACTATAACTATCTACTGGCGACCGCCAGTAGATATATATATATATATATATATATATATATATATATATATATATATATATATATATATATATATATATATATATATATATATATATATCATGTTTGCTACTCTATAATTCATTGGCAGCAGAACCCTTCAACCTGTAGAGATCCTCCCCACACCCTGCTCTGCAGGATTTCTGAAATTAAAGAGATCCACCCACATTATAAATGTTGTAAGGTGCATCAATATCTCAGAGTCGTGTGAAACCCTTTTATTGTTTTCAGTGGTTTACTTCTCCTTTCAATTTTCACAGCCCCTGTCACCACAGACAGTGCAGTAATAATGCACGTTTGGTGCCAAGTTGCCCTTTCCATAGCTGCCACGTGTCCCAGGTCCAACGTGATGTGCTGCTCCAGTCCAGATTTTTCGTTGAATTCTGGGTCTTGTAAGCCTTTTTTCTATAATGACATAAACAAGAATACAGCTCCCATAATTCAAAGAAAAAAACTGAACTGGCGCAGCACGTCATGCATGGACCTGGAAAACGTGACTGGGGTGCTAAAAGGGTGTGACCCACAAGAGTGTTCTTTATAGTCCTGGTGGCTTGCTAAGTCCCTGCTTTTGAGAGGTTTCCAAAACATAACACCTTAATCGTGGGCCTGATGTAGGCTGCTTGAACTATTATTTCACAACTTATCATTACTTTGTGATGCCTATAATTTACATCTCAAATTAATTCATTGTGTCTGAATATACATGACATGGTTTTGAAGCAAAGAAATCAATTGTATCAGCAGGTTTGTTTGTTTTTCACATTTATATAAGAATCAGAGTCCAGAACAATGTAATCAAAGTTTCAAAGTTTGCTGACATACCACAAAGTACTAAGTACCCACTTTCTAAATACATCTAAAGATTGTTTGTCTTTTGATCAAAACAAAAACTCTTCTAGGTGTTACATATTGTTTGAAGGAAAGATGGGTTCGGCTTTGACGTTTCAGTTTCTCGTTGTATTTATCCACTAGACCATCTTCAGGACTATGTTGTTTATATGAAGGCAAAGTACCCACCATGGTCGTTGAATTGGCTGAAAGGGATCTATCGTGGACTGTGTCTGAGAAGCAGTCATAAGACTTGAAAGAGTGATCCCATAATGATCAATAGTTTCAGCGTTGTTTTGAGGAGCAAATGAGATGCTGTCAATCCTTCAGCCTGTGTGTTAATTGTTCTATGAATATGATTCTTTCAAGTAAATCCCTTGTTGGCGCCTTTACCTACTCTATTATAATTTCCCAAGCTCACAAGTGGCAAACTGGGTTGCCCTTTTGTGCTACATGAACTATTATTTCAGGGCACTTATCATTGAGACAGTAGAGGTGCCTTTATCTCGTATAATTATACAGCATTACTGTCTCACTCAAGATCAGCAGTGTGTTCTTCATCTTGGCACATACCTGCAAAACAAATTTGTCCATGACCCAAATGGGGTCTCCATATGTTTAGTACTTCACAACAATTTTCTTTTTTCCAACCTTATGCAGTTTTTTTTAATCTTCTCTCTCTGTAGCAGGAGTGGGTAAAAACACTCCTAACTACCACAACTTATTTTCCCATTGTATCCCAGGGAAAACAGTTTTACTGTCTTCAGGATCGCAGGTTTTCTTTCAAATGTTTTTTAGTGAGATGCATGCCACCATATCGCTGAGGGCCCATTCCCTAATGTAGAAACTAAGGGGATTATTTACTATTATTTCATGCAGCACAGAAAGGGAACTTGCTGTCTTGTGTTGCGTGAAAGGGAAAGAGCAGAAATGCTCAATATTTACAAAGATATGGAGCATTTCTGTTCTCTCCTTGTGCTGTGTGTGCTGCCTAACGCCACAGCAGGCACACACTACAGTGCATGTGAAAGGGTGCCGGCATTATGGGCAGCATTGTTTTTTTGTGCAGGAAGGGATACCTTCCTGCTCAAAAACCAATCCTTGGAAACAATTTCGTCCTTCTATGTGTGCTGCTGAATGCACCACATGTGGAAAGAAAAAATGACAAGGCAAAATAAAGACATTTCTCCTTGTTACATCTTTCTGTGGAAGGAGCACCATTTAGGGGCCTATTACGAGTTTGACAGTGCAGCAGTGTGACGGCCCCGCCGCCGCACCACCAAAACCTTCGTAAGGAACGCCCGCCCTATATTGACTTATTTAGTAATTGGCGGGCATTTCCTTTGCCGTTCCCACGACGGTGCCTAGAAAATAGGCACCGCAATGGGAACGTCAAAGGAAGTTCCAGCATGGGTTGGATTGAAATGCCCATGCCAGGATGGAACTTCTGTGCATGCACACAGCGGGGCACATGTTGTGCACCCCTGCGTGCATCCACAATGTGTGAGGCACAAGGGGGCCCTTTGCTCACCACCACTTTTTTCATGGAGGAAAGACCCCTATAAAATCAGTGGCTGTGATGAAAGTCGTAATATGTTTGGCGGGACCGCGGCGGTCCCGCCAAGCATATTGATGCCTCGGACCTCCAGACTCGTAATAAGGCACTTAGTGTTTATAAACCTGGGATTGCATCAAATTCAATGGGTGGATGCACGATAACTCCAACATAATGAAATGTAATGCAAAGCTGCACTGCATTACATTTCTTTTCAAAGTCACGCACGTGGTGCAAATAGCCCTTTGCGTGGCTTTGTAAATCCCAGTTATGGACATGCAATGCCTTGCGATGACTTGCGTCATGCAAGGACAGTGCAAGTTCTTAGTAAATCTGGGCTTAACTCTGGCAATACTGTCGACTGTGCTTGACACTACACATGGTTATATAAACGTGCTTTCTTATACATACGCTGGAGCAGCACATCATGCTTGGATCTGGGAGGCTTGGCAGGGCTGCATTGTCAACGCTCCTTTTTTATTGAAACAGGGGCCAAAGCGACTTCGTTTCTGGCAATGGTATCCACAACAGGCATTTCCCTTTAAGATGCTGGACTGTGCACTGTGTGTCCCCTTTCTGTTTCTACTTCTGAAACAGAAAATGAAACTGTGGTGTACTGTCACACTTTGTTTTCTCATTTGTGACGTGAAGCATTGCTTGTTCCCTTTCCTTTTCTACTCAGGTACAGAGGGAAATCTGTTTTTTTGGGGGGGATCTGGATCATGAAAAATGTTGTCATTGTGGAGAATCATCAATGACCCTTGTTGGTGATTTGTCTAGGTAGGCTTCCGGACTGAACTGACGTTAGCTCCACATAATCCCATTTTGGCTTCTTTAGCACTGTCCCTTTAGAAGAACTATAGAACAGCAATTATTCTTCCTTGTTTGTCCCAAATATTTGTTTTTTAGGTTTTGCCTTCGCAATAAGGAAATTTGTTTTCTGATATTGGTACATTTCAATGTGTGTGTTATTCAAAAACGTTTTAAGAAAAGCAATATCATCTAAAAAAGAAAGAAAATCAGTGTTCCTTCAAACAGTGATGTTTGGTCAAGCAGATACTAGCTAACATATTGGTAAAATTGTTGTGAGCCAATTAATTTAATTGGAACGAGGGACGATAGACAAAAAATGACTATGACCACAATTAGCTTGTTATTTTTAGAATGCCACACACATGTGCTAGTCGCATTTTCTCATAACCTTTGCCTCTTTCAGCTCCTAACAAATGGATAACAGGGACTAACTCAAAGCCTGAAGGTTGCTGCGTGCCAGAGATCTGGCTGCATTTTCTTTTGAATTAGTTTATTAAGTTTTCCATTGTCATTTTTAGAACATTATATTGTAAACAGATGTGAGTCACATAGCAGAGAACAATCATGAACAGTCGTGGAGGAGAATTGCCAAATATTATTTGTGTTATATTGTCTCTTTTCATTCCATCTACGCAAATATCCCAATTGTTTGTAGTGGGTGTTAAAGGCATTTCCAAATACAGATATTTCACACTGCCAAAAACTGTGTATTTGTCACTGAGTTGGAAATGTGTGTTGTCACTGGCTGCAATCAGTGTCATCAATTTCCCTAAACAACTCTTTCCCTTAAATGCCCCAGAATCTATTTGTGTTTTTCCCTTTTTTTATATGCTATGTGAATCACTACCAGGCACAGCATTTCCCGTCAGTCTTCTGGGATGGATCTGGTCGTTTTGTAAGTTAACCACTGGAAAATGCCACCCCTGCTGTTTATTGTGGAGTACCCAAGACAAACTGCAGTACAATTTCCAAACTAGGGGTCTGTGAATTTTCAGGAGTGCATTCCAAAAAGTGATGTTTCCTACCATGACAAATCCATAATTACCTCTTTAAAGTTGTCATGACTAATCACTGTCTCAAGTTATTGAAAAACAATATGTTTAACCCTGAACAATAATCACATGTTGAAAAAAATCCAAGTAAAAGTGGTTATGGGTGGCTCAAAGAGCAGGCTCATCTATCCTGAAAGACAATATTTGTTTTTTAGCATACTTCAGAGCACTCAGAGCCCTTTGAAATGATTCTTTTACAGTTAAGGAAATAATACTGGGCATGTATGGAATTAAAAATTCATTAGCGGAGTTGTTCATAGTTGACATCTCCACAATTTGAATATGTAGCAACAGTTCTCAACATCACACAACATCCCATGTGAGTGAAATTTCTGCAAGAAGTCCACTACAAAGGGTAGTCATGTGACTATTAGTGAGTTTTCTTGAAGCCTCTTCTTGCTTCAGTCCAGTGAGTGTCATTGTAGTAGTGTTCTTTTTTGACAGACCCTGTGTTTCCATCGATTCCTAATTCTTGAGCTGTAAGAAATCCTTATTGTTGTGAACCTGCACTGTTAACGATGCACCTTGTTTCATTTACCAGCATTACTTTGAAGTGTAGTCTTGTTTCCTGAACTTGCACTATGTTTTAGGGTATCTGTCAGGTTTCAGAATAGCGGACTCGCTGAAAACCCCTGCCATATCTGATGCTTTGTGGTGGCGGACAGAGAACAACCAGTCACCAAACACTGAAATTGGGGAAGAAACAACGAAAGGAAGTGAGAGAGCGATCCTGTGCTGGAGCCCACTCTCCTTGTATTAGGCTATTTCAAGGGACGATACCAGTCTGACTTATTTTACAGGGGTAGGTAGGTCTGACCCACTGGAAGACAGAGGGCAGATGGTCAATAAATAATATGAGCAGAGTATCAAAAAACAAAGTAGGAATGAAGATGTATTGGTTCCTTCAGTGGATGGTGCTCTGACAAGCTGGGAGCCGAGCAGGAATCCGACAAAGGCCCACGGACGCTACAGAACACTCACCAGTAAGACTCTACATTAAAATTGAACAAAGATAGTACAACCAGAAGGATAAGGCTTGGGAGGGACAAACTGGGAATGAGGGACCTGAGAGGAAAAAAATGACAACAGTTTGGGACGCAAAATGGGTGTGAACTATAGCAAAGGCCGTTAAGCCAATGTAACCATGCAGCTCATTGATGACAAAGACTAAGGAACCAAAAAGAGTATTAAATAGAGCTCTACAAATCTTCACCTGGAAATGGCCAAAGCGTGTGCATGTGAGTCAAACTGTAGGTTAGCAGTCTAGTGTTCCAGGCTGTCTACGTTTTTACTGGCCCGTTTTCCAGCACCTTTAGCCCCCGTGTGCCTGCCACCCAGCGCAAACCCACTGGAATCTGAGTAGTGCAAAGGAAAAGTTCAATGATAACAACAGAACGTTATTATTTTATTTTTAGTATGGAGCCAGGTTAGGGTGGGGCTGGGCTCGCGTCAGAGGGAGGAGGAGTGGTTGGTGCACCATAAGTGCGAATGATGGTTTGGTCAGCCGTCTTGGGCAGGCCAAGCCATCATGCACACTTAACCTGTTCTCCACCCGGCTGTTTTGCACAGCCTGGGTGGAGAACATGCACAGGCTCCCACTCCCTGTCTGAGTACCGAACCAGGGCGTTCAGTCCAATCACAATGCTGTTGTCATGCAGTTGACAGCAGCGTTGTGATTGGCTAGGGGAGTCTGTGAGCCTGGGTGCTGCTGGGATCCAGGAAAATGGAGGACGGAGGAGAGGCGGCAGCTGGCAACTTGCAGGTACATTTTGTTTTCCTTTCTAATGCCTCACCACTGTTCCCTACCAGCCGCCACTGCTGCCACCTTGCCTAAATCCTGACAGTATCTTCATTTCCAGAACTAGCGCCGTCCTGCAGTTTTCCCTGACTCTTTAGCTAGTAGTATACAATGCTGTTTGATATCTTGTGACTTCTTCTTCTTCTTTGGTTTACCATTCTGCAGTCCTTGTCTTCCTTTCTTTGTTTCCTTACTTCCCACAATGCTTATATTCCTTTCACTGCTTCATTAGTTCACAGTGCTTTGCCATTTTCTCCATTTCTTTAGTTCTCAGTTTGTTAGCATGATGCCTTTGCTAGTTGTCTGCCAAGTGTTCCTGAGTTCTCATTCCTTCCTCTTAGGTACTACTAAACTCCAGCTCCTTGTCTAATGTGGCTGTTTATTGAATTCTCCATCCTTGCAATTACCACTTCACATGTTCCTGTGTGGTGTTCTCGATTAATGGGCACAACTGACAACCTTGGCAGTTCTACTTTTCTACTCTGAGTATTCCATTTATGTTACAATTTATAACATCACCATAGGTATCTGCATCACATACCGTGACTTTGCATATTGTCCTATATGTGCATATTTTCCAGCCAGTATATGTAACAGCGACTGTGGTTGAGCAACACATTGAGCTTCAGTCTTCCCATGTGGAACACTGGAGTGACATATACAACATACAATTCACTATTGATTTTGATATCGGTCTATCTTGTACACCCTGTATGCTGAATTGCCTGTTGTGTGCCTTCTCCTTAGGTGCTTAGTTTTGCATTGTCATCTGATGCAAGCTTCTTGATTGGATCCCTATTAGCTCCTGACTCCCTGTATGATAATAGATCGGTATTTCCCAAGTGTCTCCTCCCTTTGCCTTACTTCTTTGCCAGACCCTTGCCAGACACTTAGCATAACCAGGCTCCAGGGTAAACAGGCTACAGTGAGAGATAGTTCTGATTCATCAAACCTGCTGCTCTGGTGCTCAATCAACTTGTCTCAGATTATAGCGAAGTTGCCTTGCTAAAAGTGATACAATTCCTTAGGAACA
This sequence comes from Calotriton arnoldi, assembly GCA_963921515.1. NCBI lineage: Eukaryota > Metazoa > Chordata > Amphibia > Caudata > Salamandridae > Calotriton > Calotriton arnoldi. The sequence goes on along the minus strand of CAWUFW010010342.1, from coordinate 207,500 downwards.
CAGGTCAGGAACAGGAATGGTTTAATCAAGATCTGTGCTTACTCAAGAGACTAATAACATTACTAAAAAGCTTCACTAGTGAATAGTCTGCAATCATATACTGCAGTGTTTACCTTAATTGCAGCTTTATAAGCGTTCTGTGAGTCCTGATTAATTACTCCTCCAGACATTTGAGAAAATAAAAAAGCGGCTTCTCATAGAACAGTAATAAAAGCCCTTCCAGTGGGGATAGGAGAGCCCCACAAAATGTCCGATTGTATCACTTTCAGCCATGTTTGATGGAGGTTTTATAATCTGATAAAACAATTATAAAGCAAAGGAACACCTAGTGCCCTTAAGCCACAAAGAAATTGTTGGGGCAGCACAAAAATGAACAGATGGCTAGAAATGGTAAAATCCCCCCTCAGCCATTGGAGTGGTACCGCATGGATTTAAACATGCAGTGGTCTGCATTTTAGTACTCCTGGTTCTATTCTGGAAAGTTGTCACTGTGAGGGGAGGTCGCCTGTGCATCGTATTCGTGGACCTCTGCTCCGCCTTTGATTTTGTCTCTAGGCCAACTTTATGGGGGGTATTGCAGGCGTTGGGGGTGCCTAAATATTTACAAGATATTATAGTGAGGCTGCACAACAATAACTATGCACAGGTCAGGTATGGGCAGGCTGGTGAGCTATTAGCCATTTCCTGTCAATAAAGGGGTTAGCAGGGGTGCATACTTGCCCGCACGCTATTCTCACTCTACATCAATGGCCTTATAAAGCATTTAGAACAGGGTGATAATGATGCTCCTAAACTGGCAAACATGAGGATCCTCGCCTTCATGTTTGCCAATGACACCCTCATCCTTTCCAAGTCACGCATGGGCCTTCAAAAATGACTGGACCACTTTGAAGATTTTTGCAAAGTGTGGGCCTCGAAATAAAAGTGGCCAAAACCAAATTTATGGTATTGAACCCAGGTCGTTCTAACAGGGCAAATCCGCCATTGGCAGGAAACCCCTTGAGAGAGTGCAGACATTTACTTATTAGGGTATTACACTGGCAGAGCAGGCGGGTGGTAGGCACACCTTATGCAGCACAGATTAAGACTAGAGCAAGTAGCAGGAAGTATTACTAAGCTGGCCTACAATTCTGTATTCCAGCCGGTGCAGCCGGCACTGCAGGTTTACCACCACCAAGCCCTGAGGACGGCCATGGATGGTGTGGAACTGTGGGGTCACCTGAACGTTTCTTTACTAGAATTGGTGGAAAAGCAATTCATGCGAACATTAGTGGGTGTCCCAATAAACACACCTTTTCATGCCTCTTAGGCTTGATCTTGGGTTGAGACCCCTTTCAGGTAAAATTGGCTTTTATCCCATCCTCTTTTGGAGGAGGAACATTTTTTTTTAAAATAAACTAAATTAGGCCAATATAAAAGCTTCCTACAGATTCCGCAACTTATCTGTGGTTAGTTTTTCCACTTAATTATTTTGATTCTCTTACTTGTAAGTGTCATAAATGTTTATAACAGCTTTATAATGACTCACTGTTGGGCTTAGACTCCATTCTGCACTTGAATGTCTTGTTGTGCTCACTATTTCCTGTCTGGCAGGGTCTATTCACAAAATATTTACTATAGGAGACCCCCTCCCCTTTTTTCACTGCTTTCCGAGTGTATTATCTTCATTTTTTCTTAGCATTTATAGCTTATTATTAAGCCTGGGCGTAGTTCGCGAAGTAGCGCTACGCGAAGCTACGCAAAGTGCAGTTCGCACTACGCGAGCTACGCGTAGCACTACGCGAACTGCGTAGTGCACTGTTCGCAATGATTGCACAGTGCCGGATGCTTGTCCGCACTGTGCAATCATTGAAAACGGCATCTTGCACAGTGCGAGCTGTCTTTACTGCCGCTCGAGTAGATTTTTACTCGAGCGGCAGCTTTCTCAACGCAAACTGGTAGTTTCTCATCGCGAGCGGTCGCGAGCATACGCGACCACTCGCAATGAGAAAACTGACCTCCCCGCGTTGAGAATCTCGCCGGGAGGTTTATTTTCCACGCTCGCGATCGGCAACTTGATGTTGCTGATCGCGAACGAGGAAAAAGTCTCGGCGGGATGTCATTTGCTTGCTCGCGGTCGCCAACTCTGACGTTGAGGACCGCGAGCAAGCAAAAAATGACCGCTGCACTACGCTACGCTACGCTACGCGTGTTTGCACTGTGCTACGTGCAATTCGCGTTGTGCGAAGTAGCGCAAACTTCGCAAACTACGCGAGCGTAGCGTAGTGCTTTGCCCAGGGTTACTTATTATGTTTTTGCTGAATTTTCTTTAGAGGGGTCTTGGATCTTCATTTCAAGCATCTTGTCCTGATGATGGTCTCATAGATTCACTTCATAAGAGACCGAAACGTCGATGCCCTAACCCATTTTCCTTTTAGTTTTAAGAACCTATTTGTTAAAATTGGTTTAGGGCGTTCTCCATTCTATTTACTTTTGTTAATGGGTTTATGTGCATTAATGACTAGTGTAAAAATTTGCTGTGATCTTACATCAATTCTCTTGGAGTATCTTCCTATTTTTGAAACACAAAATTGAATCTTGTTTCTTTGAATACAATATAATGAACTAAGAAATACGCCCGCTTGTATTGTTTCATTCTTTTTCTTGAATATATATATATATATACACAGTATTTTGTTTTTCAATAATTGTTGATGTTATTGATGGACATCTATGAAGTAATGGTTAACTCTATTTAAATACATTTTTAAATATATCCCTTGATGGCAATATTACCTGACACTTTTTACCCAAGCCCACAAGGCTATTCTGGGTCACCCTTTTCTATATATATATATACACGTTTAGAAAGTTGTCATTCTCTTGCCGTAGACATTTTGGGGCCGATTCCGATCTCGGCCGGTAGGACACCGAATCGGATTCGGCTTTACCGGATCCTATTCGGAGGCCTCTTTTCCGACCGATTCGTGCATGCGTCCGGGCGAGCGAGTACGATGCGAGCATACGCGCAATCGCCGACCGACTCGTTTGCGGGTCCGAACCGCTCCGACCGACTCGCACGGACACGACTCGCACCGCGCAATGGAGACGTTTCCCGACCGAGCCAATACGATGCGCGCCTCGAACAGTCCGACCGACTCGCGCCGTCCGGCTCCAAAGAGCAGTCGGAGCCGGACTGCGGGGGTCCTTGTCGGACCCCCCTGCACGCGTAGCTGTGCGAGTCGCACACAGGGGGGACCCATGGGTCCCCCCTACAGGTGCATGTACGGCGCGACCCGCATCGACGCGAACCCGCTGTACGGGGCGCCCTTGTTCGCGTCGTGCCCATTGTGTCAATGGGAGCCCGTGTACGCGTTGTACGACCGGCTCCCATTGACTTCAATGGGAGTCCGACCGAATCGAGTCCAATAGCATACGTATGCATCGTACTCGTTCGGTCGGGCTGCTAGAGTCCGATTCGGTCGGAATTCTCTCCGGGTCCGGCTCGGTCGGAGAGATTTCCTGCCCGAATCGGAATCGGCCCCTTAGTGTCTGTAGCCTGTCTCTGGGTCACATGACAGGGTGTAGCTGGCAGTTGGACTTTGTGTATGCTTCCTAGAGAGTCACACACAATAGAGAGCTTAGGTGTGCCTGGATGGGCCATCACTGGCAGAATGGGTGGACAGTGCTGGCCACAGCCCTTCTTACACTTGAATCAGCTGTATCCTGCCGCCACATAAAGGGCTGCATACCCTCTGTAGATAGTCTGGAGCCAGGGCAGAGAAGGCAGAAATCCTGTGCACTTCAAAGAGAATTTCTAGAAACCTCTCCCACCTTCAAGAGGAAGGCCATATGTATAAATATTAGACCTCAGACATCACGTCTTCTGTACACTTCTGGACCTGTGGATACACTGTCACGAAGAAGGACTGCTGTGCTGCTGCAAGGACTTCCACTCTGCTACATTGCTGCTCAGAAGGACTGCTGTGCTGACTTGCTGAATTTCCTCCCTGTTGCCTAGGTGAGAAGGACTGGACCTGCATCTGTTCAACAAAGGACCCAGAGGTACTCCATGGGCTAGTTGGCTGGCCTTCTGACTAGAGTCTCAGGGACAGAAGGCTCCCACAACCTTCAACCCAGTACCCGCACTCTGCCATCTGTGACTGTTACTGTGTTACTGTTGCAGAAATGCTTTACACATTGTCTCTAAGGTAAGCCTGACTGCTCTGTACCAAGCTACCAGAGGGTTGAGCACAGTTTAATTTAGCAGTTGCTTGTGACTTCACCCTAACAAGGATTGTAGTTACTGCTTGAGTAGGGGTTCACCCCCCTCAACTAGTAACCCAATTTCGTCACTTAGTGAGAAGCAGCTCTCCCCAGTGGCATCTTAAGGATTTGTGGGGCCCTGGGATATATTTATTTTGGGGCACCCAGTTTTGAATAACTTTAAATTCATTACCTAATTCAAGCCCTCATGATGCCAAACAGTATTGAATTATATCTTAAACCTTCAGAAATTTGTACTTGCAAAAACAGCAGAAAGCTCAAGCTGCCTGGTGTCTATCAGCCAAATAGTACAAAAAGAAAGCTTGAGCCAGCATTGATAAAGCCATTTCATTTTGCATTTTGATATAGATTAACTTTACTTGCAACAACAATGTTTTATGTTTAATTCAGAGGCTAACCAGCTTGTTCCTCCATCGTAGGGAAAACATGGTATGAGTGACTTATGTGTTTAGTTGATTACTGCATAATACTAAAATAAGACATCAATGAAATGGGATAGTTTTTTATGGGGATTTGAGGAGTTGCACGATTTTATCTTTATGTGTTAACAATATTTCATATGAATTGTTGATAATTGTTGAATTAAATCCTAGAGTAGAGGAGAAGGCTCCGCACCTCCCTTATAACATAGCAGAACAATAATTGAGGTTTTTGTTATCGGGTTCATGATGCAGGAGTTCCCCAGTTTTTATAGTGTTTTTAATATTCGTTTTGAATCTACAGCTCGCATTATATATTATGAAACACTTGTAAATATGTGATGGAACTCATTTTTGTTTCATGCTGATGTTTATCCTGTTTTTTATGTGCTTTTATGGTCATTATCGACCGAATAAAGTGAGTGATTGCTGGATAATAATACATATGCCAAAAGTACTTGAAATTTAGCTTTAAATGATGAATATTTGTAACCACAAATATAACCCCTTCACTATTGATGTTTTTGAAGCAACAGTGAAAGTCAAAACACTGCTCTTAGAATTTGCACCATTCGATGGTTAAAATTGTATAACTTTTTCCTAATTTCTCTTTCCCTATCTTGTCACTTTTCATATGACTCTGGTGAGTAAGAGAAAGGTATGGCCAGGATAGAGGCCCTGGACATAGGTATAGAGAGAATAGGATAGCAAGAGAGGTAAAGTAGAGGGGGTAGAGATAGAAATGATGTTGAAAGATGCGCAAGTTAGGGAGACAAACCAAGTCAACCAGAAAGGTGAGGTAGCCAGAAGGAAAGATGAAGAGAAGTAGAAAGAGTAAGCTGTAGGTAGAGAAAAAGGTAAGGTTTTAGAATGCGGTTGACAGAGAAAGAGATGGGGAAAAGTAAATGTAGTGAAGTGGCAGAGGAGATCCATACTCCAAGGGGTGAAGCGAAGAAAGAGGTAAAGGAGAAAAGGGGTGAGTTAGGTAAATGCAAGCAAGTGTTAAACAGAGAGACTTGAGGTAGAAAAAAGAGATGCCAGCTGGAGAGAGAGAAAAATAAGACGTATAGGAAAACAGACCAGGTAAACACAATGTAATGGGAGAGATAGAAATGTAGGTCCTCATTTACACCTCATTACACCCCACCGGAGCGTCACTTTTTATGATGAAGGCCTCTCAATCACATCTGTGAGGCGACGCAAAGCCACCCTGCCTGGCTTTGCATGGCCTCATAGATATGGAGTAAGGCAAGGAGGCGTTCCATGGGTGGTGCTGTATGTTTTCCCACTCAAGACCCATGGAATTTCACAGTGCCCCAGATTCACAACATCATGTAAACCTGGGGCAGCTGCAAAAACTAACGCCTTCCCAGAGCAAGCACAAAAAGGAGAAATATTTACATTTCTCCTCTTTTTTTCCTCTTTTCACGTGTGCTGCATTGTGCAGCACACATAGAATGAAGAAAACGCCTCTTGTGATTGTTTTTGTGCAGCAAGGTGACCCTTCCGGCACAAAAACAATCATGCCAATACCTCAGACACCCTTGCACCATGGTGCAAGGGTGCCTGCGTTGGCGCTCGGCTGCAAATTCTGCGCCAGCGCTATCTGAAAGGACAGGAATGTATTATCTCTTGTAATACGGTGCATTCCTGCCCTTTTGAATGGCATAGGGCAGAGCAGCAAAATGACTTGCGGTGCTGCCCTACATCAATTCTTTGTAAATGAGGCCCTTAGAGTGTAGGGTGAATGGTAGAACGAGAAATGTGGTGTAGAGCAAAAGGGCAAGATAGTGAGATCTATAAAGGATGTGATTGAGGGAGATAACTGGGGCAAAGGGATGAGCCGAAATGGAGAAGGAGGACCAGAGAGATATATGTTTTTGTGTGTGTGTGTGTGTGTGTGTGTGTGAGAGAGAGAGGTTAGTTGATAAAAGGGAAGAATATATTTAGATAGGTGAAGGAAAGGGGATAGAGATAGGAGAGAAAGGGGAGAGGTGAGGTAGTGAACTAATTGTGAGATGAATTGAGTGGTTCTGTTGCAAGAGATCGCTGAGGTAGAAAGAGATAAGCTAGCAAGGGACAGGAGGTAGAGAAAGAAAGGAGATAAAGAGGTTGGGGGCAGTGAGCTAGACAAATGGCTGACAGAGAGAGGTGCAGAGAGTGTAAGGTAGTAGAGACATGGGGAGACAGAGAGAGAGAGAGATGAGGTATATGATGTCCACTAATGTAAGTGGGCACCCTGCACCAGTCCAGACAACCCTTATGGTGATTTAAGAGGTCTTAGACAACCTTAGAAAGCTTTCTAAGTGGTAGTTGTGGAGAGCAGCCTTCAGGCTTAGTCCAGAAGGAGTGTAAAGCAGCTTGTTGTACCAGAACGCAATCTTATAGTATAGATTAAATAAAAAAGAACAACACAAGTTATTTATAAAAATATATATTTATTATATAATACTCTCTAACACGTTTAGATATCACCTACCCGGAGATAAACACAATGCACACAATACTTTGCAAAGAAATATAGTAAATAGCACAGAATACACAGTGAACACCAGAGGGGGACCAAACCATATACTAAGAAAGTGGTATACGAACCACGACTCGGGTCAAGACAGTGTCGAGCGGACGTAGAAGTGCTGGGGAATTTTAAAGATTAAGGACCCTTCACAGTGGACCCTGAAGAAACCCAGTGGAAAACAGAAGGTTGGAGAGCCACCCCATCCGTGGATACCCTAGTACCCATGTTACCTACACCAGGGAAGCCGGGTGCATAGGTGTGAAGTGGTGTTGGAAACTGCCGTCGAACCCAATGGAGGACTTCAGGAAAGTGCCGCTGCTGAAGAGGGAGGAAGTGTCCGGTGGATTCTAGTTGAGAGGTACCTGCAAGCAGAGGGGACAGAGTCTATGTCACTCAGAAGTGACCAGGAGATCTGGAAGACGAATGCCCACCAACATCGGGAGTTGCAGGAGAGCTGACGAGGAACTTGACTCTGCAGCTGTAAGGACCAGGCGACACTGAGGAAGACCAGGAGCCATACATGAGCTGTCCCACGTCGGATGTCATGTGCTGAGGGGTTGGTGTCCGGCCGGAGCACCAACATGCCTTGGAAAAGGCAACCAACGCAGAAGTCGAAGAAGGTGCAATGTTGGGACCAGCAAGGTCCAGGGGGGCTCACCACAAGCAGAAGAGTCAGGGCAGGACCCCAGCAATCAGGGGAGCCCAAAAGAAACAAAGTTGACCCTCAAATGGACCCACAGGCAAGAGGCACTGGAGTCGCGAGAGGACCTCAAGCAGTTCACCAAAAGATACAGGCCACGATGCAAAACGATGTGGCGTGGCCAAAGGTTCTGGTCAATAGAAATGCCCGAGGTTGGGGCTACTTGGAGCCCAAAGATCTGCTTGGATGGAAGCCAACAAGCCTTTGCAACTGCAAGTTGACACGGTGCACAGGGGTTCAGTTATTGCAGCCCCCACAAGGGATACTGGTCTCAAACTTGGTGAGAGGGCAGGGCAGGCCTTGAGAGCTGTGGAGAAGCACCACCTGTGTTGCACAACCTTTTGGAGTCCGGAGGAGCTCAGGATCAGCAGACCGGCTGACTTAGTTGTGGTGCCTCTGAATGCAGGGAAGTGACTCCTTCACTTGAAGGGAGAGTCCTTCAGGTGTCTTTGATGCCCACAGGCCTTGGTAGGTTCCTGTATGGTGCACAGGCAAAGACGATGCAGCAGACTGGAAGGGAGATGAAGGCGAGCCCAAACAAAGTCGAGCGAAGTCCAGAGTGCCCTGACGGTAGAAGAAGGAGTGGTGTCTGATCTGAATCTTGTCCCACGATGAATCTAGGGACCCACCCACAGGTAAGCCCTTAAGTACCCTATGGAAAGGGTTGGGACAATTCAGGGGACTCTCCCAGGGGAGGGTCTGGGCAGTGGGGAGGTTACTCCCATGTCCTTTGTCCAGTTTCGCACCAGAGATGGAGTCTACGTCTCCTAGAGCTAGTTTGAACTGGACTATGCATGGGGCCACCAAATGTGCCCCTCATGCAGACTGAGTGGCGCTGGCAAGCACACCCACCCTGTCCCAATACACTAAATCCTGTCTTGGAGGTGGTCACACCTCCATGTGACAGGATGCCTATTGTTCTGCTTTCCCCTGCTCGAGCTTGGCTCAGCAGCAGGAGGGCAGAATCGTGTCTCTGGTCGGCAGCAACCATTTTGTGCTGTCCAGGTCTTGAAGGCTGGTATTGGGAACACTGATAGCCTAACGGAGGGCTCTTCCACATGTTTGATACCAAACATTATAGAATTCGTTGCAGCCAGTTTCGAGATGGTAATCGCATAATTACGCAATGCCCCTCTATATAGTATAGTATATTAGTATATGGCTGCTTCACTTATAACCCGGGAGAATGGACTCCGTAGACTGTAGGGGTGTCCTGCTCATGTAGGGGCACCCTCACACTTAAAACCAAGCACCCTGCCTTCAGGATTGATAGGGCCTGCTATAGGCGTGACTTATAGGTTTTAAGTGCAGCGACACTAGATATAGGAAACCTGCATCTTTAGTAACTGGTGCTAGCACCAGCTTACACAGGCTGCAATGGGAGGCCTATAGTTCCATTTTGAATGGTCTCTCATGGGTGGCATAATGCATGCTTCAGCCCATGGGGGACGTCTGGGGTACCTATGCCCTGGGTACCTTAGTACCATATACTAGGGACTGATAAGGGTGCCCCAGTATCCAATATGGAATGTACCTAAGTACTGAACATACCAATTTAAGGGAGAAAGCAGATAGAATGGGGTCCTGATTAACAGGATCCCAGTCAGACTAAAGTGTGGGTAACCTTGCAGAAGGATCCTACCTTCCTACAGATGAGGTGTGTAAGAGGTTAAGTTAATCGAGGAGAGATACAGGGAAGTCAGATGGAAAAAGAGCAGTGAAGTAGAGAGAAATAAATTAGATCGAGATATCTGAGGTGGAGAGAGGGGAGGCGACAGAGAGAGACATATAGATGTAGGCACATAGAGTGATAGAGAGAGTGGCAAGGTCATGACAGATAGGTAGAAGAAGTCAAGTGAGGCATCTTGGGTACACAGAGGTGGTTGATGTAGCCACAGGTAAGGTAGAGAGAACTTGGGCTATCCTTAAACATTCTGCACATTGTATGTGTGCTGTACAGTGTAGCACACAAGCAATGTGTGGAATGCTTGGAAAAATGAAAATGTTTCTTCATGTAGTTGTCTGCTTCTAGAAGGCATTCATTTTTATGCAAAGGCCAGTTTGGCTATTCTAGTATATTGAAAAAAGCAGGGCAATGCTCTAGTTGTGCTGAGAAAAGAGCCCATTTCCAGTGTAAAATACTTTTTTGCTGGAAAGTAAATACCCTTGCAAAAATGCACTGATTTACGCAACTTTTGGTGATTTTGCCCTGGCCCAAATTCTTCATAAATCAGGCCCAAAGGTTCTGTTCAGCATGCTTTATTTTCAAATTAGAAAAAAAACCTCTGATTTTTATGGGCAACGGTATTATGGCAAGAATCGCAATAATCCCTTTTACTTTACCAGTGAGTCCCTTAGAAGGTGGAGGCATTTGCCAATGCCTTAAAACGTCTATGGCTCTCCCAGATGACAACCTCCCAGATGACAACCGTCTGTGATTGACAACCTGTTGGCCATGTCAAACAGCAAAGCATGCGCTGGAAGGGGTGATGGTATGTCTGAATTCTCTCTTCTGGGAGGATTCGTTTTTTTACTTTACAGTAGCCTGTGCTCAGGGATATTCATCGTTACAAAAAAGGGTAGACCCAAAACAGTCACTGGGACCTGGGTATGAGACAGTACAATAGATATTCATGACATGGGTGTAACCCTACATGAGATTGCAGACCACATTAAAGAAATCCCTAGATGTTCGACAGGCTGGCCCATCCCTTGGAGGACATGGAGTATTGTTACCAAGAAATAGTAAAGTTGCACCATGAACATCTTCGGTTTTTTGAAGGAAGAGAGCGCAAGGCAACATGCTTTGATAATGCAGATGCTAAAAACAATAACAAACAAGTGCCACTGTCAATCTTTGGGGCCAGAGCATGCACAGAACTCACCTAAGGTACCACAACAGCCTGTAAGAACCACACCACGCACAACCCTAAAGGTAATCCAAATACATCACTCACAAACCAAACACCTCAACCTACAACTTCACCTCCACAACCTCAAACACAACGTCAACCATAACCACAACCTATAGTCCACCCAGTTGTTTGCAGCTGGAAACTATGAACGTTTGACTGTTCACCAAATTGCAATACTTCTTTCACTACAACTCACTCACTCAAACACACATTTTGCTGAAAATTTGAAGCATCATTCACAAATATTTAATTCAAGTACTATTGCCTGTGAGCACCTTTACAAATAAACATTTATAGCACCTAACATCTTTTTGTGTGTGCTTTAATGTGTTTATGCTATATTTAGTATTTATGTAAATTACATGTATATAGGTAATTTTTAAAAACATCAGTTTATATCTTGCAATTTCCCATCAATGCCATGCAATTTCCCATTAAGGCCATTCAATTCCGTTCAAATACAGACACACCTACTTCTTCAAAAAGAAAAGCTAAAGCTACACATACAAAATAGAATTTTTTTAAATATTTCATTTAAGAAAAAAATAGAAATTTTGAAATTTTGAAATTTTTTGAGAACAGTCCTTGGACTATGTTGAAAAAAAGTAAAATAATTTATTTTGGTTGATGGGTCAAATTAATTGGTTTGCATAAGAAAACAGGTCCAGAAACTCAGTAAATAAGTCTATGTACAAGGGAAAAAGGATATTAAAATAGTTATATAAAATGAAGGCCAACCTACAAATCCCCAAAAATAGTCAAAAAACTCTTAAAACAAAGCCAAATGCATAAAGCAAAGTAAATTACCAAAATGATATTGAAGGTCAGACTCGGGACCCGGACAGAGTGTCAGAGTTTGTCTCCTGGTGTGGGTTTAAAATGTTCTGTTCAAACTTCACCACAGCAGCATTGAACTGCGTTTCAGTTGCAGACAGGTAGCAGGCAAAGGGCAAAATAAGACCCTCTGTAAGAGTTGCCATACACAGGGTTAGTGGGGGACACAATGAACAGTGACAGCAGATGAGAATAATTCTACAATCAACTAGGTCGAAGTTAACATTAGTTCTCTATACACTTCAGATTGTGGATATTAGGGTCATCCAATAGCCACTTTCATTGCCTGTACATCCTGAGAAAGCACCATTTGAGCATAACTATATCACTCATGGCCTCCTAGAGAACAACCATTGTTATATATTGAGGGGGTTAGATGTATCGAAAACATGACAAGGCAGTGGTGTCTGGAGTGAATCACTCCCTCGACTGCTGATGGTTCTGGCAGGAACACTGGGAAGGAGGAGGAGGGGGTAGAGAAGGGGGACGGAGACGCCTTTTAATATAGGAAAGAGCTTTCGAGTAATATAGGGTTAAGCAGGAGGCCCAGATGATGGTCAGGCCTACTACTGGGTCATGAAGGAGCCTGGCCTCACTTACACAGTAACACTCAGGGGCCGATTCCGATTCAGGCCGGAAATCTCTCCGACCGAGCCGGACCCGGAGAGATTTCCGACCGAATCGGACTCTGGCAGTCCGACCGAACGAGTACGATGCGCACGCATGCAATCGGACTCGAGTCGGTCGGATTCCCATTGAGTCAATGGGAGCCGGATGTACAACGCGTACACGGGCTCCCATTGACCCAATGGGTGCGAGGCGAACATGGGTGCCCCCTACAGCGGGTACGCCTCGAAGCGACTTGTGGCGTACATGCACAGGTAGGGGGGACCCATGGGTCCCCCCTGTGTGCGACTCGCGCGGCTACGTGTACAGGGGGGTCCGACACGGACCCCCAAAGTGCGGCTCCGACTGCTCTGTCGAGCCGGACGGCACGAGTCGGTCGGACTGCTCGCGGCGCGCATTGTACTTGCCCGGCCGGGGAACGTCTCCATCGCGCGGTGCGCGTCGTGTCCGTGCGACTCGGTCGGAGCGCTTCGGACCCGCAAACAAGTCGGTCGGCGATTTCGCGTGCACTCGCATCGTACTCGCTTGGCCGGACGCACGTACGAATTGGTCGGGAAAGAGGGCTCCGAATCGGATCCGGTTAAGCCGAATCCGATTCGGTGCCCTACCGGCCGAGATCGGAATCGGCCCCTTAGTCGACGATCTTTCTGTGCTGCATGAGAGGTAAGGGGAAAACACTTCGAAATCAATCTCCAAATCCAGTGTAGCCAATTTGGAATAAACTTACTAACTTGACATTTAGTGTCAAACTGAGTTATTGTGTAACCAAATTCAAATTAAGAAACACATTAATATACACTAGTCTAAGGATTATTGTACAAACAACAAATGAAACAGCAAGGCTATGTAGCCACCGCACCTCCCTCTCTGTTGCCCAAATTCAGTCCAAAGTCCAAATTTTAAGGTTAACTTGGCATGCACATCCACTACTCCCGCTGTTTCCAGAGAGTGATCCAAGGACCAGAATACTTTCAATCACGACGGTGAAGTGCACCGCAATGAGAAGTTTCCACAATAACTTAGTCCAATCTGTCAATATGTATCCAAACTATTATTTAATCATCATAGGAATATCATAAAAACAGCAAACGCGTTTCGTCCACCACCTGTGGACTTCATCAGGGCTGTGGAACATACAAAGACATATAGTGTATAATACAACATACATATAGAAATTACAATACTACATGTATATGAACAACACAGACACAACAATAAAAGCCCCAAATGGGACAATGTCAATTTACCCATAAAATACAAACAGGGACAGTATACATGGATCTAACCAATGTGATGATAAAAAGAAGAAAGAAGAAAGAAAAGAATGACAACAATATAAATGTCACACTGTTCGCACATTAAAAGTATATGAGAATGCCAAATAATAAGTATACAGTACCACACTTGCAGGGTTTTCCATTCTTAAAGTTTTTTTCCCCCCTGTTAATACACTTTTAAAAAAAAAAACAATTGTTCCGATACAAAGCACATACAGGACTACATTTCTCATGATTCTTTCACGTCGCATTAGGCGCGTTGCGAATTTCGGCGCCCATGCGTTATGACACGCCCGAGTGGGCGTGCCAGAATCCTGTTTCCCAGCGAAAGCACCGGCAATTTAATCCGGCACATACCGCACACCGAGGCACAAGCCCGAGGACTCGGATACAATAGGTATTTATTTTATTTATTTATTTTTATTTTATTTGATGAGTTTTAATAGCGCTGGCTAGACCCGGAGGTATCAGAGCGCTTTACATGAGGTTGTGAACAAAACAATATTCAGTTACATAAGATACTAGAGCAATTTGCGAACAGGAAAAACAGAAACAATGGAGCAGAGGGGGTAGAGGGTGAAAGAGAAAAGGGGCATAATACAAGAGGATGAACAGTGATTAAAAACAATGCATCAAAATACAGTTAACATCGGTTACTGGAGGAATTTTAAAGGTCCATATGGCGGAAGAGGAGCAATCTGGAAGTCTAAGGCAACCGCAAGATGGAGGGATCAGGTCAAGGTATGAACGCAGGGCAGGACCCTTGATGGTGTAAGTATACGGGACTGACAGCAACAAATCCTAAAATACAGGTACGGCTTGATCGAACCAATTTACGAGACAATGCATTCATTGCATTTTTTATGCCGCTGTGTTTGTTTTTCTTTCTCGCCTTGCTGGTCACTGTTTCCTACATGATATGTCTTGAATACCAACAGAGTTTGACTAAAGGGCTACCCCTTGATCCCGGAGTCCTCAGTGATGCATATACTCTCCCAAAGAGGGGTAAGGGAGAAAGTTATGCAACAGCTAGTGACTTGAGCATGGTGTGGTTTGTTTGGAGTGACACTAGAGTGATTTTTCAAGTGACCACGCACACATAGAAGTGTGAGTACCGACAGATTGCGATCTTTATCGCCACATCACTATATATACCACCTAGTTGCGTGTGGTATTGTTATTAACCACTGGAAACACATACTATTTAGGTATGTTGAGTGATGTCATCGGCACACCCAATCGTCTTGAGAGCATGGGTGTTACCACAAGCACATTGTGAGAAGTTGGCCTGGTATATGCTGTTCACTAGTTAAAGTGGACACCTTGCACCAGTACAATTCGACTCTTATGGTAGGTAGGTTTAAGACAACCTTTATAGAAAGCTATCCTAGTGGTAGCTGTGGAGAGCAGCCTTCAGGCTAAGTCTTGGAGGAATGTAAAGCAGCTTGTTTTACCACACAATCTCTTGAATCACCAAATGAAAAGACACCACACAGGTATATATATCAAATATATATGTATTTATTACTAAACAACTCTCTACTAATCTCTTGTGAGATTAGAAGTCAGGAAAATATGCACAAATCAACGTTTCACAATAAATTAAGCACAAATATGGCTGGGGCCCTAGGGGCGTACCAGCCCATATACTAAAAAAGAGACTTAAGAACAACGACTTGCAAAGGGACAAGGCCTAGGGCCTTCAGAAGTGCTGGGGCCTCACAAAACCACCCAAGGCAGGTAAGTAAAGGACCCACGGGGGACTCGTGCAGTGAGAGAACACAGGCGCGGATCGCCATAGACTTCAATGGGGCAAGTCGCGGTTGGAAATGAAGAGTTTAAGGGCACTTTGGGAGTAGCTACAAGCAAGTCACTTACAGGGTAAGTAGTTCTAGGGCCAACACCCACAGGAGCACCGTAGTGCTGGAGTTACCTCACCCAGGGAAGCCGGGTGCATAGGTGTCCTTTGGTGTCGGGTCGCGGCGTCGTTTTCAATGGGAGCCAATGAAGACTTGCTGCTTGTGAAGCCAGAAGAAGTGTCCGGTGGAATCCAAGCCTGGATTTGGAAGGAGGAAGACCTGAAAGCAGAGGGGACAATGTTCAAAGTCACTTGGCAGTGACCCGGGGCAAGGAAGATGAATGCCCACCGTCGTCGACAGATTCAGGTCGTTCACGGGTGTCTTGACTCTTCAGCCACGAGGTCCAGGAGGCGTCGAGGACAACCAGGAGCTGGATTCAGCGTGTCCCAGAAAGTTTGCAGCTGACTGCGGTGTCGGTGACCCGACTGGAGCCAACAAGCCTTGGTAGCAGCAAGTCTTGTGGAAAAAGCAAAAAGTCAATGGTGCAGACCAGCAAGGTCTGGGGAACTCACCCAGCGAGGGTAAGTCAGGGCAGGCCTGGAGCAACCAGGGGAGCCCTTTGGTTCTGTAGAAAAGTCTTCAAGGGACCCACAAGTTGGCTGGCAAGGGATCGCAAAGACGCCTCGGAGGATTCCTTCAACAGGGGCCCACGGTCATTCGGGATGGGGTAGGCCTCCGATCTTCGGAGGGATTCCTGCTAGAGGCTGGGACCACACGTGGTCTAAAGCACAGATTCGTAGAACGTCGTGAAGGGGTTGCACTTGACAATAGTGCATGTACCCAGGGACTGCGGTTCCTCGTTACTTGTGGGGTCCACTTGCCTCAGCTTCACTGGGGACTCACGATGGCCTTGGAGAAGTCAGAAAATCCTTGTCTTGGGCTGCAGTAACCTCGGGCTCCGGCGGAAGCGGCATAGTTTGCGACTGTTGTTTCAGTTTTTGGTGCCTGCCAAGCAGGGGAGTCACTCCTTGACTCCAAGGGAGATTCTTCAGTCTTCCAGAGGTAGAGGAACGTCGAAGGTCCAGGATTCTTCTTCAGAGCGTCGTCCAGGGATATCTAGTTTGCAAGTTCAAGGGTTCCCTACCTTATACTAAAAAGGAAGGGAGGGACTAGCTCTAAGACCCCACCTATGGGAGGGTCAGGGGAGTGGGTGGCTACACCCACTTCCCTTTGTCCAGTTTCGCGCCAGAGCAGGGGCAGGTAGCCCCTGAGCCGGTTTGAACTGGTGTATGCACAGAGGAGCCTTCTGCTCCCCAGTGCAGGACTTCAAAGCACTCTAGGAGTGCACCCACCCAGCCCTAATACACTAAACCCTGTCTGGGAGGTGGTCACACCTCCCTGGGACAGGATACCTATTGTTGGGCTTCCTCCACTGAGAGTTTCGGTCATCAGCAGGAGGGAAGCCCAGTGTCTGTGACTGGTGGCATCCATTTTGTGATGCCAGGGCTCTTCAGGATTCTACCGCGTTTCCACAGTAGGTACATGTCTATCCCTCTAGAAGGGTGGGATCATACTCCCACACCAGTTACTGGTGTGGGGGTATGATTCCAATGTGTTTGACACCAAACACGACATGTTTTGATGCAGCCATTCCAAAGTTAGCATTAACCGCGAGGTTATAATGCACTTAAGAGTATATGGTTTGACCGCATTCACAAACAGCCCCAGAGAAGGGACTCTGAGAGCTGCAGAGGGGCCCTGCTCAGGCAGATTCACCCTCTCACATAGAAACTAAGCACCCTGCCCTCAGGATTGATAGGGCCTGCCTTAGGGGTGACTGATAGGTTTAAATGTGTGTGCAGGGGAGATAAAGGGAACCTATATCTCAGTGAGGGGTGCTAGCACCTCCTCACCCAGGCTGCAGTAGCAGGCCTGTGGTGTCAGATTTAGTCTGCTTCCCAGGGGTGGCATAATACATGCTTCAGCCCCTGGTAGGCCTGTGAAGTACCTATGCCCTTGGCACCTAAGGTACCATATACTAGGGACTCATAAGGTACCACAGTATCCAATCACTAGTGCACCTAGAGTGCACTCCAAGTCGTTTAGAGAGAACAGAGAGGCTGGGGCCCTGATTGGCAGGGTCCCAGCCAGACTATAGCCAGAAACCAGTGTAAACAGCAGAAAAAAAGTGGGGGCAACATAAGAGGCAGATCCTACTCTCCTACACACATCACACATGGGAAGAGTTGAGTGTACACTACAATGTTATACTATGACCTCCTTTTTTCTTTCTTTTTTCCTGTTTCTTTTTACTTACAGATGGAGTAAAGAAATTTCTAAACAACTAATAGGTCGGCTCACTCTAAGGAGCAGCTTTCTGCCCTTGAGATATGAATTTAGAATAGGGAATTTCCCTCTTTCACTCTTACCGGGGAGGACACCTCTTGTTTGCCCTAATGAAAGTCCAGGACCTTTGTCGGCCCATCAAGGACTGAAACATGTTGGCACTAGGGTCATAGGACCATAAAAAATCCCATTGAGCCCCCCATATTGAACATTTTAATATACCTGGCAGATCCATAAATAAAGGGATACCGGGATCTGCTTGCGGATTTTTAATCTTTAACTCCCCCTGGCTATTTTTCACCAATAGATCCCTGGAATACGGTTGAGCCCACCCTGACTTATAGGGGTCAGGGTGACCCGATGATGAAGCATGACACCACTAGGGTGTGTGAGGGTAATATAAACAAAAGGACGTGTTTCCTTCCCCACTCCCTAGTGGATGGCAACTAATTGCTCCATATAGGATCTTCCCATATCCAACCGCCCAGGGTTAAGTGTGAGAACTAGTGAACACCCTTCACTGGATCGTGGAATACTTTTTGTGGAACAGTACAATGTCAATTTACCCATAAAATACAAACAGGGACAGTATACATGGATCTAACCAATGTGATAATAGAAAGAAGAAAGAAGAAAGAAAAGAATGACAACAGAGGGGGTTATAAGATTACATGGCCAGAGTGTAAAAAAAGGGACCACATTTAATTTGATAAGGTTTACAATTCAGTGAAAAGAGCCCGTCTATTAAGACCATCCATTGATCTCAGAAACAAGGGTGTGTGATAGTTTTTAGAATGAGTGTAACCTTCGGACCAACCCATGAGTGATTTCACTATATAAAAAGGCAAGACTATAGCCTAATATAGTCCATAGAGCATACCGTAATATTTTGTCGTTTTTAGCCAAAGTGACTATAATCATCAACTCTAACCCTGCAGTGTTTCGGTCGGTAGTACTTCCTTATGTATTCCTAATCCCTCATATTGCCAGGGCCGGGTAGAGTTCCTTATATATTTATTCAAATCTATGCAGCGATGGTACCTGAAAGTAATCGGAATCTAGATATTAAAAACTCATATTAACAGCCTAGCATGCCATATAGTTTCATTTTTTGGTACTAAAAACGTTCAATTTGCAAATCAAATTTGTGTGGGAGGTATGATTCCACCCCTCAGAAACGAGCTTTGTGAGGTTCATGGTGTTCCCGGTACCAGCCTTCTAGTCCCGGGCAGCCCAAAATGCTTGCTGCCGACCAGAGACACATTTCTGCTTTCCTGCTGCTGAGCCAAGCTCGAGCAGGGAAAGACAGAATAATAGGCATCCTGTCACAGGGAGGTGTGACCACCTCCCAGACAGGATTTAGTGTATTAAGCCAGGGTGGGTGTGCTTGCCAGCGACCGAAAGTCTGCATGAGGGGCACATTTGGTGTCCCTGTGCAAACCAGTCCTGGAAGCCATTGGCTCCTGCTCTGGTGTAAAACTGGACAAAAGACATGGGAGTAACCTCCCCACTGTCCTGACCCTCCCCTGGGAGGGTCCCCTGAATCTGTCCAACCCTGACCTGTGGGTACAAAAGGGCTTACCTGGCTGTAGGACCCTAGATTTGACATGGGCAAGATTCTGAACCAGAAACCACTGAACTTCGACTGTCTGGACACTCTGGACTTTGCTGGACTTTGTTTGGGCCAGACTTTGTCTCCCTCTCAGTCTGAAGCATTGTCTGTGCCCGTGCACCATACAGGCTCTGTGTAGGACCTGTGGAGCATCAAGGACAACTGAAGATATCTCCCTTGGAGTGAAGGAGTCACTCCCCTGCAACTGCAGGCACCACATCTCAACTGGCCGGTCTGCTGCTCCTGAGCTCCTATGGACTCCAAAGGCTCCAGCAACACAGGAGGTGGATTTCCAAGTCTTTTGAGGTCTGAGCTGCCCTATTACCAAGTTTGAGTTCAGAATCCCTCGTGGGGGCTGCAATACCAGTACCCCTATGCACCGCATACTTTTGCAAGTGCATATGCTTGTTGACGTTCCCAAAACAAGTGCACCTGGCTCCGAGTAGCCCCAATCTCTGGCACCATTTCCAACAAAGAACTCTGGCCTCCTCACACCGAGTGCTCCGTGGGCTGCTGCTTTATGAAACTGCTTGAGGTCCCTTTGCGACTCCTGTGCCTCCAGCCTGTGAGTCCTTTTGATGGTCAACACTGCTTTTTTGGGGCTCCCCTGGTTGCTCCGGGCCTGCCCTGAGTCTCCTGTATTTGGTGAGTCTCCTGGACCTTGCTGGTCCGAACCGTAACCTTTCTTGACCATCTTCATGGGTTGCCACTGCCAAGGCTTGTTGGTGCTCCAGCCGGACACCGACCCCTCAGCACTCGACATCCTTCATGGGACAGCTCGTTTTCGGCTGCTGGTTGTCCTCAACATCTCCTGGTCCCGGTGGCTGCAGAGTCAAGAACCCCTTCAACGCACCTGAAGCACCCGACATCGGTGGGCATTCGACTACCAAGCCCCTGGTCACTCCTGAGTGACCCAGACTCTGTCCCCTCTGCTTTCAGGTACTCTTCATCAAGAATTCACCTTTGGATTCCGACTGACACTTTTCTTCTTCCCAGCAGTGGCTCTTCTTCGAAGTCCTCCATGGAGTTTTCCGGCTGTTTCCGATGCCACTTCAGCCCTATGCACCCGGCTTCCCTGGGATAGGTAACTCTGGTACTACGGTATCCACGGGTGGGGTGGCTCTCCAACCTCCTAAGTTCCACTGGGTTTCTTCGAAATCCACTCAGAAGGGTCTTTAAACTTTAAAACTGCAACTGCGATTCTCCCATAGAATTGTACGGCGCCCACGGTCGTGTTCCCACACTGCACCCGTCCTCCGTGGGGTCCCTACTTACTCACCTTTGGTGGTTCCTTGGGGTCCCAGTGATTCTACATCCTCTAGACACTGTCTTGACTCGAGTCGTGATTCTTATACCACTATTTTAGTATATGGTTTGGTCTCCTGGAGCCCACTGTGTATTAGTGCTATTTACTATTGTTTCTGTGCTACAGTATTGTGTGCTTTGTGAGTATCTTCGTGTAGAAGATACTGTGTCGTACTTAGAGTGTGTTATATCAATAAATACATATTTTTATAACTACTGTGTGGTTCTCCTTTCATTTAACCAATACTATAAGGTTGCATTCTGGTAAAACAAGCTGCTTAACATTCCTTCAAGACTAAGCCGGAATGCTGCTCTCCACAGCTACCACTTGGATAGCTTTCTAAAGTTATCTTTTACCTTTTAAATCACCATTAGGGTTGTTTGGACTGGTATAGGGTGCCCACTTTAATTAGTGGACAGCATATACCAGGCCAACTTCTCACAGGTATGCTCTATGGACTATATTAGGCTAAAGTCTTGTCTTTTTATATATTGAAATCACTCATGGGTTGGTCTGTAGGTTACACTCATTCTAAAGACAATCACACACCATTGTTTCTGATATCAATGGATGTTCTTAATAGACGGGCTCTTTTCACTAAATTGTAAAGCTTAACAAATTAAATGTCGGCCCTTTTTTTACACTCTGGCCATGTAATCTTATAACCCCCTCTGTTGTCGTTCTTTTCTTTCTTCTTTCTTCTTTTATTATCACATTGGTTAGATTCATGTATACTGTCCCTGTTTTTATTTTATGGGTAAATTGATATTGTCCCATTTGGGATTTTTATTGTTGTGTCTGTGCTGTTCATATACATGTAGTATTGTAATTTCTATATGTATGTTGTATTATACACTATATATCTTTGTATGTTCCACAGCCCTGATGAAGTCCACAGGTGGTGGACGAAACGCGTTGGCAGTTTTTATGATATTCCTATGAAGATTAAAGAATATTTTGGATACATATTGACAGAATGGACTAAGTTATTGTGGAAACTTCTCATTGCTGTGCACTTCACCGTCGTGATTGAAACTATTCTGGTCCTTGGGATCACTCTCTGGAAACAGCGGGAGTAGTGGATGTGCATGCCAAGTTAACCTTAAAATTTGGACTTTGGACTGAATTTGGGCAACAGAGAGGGAGGTGTGGTGGCTACATAGGCTTGCTGTTTCATTTGTTGTTTGTAATTGTTTGAGCCTTTTTTGTACTCCTTCCACCCATAGATTGGATATAATATATTGTATCTCTCTGAAATGGCTAAATTCAGGGGCAGGAGTGAAGTATTCTCTGTACAGAAACCACAAGGTGGTAATACAAATGGTTTGGGTACAACGGAGGAGTTAAAGCAAAATTCCAGAAACTTGAACGCTTAAAGAAGCAAGAACTGGCAAGGTGGTGGGATGGCATCACTCTTCAGCAATACCTGGCTAATGACAGGGTACCTAGGGGTTTACGTATTTTAATATTTCCCACATTTGAGGACCTAGAAGAAGATTTACTAAAGGAGTGGGAAGGGAACCTATTGAGCTCCTCTATCACAATGATGAAAATCCTGATCAGACATGCCCAAAAAAAGGCGGTCAATTTACAAATTGAAATAGACAAGATAGAGAAGGAGATCGAGGCAAGCATTCACTGACGGATGTAGTCAAGAAGAATTATGATATCTTGGAAAGGGTGACTGAGGATATCAGGTATACCATCAAGATAAGAAAGCAAAAAAGATCAGACGTGATGAGAATGATTACAGAGAGGGAAGGGTTTACACCTTTGCCAAAAAAATATGATGACATCAAAGTATCAGAAAATGCAAAAAGGGGGAGAGAGGACACTTTAGACTCTAAATCAATAAGCAGTAGCTCTTTTACATCTACAGAGAGCTTTTCTACAGATAGAAACATCAATACTCCCCAGCCACAGGCTCAAAATTCTTTTTTATTGGAAATGGAAAGGTTACGACTCAGCAACGAACAACCAAGGAGAGACCCAAAACACGGAGGGGAGGTAGGAGGTGGGTCAAGATGCAGAGATGTGCCGGTACTTAAGGTGCAGCTATGGTCCTGCAAAGTTTAGCTGACAATGGTAGCACATCAGCTGGGATCTTAGAGAACAACAATGTAATCCCAGAGCCCATGATTGCTAATACAATACATGATGACTTGGTTATTGTGAACCTCTCCGATTTTATACCTAATGAAGAAGAATATTCGGTTTTGAAAAAGGGTTCGGGTTTCTGTCCTACAGAGGTAGGAAATATTGTGGATGTCACTGTTGATCTATATAAGTTTATACAACTGTTGAAATTAAAGTACCATTTTCATGCAAATCAAAAGCAGAATGTTCAGTTAATGAAAATATGCCCGGTCTCAGAGTACACAGTATGTGATGTAGAGAACATACAACTACTAATATCCATTTCAGATGATGATGTCACCCCCTTAGAACAACTTACTGAGGAACTGGGGATTACAGCCAGACCAGAAATAGATAGTGGATAGTGGATTAAAAACGAAATCTAAATTCATGCCACATTTGACTCACTTGAACATCGATTTATTTAAAAACAAGGTGTCAGAGGATCAGCACAAGCTGTTTCACAGACGCAGGCGGGATTCAGTGGGGTCTTACAATCTGACCTCACGTGAGAGATTGGCTTTGGACTTATTACGTGTCAATGACTCTCTGGTTAAACGGGAAGAAGACAAGGGAGGGAACGTTGTCCTGATGAACAAGGGTGATTACATCGGAGAAATAGACAACTAAGCAACTCAGATTGTTATGAATATAAATCCTCGAACCCTATGAAAGAACTGACCATTTTTATCAACTAAAGACTGGGGGATTGAAGAGAGAAGGGATTACTATCGGATGAAGAATTTCAGTATCTGACAGTGAAAGGCCCTAGTTATCCCTGCATATACATTCTCCCTAAGGTACACAAAGGGGGTGCATTCCCCCCAGGGTGCCCTATCATCTCAGGGGTGGATTCCCCTACTGAACGTTTGTCAGAGTATGTGAATAAATTCTTGCAACCCCTATTATCCAATCTACAGGCCTACATACAGGACAGTAAAAACATCTTAAACAAATTTGAAGATGTCCAATGGTCCAAGGGTCTCCCATTTGTTACATTTGATGTCACCAGTCTCTATACCTGTATACAAAAACAGTTTGGTTTGTGGGCTATAGGCTGTTTTCCCAAAACCAAAACAGCAGATTGGCTTGAACACAATGAAATGCTCATGGACATAATTGATGTGATTCTATCCAAGAACTACTTTCTACATGGGGGACGATGGTACCACCAAAAACAAGGGACAACAATGGGTTCAAAATTTGCTCCTTCGTACGAGGGTCTCTTCATGGGATGCTGGGAGAAGGAGCATGCTTGGGGACGATATGCCTCCCCCTGGTTAGAGAACATCATCTTCTGGGGGGGGGTATATCGATGATGTGATCCTAATTTGGAATGGCACTGTAAGCCAACTGACGGAGTATCATACTTACTTGAATGATAACCCGTATAATTAGATTCTATGCTAAGGAAGGACGTATACACAGCACCCTATATCGTAAGCCAACCACCTGCAATAGTACACTGCATGCAACTAGCGCCCACCCGAGATCCACCATCGATAACATCCCGTATGGTGAGATGGTTAGGATGAGAAGAAATTCTAGTGAAGTAGACACTTTTGCGACCAACTTGGAAGAGGTCAAGGACCGTTTTAGCAAACGAGGATGCAAGAGAAGGGTGTTGCAGAATGCTGAGAACAGAATACGTCGGGTACCCAGAAAAACACATTGATACAACATAAAAACAGATCTGGTTCTAGGACCAACAACAACCACATTAACTTTGTCACCAAATTTAATGTACACAGCAATGAAGTATATAAGATACTATTGACACATTGGGCTCTATTGCGTGAAAACCCCGGTATTAAGGATGTCATCACTCAGAAACCAAAGGTGACATACTGAAGGGGTAGGACTATCAGAGACATGCTGTGTCCTAGTTGCATAACATCTAATATGGGGGACAAAAACTGGCTACCAATACCAACACAAGATTTTTTCACCTGTATGGAAATATAGCAGGAATAAAACTAAGCAGTTTCAATACAACGTAGAGCATACTTTCACTCTTCGCCACACCATCAGTTGTAAAGCACCCTTTCTGACATCTGTGATTTGTTGTAGTTGTGACATTATCTATGTGGGGAGCACAGTAAGAACCTTGAAAACCAGAATTTAGGAGCATGTAAGGGCAATTAAACAACAGGACACCAGATACCCCATGACTGCACATATAACGGAACAACATGCTGGCATACCCGAGATCTGGTTTCATGGGATTGATCATATCCCACCCAAAGCAAGGGATGGCGATAGAGAGTTAGCGCTTCAATGGAACAAGGCTGGCTGGATTTGCCGCCTGCGGTGCGTCTCTATGGGTCACAATACAGATGATGAACTCCATTATTTCCTGTAGGGTCAGTCCCTTCCTCCACCATTCACCACATGGAACACAGTCTTTATTTGTATCTTTTCTCATTTATATATATTTTCTATTATATGCCTCCTATAACACCAGATGGCTACATATTTTTTTTGAAGGGGTTGATATCACGCCCCAGTGAATGCTCCTAAGTTCTCTCTACCAAATATTGATTCTCCTCCTAGCATTGAATTTTCATTGGAAAATAGTTCTTTTAATGCACTTTTTTCTTTGTGTTTATTTTTGATTACACATACTCTCAAATATATGTTTTATATGATACTTGATGATTACATACCACCTGTTGTAAGGGTAGACATCTCACCTCTACAAATGCTCGTGTAGTCTTTACACTATACGAATAGGTCTATGATGTCCATGAATATATTTCATATATGACTCTCTAAGCATTTGATGGTCATATTTCGCCCTGTTATATGGGTAGATATTCCATCCCTTCCGGTTCTCTTAAGACCGTTTTACACAAATCAAATAGGGTTTATTATGCCTATCGATTAACCACATAGAAAATGTCTCCAACAAACAGAGTTCTCTTATTCTTAGGTTACTGAGGGTCTAGTGGGCACCTTTTTGACAACAGGAGCAATTAATTTCCCAGTTCGTCCAGTGTTTGGCCCTTGTATACATTCCAGGGCAGGGGGTGTGATGACCTGTTGTATGATGAAATTTACAGGTCTGAATCTTGTTATTGGGAATTTTTAATAGAACATATGAAGCCTTTTGACATTGAAGCATTGTGCCTTTAAGGGTCGACATGTGACTGACGTGGGAGTACGGCACGTACGTTCATATTGGTTTCAATCAACAGGGCCGGTTCATTCACTGAGAGTCGCCGATGTTAGAAGTGGGAATCGGTGCTTATTAAGGTATGAGGTGCTTAAGAAACTCTCTCGTATTGTTTGAGAAAGTTGTTGTGTTAGGACCTCCTATATCGGATATTTCTGACTAGCGACTAGTGGGAGTACGGCCTACGTTCATATTGGTTTCAATCAATATGGCCGGTTCATTCACTGAGAGACGCTGATGTTAGAAGCAGGAACCTGTGCTTATTAAGGTATGAGCCGCTTAAAAGACTCTCTCCTATCGTTTGAGAAAGTTGTTGTGTTAGGACCACCTATATGTGACATTTCTGACTAGCGGCTAGCGGCTCCTCCGCTTCCCCCGGGGAATCTAGTCTAGCTGCAGCATAATAACACACCGCATAGCTTATATCTCCAGCACAATCAATGCCCTTGCTCGTGCTTGGCATTATAGGCCCTTTTAAACTGAGAGTGGATTCTTTTAACCTCTGGGCACTTTTTCGGCATGGCTCACACATTATTACCATTGCGGATTTGGCCATTTGGGAAGGTCCCAGTATTATAATATATAGCACTAATAACTTTATGTGGTTTTTGAACCTCTAGCCTCATACGCGCCCTTACCAATTAAGAATTTATACTTGTCTTGTTTCTCAAAATGGGTACATTTAACATTAACAAAATTCTTCCCAAATGAATACATCGAGGCATATTAGGAGGATATTAACAATAACAATAAATATTTGATTTGTAAATTGAAAGATTTTTAGTACCAAAAAATGAAACATTATGGCATGCTAGGCTGTTAATATGAGTTTTTAATATCTAGATTCCGATTACTTTCAGGAACCATCGCTGCATAGATTTGAATAAATATATAAGGAATTCTACCTGGCCCTGGCATTATGAGGGGCTAGAAATACATAAGGAAGTACTACCAACCGAAACACTTCAGGGTTGGAGTTGATGATTATAGTCACTTTGGCTAAAAACGACAAAGTATTACAGTATGCTCTATGGACTATATTAGGCTATAGTCTTGTCTTTTTATATATTGAAATCACTCATAGGTTGGTCCAAAGGTTACACTCATTCTAAAACTATCACACACCCTTGTTTCTGATATCAATGGATGGTCTTAATAGACGGGCTCTTTTCACTGAATTGTAAAGCTTATCAAATTAAATGTGGGCCCTTTTTTACACTCTGGCCATGTAATCTTATAACCCCCTCTGTTGTCATTCTTTTCTTTCTTCTTTCTTCTTTTTATTATCACATTGGTTAGATCCATGTATACTGTCCCTGTTTGTATTTTATGGGTAAATTGATATTGTCCCATTTGGGATTTTTATTGTTGTGTCTGTGTTGTTCATATACATGTAGTATTGTAATTTCTATATGTATGTTATATTATACGCTATGGGGCATATTCTCAAGGACTTATCGCCGATTTATCGGCACTTTAGCGCTGCAAAAGTGGCGATAGATTTATCGCCCTATTCCCAAGCTGGTGCAAACTGCCGACATCGCCAGTTTACCAGCGATAGCTACCGCAAAAAACATCGCAAAGGATTAGTGCGACAACTAACGCTAATGATATGCAGAGTAGGCGTTCCCGTGCAAAAACACATGAAAACACCACTTCGCGCGATTCTCAGCGACCAGTCAGATCTGCGATGCGAACCAAGAACAGGCAATAAGGTGCGTTAGCTGCAGGGATTTAACACCTGCCTTTAGCCGGTGCTAAGCAGGACGACTACCTGCAGTATGAAAGGGAGCCCAGCCCAGAGCCACAACTGAAGACCCACAGATGCCATGGAGCCAATGAACATGCAGCCCATAGACCCAAGAGGGCCACAACACCCACCGCCACCACCCCCAGGACCCTCCCCCTCCGGACCCCCCCTCCCGGACTACCACCGAGGCAGCGTAGGACAAGACAGCGGACCTTCCGAAAACGGCATGGCCCCTCAGCCACCCAAGTGCAGAATGGGGGGAGAGTTGGGAACCAAGTATGTGTGAAGGAGGCAATTCACCCATGAAGAAGAATGTACACAATGCCAAGTGTGGCGGTGATGTGCTGGACAGACCACAGAATGCAGAGCACAGACATGTCCATGTGGACATATACTGCTGGGGTGTGTAGTGTAGTGGACAGTGGACGCAAACATGTTACCTCAGGCAGTGGGGAAGTAGCTGTGCCGTCCCCCCCTGTAAGCGTAAGCGCAGTGGGCTGGGCCGGCGTATGCTACTCCAGCATAGGAGTGCGGATAAAAAGGCCGGGGCTCTGGGCGTGGTTCTCTTCCGTGATGGGCAATGCGTCTGCCAGGGCGGCGCACCTCACCCTGCCACGAGTCTGCCGCCGTGACCTCCAGACTCCGCGACACAGGCCCCCAGTGCATCCAGTGGCACAGCAACACGGAGTCATGTGTGTGCCGGATACTGCCTTAGTCCTACACTGCTGTCAGCAGGTCCCACAATTCAAATCGTGCCACATTTCTGTTAATGGAGGAAACCACTAGTCAACAGACATTGCCCCCAGTGCGGCCTGCCCGGATGATGCATCATCGTTGGCTGCACACCCGCTGAGCGCTCCAGGTGCCACTAACTCAGTGCACCACAAGTCATCGCCACGTGGCTGTGGGCCGTGGCTGTGGGCCCTCGCTGACCGGCGCCTCCGGCCTACACTGCGGTCAGCAGGTCCCCCAAGTCAAACGATGCATCATCGCTGGCTGCACACCCGCTGAGCGCTCCAGGTGCCACTAACTCAGTGCACCACAAGTCATCGCCACGTGGCTGTGGGCCCTCGCTGACCGCTGCCTCCGGTCTACACTGCTGTCAGCAGGTCCCCCAAGTCAAACGACGCATCATCGCTGGCTGCACACCTGCTGAGCGCTCCAGGTGCCACTGACCCTGTGCAACACAAGTCGTTGCCACGTGGCAATATTGAGGCAGAATACAGTAGGCAAAAAGAACATTGCTCCCAGTGCGGCCCGCCCAGACGACGCATCATCGTTGGCTGTGTACCTGCTGAGCGCTCCAGGTGCCACTGACCCTGTGCAACACAAGTCGTCACCACGTGGCAATATTGAGGCAGAATACAGTAGGCAAAAAGAACATTGCTCCCAGTGCGGCCCGCCCGGACGATGCATCATCGTTGGCTGTGCACCTGCTGAGCGCTCCAGGTGCCACTGACCCTGTGCAACACAAGTCATCGCCACGTGGCTGTGGGCCCTCGCTGACCGCTGCCTCTGGCCTACACTGCGGTCAGCAGGGCTCACAATTCAAATTGAGTCTTCATTTATTCATGGCGCAGTCCAGTAGGCAACAGACATTGCTTCCAGGGTGGCCTGCCCGGACGACGCATAATCGCAGGCCGTGCAACCGCCGAACGCTTTCGGTGCCACGAACTCAGTGCAGCTCAAGTCATGGACCCTTTATGATGTAATCATATGTGTGTGTTTCCAGTTCTGGTGCCCCTACCTCAGTGCACTGCAAGTCATGGACCCTTCATGAGTGACTCTGTGTGTGTGATCCGATGATCACTGTTCTAGTTGTTGCCAGCACCAACCACTCCCTGAGGGCTGGCTTACACTCACCCCACACCCATCCAGCACAGGCGTCACTGGACATGTGACCCTGGTAATAAAAAGGGGCCGGGCGCACGTGCCCGTAGCCAGTTCCACTATCTATCTAAGTGTGTCCGCGTGGTCATTATGTATACGTGATGGCCCCTGACCCTACCACATCACATCGTGCTGTGGACAGCGGACGCAAGCATGTCACCTCAGGCAGCGGGTAAGACCTTGGACATGTAGCTTTGTCATCCCCCCTGTAAGCGTAAGCAGAGTGGGCTGGGCCGGCGTACGTCAGTCCAGCGCAGGGGTGTGTGAATTAGCCCGGGGCTCAGGGCATGGTTCAGTTCTGGCCTGGACAAGGAAGTCACCAATGCATGTGTCTCTGTTGTAGTGTCGGCACCACCCGGCCCGCAATTGACAATGTAGCATGCACCCAGAGGGCGGTCTCGAATGAACAGAGAAATGAAGGAGCGCATGACCGCTCAGGGTCTTGGCTCATACATGCCAAGTGTTGTGTGTATCTGCATTGCCGCAGCATGAGCCAAATGCCTAGCCTTAGTCGCAGCGCGAGTTCAGCCAGGCATGAACTCTACATCTGTGTCTGCACTAACCTTGCCATAGGCCTACACTCACGTGGCCGCCGACCTTCAACGGACAACATCACAGTGTCGTTGTCAGGCTTGTGGACATGCGCAGACAGGCATGACAATGGTGTTCCGTTGGAGTGCAAGTGATGCAACTGCGCAGCGCACACTAGTAAATAGGCTCAGGGGGAGGGAGGAGCAGCTGTGAGGCAACGTAACACACAGTGATGCCGCTCATTTGCCACATGCAAGTCATGTCCAACATGGATCCCAAAGTCGCACACATCCCACCCCACACCCAACAAGCCACATCACACTTCATGAATGCAAGCAGATGACAAACTGACATTAGGGATGAAAGCTCCTTTGTCTGAACTATCAGGCAGAAGCACATCTGCACATCTGACCTCGGATTTGCATGTGCCCGGCACCCCTGACAGATACGATAGCAGTTGAGGACGACTCCCACACTACGCACAGCCCGACGACAGACCAACGTATACACACCCCACACACAGAAGTCCTTGCTCGGCGTTATCTTGCATGGAATGGCCTTCACACTTACTCCCACACCATCCCAGGCGTACAACCGTTGCACACTTAAACAACTCATTGATCCGAGCTGTGGCATTTCACCACAGAACTGGCGCAGGTCAGAACAGTGCTGCTTCAACCAGAGCCACTAACGCAATGGCAGACCATCCCGGACACATGCACAACCACTGTCACGTGGAACTGTACCGTGCACGTATGCTGCATTTACTGGGGGCACTGCCATTGGTAGTGCTGCGGATCAGTTACCGGCTAGACTTCCGCCTTAGCAACGTCACCTGCGTGCAGCCTGTGTTGCATTGTCGCTCGTGCATATTCGAGTGGTCCATGGATGTCTGCCTATCCAACAGAACGGTAGCCGAACTGGATTTCGACATGTGTGTGTGCCCCCTGTTGGCCCATGACCATGAGTGTCACCGTGACACCCGTCTATGGGATGCCTGGATAATTGGCATACATGCTGGCAGCTGGACCTGGGAGTTTGCAGAACTCCTCGTGTGCAGTGACCACATTGAGCCGCTCCCCTATTGGGCTGTAGTGCTAATTGGTGAAAGGGGGTGGATGCAGCACATCTGTCCGGACCTGCTAATGGTTAGCCTCGCCGTCCTGTTCGATGAATTCGACAACGACTTCATGTTGGAAATGATTGCCTACGAAGCTGCACTCGCTTTCATGGACGTGTAACTACGTATCTGCAGACACAACAGTTAGGTACACATTGCACATGTCCCGACACCTTGATGGGACTTGGGGTTCTGGTCACATCTCCCACAACAACAGTGGACATGGCTGCATTCGCCTGGACTCCGAATACATGAGCGGACAACAACGCGGGTAAACACACACCTGTGAATGGTGCGGCACTCCCCCGGAGTGGACAGCGGCGCTTGGCAACGTTCCACGTTCTGACATACTGCTGCATTGGTCTGCATGTTGTGGCACTTATCTTGGCTGTACTGACACGCATATGCTAATAAAGTCTACGCACCTTCACTTGTATTCAACTGTGATGAGTGTTGATTTGTATGACAATGTGTGTCTCACTGCCTATCTGGGTCACGGCCATACATGCATTACTACACCATCAGGGATGTGGGGTTGTACTAGTACATCATCATCTCACAGTTTCCAGCTATGCCACATGCGAATGGCCATTTTCCACACACAAGCGGCAGCAGTTGTGTCCTCTGTTCTGTTGTGCTGGTGTTGCTGTTTGTTCAACATTGTTGTAAATGTTGCGGTGCTCTGGATCTTATGTGTGTGTGCTGCATTGTGGGTGAGTTGCCCCTTCAGCTCTGCTTTGGCTCGCCCTTATCCCTTTCAGGCGGTGTGGCTTTCACTTCTGTGCTTATGCAGTGCTGTGCTGTTGCAGACTTGGGTAAATTGGGCTCTTGGTTGGAGTTGTGACTGTTGGCCATGGTTTGTCCGCAGATGTGCTCTACTTAATTGTGCATGTGTGCTATTGTGCCCATCTCCCCCTGTCCCCCCAGTCCCTGGTGGTTACTCACCCTGTTGCTGTTGTGTCGGGTCATGTTGAGCAGTGTCCGGTCCCCCAACTCCTGCCCCCGTCTCCCCACTGATGACTGTGGTCACCATTTCCTCCATCTCATCCAGCTCCTCCTGTGGCGCTGGACTCCCACCTCCAGTCTGCATTGCTGCCTTCTGGTTGTCTGCGAGTTTCTGCTTGGTCTTGCACTTCACATCATTCCAGCGCCTCTTGACCTCGTCCATTGTCCTCCTCAGCACTCCGACTGCATTCGCCTTGTCCACAATGGACTGCCATATTGCATTTTTTGTTGCCAATGACACAGTGGAGGTGACGAACAGTTGTTGATGGTGTTCTATCACCTCCGTGATCAGGATCCTGTTTTCCTGCGGACTGAACTGCGTCTTCCTCTTCTTCTTGTCCTTGCCCTTCCCTGACCCCTAGGTCCCAGGCTGGTTCTCCGGGAGGCTTGTGGGGTTCTGGTCGTCTTCTGTACCTGCTCCGGCTGCCTCCATTGTGCTTCGCTGTAGTTTGGTTTTTGTTTGTGTTTTTTTTTTTCTGCTTCTGTAGTGGTTTTCCACGCCTGACGTGTGTGAATTGCAGGCCTGGCGCTGCTTTTCGCTGTTTGTCTTATCGCCGTTGGGCCCATCGCAACTTTTTTCGCGTTCAGGTTTGTATTTTCATCGCCGTCCCGGTAATGTTACCGCGGACATTTGACGCGTTATCGGGAGACTATCGCGTGTTACCGCCGTGTTGAAAATACGACGTTAAGTTAACACGGAGTTATTTTCCCTCGATAGACGGCGATATGAAAACTTGCGTTAACCTATTTTGGCGATGTTTATCGCACGTTCTTGAGAATATCCCCCTATATGTCTTTGTATCCAAGCATTATTATTATTATTATTATTATTATTATTATTATTATTTTCAAAGTCCTCATTTGTCAATTGTTGTTTAGGTGTCAGAAGGATCTGGTCAGCTGCAACAAGGAAAAAACCCGGTCTCTCCGTAAAGGAGGGATGTTTAACATCCCGAGTTTAAGTGTGAGGCTGGCAAGAAACTGACTCCTTTATACAGGTGCAAAAGGTGGACCACACCCAGGATGGAAGAGAATGGAGCTATCCCAGCCGTGCTACCTGTATATCAAACGGTTAATCATTGGACCAGTAATTTAACATAACTTAAACGGAAAAGAATAAAGAAAAGAAAAGTAGTGTAGTGAAACAGAAGAAGAAAAAAAAAAAAAAAGTCAGTGGCATACAGTTTTAGCCCAATCTTCCCAAAGTTCCCAAAATGTTATTCTCTTAGTGTTGGCTGTGGCACGATCAAGCTTCGCTGTATTTTGTATTGAGCGTACCCATTCTACCTCTGTGGGAGAGTTGGGCAGTTTCCATTTGATGCACATATCCCTACGCTCAAGAATACTCAGAATGAATACAAGTGCTTTCTGTATTTTAGAGAAGGCCCTGTTACGCTCCCAATCTAGCATCACCCCAAAAATTACCAAAGCTAGGCTCACCTTAATTTAATGACCCAGAATTCCCGACAGTATCATATCCACTTTCTGCCAGAAGGTCTAGATTGAGGGACACTGCCAAAACATGTGGACTTCATTTGCGTTAAACTCGCCACACTTCGGGCACTTCTTTACCGCCTGTGTCCCCAGCTTGGAGAGTCTCCGTGGTGTCCAATAGGCCTTTGAAACAATAAAGAGATGGTTTTTCCTGGGTGTGGCAGCAGTTCCCTCCTCCAAGACTCTATCAGCGAGGCTTGCACCTCTTCTGTGGCCTGGATCAGCACCTAGTACCATTCTGACACTTCTTTCCGCAGAAGGGGACGTGAGCATATCCTAGACTCCCAAAACTGATTCCCCTTTCCATCCTTTCCCAACGTTTTTGCCCAGCTTGTTAACTGATAATATTTAAATTTGGATACCGAACCCTCAGAGATCTCCAGCAAACGCTGCTATGGAATTAGTTGTGCATCTTCTAGGAGTTGGCCCCATCTGAGGATACCACACTCCCTTAAGGGGGTTGCAAGTGAATCAAGAAGGCAGGCAGGAGTGTCGGGTGAATTCCAAATAGGTGCGTAATCGCTAAAGTATGGTATTTGTAAAGATAATCTTATTTGGTGCCAAACCTTACATGCACCCAGTAAGACCTTAAGCCTAACTTTTTTTTTAAATTTGGGGTGACCGAATTTGAACAGAAAAAAGTCTGAATAATCTGGAGGGACTGCCGTGAGGGCTCTGAACAGTGGGGACAAAGCAGAGGTAGTCTTCAGAAGCTGTCGAAAGATCTTCAAGTGAAACGCACAATAATATTGAAAAAGGTCTGGACTGGCAATACCATCTTGTTCCTTTTTCTCTCAGAGTTTCTTCCAGGCGATTCTCGACCTTTTATTTCCCCAGATAAAACTGGTAAACTCCCTTGGACTTTCTTGAACCACTCCTTCTTAAATTCTAGGGGGATGGTGTTAAATAAAAAGAACATTTGGGGAGGATAGGCATTTTCAGAAGGTTAGATCTACCTAGAAACGACAAAGGGAGGGCTTCCCAGGCCTGTAACTGTTTTCTTACACTGGATACTAAATTATCAAAGTTCACTTGTGCTAGTTTTTCCAAATTGTGCATTACTTGAATACCTAGATATCTTATATTTTGTAACCCTGGGCGTAGTTCGCGTAGTCGCGCTACGCGAAGCTACGCGAAGACGTCGAAGCGCTACGCGAGCTTCGCGTAGCTTCGCGAGCGTGCGTAGCTGCTTGGCGTGCCCGTTCGCGATGCGTTTTTCTTGCTCGGGAACGCGTTGTTCGTGTTCAGGACGCTGTTTGCGTGCTCGGGGGCGCGAACTTACCCATGCGGTCGCCTATGGGCGCGGCCATTTTGGTTTTCACTTGTCCCGCCCGTTCGCGATCCCTTATTTCCTGTTCCGGGTCGCGTATAGCGTGCTCGCGATGCGCATTCCATGTTCGGGAACGCGTTGTACGTGTTCGCGACGTTTTTGCGTGCTCGGGGAGAAATATCGCGCGAACTTACCCATGCGGTCGCGATGGGCGCGGCCATCTTGTTTTACCACTCTATGCTATGGTTCTGGGCCTGCTTTTCTATCCTCCCTCAATCTTTGCAATCCTTAGTTTTTTACACTGTTTTTCAATTTTTCTTTATTTCTTACCTATCTCTCTCTCTGCCTAAGTCTATATTTTGCATTTTTTTCTACTTTTTACTGTGTTTTTTTACTTTTCAACTGTTTTATATAACTTTCTTCTTTAAGCTCCTACTTCTTCCCCTAACTTTATTTTTCCCTTCTAACTTTTCTTTTTCACCTCCTCCCACCCCAGAACCATGGCGAAGGGTAGCAGCAGCGGGTCGAAGGGCAAGGCGCGTGCGCCCAATCGCCGCCTGCCTTGCGGCAGACTGCGCCCCGCAGGGGTGCAAGCCCGCCAGCTGTTTACGGAGGAGGAGGTGGCCGCCCTTGTTTTTTTTATTCAGCGCCACCTCCCCTTGACCTTGGCAGCAGGCGGCAGGCCAGGCTCCGGTTACCCGACCCAGGAGCGTCACCGCCGGTGGGCGAAGGTGCGTCGGGCAGTGTTTCGCTGCTCCGCGGTCCGGCGCACACATAACCAGCTGGCCCACCGGTGGTCAGACATTCTTGACCGGGAGCAGGACCTGTTGGACCTGCTAGGTGTCGAGGTCGTGGGGCTTGGTGAGTAGCCAATATATATAGTAGTATAAGTATTGTGATTTGTGTATACATTTTTTACAAATAACAAGAATAATGCTGCTTACATTGCAGGTAAATTACGTTTCAAAATCTTCTGTGATTGTAGGACACAGGTGCTGGGCGGTACTCTTACTTTTTGCAACTTTGCGCTCGCTTGTCATTATTATGTAAGAGTTTACTTTAGAGAACTTCAGTTAGGTAATGCTATTGCTAGAGAGACTGTAGTCCTTCCTTTGTCCTCCTGTCAAATAGTGGTGGATGGATTTGATACTAGGTTTAGTTACTATTAGTTGATAATTTTTGAGCGGTGTGCGTGACGCATCCTCTGTCACTGAGTGCTGCTTACCCCAGTCCTTAGTAGAACCTTTTGTAGTTTGTTTAGTGAGTGGTACTGGTAAGCTTAGCTTAGCAGTGTCAGTCAGCTGCAGAACATCAGACGCAACCAACCAACAATTTGGTGTATGCATTATGCACTGACTTTATGCATGTGTCCTCCTTCTCATCTATGCATTTTTGATGGAAAAAAAAATGGAAATGCAGGCTTAATGAACAATTGGCCCGCCTGGAATAGGTGGGCTAGGTCAGGTGGTACTTAGGCTTAGTTAGTGTTCTGGATTTTATTTGAATCAATCAGAATGGAACACTGAATTAGTGTTCCCAAATAAGTAGACTGTCCGTGAATCCCGCAAGCCAGTAGGCGATCGGATTAGATAGGTTAATTTTATTGCAATTTTTGTTTCCTAAAACGTTTTTTGAGCGTTTTTTTTTAGATAATTTATTTGTTTCACAGCAATCATTAATGTTTGTGTCTTTCTTTTTCTTTATTATATCTTACATGATCACTGATCTGCAGCACCCAGGGGCAAGAAGACGGGGTCCGAGTCGGCGGGACAACCACCAGAGGACCGCTCCTCTACCGAGGGCCCTGCTGCTGGTCCCAGTAAGTCCTCCAGTGGTTATATTAACAATTATATTGCCCTAACTTTTACTGGACCTTATTTTTTCAGAACTATTAATTCTGGCTCCACTCCCTAATTATATTTTTTACAAAAGATTCTTTGATCTTGACTTGACTATCTGTTTCTAAATTCTGGTTATCCCTGCCTCTAAGTTGTAACTGCCTCTGCTATGAATGTCTGTACTCGGTACTACTACTATTAGTCTGTCGCTAAGCTTGCCCAGTTTGCATTGCCACTCTTTATTGCACGGTTTTGAATAAAACTCAGATTGACCAATACTAATAGCTCTAGCCACTGAGTCCAGTCCTTTCGGTTGTCCTCTTCTAGGCTTCTTAATCTTGAGGCTTTGACAATTACCACAAACAAAATGCACAACCAGATATTTGACTATTTTTGATAGGATATAGTACATACTACTTGGATTCTGCACAGCCCCATGCAGAACTATGCACAATGAAAGAGGATGTTGGTGATGAGAGTTTGGAACTTGGACGTTCCTCACACCTCAGTCAGAAGTGAACCCACAATCCCCTGAACGACTAGCTAGTGTCTCATTAGGTCCCCGAACCCCCACCCGAAGATACCCAATGATTATGATTCCACAACCCAGAACATAACACACTTTCGCTCACTCACTCGTGTAAGTCCACCACCACCACCACACCAAATACCACAGAGTCTATGTGTAAGTTCAAAAGGTTTATTTTCAAATGACAACCTCTGTATGTTGTTGTTCTATAAAATTCAGTGTACTCCAGCCAGCTCCAACAGCAAAATGCATAAGATTAAAACAATAAAAATTGTTGCAACAAGTGCATGATGAATGATATAAGACAAAAGATCTGTGTGAATTCTGGGCGACTCCTCACCGTAGAACGTAGAATTACTGGTTACATGCATCATTCATAAGCTCTGCAAATCTCTGGTTCGTAGAAGGGAATCCTCTGCCTGAGAAAAATGGTGCGTGTTAATGCAAGCATTTGTCAGTCCTGCCAAAAAACTGTAACATGTTACCTATGGCTAAGTAATACGGACTAACGGAACTCCATAACAAAGTGGCTTGTTTTCCGACCTCTTGTACGCAACGCTCAGACAGTAGCTGTATGTGCTCATGTGGGCTCAAAAAGGCGTCTTACTGTTACTGCACAACAAGCTGCGAGGTAACATGCGCAAAAGACATGAAGCGAAAAATGGTTGCATGGCTCAGGCTAACTTTGCAAAGAGTAGAGTATAGTATAATAATGACCCTAGGGACCATAATAACACTACTAGTGTCTGTCTACTGACTGTACTCTAGTACCCGATTTGGACTATTGAATGTGATTTATAATAATAATATGTATTAACTTTTTTTCAATCTTGCTAGTGAAAAAGAATAAATAGGGGGAGGTGTACAGGCATCTAAAAATGTGTCATGTTTTTTCTAGGCGTACTACCGACCACCAGTGCCGGTGGGGCCAGCGGCGATGGCGTTGCGGCCATTCCGGAGGGGGCAGGAGATACAGGGGGTGAGCCAGCAGCAGTGGCGGGTGGTGGTAAGTTATATTCATGACTTATTGACATTGCACTAGCTGGAAGGGTGTGTGGAGTGGACTTCACTCACTGTACTGTTGTTGAGACTTATTAGGTATGAAGTTGTAGTGAACATTATACAACGGTAAATAAAGAAGACACCCTTTACTTAGCATGAGCAATGCAGTAGCAATAGCATTACCAGCGTGACTTCATGAACCAATGGCCTCTTATATCTGACTCCAACTCAGCTGTGAAAGTTTTATGGAGGAGACTAAAAGTCAGATCAGATGACCTTGATGGATGTGTTGAACAAAAAGGGAAAGAAGGGTGGAAGGAGGAAGGGCGGGCGAGATTTAATATGACGACTGGCAGAGAAGGATACGTTGGAAGCATGGATAGGTGGCTGATAGGAATCAGATGCATGTGTTGTTGAAGGATGGGTGGGAGGTGAAAGAAGAATGGATGCCTGCCTGGGTGGAAGACACAGTATGGGTGGATACTGTGGATAGCAAGAATCATCAGCGGTGTTTGGGTGAAACTCTAAGCCAAGGCAAGCAACGGAGTGAGTGGACGCATGCGTTGTTGTTGGTGAAACAAAGTAACGTTTGTGGAGAGATTAAGAAGAATGATTGACATTTACTTAGAATGGATGGATGCCTGTATGTATTCATCATAGACAGCATAGGTGGAGACTGTCACGGGATGCACAGTTTTCGTGAATGTTAAAGAAACCGCGCCAGCGTACCAAAGCCGATGTGGGGAGGGGCAGGGTGGGGGTAGTAGTAAACAATGTATTACGCGGGCAAATACAGGTAACTTTACTGTAACATACAAATAAATAAAGTGAATTTCATTGTGCGCACTGCACCGCCAAATGCGATGCAGTGTGCGCAACAAAATTAGTTTCATTTATTTATATGTTTACTTACCTGTAATTGGCCGTAATCCATAGTTTACTACCCCCATCCTGCCCCTACCCACGCCACCGCCCGGCCAAACTCCCCGAGTCCCACCAACGACCGCTACTGACCTTATGTCGTTGTCCCATATAAAAGCAACGATCATTGGATCAGATATATAATCTGCCTTTTTGTAGTAGCCAAGGCACTGTGAAATTGAGCAATTGCCCTCCATGTAACAGAGAGAGTATGGCCAGTGCCACCCGTAATAGAAAAATACGAGCTTCCCCACCTGCAAACAGTAGTAAATCAAACTAATGTGACTCTGCGTCATGACTCGTATGTTTGTCTTGGGTTCAAGCATAGATGACCGAGCTGGCAATGCCGGCTACAACCAGGTTATGTCATTTCCCTAAACTAGAGATAAGAAGAACACTGGTGTACTGTGTACTGGTTGGAGTCCATAGTGCTAGTATAATGCCTGAAACTCCCACAAATGTTAGAGGCCGAGGAAGTGGGAGGATAGATAGATTATTACCACAAATGTTATGTACTGTGCTTCTTGCTAGTGCTACTGTGCCATTATGTGTTGAATTAATTTTGTGTTACTGTTTAGGTAAGAGTACTGGTTACAACAATATTTTTTTTCTTTCTTTTCCCAAGACAAACCATCGCGGAAGGAGTTGGCAGTCAGGGCCCGGCGCCGGAAACTGGAGGCCATATGCCGGGAGTACCGGCGGCTGGTGGCTCTGGCGGAGGAGGAGGAGGAGGCGGCAGCAGCTGCAGCCTCGTCCGATGCCCCGGGCCCCAGCCAGGCCCCAACTCCAGCGGTACGGCGCCGCGGTCTGATAGCCACCCGCCGCAATTCGCTAGCAGCCAGCACTGCTGTCCCCCATTGTGGATGCCACTGCAGGGCATTCCGCAGGAAGATTCTCCTCCGGATGGCACGGCAAGAGGAGCAAATGGAGGAGCGGGTGAAAATCCTGGTGGACAAACACCTCAAAGCCCGCCGATTATAACATCGAGGACCCTGTTGCTTTGCCCCTTTTTATTCCTTGTTTTGGTGGGTGGGAATTGGGCGTTGGGGTTTCGGGACATTCTTTGGACTTTTTCGTTTTGGACATTGGTTGGGGTTAGGGAGAGGGGTGGGTCAGGTGTGGGATAGTTTATTTTTGTTAGGGTAATAAATTATATTTATACTTAAACATACAATGTTAATGTTTTGTGGGGGGTTACTGTTTTACGAATTAACGTCACATTGGTTTCCTTGCTGCTGCAGGGCCGCAGCCAGTGTTTGATTTAAATAATCTGCCGATGATGTATAACAAACAGATAGATGCGGTACCCCTCACTGAGTTATTTGTCCTACTAGTATTCTACCTCCCACC
Source organism: Calotriton arnoldi (assembly GCA_963921515.1). Classification (NCBI taxonomy): domain Eukaryota; kingdom Metazoa; phylum Chordata; class Amphibia; order Caudata; family Salamandridae; genus Calotriton; species Calotriton arnoldi. The sequence goes on along the minus strand of CAWUFW010010342.1, from coordinate 166,870 downwards.
AAACTTATCTTACCTGTGATTGATGATGACTACGTTCGGCACAGCGATGGCTGCATGGTTTCCATAGAGAATGTAGAAGATGCCATGGTTGTGGTGGTAGTAGTAGAGTAGACACTGGCAGTAGCATTTGCTAAAAAAATAAAAAAAGAGACAGTCACTTGCCTGAGAAAAACTGTGGGAGGAGTAGTCGAACGAAGTGAAATACAGTACAGAAGACGACTGCCAAACAAACAATATTGCAGTTGCAACTGCTAAAGTCAAATTAAACATAATGGTGGCGGGGACAGCCTAGTACAAGAAGTTATAAACTGCAGTTGTGCTGTCGAGTGAGTCACTTAACTTAACACAATCGTAATTCGTAACCTTTACTGCTGTGTGGTAGGAGTTTGATGATTAATCCAATCAATGACGGCAATTAATTATGATGTACTACTATTAGCCGGTGACGGCTTGCACAATGCACATAGACTGAGCATGGGTGGCCAAGCAGAAGAAGCTCCTCGCCCTGCCTTGCAATTGAATTAGTGTTGCTTTCACCACATCTGCCCCAGCAAGCGTGTGATCAATTGGTGTACATTTTATGTAGTCACATCACACCTCAATATAAATCACAGCCCGGGGGAAGAGGGTTAGGGTTTGATGAATGGATGGGAAGGGGGTTTGGGGAAAGGTTTGAAAATGAAAAACAGTACGCATGGACAACAAAAGCAAAGCGCAATCTTGGCAGACGACCATGATCTTATCCAAAAAATCAATAAAGCGAGAAAAGGGAAATGCATGCGTTAATGATGATGAAGATTAGATAACTTGATGGTTAATGAGTAGTACTTAATAACTCCTACTAGACAATTAGACAGTACAGGGCACCAGTATATTCTATGCAATTTGCCTTGCCTGTAATATGCCCTCAGAGACCCAAATTCCATGTTGTACTGGGCTTACTTGTAAAGATAGCAAAGACAATTAAAAAACATTTGTAGGGATCAATTAGCAAACAAACACACAACACACAGTCCTAATGATTGCAGAGAAAAAAGGATTCAAATTAATTAAAAGATGAATGATGAATGATACTAAAGTTACTGTATTATCATGCTAAAATTGTGGAGTTGAATCTCGTCCTTCCTCTTGGTCCTATCTTCCATGGACGCTCCGCACATCAATCTTGGTGGCCTTCCTGATGCCGATTGGTAAGGTAAATGTGAGTTGTGTCTCCCAGTATAGCAAGCACAGGGTAAAGGCCGGCCTGTAACGTCTAGATGGAAAAACAAAAGGGGTATTGAGAAATCAATGAATAAAAAAAAACATCATTTACGGTGGAGTCCAAGAAGAGAAGAGAGAACACTTTCAGAGTGAGGCGGCTTGGATATATCGTGTAGATTCTGTTTACAGCATTAAGCTACAACAACAACAGGACAGAACATGCCCACCACAGCAACAGCCCGTGACCCAACCTCCATTTACCTTAATTTTTGACATAGCCAGACAAAAGGCATACACAGCAACTTAGCATTTTCCTAATTAAGTGACAAAATCAATGCGCCGCTGTCAGTCATCACTACACTCGACTAGACCACTACATGGACATGTAGGTCTGCTGTGTTTACTACTTTCTTGTTGAATTGTTGTGTTTATGTTTACCTTATGCCACTTCATGAAATGCAGTTAGTCCTTGAATCATCTCCGATCCAACTGAATGACTGCACGCGAAAAGATAGTATGGTCATCATCATGGTGTGGTACGTGTTGTCCAACTACAACTCAGTCTGTATTGACTCCGAGTAAGTCCATATTCCATATTAAAAAATTGCAACAGATATTGGCCTGCACCTGCAGTAGTAGGAGTACAATTTGGTTATTAAACAACAAGAAGGGAAACATTGACTGTCACTGACTTACTTGAGTCACTTTGTAGATTAACTAGTAGAGTAGAGTTCGACTTCATGCACAACATCAACAACAAACAACAGCAATCGCTCAGAGTCTGCAAACATCCAATGCATTCCATCATTACCTGTCTTGCTCTTCTCTTTGGCTGTCAGATCATCAGATGCCTAGTTCTGACATTTTTTTTTTTTTTTTTGCGGGGCAGTGGCCTCATCATTACTCCAGTCCACATTCATTTTGAGTGTTAGGCGCTGTTTCGGTTTTCGTCTTATTCATCTGTGGCACTTCTTTGTCACAGTTTAAGTTGCTTCCCATGGTCAGCACTGTGATGATGGGCCGCGGCCTGTGTAGTGCTCATTGCTGGTCATTTGAGTTTGCACAAATGTCAGCAAGTTTCTTCGAAGAGTCTCTTGTCTTTCCCTGCACAAGTACCTTCTGTCCTGACAGTGAGGACCTTTGGATGCCTGCTGAGGCTGTAGCCTTCGGACACTGATGAGTTTCGGCTCGAAAACAAAACGGAGGATAGCTATAGTAGTCACGTTTCACTTCTAATGGAGGCGGGACTGGTAAAGGCAACATTTCTTGTACTAATGTCTGGCTTGATGGAAATGTACTTGTGCGAGACAGGAAGATGAAGCAGGACTCTGAAGAGTGGACAGTTAAATGCACAGACGTGCAACTCCAATAGGGAAATAAAAAGAAGACGGTGGTGATGGTTTTGTTGTGATTTGATTTGAACCAGAAAGACAGATACACAGACACATAAAGGAAGGAAGAAAGCAACAATTTGAAAGCCTAGTTGTCAGGGAAGAGGAGCTCGTCCTCAAACTCTGGTGGTTCGGACAGAAGTAGGTCCTGTAACGCACTATTTACGTCATCCAAGTCGCTCTGCTCTTCCTGCTGTGATTCACGTATTTTGTAATCCGGTGGTATAAAGTGCTGATTCATTTTGATCATGGTTAACCTCTCCACGCTTTGGGCCGAGAGACTGGTCCTTTTCGAAGTTACAATGGCACCAGCAGCACTGAAAACACGCTCAGAAGAGACACTTGCGACAGGGGAAGCGAGATACTTTATCGCCAGCCTGCTGAGCACTGTCCATTGGCTTCTTTTCCCATACCAATACACCAATGGGTTTCCATCCATGAAGACCTCTGTTGGGTCATCCAGATAGGCCTGGACCATCCGCTCAATGTTAAGGGGTGCTCGGATGTGCTCGGCCGGTTTTGCCTTTGCATCAGCACTGGACTTACCATACCCCTGCTGTAGAAACCAATCAGTTGCACATTGTGCTGTGGATGATCCTGTTCTTGATGTTATTGTTGGTGTAGGTGACTGCTGGGAGGCAAATGCACTGCCCTCAGGCTCCGAAGTATAACTTGACTCTGGATGCCCTGTAGTACTGGTTATGGCCTGTGGTGGGGGCCTGTAATTAACAGCCGTTCGCTTTCGAAAATAGTTGCTTCCTTAGCTATCAAAGTTTTGTAGTTGGCAACATCCACTTCCGAAAAAGGAATTACTGCCTTGCTGTTCAGAAATACTTTGTACCGTGGATCCAAAATTGTGGCACTAATGTAATGTGGTTGTGACAAAATTTTATTTTTAATCCTTGTATTTTCCGATAAGCGAGCGGCTAAGGTCTCCGCCAAATGATATGCGTCTTGTTTGTCATCCACACCTGCGTACGTTTCAGACACATCCTTCAGCTGTTGCTCTAGCATGTGCAACAATGGGATAGCTTGGCCCATAGTACAGTCCTCCCTGCTGACTTCACGTGTGAAGATCTCAAAAGGAAGTAGCATCTCAGTCAGGCATTTAATGAGGTCCCATTGAGCCATCTCAACGGTCATGCCTCTCACAGTAGGTTCCCCTATTCTTTGCATGACATAAGCATTGAGTGGTATGTACAGTTCAAACAGACGATCAAGCATGTAATAAGTTGAGTTCCAACGTGTTGGCACCTCCTGGATGAGCGCTTTGACTGCCAGTTTATGCTCACGTTGAATGACCCTCAGCTGCTTCCGGGCTTTAAAAGAATGGCTGAAATGTGTGCATATTCTTCTGCAGGTGACCAGTAAGTTGCTGACTTTTGATTCATTTTTCAAAAAGTCTTGAACAACAATGTTAATGCAGTGTGCCAAACACGGGACCCTGAAATAGCCACCATTGCGCATGGCCAAAACTACATTACTGCCGTTGTCCGTGGCAACAAAACCAATCGTAAGCCCTCTTGGGCGCAGCCACTCAAAGACCTTGGTGTTAAACTCTTCCAAAATGTTTGCAGCAGTATGAGATTTCTCCATGGCAAACATGGCTACAGTTGCATGTTTGCGAGTGGCATGAAAAATCTCTGCAGTATCAACACCAGCAGATAGCTGTTCTCTAACCCCGCAAAACTGATCCAGTGTGCAGTGATGCACATGTAATCTGTGGCTTGGCAACTGGTCCACATGTCTGTAGTCAGGTGGATACTGTGAACAGCACTCTGCTTCAAGGCCTTTCCTAGCAATTCCAGCACGTCGTGATGTAGTGCTGGAACTGCAACTCTGGCAAAATAGTAGCGGCTGGGAACATGCCATTTTGGGCAGATGGTTGACACAAATTCCACAAAACCCAACCCTTCAACAAAAGAAAAAGGGAGAAGGTCCAGTGCTAACATTTTAGCCAGCTTCGCATTGTACAAACGTGCTATTGGGTGGTTGCGTTCGTACTGCCCCTCACCCCCAAACATGCTGATAATGGTAGGCTGCATGGTTTTCCTTTCTCTTAGGCTCAACGCACTTTTTGGTAGTGCGGACCTGGTACTTCTTGGTGTCTCCGGCTGACTCTTACTCTTGTGCCACTGAGATGTTGCTGAAGATGTGTGCAACGTTAAGACTGCACTGCTGGGGTCAGGGACACCTTGTGTACCACTACCAGAGAGAATGTCTCCCTGTCCTTCCTCTTCCACCGTGATCGGATCTTCTTCTACTCCTTTATCCCCACCAACACCAATGGTTGCAGTTTTTTTTCTGTCGCGAAGGTGGTCCTCCCAGCTGATCAAGTGGTGTTTTTTCAGATGGGTCATTTGGCCTCCGGTACCATAGTTTGTACCAAGCTTACCACGACTAACAGAGGTATTACAAATGGAGCATATAGCAATGTTCTCCTCCTTTTCGCTAACCGTAAAGAAGTCCCAAACTGGGGAGCTTAACTTTGGCCTCCTGCTGGAGGTGCCACTTCCAATGCCGGATGATCTGTAGGGTGTGTGTTGAATTTGACTCTGTGCTGCTGTACCACTACCTACTCCTACAGAGGTGGTGGTTGTGCTGGATGTAGGTCGCTGCCGGGCCTTTGCTAATGCAAATATGGAAGCTGTAGGTCGTGTTGGTGTTACCTGTGGAGGTATGCGTGCTACATCCCTCGCAGCGATTTTGGATAGAGTAAGAATGTTGGTCTCCATCTCCTCGGGGCCGGGAGTGATGTTCGTGATGACTGGCTCGTCGTCATCATCATCATCATCTTGCTGTTCTACATCGACCTCCATAAGTGTAAGGCTTTCTGGAACCTTCCTTTTCCCTAGCTTGGTCTTGGAACGTGGCTCCCTCTCAGACTCAGTTTGTGGCTTCCAAGTGGCATCTAGATCATCAGAAGGGGGCTTGGCGAAGAACTCGATGGACTACCCCTCCTTTTCCTTGCTGGGGATTTGGAAGACAATGGATCTTCTGAATGAGTGGCTTCTTCTTCTACCTCTGCATGAGGCTCAATTTCCTGAACTGCCCCTACTTCAGGAGGAACAACAACTACTATTGCGGGCGGTGGTTGCGGCTGTTGTTGTTGACCACTTATCTGCTGTGTTTCCTCCTGCGTTGATTGGGTACTACTTTGAGATAGCGATAAGTTTATCTCCGGCTCAGCATCACTGCTTTCCACCATTAGGCTGGCTACCTCTTCCCCACTCATGTGCTTGGCCCTGGGTTGGTGGGTTGGGTCCACTGATGCGGATGTGCTGCCCCCAGCTTGCCCCCGGACACCGCTGCTGCAGGCGCTATTTTTTTTCCCAAAAAGGTACTGGCCGGCACACCAGACTTCAGTGTCACTTGCTTCTTCTGTTCCTTCTTCTTCTCAATAGCAACTTTCTTGGTACTGGAGGACCTGGTACCTGCTTTCTTTGGGCCCATCTTCTTCAGATGTCAGCAGCACTCAGTTGCAGAGATGTCTGGTCAGGTCACACGTCACGTTGTGTGTCCAGCAGCAGGATGTCTGTCTGGAAGTGCAACAGGCAATGATGAGAGACACACCTCCTCCTCAGTCTTTGTGCACCTAAAAGCAAAAAAGCCAGAACATCAGTCAAACATAGCACAAATCAAACAAATAGAATATAGAACTTAGTGTGTGGTGGCCTCAATTATTAAATTTCAGAAACTCTGCCAACAACAACACACAGTGTAGCCATTTATGAGACGTTGACAACAAGGCCAGGGCTTTCCTGGCTACTGTACACTCTGGAAGAATAAGAATATTAAAGAACAAAAACTAAAATGTACTGGAGCATGTTTGGCCTAAATTTGTGCATCACGTGGGATGTATTATATAGCAGCATCAGGGAGCTGCAGCTGGCAATGGGGATGGATTTGGAAGCAGTAAAACAAGAGGAAAAATGGAAAGACACGCAGGCCTATGTGGCAAAAACAGCACACTAATAACTACCACAACAAAATGGCCCCCAGAAACATGGTGACTCACAGGCACAAGGCACGGCAAACAATGAACTCAAGCAGGCCTATATATGGGCAGACAAAGGATGCCTTATAAAACACACACAGCTTTAATGCAAAAACTAAAATCCACATGGCTAAAAACACTTTGGAAAGTTAGACAACCACTACAACAACACAATTATAATGACACAGTACACACGCAAAAAAGGCATTTATTTACCACACCCAATAAGTGAAATAGTCAGACCCTCCAAAAAAAGCCACATTTCGCAATTCAATTGAATCTATTCAATGCCATCCATGGCCTAAATGATGCCAAAATTCCACAGACTACACAGAAACAGTTTTATGCACCCATGGTGACTACCTCTGGGCCTACTGGCATACTGGGCCGCAAGCTTGGAGGCCTATGGCAAAAGCACAGTGGCTGGTTTAACAAAATGGCCGCCGCCCACATGGCCAGGCCACCCAAAATAACAAAAAGTGAAGACAAAGGACAGGACCAGGCAGTTGGAGACTCTGGGAAACTTGCTACCTCTTGGAAAAAATTGTAAAACAAAAAAAAATGACTCCTTGATCACCAAACTACATCTAAATGACAACCTGAGGAGTTTTTTGTGCAAAATGAACTAAATCAACATTTTCGAGAAGGTTTAATGATGCTCGAGAGATATTGTTCGCCAGATTGTAAATTCTGCGTGTTCGGCATCGCGATCGTCACACATTGTCGTTATCGCGCGCGCGAAAACGTACATTGAGCGCGCGAAGAATATAAAAGTGTAAGTCCGCGTTGTCGCGCAGTGCGGACTTGCCCAAAGTCCGCGAGCTGAACGCCCAGGGTTACCTACTGGCTGAAAAGGCCTATTTATTTAACAAACACCACAAAAAATAAAATACGCCCCAAAAACCACTTTTACCAATTCAAAACAATGCCATCCATGGCCTCAATTATGTTACAATTCAACAGACAACACAAACAGTTTTTATGCACCCATGAGGATGACTACCGCCGGGCCTACTGGCACACTAGGCCGCAAGCTTTGAGGCCTATGGCAAAAGCACAGTGGCTGTTCACACAAAATGGCCGCCAACACATGGACAGGCCACCCAGAACAACAAGAAAAGGAACACAAGACAGACAATGCAGGCCTATGGCAAAAGCACAATGCCTGGCTTCACAAAATGGCTGCCACCCACATGGCCAGGCCACCCAAAATAACAAAAAGTGAAGACAAAGGACAGGACCAGGCAGTTGGAGACTCTGGGAAACTTGCTACCTCTTGGAAAAAATTGTAAAACAAAAAAAATGACTCCTTGATCACCAAACTACATCTAAATGACAACCTGAGGAGTTTTTTGTGCAAAATGAACTAAATCAACATTTTCGAGAAAGTTTAATGATGCTCGAGAGATATTGTTCGCCAGATTGTAAATTCTGCGTGTTCGGCATCGCGATCGTCACAAATTGTCGTTATCGCGCGCGAAAACGTACATTGAGCGCGCGAAGAAGATAAAAAGTGTAAGTCCGCGTTGTCGCGCAGTGCGGACTTGCCCAAAGTCCGCGAGCTGAACGCCCAGGGTTACCTACTGGCTGAAAAGGCCTATTTATTTAACAAACACCACAAAAAATAAAAAACGCCCCAAAAACCACTTTTACCAATGCAAAACAATGCCATCCATGGCCTCAATTATGTTACAATTCAACAGACAACACAAACAGTTTTTATGCACCCATGAGGATGACTACCGCCGGGCCTACTGGCACACTAGGCCGCAAGCTTTGAGGCCTATGGCAAAAGCACAGTGGCTGTTCACACAAAATGGCCGCCAACACATGGACAGGCCACCCAGAACAACAAGAAAAGGAACACAAGACAGACAATGCAGGCCTATGGCAAAAGCACAATGCCTGGCTTCACAAAATGGCTGCCACCCACATGGCCAGGCCACCCAAAATAACAAAAAGTGAAGACAAAGGACAGGACCAGGCAGTTGGAGACTCTGGGAAACTTGCTACCTCTTGGAAAAAATTGTAAAACAAAAAAAAATGACTCCTTGATCACCAAACTACATCAAAATGACAACCTGAGGAGTTTTTTGTGCAAAATGAACTAAATCAACTTTTTCGAGAAGGTTTAATGATGCTCGAGACATATTGTTCGCCAGATTGTAAATTCTGCGTGTTCGGCATCGCGATCGTCACAAATTGTCGTTATCGCGCGCGCGAAACGTACATTGAGCGCGCGAAGAAGATAAAAAGTGTAAGTCCGCGTTGTCGCGCAGTGCGGACTTGCCCAAAGTCCGCAAGCTGAACGCCCAGGGTTACCTACTGGCTGAAAAGGCCTATTTATTTAACAAACACCACAAAAAATAAAATACGCCCCAAAAACCACTTTTACCAATTCAAAACAATGCCATCCATTTCAATTCAACAGACACCACAGAAACATGCACCCATGGGTACCTCTGGCTCTAGTCTGGGCCTACTGGCTGAAATTCCAATCAAAGAAAAACAACTAGGCCCCTGCCGAAACTACAGGCCACAACAATACATTTTAAAAAATATGGAAATCCCCCCAAAAAATGTAGGTACAAACAAGCCCCAATCAAACAAACAAGTACACCAATTCTCCAACTTACTTGTAAAATCTCAAATCCAAGAGTCCTCAAATCCAATCCAATGATATGATGCAGCAGACAGACACAAAAAGTGATCCTTCCAGCTCCAAATCCAAATGAAAGTGAACAGCACATGGACAAAACACTGGGAGGAGCCTGCTGGACAGGAACAGGAAGTTTGAGAATCAGGGGCACTTCCTTCCTCTTGGAAAAAAGAAAAAGGACTCCTTGCTCACCAAACTACATCTCTAAATGACAACCTGAGGAGTTTTTTGTGCAAAATGAACTAATTCATCATTTTCGAGAAGGTTTTATGATGCTCGAGATATATTCTTCGCCAGATTGTAGTTTCTTCGTGTTCGGGATCGCGATCTTACCAACACTGCCGCCGGAAGTCAGATCGCGCGTCCGAATGACGTGTTCGCAGTCGCACACTCCGCGGGATCGTGCGGCCGGATTCCAAATCTCGTGGCGCCCGCGAACGGATAGGAAGTCGCGTCGGCGAACGCAGAATCACGGTAGGTCGTTACCGCGCGCGCGAGAACGTATATTGAGCGCGCGATGAAGAAAAACAGCTACGCTACGCCGCAAATTGCGTAGCGCACGGTAACTTCGCGTTCTACGCGAATCGCGAAGTTACCGTAACTTCGCAAGCTTCGCGAGCGTAGCGAAGTTCACCGCCCAGGCTTAATATTTTGTCTAATTAGATCACACAGGTATTGGGTATTCCACTGCATTATCTCTGTTTTTTGCTGGTTTACGGCATATCCGGATACCCTTCCAAAACCCTCAAGTGTTTCCCAGATTGCAGGGAGAGACAAAGGCAAGTCTCCTGTAAAGATCATCAGATCATCTGCATACAACCCGATCTTTTTCTCCCAGCCATTGCAAACAAAGGCAGAGATGTTCCGGCATGATCTTAACTTCCATGCCAGGGACTCAATGTAAAGATTAAAGAGAAGCATTATTGTATCAAAGTACAATATAAATTGTAAGAACCCAAATCTTCTGAATCGATTTATCCTATATAAAAAAAAAAAAAATTGATTATGGCTATATAAGTAATGAGCAAACAATTTTTTGTGTTAGATTGCAACAATTTGTCATTGAAAAGGAGCATAGATCCCCTGCCTGTCCCTAAACTACTCCAAAGTGTCAACCCTAAGGCTAAAACAGAGATTTTTAATAAATCGAAATTTTAAAAGGTGTCAGCCGTCAGAGTCCTCCATAGTAGCGTAAAGCCACACTAATCATAGCAGAGGTTTGTACCTCAAGGTGTCCTAAGTCAGAATGCTAGCTATCCCTCACTATATTGCATCATAACATCAGTTACATGCAAAGGACATCCCAAAAATTATTCTCAGTAGTTTTCCATACCACCAGCACACATTCGCTTCTTTTCATCACCTTTCTATTCCCCTAAATCGTTACTTCAGCCGACCCTGGTCTCATCCCCTTCTCTCATGAGAGCTCTCCATCCATCTGGTTATCGCGTTTCCTTTGTACCAGTTGCCGCTTTACACACCTTGCTATCTCCTAAGAACAACGGCCCATTTTCTCACTAACAAAGACCTATCCATCTGAAGTGGGAACACAAAATGCATTCAACATTTCTACTGCAACGGTAAAATGCAAATTCAAATGTTACATTAAAACATAAGCTTGAATCCAAATACATCTCAGGCCTACAATTTAGACTAAGTTAACAAGTGCACAGGTTATATTTTGTGCACTGCTCTACACGCAAATAAATTAAAATTTTCAACGTGTACTTTAGTAAATAACACAGTAATAACATGGTTAGTCATTTAGTAAACATATCACTATATCACTTATCCGTGAACACGTTAAAAAAAATGTCATTAGTTTGCCAGGATATTCTGAATATGTGATACCCCCCACTCTCAAAAATAACATTAGTCAGTCAGAATATTGCGAGTGCAGACTACATATGATTATAATGCACTCCTAACACATCTATGAGGTGGAGTCATCTTTACACTACTCCAATCCCCTCTCTGATGGCGTTTCGAGCCATCACATAATCTTCTGAACTTATCAGACAGTTCTTTCAGATGGACCAACCTAAACCGTTGTCGTGGCAATTCTTTTTCATTTGTACTCCTCCAAACGCTTCATTTTATTATAGTATGTATCCTGTGCCTCTTCCAACTCTATATCTCTCCTTTTGCAAGTCTTTCCCTTCTTCACCTTGCATCTCCTGTACTCTTTCACAGTTCCCACTATGACAAGTGCACAAAGGCCAATGATTCACAAAGGACAATGATGCACAAAGCTCAAGATAGATCCAACTATACTGCTCCCCACATTAGGAACCATCTACCTATAGCACTGAATCAATTTCTGACTGAATCCCAAACACCTTCAAATGCCAAACCACTCAAATCCTTCTGGACATCAGAAATGTTCTCTATGTACATCTGCAAGTCCTTGCTCTTGTCTGGAATGTAGGTGCAACATTGTTGGGCCTTTAACACACGACAGACTCCACATACCTTTGCGAGCAAAATGTCTAAGCAAGCCAATTCTGCAAAACCATAGCTCTAATTGCAACCATCTGTCAGTATTTACTAGCAACAAGGCACCAGCAGTATTCATCAACTACTGTCAACAACTTTCTATCTTGATATCATTCAGTATCACCTCTACATTCGGCATTATATCTTCAAAAATATCTCCGACAATGTCTCCAGCACTCAGTCCACGTTCGTTTCAACTTCCCTTTCCAAACTGTATGATCAAAGTCTTCCAAAGATAAATCTTTGGAAACACTACCCCTAAATAACACATACCATACCAATTACTAGGCAGTTTAAAATAAGCATTCTTTCTGCAAATAAAATAAACTCCAGGTATCACTGGATCAGTTCCGTCCATAAATAATTTCCATGACCCTTGAACCTCAAAAGTGTGATCACATTCACTCTTTCCTACAAATATAGAATTGTAGTCACTTTTGTTGTGGTGTACGCACAATCTCACCCGATGTTGCCAATCCAGTGTAAATGCTCCAGTGTTTCGTGCCATCTGATGTTCCTTCTCCTCTGGTGACAGGTTCTCAACATCAACTCCTCTTTCTGCCTCAGTCAGTACTGCCCTATACCTATCCTCCACTTGATTTATAAATTTCTTTTCAATATCAGAAAGAGCACATGTTAAATTATGTCTATGGGTGTAAGTTGTGCCTATTGTTTTATTTTAAACTTAGGGGCCGATTACCTCATCCCAAGTGTCAACTGTCATCAACAGATTGAAATTGGTCTAATCTGTTCTTTCTTTTTATGTATTCTTCATTGAAAGTACAAGCATTCAGTGCACAGTAACATGCAACTTCTTCAGAATAAAGAATCCCAACTGTGACAAAGTCATTTCCTTTACAGTGGGCAGTACACTTAATGACAGCAATTTCTGAGGCATCAGTAAAGCTTCCAATAGTTTTCTCACAGCTTTTCCATTGCATATTGGTGACCCTAATGAGGTCATAAAACCCCTCTAAGACCATAACTGCCTGAAATCATGCACCACACCGAGCCCATATTGGCTATCAGGGAATTTGGTCCCTCTCAGCTGGTCTGAAACATAGCATGCATGGTTTATGGCAACCAATTCAGCTACTTGTGAGGAGAATACTCCTTGAAGCCAAGTAGCTTCCACCCCCTAAACAGTACAGACAGCATAAGCAGCCCTCAAGTTTCCCTCATGATCCCTTAAACACAAGCCATCCACAAACAGGATTTGGTCAGACTCTGGTAATGGCTCGTCTGTAATGTCAGGACGAGGGTTCAGTGCATAGTTCAGTAACATCAAGACAGTTCTCTTTCATTTCCATCCCCATCACAATCGGGCAAAGGTAAAAGAGTTGCAGGATTGAGTACAGAACATTGTTTCAAGGTAATGTTTTCAGCAGCCAAAATCAGCTGTTCATACCTTGTAAGCCTACTGTTAGTCAAGTATTGTGTGTGTGTCCATGTTAACAGCAATTTCACAGAATGCGCAACATAGACCGTTAAAGGGTGGTCCATCAGAATGCCTTCGTATCTCTCTATGCTGACACCTGTTGCAGCCACAGATTTTAGACATCTGGGCAATGCAGATGATACTGGATCTAAAGTAACTGAAAAATAAGCGACTGGTCAACGAGCATTTCCATGGTTCTGAGTTAGCACTGAGTGCGCAATCCTCTCTTTCATGGCAAAAGAGCAAAAATGCTTTATTGTAATCCGGCATTCCCATTGCAAGAGCACAACAGAGACTCTCTCTCAACTCCAGGAATGCATTCAAACAGTCATTGTCCCAGGGCACCGTATCAGACACATCATTATATGTCAACCTCTACAGAGATTTGACACTAGGAAAAAGCTGGATATCCACTGGTGACAGTAGCTCACCATTACCAGAAACATCCTGACTTCCTTCTGCGTGCAAGGCAGATTTATTTGCATGATCACCAAGATTCATTCTTGTGATCTTTCTCATGCCTTTCTCAATGTGATGTCCCAAGTATAGGACCTCTGTCATACAGTGCTGTTTGGGGACACTTTATGTCCATTCTCAGCCAAATGGTTCAACACAGCAATGGTATCTGTATTGGAAGCATCTTGAGTATTCGATGCAACCAGAAGGCCATCAATGTACTACATCACGACCGAATTACAGGGCATGATCAAGGACTCGAGATTCTTCTTCAGAATCTGGTTAAAGATGGACGGACTGTCTGTATACCCTTGAGGAATACAACACCATGTTAAGACACGATCTCCCAACCAAAACCCAACTATAAATTGACTGTCTTCATGCAAGGGGATTGAAAAAACACCTGGCAAAGATCGATGACAGTAAAGGCTGAATGCCTCAAATGGAATCTGAAACAGTATCACTGATGGATTCGGTACAGGACAACAAGGAACCACTGCACTGTTAATTTTGCGAAGATCCTGCACAATGCTGTACTTACCACTAGATTTGTGTAGGCTCATAATGGGAGAGTTATATGGACTCCCTCTGATCTCCTTCAAAATGCCTTGCTCACACATAGACTCAATCACAGGTGTTATTTCAGAAACTGTCTCTAGTGTAAGTTATGTTGTGGTGTTCTCAGGTATTCGGCATTGGGCTTAATTTGTATACGGACTGGCTCAACTTCTTTGATCAGTCCAGTATCCTTTGCTGAAAAATCCCAGACCACATCTGCCACTGAGTCTCTGAGATTCAATGATAAGTCTTCCACTGTCAACATGGGGACCCATGAGATATTTGAGTTCTGATTTGCTAGCTTAAAGGCAATGTCCTCATCATTCGTCTGGAGCTCAATGTCTTTTGGTGTACAGTATATAGTGCAGTTTAGCTTGCATAGCAAGTCACGTCCCAAGAGACACACAGGACTTGAATTGCACACCACAAACTGATGATTATTTTCAAATGCCCCTATCTTCACAGGCACCTCTTCTGTCAGAGACTTTGACATCCTCTTATTTGTAACTCCTACAACTTGGATTGTTTTTCCTGAGAGGGGTAGATTTGGAACCTTTACTGTTCTCACAGTAGAGTGGGCAGCACCAGTGTCAGTCAAAAATGTGACATTGTGGCCATCTACATCAGCATCAACATATGGTCCACTCGGGTCTACCTCTAAGAGTGCGCTAAGTGTACAGTCTTCCTCCCCTCTTAGGCACCGTCATAAGGACTGATCTGTGCTGTAGTCACTGAAAGCCTCAAACATAAGATATTGTTTGAACAGAGCATTATTATGGGGTATATTCTGCAGAACTTGCAGTGGCATCCGAGGCTGTGGCACTTGCATCACAGGACCTTGAGACCCTCCTATATTTTTAAATCTTCATCTAGGTGCATTTTGTGTTTGTACTACGCTAACCTGTGACTGGTTAAATCCTCCATTTTAATCTTGATTCACAGAATTAAGATGACATTCACACTTCCAATGCCCCACCCTATTACAGTAGTGACATGGGCTGGTCTTCTTTAAAGTAGCAACATCAACTCCAGTCTTTGGATCTATTGGAACACCCCTGCCTCTTCCTTGTCCCTGTGTTCTTCCACTTGTTGCACCTGTACTCCTGTTTGGCATGTCCTTGACACTGCGGCGGTAATTCCTATATAGGATTGAACTTGGCCTCCTCTCTGAGCAGTCTTCATCTGCAACAACAGCAGCTTTTCCGTCATCCTTTTGTGCCTCATCTCAATACTTAGGGTAATGCAGAATTTTGTCAACAGATTTATTGTGCCAACAAATCAAATGCTGTTTAGCCATCATGCTAATTTCAGATTGCAACCCAGTTACAAATCTAGGCACAAACTGTCCCATGTCCTTGAGTTCAAGCGTATCAATTCCACTGTACTGTTTGAAAGCCTGTAACAACCTTTCAATTCACCTTGAATTGTCTCTTTAGATTATTGGGTTGCTCTATCAATCTTAACCCATTCGATATCCTGTGAAGCCACCTTAGCCTTTAACCACGTAATCCACTGGTCGTTTTTCTTCATCACTATCGGTGACGTACCATGTGTCACTGGATCTCTCAGGTTCACCCGCAGGCCATTTCATGGCTATTTTACATGCAGACCAAAAATCGCTAGGAACCACAATTTCAAACAGCGTGTTTAAGTCGACCCACAACACCTTCGATATTTTCACAAAGCGATCAATCTGTTTGTACCATTCTACAGGCTTTTCTATCAACCACGGAAAGTCATCTCCTCGAACAATATCTTTAATCGCTCTAAAACATCTAATTTCCCTTTTCCTTAGAAAAGTATAATTCAACTTCAAATTCAAGATTACTTGAGGTCCACTGTAGTATAGCCACCAACAACAATCCAGTGCCAAATAATGAGTCCAACCAATCTCAGTGCGGCATTAGACCAACGGACCTATCCCAGCGCCGTGCACTCTGATGTCAGTTTTAGTCCTCGCAGCATCTCACTCTCCTTCACTCACACACACACACATTTTCTTAAACAACAATTGAATTCTATCCATCCTTTAGTGAAGCAGACAACCACTTAAAGAGCACACACATTTGAAAATGAAACCTCCACCTGCGGGGAATCACCTGAATCAAGATAGTTTCTTTCCTGTGCAAAAACGTCCACCACACTGTTCGCAACTGTCCCATTCACACAAAGTTCCTTGTCTCAATTGGGCTGTCGACGACGTCTCATGACATACCCCATAAAACCTTGCAGACAAGTACAACACAGTGTCTTCTGCACCTTACTATATATCCCGGGATCTTAGTCCACGACGGGCCTGATAACAACTTCAACAACAACTTAGCACCAAATTTTCACAACTCTCACAACATCCCCATCAGACATCAATCAACCATGTTTTCACCCCAATCTATACATAGGGGTCGATTCCGATCCCGGTCGGAGGCGCACCTAATATCATTCGGCCGGGAAAAAAGCCAGGCGAATGCCTGTTTCCCAACCGATTCGCACATACGTCCGAACGAGCAAGTACGATGCGCACAACTGCCCAAATCCCGACCCAGTCGTACTCACCCAATACAGGTCCTGTTCTCCGACCGAGGCGGATCCGGAAACGCAGAATCGAGTCGCACGGAAGCAAAAATGCAGCCCCGTCCGGCCGGACAAGTACGATGCACTTTCCGTATGCGCCGAACCCGTCGCTACGCACGGCACGTCAAAGCATCCGGGAGAGGTGCACATAAGCTCCGATTCGCGCCACAAGACGATCCACGGCTACGAGACGAACACGCCAGCGACGAGGACAAGGCGAAGCAAAGAGAAAGACGAACAAGACGAACCAACCATGAATCCCATCGTGCCGATCCTACCAATATTCTACATCTATTACCGGAACAGGCACGGACGCGTACGGCGCAGAAGGTAAGTCAGACACCAACCACAAAAACAAACTACACATACCCGACATATCACACACACACAGAGGGATGCAGAAATTACTTACACCAGCAACAGCAGCACCATAGGGGCGGGATGGCCATCACCAATGCCACATATACACATAGGGCCCTGGATGCCAACAACTAACACCACCCCTACCCAGGGGGTGCTAGATGCCTACCACTACTACCACCTCTACCCAGGGGGGGCTGGATGCCTGTCACTACTACCACCTCTACTCATGGGGGCTGGATGCCCACCACCACTACCACCCCTACTCAGGGGGTGCCAGATGCCTACCACTACTACCACCTCTACCCATGGGGGGCTGGATGCCTGTCACTACTACCACCTCTACCCCTGGGGGCTGGATGCCCACCACCACTACCACCCCTACTCAGGGGGTGCCAGATGCCTACCACTACTACCACCTCTACCCATGGGGGCTGGATGCCTGTCACTACTACCACCTCTACCCATGGGGGCTGGATGCCCACCACCACTACCACCCCTACTCAGGGGGTGCCAGATGCCTACCACTACTACCACCTCTACCCATGGGGGCTGGATGCCTGTCACTACTACCACCTCTACCCATGGGGGCTGGATGCCCACCACCACTACCACCCCTACTCAGGGGGTGCCAGATGCCTACCACTACTACCACCTCAACCCATGGGGGCTGGATGCCCACCACCACTACAACCCCTACTCAGGGGTGCCAGATGCCTACCACTACTACCACCTCTACCCATGGGGGCTGGATGCCTGTCACTACTACCACCTCTACCCATGGGGGGCTGGATGCCCACCACCACTACCACCCCTACTCAGGGGGTGCCAGATGCCTACCACTACTACCACCCCTACCCATGGGGGGCTGGATGCCTGTCACTACTACCACCTCTACCCATGGGGGCTGGATGCCCACCACCACTACCACCCCTACTCAGGGGTGCCAGATGCCTACCACTACTACCACCTCTACCCATGGGGGCTGGATGCCTGTCACTACTACCACCTCTACCCAATGGGGGCTGGATGCCCACCACCACTACCAACCCCTACTCAGGGGTGCCAGATGCCTACCACTACTACCACCTCTACCCATGGGGGCTGGATGCCTGTCACTACTACCACCTCTACCCCTGGGGGGCTGGATGCCCACCACCACTCCTACTCAGGGGGTGCCAGATGCCTACCACTACTACCACCTCTACCCATGGGGGGCTGGATGCCTGTCACTACTACCACCTCTACCCCTGGGGGGCTGGATGCCCACCACCACTACCACCCCTACTCAGGGGGTGCCAGATGCCTACCACTACTACCACCTCTACCCATGGGGGCTGGATGCCTGTCACTACTACCACCTCTACCCCTGGGGGCTGGATGCCCACCACCACTACCACCCCTACTCAGGGGGTGCCAGATGCCTACCACTACTACCACCTCTACCCATGGGGGCTGGATGCCTGTCACTACTACCACCTCTACCCATGGGGGCTGGATGCCCACCACCACTACCACCCCTACTCAGGGGTGCCAGATGCCTACCACTACTACCACCTCAACCCATGGGGGCTGGATGCCCACCACCACTACCACCCCTACTCAGGTGGTGCCAGATGCCTACCACTACTACCACCTCTACCCATGGGGGCTGGATGCCTGTCACTACTACCACCTCTACCCATGGGGGCTGGATGCCCACCACCACTACCACCCCTACTCAGGGGTGCCAGATGCCTACCACTACTACCACCTCTACCCATGGGGGCTGGATGCCTGTCACTACTACCACCTCTACTCATGGGGGCAGGATGCCCACCACCACTACCACCCCTATGCAGGGGTGCCAGATGCCTACCACTACTACCACCTCTACACATGGGGGCTGGATGCCTGTCACTACTACCACCTCTACCCATGGGGGGCTGGATGCCCATCACCACTACCACCCCTACTCAGGGGGTGCCAGATGCCTACCACTACTACCACCTCTACCCATGGGGGCTGGATGCCTGTCACTACTACCACCTCTACCCCTGGGGGCTGGATGCCCACCACCACTACCACCCCTACTCAGGGGGTTCCAGATGCCTACCACTACTACCACCTCTACCCATGGGGGCTGGATGCCTGTCACTACTGCCACCTCTACCCATGGGGGGCTGGATGCCCACCACCACTACCACCCCTACTCAGGGGGTGCCAGATGCCTACCACTACTACCACCTCTACCCATGGGGGTTGGATGCCTGTCACTACTACCACCTCTACCCATGGGGGGCAGGATGCCTACCATCACCAACACCCCCACTCACAGGATGGATAATGCATGACACAACAAGCACACACCAACATAAGGAATGCAACAAAAAGACATCCCCCCCAACACCATGACAAGCGTGTGTAGACTGTGTCAAATGCCTACAACACTGAACATGACTTTGAACATACAATCTGACCCCCTATCACATGTGTCACACATAAATGTGTGTGGCCCCCACAATGCAAGCAGACCATGACCACTGTGGCAATGGGGTCTAAACCCCCATCATCACAGTGACCAAAAGCTAAGTGTGGGGTCCATAGCTGAAGCACATTTTGCACATTGTGGCAATGGTGCCTAAACCCCCATCATCACACTGACCAAAAGGTAAGTGTGGGGTCCATAGCTGAAGCACATTTTGCACATTGTGGCAATGGGGTCTAAGCCCCCATCATCACAGTGACCAAAAGGTAAGTGTGGGGTCCATAGCTGAAGCACATTTTAAACATTGTGGCAATGGGGTCTAAGCCCCCATCATCACAGTGACCAAAAGGTAAGTGTGGGGTCCATAGCTGAAGCACATTTTGCACATTGTGGCAATGGGGTCTAAGCCCCCATCATCACAGTGACCAAAAGGTAAGTGTGGGGTCCATAGCTGAAGCACATTTTGCACATTGTGGCAATGGGGTCTAAGCCCCCATCATCACAGTGACCAAAAGGTAAGTGTGGGGTCCATAGCTGAAGCACATTTTGCACATTGTGGCAATGGGGTCTAAGCCCCCATCATCACAGTGACCAAAAGGTAAGTGTGGGGTCCATAGCTGAAGCACATTTTGCACATTGTGGCAATGGGGTCTAAGCCCCCATCATCACAGTGACCAAAAGGTAAGTGTTGACATAGAAAAAGCTGCAACTGCCAAACTGCATGGATGATTCCTGGTCACAGAACAACAAACACATCAGTGGCAAAGTAGTGCCTGTGTCCCATAGCAACATAGATTGGGTGAGGCAAACAGTGCAGTGCAAATAAGACATACCTTTGGCCATGTGCAGACAAACATCACCCATGGGGGCTGACACTGTCAACATCCATCAATGACACAATGACAGAAGTGACCATCATAATGCAGACCCACATATTCGCACCAATGGGCACACAAATGTAGATACCCTGTGGAGACTGTAGATGTGAGGTGAACAAATAACATACCATGGCAGCAATGTGACACACAAACAATGATCATTGTGCTGACTGATGACCTAGGAGTCCCAGGGACAGCAGGTGAAACCCACCAAACAACATACAGGCAATAGCACACTAAAGATATGCCAATGCAGTGGTGCAGGTGCACAAACAGGCAGACCCACACTGCACAACAAACACAACAGGTGAGGGGGGGTGCCAGTGTCCCCAGGCAACCACACAACACATGATGAGGCCTGAATACCAATTACACAGATGCACAGACAGTGCCACACAAAAGTAACTCATGGATCCAAATCCCCTATGTGGGCAATCAGGCATTGTTAGATGAGAGGGAGCACAAATTACACATGTCACACAAGCTTGTAGGAACTGCAACTAACACAGCAAGAGACAGACCCACCACAGCACTACCCCCAGGGACCCCATATTGTGCTGACACTAGCCTGCATGATAATCCCACTGTGATGACAATGTCAGATGTCGTTCACACTGTGAAACCCAGCCATGTGTCCTGAGCAACTAACTACCATCACACCTACACAAGCTCCAATCAATCAGCACGGCCTGCCAGCCAAGGCCAATATGGAGGTAGGGGTCTGGCCGTGCAACAACTCACTTTTGCACACACTCAACACCACACACCCTGATCTCCACCAATGTGCAGCAGTGAAGCTCACATGGACTGGTGACATTGCACATGCACCCATGACAATACATGGGGTGGTGGTGGGAACCAAGGTGCAGAAACCCATCACACATGGCCAGTCAACAAGACTTGTCAATGTCTGACACACAGCACAGTATGCTGTACATGGGCATGATGTGAAATCCACCACAATCAATGGGATCCTGGCCAGAGTCACACACCAATGAAGAAGCCAAGGTGACACACGAAGAACACACTTACACAACTACCAACATTGCAGCTCTGACCCTGAGGAGTGGCAGCAGTCACACACACAACGTGTCACAATCACTGTAAGCTAACACAAACTGTAAATCACATTACTCATGTAAACAACAAGTGCCAAGGGGAATCCTGAATGTGTCCCATCTGCGTTTGCCCACATCCCCAGCACTGACAACAAAGACAACCTGGGATGAGAACCTCATGAACATTAGTTTGCCATGCACCCACATCACAGAGAAACCAGGTCCAAGATGCTGGATGAACACAGAACAACTCAGCAAGCATCACAAACAGGAACATCCCTAGGGATACAGCCTGTGTAGGAAAAGGGAAGGGAACACGCACAGACATGCTTACACAACACAGGCCCACGCAACGTCACCAGATTACACACTGCCATGAGGGCACACCACTCCTGTGGAAGGTCCGCTGTGCCAAACCTTGTCTGTGCACGACCCAAACATGTCAGCAGAACACTCCGTCAGTGAGTCAACAACCACAACACACAGAAGGCTCTGCTCACATCAGCCTGGGTACGGGGGTGTCACGTCAGTCATCTGCACACACACCAAACACGTGTCAAGCAGGTTGCACTGTATGCACAGATGAGTCCTTCGACATTGATGTGCAAAACTGCATGTCCAGTGGAGCTGGGCACACAGTCAGGGAAATAGGAACATTGAACAGTGCTAAGCCCACCAGATGTGCATCAGTGTAAGACAAAGATGTACATTTACAAATGCAAAAAGGACATCCCTGTGTCAAATGCTGAACATTACACCCTCAGACTGTAGCAAAGGATGCCATAGATCCAGAATACAACAGGACACATATCCCATGGACCACATGGAGTCCATCACTCCAACACTTCATCGTCCTGATGTGAACACTATTACAACTGCAAATGCAGGATGCTACTCATCCACATCATGTACATCAAAAGAAAACCCAAAGGTAAACAAAAAGAGGCTTTATTCAGCAAATGTCCGGGTAAAAACGGAAGTCCAAATGAAACTAAGGCCAATGGCCAGTCCAAAATAACAGTACCAACGGGGTGAGAAGTGACAACTGGTCACACATTGCTTGCCTGCACTGGTACGGTTGGGGGACATCCCCCTTGGAGGGGCATACAAGGGGCAGGCCAGGCACCGCAGGGACAGGATCAGGGGATGGCAGAGTGAGGCAGTGAAGGGGTGGTGGGTGCAGGAGTGTCACCGGCAACTGCAGTGGAGGTGTCTGACTCAGGGGGGGCCGGCACCACTGTGGTACACAAGTCAGTTGATGTGGGTGCCGCAACCACTGCAGTGGGTTGGACTGATGATGTGGACTGGGTACCCACTGCAGTGCCCGAGTCAGACGTGGTGGTTGTGGACTCCACTGCAGTGCATGACTCCAAGGAAGTGGAAGGGTGGGCAGATGAGGTGGGCAGGACAGAGGGGGGGACCTGGTCACAACAACAGTGCCACTAACAGGCAGAGCGTCTGGGTTGGGGGTGGAAGAGCAAGTGGCAGGGGGGGAGGGCCTAAGCAGTCTGGGGATGCGGTATCGGTGTGTTGGGGAACCTGGGGCAGGGTGTGGTGGGGGAACCTGTGCAGTGGTGGCCTGGGGGATGGAGGAGAGAGACTGGGCACTGGAGCTGCGTGGTGGTGGTGGGGTCTTGCTCTTCCTGCTCCGGGGGGACTTCCGAATGGGCTCCTGTGTCTGCCTGCGCCTGGGGGAGGGTGTCCGGGGGCGAGGGGCACTCCTCTCTGTGTGGGTGGACTTCCTCTTCCCCCGGTGTGCTGGGTCAGCAGGAATGGTGGGGAAGAGGCCGAGGTCACACAGGAAGACCTGCTGTGTATGTGTGGTAGCAGGCGAGGCAAGGGAAGGGGTCTTGGAGGGAGAGGATTTGGAGGACTGCGGAGTGAATGTGGATGCCTGTGTGTGTGTGTGTTCCCCATCACCTGTGTCTGTGGTATCAGTCCCCTGAGGATGCTTGTGTGCACGTCTTGCCTTACTCTTGGGTGTGTCTGTGCTGCTTGTGTCTGTGTGTATGGATGACTGTGCAGGTGTGCATGTGCTTTGGACAGGTAGGGGGCA
This sequence comes from Calotriton arnoldi, assembly GCA_963921515.1. NCBI lineage: Eukaryota > Metazoa > Chordata > Amphibia > Caudata > Salamandridae > Calotriton > Calotriton arnoldi. Next base: position 143,282 of record CAWUFW010010342.1, on the reverse strand, counting down.
GGAAGTGTGGATGGGGCAGAGGTGGGAGGGGTGAGGGACTGTTGGAGGAGGGACACTGCTGCCGTCAGGGAGGAGTCCATGGACCTATTGCTCCTCTGTAGGCCAGACATACCCATCGAGATGCCCTCCATGAACGACACCAGCTGTGTCAACAGAGTGGTGTGTGCATGGAGGACACTCAGCATTGCTGTCTGCCCTACATGGAGCTGCCAAAGGAGGTACACAGACTCCTCACTCAGGGCAGCAGGGGACACAGGGGCAGGGGCTGCGGTGCCTGGCACGAAGGAGACACGCTCCCGAGCACGGGAGCCTCCACGGACCTCAGGAATGGGAGCCGATGGGAGGGCGGTGGTGGTGGTGGCGGGGCCAGACAGACTAGCTGGCCTTTGGTGGCTGCCGAGACCCGCCTCCACAAGGGAGTCATCCTCCGAGCTGCTGTGGTCCCCAGCTGAGGTGGATGGTGCTGAGGACTCCTTGGTGTGGCTCCCTCGCCCTCCGTGCCACTGGGTCCCTCTGACCACTCGTCCGATGCTGACCCAGTCTGGCTCCGCTGCTCCTCCTGGTCCGTGGAGCTGTCCCCTCCTGTGGCCATGGATGTATCTGCAAACAATTAGGGAAACAGACAAACATCAGTCACCTGCACTGACCGCACACACCACAGTAAGTACAGCACATTACAGAGCAAGCCCTGGCATCCTTAGTTGAACATTGCCTAAAGTCCTCGCACAGATTCGGGGAAGCCAATTGTCAGTCTGATGGTCAACCATGGGACTCACACCCCTCCTGCCCTTGCACCCATCTGTCTGGTGCCTGTCTGATGGTAAGACCCCAGTGTGGACACATGCACCACCTACACAGTTGTTGGACATTGCAGGGAACACAGTGAAGTATGTGAACATGCACACATCACATCTCTTGCCACTGAGTCAGTGCAGGTGTCCAGATAAATGGATGGCCAGATTCTATTTAGAAATGCATGTGATGCATACCAGCACCAGACACCATGATGCACCCATGTCCGGATAGTCAATGCCACAATGGGGTGCATGTTGCACATGTCACTCCCCTGCAGGATCAGTCCCAGGAAGTTGAATGCCATGACACAGGAATGCATGCAAAGTCATACATTACTGTCTCAAGTCACATGGCCATGGCAGCCAGCCAACAACAGTCTGCACTGTGTCACAATCCGAGGGCATGGGGAATGCAAGTTATGTGACTGACAAGTGCACATGTCCATCCCCCAAAAACCACATCATCTGTACTACTATTTGTCCACGTCATACCAACTGGACATATGGGGGACATGAAACACAACTCCCTGAACATGAGCACCTCACAGTGTGCTGTGAATGAAAATACAGCTTTCTGAAAGTCACAGTCGCAAACACCTGTGTGCACAGTCAAGTGATCAGACACCTATAAGTCACAGAAGTATCGTCTATCATGGTCACATCTCAGATGGCATGCTGAGCCCCAAACGATGAACATACCAGTAGTCCTGACAACGAAGACACAGCACAATGAGACAGAGGCAGACACCTGAGGGTACATTTCACTGATCACAACATGCTAGATGATACACGGGAGTGGGAGTACAGAGTGTATTGTATGCACTGGAGTAGGCATGACTGTCCAGCTCCACCTGTAAGAGGGATGAGTCCTGGACAGTAGGCAGGTGGCTAAGCATGTGTGACACACTGGATACACATACTCCTGAGGCCCAAATATTGTTCCCACCAGCAGCATGGGTGTGTGCCACATTCCCCAGTGACATGTGGTGAGTCAGAGCAGCAAGCGGACCACATATCAAAGTTACACGCAGATCACATGTCAGAACTTAGGCACTGTGTAGGCAATTGACCCACCCATGAATCGCACAACATAGTCACGGGAACAAATGCTGTCCCCCACCTTGAGCAAAGCAAAATACAATGACACAGTCCCCAAATGACACAGTTTCCTGACTATAAGGGCCACACATATGCTTATCAGAGGAGAAGTGGGCATGTAACAAATGAGGGACATGGGTCCTGGACCACATGACTGATGTACTGTGGAAGTTTAACCAGGCCAGAGGAGGGCACATAGCATGTCAGACAAAGTGCACAGTGCAGTCATGGACTCACCCCCTCCTTGCTGCTGTCTGTCCCTCAGCTGCCCATCCAGGTCAGGGAAGACCACCGCCAGGATCCGGAGCATGTGGGGGTCAGGGTCCGGTGTCCGCCCCTCCTGCGAGGAGGCGACAGCTTCAGCTGGACCCTTGCGATCCTCCGGGTCCAGCCACGAAGGTCCTGCCACCTCTTTTGGCAGTTGCGGATCCTGCGCCTGTAGACCCCCACGGATCTTACTTTCCGGGCGATGGTCAGCCAGATGTCCTGCTTCTGGTGGGCATCAACCTGTGAGGATGACAAAGTGAAAAGGCCATTACTACACATGCAACATATCCGTGCATCACACAGTTGGATATACATGTCTCAATTACAGGGGCATATGATGTACACAGGCAGTGCAACAATGGCTATGAACAGTTTGCCAGCAGTCACTACATGGTATCATTGCATGGGAAGTAAACCTAGTTGGAATGCACTGTTACTGCACTGTACCAGTTCAGTGCATGTAACTACACACTTTGGGGTGTGACAACTACTCAGTGGGCATGCTAGCCAGTTGTGTGCACAGTGAAAGTCCTGCTAGTCAGACAACATGCACAATTAGTGATGCAATGGACAGCACACTCACCTGCTCCCCTGGTTTCCCATACAGCTTGCTGTACTGTGGAAGGAGGCTGTCCAGCAGGGCCTGGTTCTCCTCAAGGCTGAAGGCTGGGGCTCTCTCCACAGTACGTGCCATTGCAGGAGCCAGAGGATGCATAAACAGCAGCAGTGTTGGTGGCAGATGTCGTCCTGGAGCATGTAGTGCAGGCAAGTGAGCTCTCAGGGGAACAGCCAGCATTATATGTGTGCTGCAGAGGCAGATACTGTCCCATGTGTCCAAAGTGATAGGTCCAAGTCGTTTGCATCTTCTAAATCTGACCAATCCATGGTATAGCAGCACTAATACACGCCCACAGCATCCTTCAAATCTTCAACTTCATGACACCCATGATTTTGCAACATTGTTGTGGCTGGCCAACTGAATTCACTGCATCAGACTCGTTGGAGCTTCGAAACGCGTCCGTTGCCATGCCAGGCCCCAGCCAATGTGTGCGCACCGATCGGTCCATTGCTGTACAACGCGTACCCGCGATACAACGCGTACCCGCTCACATTGAATGCAATGGGCCGGCCGGGCACACCGATCGGTCCATTGCTGTTCAACGCGTACTCGCTCACATTGAATGCAATGGGCCGGCCGGCACACCGATCGGTCCATTGCTGTTCAACGCTGTACCCGCATTACAACGTGTACCCGCTCACATTGAATGCAATGGGCCGGCCGGGCACACCGATCGGTCCATTGCTGTTCAACGCAGTAACCGTGATACAACGTGTACCCGCTCACATTGAATGCAATGGGCCGGCCGGGCACACCGATCGGTCCATTGCTGTGGGCCGGCCGGGCACACCGATCGGTCCATTGCTGTTCAACGCGTACCCGCTCACATTGAATGCAATGGGCCGGCCGGGCACACCGATCGGTCCATTGCTGTTCAACGCGTACCCATGTTACAACGCGTACCCGCTCACATTGAATGCAATGGGCCGGCCGGGCACACCGATCGGTCCATTGCTGTTCAACGCGTACCCGCTCACATTGAATGCAATGGGCCGGCCGGGCACACCGATCGGTCCATTGCTGTTCAACGCGTACCCGCGATACAACGCGTACCCGCTCACATTGAATGCAATGGGCCGGCCGGGCACACCGATCGGTCCATTGCTGTACAACTCGTCCCTGGACAAGTCACTGGCATATGTCACCATGCCTGTCACAGGTGAACATATGCCAGCCACATATACTTCCCAGGGAGTGAGGGGCACACCTACAACACCACAGCCTGTCCACACTGTATCCTAAGGCATGTAAGGCTGCATTACCTATTCCGTGTATGGGGGTGAACATGTTGTTCTGTGGGTGTCACTTCGGGGCAGCCACTCCCAGGCTGTGCACGTGTTCATGGGGACAGGATCCTTGGTGTGTCGTGCACATGACCACTGTGATGTGCAACTGTTCATTCCTGAGCATGTGGCATGGTCACATTTCATGGTGGTGTATGTGTATGTCATGTCACATACCCCCTGAGTCCCATGTGGGACTGTATGTACTTCCCAGGGTGACCCATTGGCACAATAGTGATGGTCCTCCACAGTCTGTGTGCATGTTGTGTTTACAATGTCTCTGATTCCATGTGCACAATGGGAGACAGTCTCCACATCCACGTTGTTTGTGCATGAACTTTGATGTGCGTGTGTGTGTGACAGACGTCCATGTCTGTCCTGACGAGGCAACAGGGACCACTACCTGTGGGGGTCATGGTTGTTTTGCTGTGGTGTATTCATGATGCACCATGTCATGCCAGTGTCCATGTGGCAATACAGGGTCCCTGGGAATCTACCTGTCGATGAGCTGTGATGCCTGGGGCACATCTGTCCACACATGTCACTGTGGGGTGTGTTTGGAACGTGGCAGCAGTAGATGGGAACTGTGACACGGCCTCATGATAGCCCATGGCACAACATGGGACTTGTTGATGCCATTTGTTGAACTGTGATGTTAGATGTTGGCCATGTAGGTGCCATACATGTCCTTACGGAACTGCACACATCATGTACTTGTGTCTCATAATGATGTATCATGTGATATTGTGTATGGTCAATGCCACATATGTGGGGTGACTGACAATCTTTCTTTCTTCACCTATGCACTGCAGGGCACCAGCTGTCCATAGACCATTCCCTGACCTTGCATCCATGGTGGAACGGGACTGCATCCGACGGTACCGCTTCACCAGGCCGCTGATTGAGGAATTGACGGTGCGCTTGGCCCCACATTTGCAACCTGGCCGGACATACCCCACAGCGCTGACCCCCAAGGTGAAGGTGATGGCAGCCCTACACTTCTTTGCCACCGGTACCTTTCAACACACTGTGGCGTCTGCTGGTGGGATGTCACAGACCATGTTCAGCCGTGTGCTCCGCGATGTTTTGGAGGCTATGTTGAGATACCTGAACCAGTACATCTATTTCCCTAGACCTCAACAACTCACTGACGTGAAGAGTGACTTCTATGCCCTGGGGAGGATGCTGCATGTCATTGGCTCCATTGATGGGACACATGTGGCTTTGATACCACCACAGGCACATGAGCAGGCATACAGGAACCGCAAACATTACCATTCGGTCAATGCACTGGTGGTATGTCTTGCCGATATGAGCATCTCACACGTGTGTGCCCGTTTCCCCGGTTCTGCACACGATGCCTACGTGATGAGGAGTAGTCGCATCCCGAGGATGATGTCACAGATGCGGAACCAGCGTGCCTGGCTTGTCGGTGTGTACTGACTTTGTACCATTGTGTGTGTTCTGCGATGTAGTATTCCACCCTCTTTTCCAAATCAGCTAATGTATGTACAATTGTCCATATGTAGGTGACTCCGGATACCCCAACATGCCGTGGTTGCTGACGCCCCTCAGGAACCCTGTGACACCAGCCCAGATGCGCTACAATGAGGCACATGGTCGGACCAGGAGAGTCATTGAGCGGACATTTGGTCTCCTGAAGAGCCGCTTCCGCTGCCTGGACAAGACAGGAGGGGCCCTCCCATATGCCCCAGCAAAGGTGTGCAAGATTGTCATCGTCTGCTGCATGCTACACAACCTGGCTGTGCGGAAGGAGTTGCCTCTCATCCTGGATGACGATGATCAACATCCGCCACCTGTGGAGGATCCTGGCCTGGACCACGATGCCAGTGATGATGATGATGATGATGGTGATGTCCGCACACAGCTCATCACCAACTTCTTCAGCTGAATGTGAGTATCCGGAGATGTCATGTCAATGATGTGAGTATGCATGATATGTGTTGGTGGTGCTCTGGTGCTGTTTGAGTGTGGCCATGTGCTACATGACTGTATGCGTGTAACGATGTGTCCTTACAGGTAGTCTGTACTCCCCAACAGTGTTGACATGCTAACTTGGTTCTGGGTGGGTATCTTGTGACATGTATTGGGCATGAGTATTGCAGTTCTGTCCTGTTCTTCAGTGCTTTTGACTGTGTGTCATTTCTGTCCTTCACAGGGTACTTTCAGAGTTGTTTGGTCAACTGTGATCCCCCAACACCGTGATTAAACTTCCAGGGTGGTAGCTGTCGTGTCCCTACAGGTGATGTGCGCCACACCCATGGACTTTCTTCCTTCTACACTTGTTGACTGTGTGCCCACTGCCAGGTGGGATTACCTTGCATCTGTAGTGGTTACAACATGTTGCAAATGTGTAATAAACCTGTGCTTCACTTTGTGATGTGCGATGTCTGTGGTCACACATCTGACTGACATTTGCTTACTGCACCAGTGGGCTAGTTGACAAAGACTGTGAATAGGTGTTGTGTCTGTGCATTGCACCGTATTTCCTGGCAACATCAGTGTAGGCGATGAGTCAGGGGGCCTTGGTCTGTATATGTTGTGTAGCCCTGGTGGTGTGTCTCTCTCATATGTGTCACGTTGCCATGACTCACATGCCTGTGTTGTACTTGCTGTAGCAGTTAGCATGCACAGTGTAATTTCGCAGGTCATCATCTCCATGACAGAAACCACGTTGGAATCACAACAGAGGCAGGTATGGTGTATTAGTGTGTTTATTGTCATACATGTGTGAGTATAGTGCACAGGATGGTGAGTGCTGTACATTGTGATTGTAATCCAAAGTTCCTAGATGATTTGGAAGTCCTGGTAGCAGAAATGTCCTGAGTAAAGTCCACAGTCATCTGATACATTGGTCCAACTTGTACTCCCCATGTCATGTGGGGGAGTTGTGTTGCATTCAACAGGGTGAACAATTTGCGCACAAAGGTGATTATCCAGAACAGGTTTTGGCTTCCTGGGGGTTGCGCATGGCCATCGACCTCTCAGTTGCCCTTCCTCGGACGACCCCTCTTCTTTGGGGGGGGACCCTCAAGTGCAGGCTGCTGCGGTGCAGGGGACTCTCCGCCAGAGTCATCCTCCCTCCCTGTGGCAGTTGCAGTTGTTTCAGCACCAGATGTTGTGGGCACACAGGGAGGTGTTGACATGTTGCTGCTCATCTGGCGGAGGCATTGTAATATGTCCCTATGCACCGCCGTCATCTCTTGCAGTGTGTCCCACTTGGACTCCATGCGGGACATGTGTAAGTCCAAGCGGGCATGATGGGCAGCCTGCTGCTGTCGTATGTCCCTGAGGATCCCCACTACCTGGCTGAGCTCTCCGGTGCTGGTCTGGTACGCATCGGCTATGCGTACCAGTTGTGGGTCATCATGCAGTCCAGACCCCTCTGCGAGCAGCGACCTATGTCTACCACCCATCCCACCACCCCTGGCGACACGTGCAGTACCTGAGGTGGCATGCACAGGTGACCCTGGGCCCCCTTGGGGGTTGTTGGTGGTGTTGGTGTCCATAGCCCCACGTTGGGCAAGGGTCCGTGTGCTGGTGGTGGTGGTGGTCCTTGGTCTGTCCGTGTCGGCTGGGGTGGTTTGTGTGTTGTCAGTCGTTGGAGGGGTGGGTGCAGGGGGTGCAGCTGGTGGTCCTGCTGGTGCTGCATGATGACTCGCTCCGGAGGTGCCAGGTAGGTCTTCGTCATCCGAGGAGGGCAGAGGCTGTTTCACACCAGTGAGCTCTGTTTCCCCTGGATCCTGGGACAGGGACTCCTCAGCGTCTGCTGCTGTGTCCCCATCATCACCTGTTTTTGGGAGACACACACAATGTATGTTATGTTTCTGCAGGCATCAATGGTTGACACACCTGACAGTTGTGACTGTAGCTCTGGATGCGGGCCTGTACATTGCATTGTCCTAAGTTGTCACAGTCAGAGGTTGATATTGGTGTAGCACATTGTCCTGGCTACTTTGAGCATTTCAATTTGAATGTTGGGGTGTGTACATGGTCTGCATTGGTTGTATTTGGTTGACATCCGGCCCTCCTTCTCCCCCCAGCCCAGTTATCCCACCATGAAGCATGCCACCCTTGCAGTGGGTTCAGGTTGACTCTCAGGATGTCAGTGAGTGGTGTCCTGCTGTTGGTTGGTGCCCAGTTCCCAGCAGGGCCTTGTGCTCCCCACAGCAGTACCCACTGTCAGCCATCTTGTCAGTTCTTTTCCACTCCCTGTGATGTGCGCATGGTTCAGGGTGGTGTTGATGGGACAGTTGTGGGGGTGACCAATATCTGTGACTGTGTGAGAAGTTGGCCTGGTATATGCTGTTCACTAATTAAAGTGGACACCTTGCACCAGAACAATTCGACTCTTATGGTAGATAGGTTTAAGACAACCTTTATAGAAAGCTATCCTAGTGGTAGCTGTGGAGAGCAGCCTTCAGGCTAAGTCTTGAAGGAATGTAAAGCAGCTTGTTTTACCACACAATCTCTTGAATCACCAAATGAAAAGACACCACACAGGTATATATATCAAATATATATGTATTTATTAATAAACACTCTCTACTAATCTCTTTATGAGATTAGAGGATAGGAACATATGTACAAGTCAAATATTATCAGGATAAGTTTAGCACAATTGAATATTACAATCTTAGTTTGCTAGACCTAGGTCTAGGGCATCTAGAATCGAGGGACCCCAAGAACCACCCCAGGTAGTTGTAGGAGAACCACAGGGGACGGACGCGGTGACCTGGCACCGATGCGAATCCTGTACGAGTCTATGCGCTCAGACGCGATTGAGATATCAATGTTCAAGGTCCCTTGCGTGTTCGAGGCGAACACACCGATCGGACTCAGTATGAGTCGAAGGATTCGGTCTACAGATAGGATTTGCAAGGGAGTCGGACGCGGTGTGTCTAACACAGACGCGAACCAGGTACGAGTCAGTGCGAGAATCGCACGAAGAAAGTAAGAGTGTTAGGATACTTCTGGTGAACCTACAAGCAAGTCACTTACAGGGTAAGTAGTTCAAGGGCCCACACCCACAGGAGCACCGTAGTGCTGGAGTTACCTCACCCAGGGAAGCCGGGTGCACAGGTGTCCTTTGGTGTCGGGTCGCGGCGTCGTTTTCAATGGCGAACAAAGAAGACTTGCTGCTTGTGATGGTGTGAAGAAGTGTCCGGTGGAATCCAAGCCTGGATTCGCTGGAAGGATGACCTGAAAGCAGAGGGGACAGTGTTCAAAGTCACTTGGCAGTGACTCGGGGCAAGGAAGATGAATGCCCACCGTCGTCGCAGGGTTCAGGTCGTTCACAGTTGCCTTGACTCTTCAGCCACGAGGTCCAGGAGGTGTCGACAACAAACAGGAGCTGGATTCGGCATGTCCCACGATGTCTGCGGCTTACTGCGGTTTCGGCAACTCGATCGGAGCCAACAAGCCTTGGTAACAGCAAGTCTTGGGGAAAGTGTGAAGAGGCGATGGCGCAGACCAGCAAGGTCTGTGGAACTCACCCAGCAAGGGTAAGTCAGGGCAGACCTGGAGCAACCAGGGGAGCCCTTTGGTTTCTTTGGAAAGTCTTCTGGGGACCCACAAGCCGGCTGGCAAGGGGTCGCAAAGACGCCTCAGGAGGATTCTCTCACAGGGGCCCACGGTCACTCGGGACGTGGTAGGCTACTGATCTTAGGAGGGATTTTTGCTGGAAGCTGGGACCACACGTGGTCCAAAGCACAAGTTCGTGAAGTGTTGTGAGGGGTTGCACTCGACAATAGTGCACGGTACCCAGGGGTCGCGATTCCTCGTTACTCTTGGGGTCCACTGGCCTCAGCTTCGCTGGGGACTCACGATGGCCTTCGAGAAGTCAGGAAATCTACTTCTTGGGCTGCAGGGACTTCGGACTCCGCCGGGAGCGGCATAGTTTGCGACCGTCGTTTGTAGTTTTTGGTGCCTGCCAAGCAGGGGAGTCACTCCTTGACTCCAAGGGAGATTCTTCAGTCTTCCAAAGGTAGTGGAACGTCGAAGGTCCGGGATTCTTCTTGTAGAGTGTCGTCCAGGGAAATCTAGGGTGCAATGCACAGGTTCCCCCTCTTATACTAAAAGGAGGGGAGGGACTAGCTCCATGACCCTACCTATGGGAGGGTCAGGGAGTGGGTGGCTACACCCACTTCCCTTTGTCCAGTTTCGCGCCAGAGCAGGGACAGGTAGCCCCTGAGCCGGTTTGAACTGGCATATGCACAGAGGAGCCTTCTGCTCCCCCAGTGCAGGACTTCAAAGCACTCTAAGAGTGCACCCACCAAGCCCCAATACACTAAACCCTGTCTGGGACAGGATATCTATTGTTGGGCTCCCTCCACTGCGAGTGTTGGTCATCAGCAGGAGGGCAGCCCAGTGTCTGTGACTGGTGGCATCCATTTTGTGATGCCAGGGCTCTGTCGGATTCTACCGCGTTTCCACAGTAGGTACATGTCTATCCCTCTAGAAGGGTGGAATGCTACCCCGCCGCCAGGACTGGCGGGGGGGGGGGTAGTATTCCAAGGTGTTTGACACCAAAAACGACATGTTTCGATGCAGCCATTCCAAAGTTAGCATTTTACCGCGAGGATATAATGCACTTAAAAGTATATGGTTTAACCGCATCCACAAACAGCACCAGAGAATGGACTCTGAGAGCTGCAGAGGGGCCCTGCTCAGGCAGAGGCACCCCCTCACATAGAAGCCAAGCACCCTGCCCTCAGGATTGATAGGGCCTGCCTTAGGAGTGACTGATAGGGTTATATGTGTGTGCAGGAGAGATATAGGGAACCTATATCTCAGTGAGGGGTGCTAGCACTTCCTCACTCAGGCTGCAGTAGCAGGCCTGTGGTGTCAGATTTAGTCTGCTTCCCAGGGGTGGCATAATACATGCTGCAGCCCCTGGTAGGCCTGTGGAGTACCTATGCCCTTGGTACCTAGGGTACCATATACTAGGGACTCATAAGGTACCACAGTATCCAATCACTAGTGCACCTAGAGTGCACTCCAAATCGTTTAGAGAGAACAGAGAGGCTGGGGCCCTGATTAGCAGGGTCCCAGCCTGACTATAGCCAGAAACCAGTGTAAACATCAGAAAAAAAGTGGGGGCAACATAAGAGGCAGATCCTACTCTCCTACACAACCCCCCAAACGCAGGGACACTAAACTAACCTTGACCAGTTGAGTCTTCGTGTTCAAAGTGGAAATACCTTGAGCGTCCATCTGCATTGGCATGTTGGGTCCCAGGTCTGTGTTCCACTGTATAGTCCATCCCCTGTAGGGAAATGGACCACCTCAAAAGTTTTGGGTTTTCTCCTTTCATTTGTTTAAGCCATAGGAGGGGCTTATGGTCGGTCTGAACTATGAAGTGAGTACCAAACAAGTATGGCCTCAGCTTCTTCAGGGCCCATACCACAGCAAAGGCCTCCCTCTCTATAGCTGACCAACGTTTCTCTCTAGGGGTCAGCCTTCTGCTAATAAAAGCTACTGGCTGGTCTTGACCTTCATCATTCAGTTGAGACAGTACAGCTCCCACACCCAGCTCAGAAGCATCTGTTTGGACAATGAACTTTTTGGTGTAGTCTGGACTCTGTAAGATGGGGGCAGTGCACATGGCCTGCTTTAGGTCTTCAAATGCCTTTTGACAGCTAGCTGTCCACTGAACCTTTTTTGGCATTTTCTTTGAGGTCAGATCATTCAAGGGGGTCACTATAGATCCATATCCCTTGACAGACCTATAGTACCCAGATAGGCCTAAGAAGGCTCTCACCTGTGTCTGGGTGGTTGGAGCAACCCATTCCATTATGGTCTGGATCTTGCTCTGTAAAGGCTGAACCTGGCCTCCACCTACAAGGTGGCCCAGGTACACAACCTGACTCTGCCCTATCTGGCACTTAGTGGCCTTGATAGTGAGGCCTGCCTTTTGCAGGGCCTCCAAAACATTCCTGAGGTGGACCAGGTGATCCTGCCAGGAGGAACTAAAGACAGCAATATCATCTAGATAAGCTGAGCAATAAGTTTCCAACCCTGTCAGAACTTTATTCACCAACCTCTGAAAAGTGGCAGGTGCATTTTTCAATCCAAAGGGCATCACCACAAAGTGGTAGTGCCCACCAGGGGTCGAAAATGCTGTCTTGGCTTTTGCATCATCAGCTAATCTGATCTGCCAGTAGCCAGCTGTTAGGTCAAACGTGCTTAGATACTTGGCTGAGGCCAAAGTATCAATCAGCTCATCTGCCCTTGGTATGGGATAGGCATCAGTCCTAGTGACTGCATTGAGGCCTCTGTAGTCTACACAAAACCTCATTTCTTTCTTACCACCCTGGGTATGAGGCTTGGGTACCAGGACTACTGGACTAGCCCAAGGGCTATCTGAAGGCTCAATTACACCTAGCTCCAACATTTTCTGGACTTCAGTCCTGATACAGTCTCTGACATGGTCAGGTTGCCTGTAGATTTTATTCTTGACAGGCAGACTGTCTCCAGTGTCCACCTCGTGGGTGCACCAGGAAGTCTGACTAGGGGTCAGGCTAAACATATGTCTAAACTGTTGCAGAACTTGTCTGCACTCAGTTTGCTGATGGTCAGTGAGGCTGCTTGCCAAAGCAACACCATCTACTGACCCATCATCAGGGTTCTGAGAGAGCAGGTCGGGGAGAGGGTCACTCTCCTCCTCCTGGTCCTCATCAGTTGCCATGAGCAAGCCCATGTCAGCCCTGTCAACATATGGCTTTAATCTGTTGACATGGAGCACCCTCAGGGGCTCCAGGGAGTTCCAAGATTCACCAGGTAGGTGACTTCTCCCTTCTGTTCAACTATTGTATGGGGGCCACTCCACTTGTCCTGGAGGGCTGCTGGGGCCACAGGCTCCAACACCCACACTTTCTGTCCTGGCTGGTATACAGTCAGTACAGCCTTTGGTCATGCCAAGCTTTTTGTAATTCTTGGCTGGCCTCTAGGTTTTTGGTTGCCTTTTTCATGTACTCAGCCATCCGGGAGCGGAGACCAAGTACATAGTCCATCACATCTTGTTTGGGGGCTTGAGAGGTAACTCCCAGCCCTCTTTTACCAAACACAGTGGACCTCTCACAGGATGCCCAAACAGAAGCTCAAATGGGCTGTAGCCAACCCCCTTCTGTGGAACCACTCTGTAGGCAAACAACAGGCAAGGAAGAAGAAGGTCCCATTTCCGCCTAAGCTTCTCTGGGAGTCCTTTAATCATTCCTTTCAAGGTTTTGTTGAAGCGTTCAACTAAACCATTGCATTGTGGGTGATAGGGGTGGTGAACTTGTAAGTTACACCACACTCCTTCCACATTGCTTTTAGATACCCTGACATGAAGTTGGTACCTCTGTCAGAAATGACCTCCTTTGGAAAACCCACTCTGGAGAAGACTCCAATGAGGGCTCTTGCCACCACAGGGGCTGTGGTGGTCCTCAGGGAATTGCTTCTGGGTACCTGGTGGCATGATCCACTACCACCAGGATAAACCTGTGCCCAGATGCAGTTTGAGGGTCAAGGGGACCAACAATGTCAAACCCTACCCTTTCAAAGGGTAACCCCACCACCGGTAGTGGTATCAGGGGGGCCTTTGTTGTGCCACCTGCCTTACCACTGGCTTGGCATGTGACACAGGAGCGACAAAACTCCTTTGTGTCCTCTGACATATGTGGCCAATGAAAATGTGGAACAAGCCTGTCCCAGGTCTTGTTTTGGCCCAAGTGTCCTGCTAAAGTGATATCATGTGCTAAGGTCAAGAGGAACCCCTAAACTTCTGAGGTATTACCAACCTCCTGGTGGCTCCAGGGGCTGGGTCTCTACCTTCAGAATATAGGAGTCCCTCATCCCAATAAACTTTATGGGACCCACTAGCACTCCCAGCAGCCTCAGCAGCAGCCTGCTGTCTGAGGGGTTCAAGAGAGGGGCAGCACTGTTGCTCCTTCCTCAGATCTTCCCTAGAAGGGCCCCCTGCCCCCAAGAACTCAACCTGATCAGGCTCAAGTCCCTCTGGGGCAGTTCCTTCTTCAGGATCTGCTTCACCTCCCTCTGGGGGTGAATCCGTGATCTGAGACAGAGGGGAAGGCACTGCCTTTACCCTACTGCTCCTCCTCTTGGGAAGCATCTGGTCCATTATTCCAGGATCCAGAGCTGGTTCAGTGTCATGCATTCTTGCTTGTGACCTGGTCACAGCAAATACCTCTGCAGGGATGCCCAACATCTCAGCATGAGTCCATAACTCTACTTCAGACCAGGCTGAAGTCTCTAGATCATTGCCCAATAGACATTCGACAGGGAGGTCTGCACTGACTACAACCTTCTTGAGGCCAATTACCCCTCCCCAGGAGAAATTCACAACTGCCAGACTATGGTTGGTCTTGGTGTTGCTTGCATTGGTCACCTGGTACATTTCGCCCAGGATGATCTGTCCAGGGTCCACAAGATCCTCTGCCACCATGGTGACACTAGCACCTGTGTCCCTAAATGCCAAAGCCTGTTTGCCATTTATTACAGGCTGCTGTTTGTATTTGCCCAGATTACTGGGACTCACTAGGAAGGACATATTAAGGTCTCCCTCACAAATCAGCATTGCCTGAGTGGGCACTCTGACTAGGTCAGAGTCCACTTCAGAACCCAGGGTCAACCCTACTAAACCCTTTGTCTGTGTACCACCTCCACCAGTAGCTGAACTAGGGGGAACAGTTGCCTTAGGGGCAGGAGTGGTGGTGGTTTGGTCTTTGGACTTGTTACAGTCAGAAGTCCAGTGCCCTTTCTGTTTACAGAATTTGCACCAGGGCTTCTTTTGGCCTTTTCCCTTGTTGGACTGTGACTCCCCACCAGATGCAGATTTTTGGGGCCCTTGTGAAGACTTCTGGTCTTTTGACTTATCCCCACCTTTCTCAGAGCCCTTAGGATCTTGCTTCTTGGTGTCACCCCCTTTTTCTGGGGTTTCTGCCTCACCCTGGTTCTGACCCACTTGTCTGCCTTCTTTCCCAATTCTTGGGGAGAGGTCAGATCCGAGTACACCAGGTACTGATGCAACAACTGGTTCTGGCAATTATTAAGGATTTGTTCTCTCATCATCAGATTATACAATATCTTAAAATCAGTAACCCTACTGCCAACCAGCCAACCCTCTAGAGCCTTGGTTGCACAATCAACAAAGTCAGTCCAGTCCTGAGTCTGTGCCTTCTGGGTGTCTCTGAACTTTAACCTGTACTGTTCAGTGGTTAAGCCAAACCCATCTATCAGTGCACTCTTCAGGACTTCATAATCATCAGCATCCTCTTCTCTAACAGTGAGGAGCTTGTCTCTACCTTTATCTGAAAAGGAGAGCCACAAGATTGCTGCCCACTGTTTCTGGGGGACCTTCTGTACTCTACAGGCCCTCTCCATAGCAGTTATCCACTTGTGGATATCATCCCCACTCTGGTAGGGAGGAACAACCTTGCTCAGGTTCCTATGGTCTGGAATAGATTCTCTGCCTCTAGGGACACTGTTGCTGCCACCAAGGGGTTCTAACCCCTCTCGTCGAGAAGCTCTCTGGATCTCCAGGGCTTCTCTATCCAGTGCCAACTGCTTGGTTCTGAGGGCAACTCTTGCTTCCTCATACTGCAGCAGTTTGCACATTCTTTCAGAGGAGGTCTCTCTTATGGGAAAGTATGAGTTCCTCTGGTGGACAAATTCTCTGCCAGAGTGATAAGAGTGCTCAGATTCCCTGGAAGGGGACCTATGCCTCTCATCCACTCTGTCAGTTCTCTTAGGGAGAATTCCTCTGTCCTTTTCAGGCCCCTTGAGGCCTGGCCCTTCAATCACAGAGTCCTGGTCATTCGGATTTTCATCGTCTGACCCAGATACTGTAATTGACGCACCCA
The DNA here is from genome assembly GCA_963921515.1 of Calotriton arnoldi. NCBI lineage: Eukaryota > Metazoa > Chordata > Amphibia > Caudata > Salamandridae > Calotriton > Calotriton arnoldi. Next base: position 127,336 of record CAWUFW010010342.1, on the reverse strand, counting down.
CTGATTCAGACCCATTGGCTCCTAGAGCCAATCTAAGATCATCTGCTGTCAGCAGATCTATCAGGTGCAGGGTTGAGGGACTCTGTCCTAGTCTCAGGTGTCTTTCAACACACATGGCTCTCAAGTCAGAGAAAGCCATGTCCTTGTACTGAGGCTGAGTGGATCCACTGGTTCCACCCTTTAAGGACATTCTAGTGTTGTGCAGTGTTGTACTACCTACACTAGTTTGTGGCCTACTGATCCTAGCTTGAGCTGTAGAAAGGGTGTGCTATCCCTTGGCATACAGCTCTAAGTTCAGTAGAACTTATCGATACTAAGCTTGACTTCATATGTACCTTAAGTACCTATAGTGGTTTTCAGTTAGTAATTCAAATAGAGATTTTCTGGTAAAACAATAGCAAGCTGGAATCCCACACGCTGCCACCAATGTGAGAAGTTGGCCTGGTATATGCTGTTCACTAATTAAAGTGGGACACCTTGCACCAGAACAATTCGACTCTTATGGTAGATAGATTTAAGACAACCTTTATAGAAAGCTATCCTAGTGGTAGCTGTGGAGAGCAGCCTTCAGGCTAAGTCTTGAAGGAATGTAAAGCAGCTTGTTTTACCACACAATCTCTTGAATCACCAAATGAAAAGACACCACACAGGTATATATATCAAATATATATGTATTTATTAATAAACACTCTCTACTAATCTCTTTATGAGATTAGAGGATAGGAACATATGTACAAGTCAAATATTATCAGGATAAGTTTAGCACAATTGAATATTACAATCTTAGTTTGCTAGACCTAGGTCTAGGGCATCTAGAATCGAGGGACCCCCAAGAACCACCCAAGGTAGTTGTAGGAGACCCACAGGGGACGGACGCGGTGACCTGGCACCGATGCGAATCCTGTACGAGTCTATGCGCTCAGACGCGATTGAGATATCAATGTTCAAGGTCCCTTGCGTGTTCGAGGCGAACACACCGATCGGACTCAGTATGAGTCGAAGGATTCGGTCTACAGATAGGATTTGCAAGGGAGTCGGACGCGGTGTGTCTAACACAGACGCGAACCAGGTACGAGTCAGTGTGAGAATCGCACGGGGAAAGTAAGAGTTTTAGGATACTTCTGGTGAACCTACAAGCAAGTCACTTACAGGGTAAGTAGTTCGAGGGCCCACACCCACAGGAGCACCGTAGTGCTGGAGTTACCTCACCCAGGGAAGCCGGGTGCACAGGTGTCCTTTGGTGTCGGGTCGCGGCGTCGTTTTCAATGGCGAACAAAGAAGACTTGCTGCTTGTGATGGTGTGAAGAAGTGTCCGGTGGAATCCAAGCCTGGATTCGGTGGAAGGATGACCTGAAAGCAGAGGGGACAGTGTTCAAAGTCACTTGGCAGTGACTCGGGGCAAGGAAGATGAATGCCCACCGTCGTCGCAGGGTTCAGGTCGTTCACAGTTGCCTTGACTCTTCAGCCACGAGGTCCAGGAGGTGTCGACAATGACCAGGAGCTGGACTCGGCGTGTCCTACAATGTTTGCGGCTTACTGCGGTGTCGGCAACTCGATCGGAGCCAACAAGCCTTGGTAACAGCAAGTCTCGGGGAAAGTGTGAAGAGGCGATGGCACAGACCAGCAAGGTCTGTAGAACTCACTCAGCAAGGGTAAGTCAGGGCAGGCCTGGAGCAACCAGGGGAGCCCTTTGGTTTCTTTGGAAAGTCTTCTGGGGACCCACAAGCCGGCTGGCAAGGGGTCGCAAAGACGCCTCGGGAGGATTCTCTCACAGGGGCCCACGGTCACTCGGGACATGGTAGGCTGCTGATCTTAGGAGGGATTTCTGCTGGAGGCTGGGACCATACGTGGTCAAAAGCACAAGTTTGTGGATCGTTGTGAGGGGTTGCACTCGACAATAGTGCATGGTACCCAGGGGTCACGGTTCCTCATTACTCTTGGGGTCCACTGGCCTCAGCTTCGCTGGGGACTCACGATGGCCTTTGAGAAGTCAGGAAATCCACTTCTTGGGCTGCAGGGACTTCGGACTCCGGCAGGAGCGGTGTAGTTTGCGACCATCGTTTGTATTTTTTGGTGCCTGCCAAGCAGGGGAGTCACTCCTTGACTCCAAGGGAGATTCTTCAGTCTTCCAAAGGTAGTGGAACGTCGAAGGTCTGGGATTCTTCTTGTAGAACGTCGTCCAGGGAAAAATAGGGTGCAATGCACAGGTTCCCCCTCTTATACTAAAAGGAGGGGAGGGACTAGCTCTATGACCGACCCTACCTATGGGAGGGTCAGGGGAGTGGGTGGCTACACCCACTTCCCTTTGGCCAGTTTCGCGCCAGAGCAGGGACAGGTAGCCCCTGAGCCGGTTTGAACTGGCATATGCACAGAGGAGCCTTCTGCTCCCCCAGTGCAGGACTTCAAAGCACTCTAAGAGTGCACCCACCCAGCCCCAATACACTAAACCCTGTCTGGGAGGTGGTCACACCCCTTGGGACAGGATATCTATTGTTGGGCTCCCTCCACTGCGAGTGTTGGTCATCAGCAGGAGGGCAGCCCAGTGTCTGTGACTGGTGGCATCCATTTTGTGATGCCAGGGCTCTGTCGGATTCTACCGCGTTTCCACAGTAGGTACATGTCTATCCCTCTAGAAGGGTGGAATGCTACCCCCGCCACCAGGACTGGCGGGGGGTAGTATTCCAAGGTGTTTGACACCAAACACGACATGTTTCGATGCAGCCATTCCAAAGTTAGCATTTTACCGCGAGGATATAATGCACTTAAAAGTATATGGTTTAACCGCATCCACAAACAGCACCAGAGAATGGACTCTGAGAGCTGCAGAGGGGCCCTGCTCAGGCAGAGGCACCCCCTCACATAGAAGCCAAGCACCCTGCCCTCAGGATTGATAGGGCCTGCCTTAGGGGTGACTGATAGGGTTATATGTGTGTGCAGGAGAGATATAGGGAACCTATATCTCAGTGAGGGGTGCTAGCACTTCCTCACTCAGACTGCAGTAGCAGGCCTGTGGTGTCAGATTTAGTCTGCTTCCCAGGGGTGGCATAATACATGCTGCAGCCCCTGGTAGGCCTGTGGAGTACCTATGCCCTTGGTACCTAGGGTACCATATACTAGGGACTCATAAGGTACCACAGTATCCAATCACTAGTGCACCTAGAGTGCACTCCAAATCGTTTAGAGAGAACAGAGAGGCTGGGGCCCTGATTAGCAGGGTCCCAGCCTGAATATAGCCAGAAACCAGTGTAAACATCAGAAAAAAAGTGGGGGCAACATAAGAGGCAGATCCTACTCTCCTACAGACTGCCACTCCCATCATGCTATTGCCTCCACCCCCCTTCCCAGCATGCCCATGCTTCCTTCCTTTTGACTCTGCTTCCCTGTGGGGTTGTGTGCCTGTGCTGACAAGATGGCTAGACAGTGTTATCCTGGGGTTAGTTTTGCTACAAGTCCCATGTGTGTCCCTGTGCTTCACACAGCATGACCCAGGGTTGTGGTTCTTTGTGGGATATTTGATTAGAGTGTGAGGCAATGCATTCTCCCAGGTGAGTTGTGTGGAGTTTGTGTTAGGGGTGTGTGTGAGTGGAGCTGCTGGTAACTATGGTCAGTGCTGTCAGTCCTCCTTCCCACCCAGCCAGATATCCCACCATGGAACGTGCTTCCATTGCAGGGAGTGCAAGTTGTCTTTCAGGATGTCAGTCAGTGGTGTCCTGCTGTTTGTTGGTGCACAGTTCCCAGCAGGGCCTTGTGCTCCCCACAGCAGTACCCAGTGTCAGCCATCTTGTCAGTTCTTTGCCACTCCCTGTGATATGCGCATGGTTCAGGGTGGTGTTGATGGGACAGTTGTGAGGGTGAACAATATCTGTGACTACCACTCCCATCATGCTATTGCCTCCACACCCCCCTTCCCAGCATGCCCATACTTCCTTCCTTTTGAGTGTACTTCACTGTGTGTGAGTGTGACAGCAATGGCAAGATGGCTGACAGTGGTGTCCTGCTGTTGGTTGGTGGCCAGTTCCCAGCAGGGCCTTGTGCTCCCCACAACATAGCACCAGTGTCAGACATCTTTGATGTGGCTTTTCACTACCTGGTAGGTGTGCATGCTTTAGTGTGAGCTTGCTGGGCCATGCGGGTGGGGGATGTTGAGCTGTGACTACCACTCCCATCATGCTATTGCCTCCACCCCCTTCCCAGCATGCCCATACTTCCTTCCTTTTGAGTGGACTTCACTGTGTGTGAGTGTGACAGCAATGGCAAGATGGCTGACAGTGGTGTCCTGCTGTTGGTTGGTGCCCAGTTCCCAGCAGGGCCATGTGCTCCCCACGACTGAGCACCAGTGTCAGCCATCTTTGATGTGGCTTTTGACTCCCTGTGAGGTGTGCATGCTTGGGTGTGATCTTGCTGGGCCATGTGGGTGGGGGATGTTGGGCTGTGACTACCACTCCCCTCATGCTATTGCCTCCGTCCCCCTTCCCAGCATGCCCATGCTTCCTTCCTTTTGACTCTGCTTCCCTGTGGGGTTGTGTGCCTGTGCTGACAAGATGGCTGACAGTGTTATCCTGGGGTTAGTTTGGCTACAAGTCCCATGTGTGTCCCTGTGCTTCACACAGCATGACCCCGGGTTGTGGTTCTTTGTGGGATATTTGATTAGAGTGTGAGGCAATGCATTCTCCCAGGTGAGTTGTGTGAAGTTTGTGTTAGGGGTGTGTGTGAGTGGAGCTGCTGGTAACTATGGTCAGTGCTGTCAGTCCTCCTTCCCACCCAGCCAGATATCCCACCATGGAACGTGCTTCCATTGCAGGGAGTGCAAGTTGTCTTTCAGGATGTCAGTCAGTGGTGTCCTGCTGTTGGTTGGTGCACAGTTCCCAGCAGGGCCTTGTGCTCCCCACAGCAGTACCCAGTGTCAGCCATCTTGTCAGTTCTTTGCCACTCCCTGTGATGTGTGCATGGTTCAGGGTGGTGTTGATGGGACAGTTGTGAGGGTGAACAATATCTGTGACTACCACTCCCATCATGCTATTGCCTCCACCCCCTTCCCAGCATGCCCATACTTCCTTCCTTTTGAGTGGACTTCACTGTGTGTGAGTGTGACAGCAATGGCAAGATGGCTGACAGTGGTGTCCTGCTGTTGGTTGGTGCCCAGTTCCCAGCAGGGCCTTGTGCTCCCCACAACATAGCACCAGTGTCAGACATCTTTGATGTGGCTTTTCACTACCTGGTAGGTGTGCATGCTTTAGTGTGAGCTTGCTGGGCCATGCGGGTGGGGATGTTGAGCTGTGACTACCACTCCCATCATGCTATTGCCTCCACCCCTTCCCAGCATGCCCATACTTCCTTCCTTTTGAGTGTACTTCACTGTGTGTGAGTGTGACAGCAATGGCAAGATGGCTGACAGTGGTGTCCTGCTGTTGGTTGGTGGCCAGTTCCCAGCAGGGCCTTGTGCTCCCCACAACATAGCACCAGTGTCAGACATCTTTGATGTGGCTTTTCACTACCTGGTAGGTGTGCATGCTTTAGTGTGAGCTTGCTGGGCCATGCGGGTGGGGGATGTTGAGCTGTGACTACCACTCCCATCATGCTATTGCCTCCACCCCCTTCCCAGCATGCCCATACTTCCTTCCTTTTGAGTGGACTTCACTGTGTGTGAGTGTGACAGCAATGGCAAGATGGCTGACAGTGGTGTCCTGCTGTTGGTTGGTGCCCAGTTCCCAGCAGGGCCATGTGCTCCCCACGACTGAGCACCAGTGTCAGCCATCTTTGATGTGGCTTTTGACTCCCTGTGAGGTGTGCATGCTTGGGTGTGATCTTGCTGGGCCATGTGGGTGGGGGATGTTGGGCTGTGACTACCACTCCCCTCATGCTATTGCCTCCACCCCCTTCCCAGCATGCCCATGCTTCCTTCCTTTTGACTCTGCTTCCTGTGGGGTTGTGTGCCTGTGCTGACAAGATGGCTGACAGTGTTATCCTGGGGTTAGTTTGGCTACAAGTCCCATGTGTGTCCCTGTGCTTCACACAGCATGACCCCGGGTTGTGGTTCTTTGTGGGATATTTGATTAGAGTGTGAGGCAATGCATTCTCCCAGGTGAGTTGTGTGGAGTTTGTGTTAGGGGTGTGTGTGAGTGGAGCTGCTGGTAACTATGGTCAGTGCTGTCAGTCCTCCTTCCCACCCAGCCAGATATCCCACCATGGAACGTGCTTCCATTGCAGGGAGTGCAAGTTGTCTTTCAGGATGTCAGTCAGTGGTGTCCTGCTGTTGATTGGTGCACAGTTCCTAGCAGGGCCTTGTGCTCCCCACAGCAGTACCCAGTGTCAGCCATCTTGTCAGTTCTTTGCCACTCCCTGTGATGTGTGCATGGTTCAGGGTGGTGTTGATGGGACAGTTGTGAGGGTGAACAATATCTGTGACTACCACTCCCATCATGCTATTGCCTCCACCCCCTTCCCAGCATGCCCATACTTCCTTCCTTTTGAGTGGACTTCACTGTGTGTGAGTGTGACAGCAATGGCAAGATGGCTGACAGTGGTGTCCTGCTGTTGGTTGGTGCCCAGTTCCCAGCAGGGCCTTGTGCTCCCCACAACATAGCACCAGTGTCAGACATCTTTGATGTGGCTTTTCACTACCTGGTAGGTGTGCATGCTTTAGTGTGAGCTTGCTGGGCCATGCGGGTGGGGGATGTTGAGCTGTGACTACCACTCCCATCATGCTATTGCCTCCACCCCCTTCCCAGCATGCCCATACTTCCTTCCTTTTGAGTGGACTTCACTGTGTGTGAGTGTGACAGCAATGGCAAGATGGCTGACAGTGGTGTCCTGCTGTTGGTTGGTGGCCAGTTCCCAGCAGGGCCTTGTGCTCCCCACAACATAGCACCAGTGTCAGACATCTTTGATGTGGCTTTTCACTACCTGGTAGGTGTGCATGCTTTAGTGTGAGCTTGCTGGGCCATGCGGGTGGGGGATGTTGAGCTGTGACTACCACTCCCATCATGCTATTGCCTCCACCGCCCTTCCCAGCATGCTCATACTTCCTTCCTTTTGAGTGGACTTCACTGTGTGTGTGTGACAGCAATGGCAAGATGGCTGACAGTGGTGTCCTGCTGTTGGTTGGTGCCCAGTTCCCAGCAGGGCCATGTGCTCCCCACGACTGAGCACCAGTGTCAGCCATCTTTGATGTGGCTTTTGACTCCCTGTGAGGTGTGCATGCTTGGGTGTGATCTTGCTGGGCCATGTGGGTGGGGGATGTTGGGCTGTGACTACCACTCCCATCATGCTATTGCCTCCACCCCCTTCCCAGCATGCCCATGCTTCCTTCCTTTTGACTCTGCTTCCCTGTGGGGTTGTGTGCCTGTGCTGACAAGATGGCTGACAGTGTTATCCTGGGGTTAGTTTGGCTACAAGTCCCATGTGTGTCCCTGTGCTTCACACAGCATGACCCAGGGTTGTGGTTCTTTGTGGGATATTTGATTAGAGTGTGAGGCAATGCATTCTCCCAGGTGAGTTGTGTGGAGTTTGTGTTAGGGGTGTGTGTGAGTGGAGCTGCTGGTAACTATGGTCAGTGCTGTCAGTCCTCCTTCCCACCCAGCCAGATATCCCACCATGGAACGTGCTTACGTTGCAGGGGGTGCAAGTTGGCTTTCAGGATGTCATTCAGTGGTGTCCTGCTGTTGGTTGGTGCACAGTTGCCAGCAGGGCCTTGTGCTCCCCACAGCAGTAGCCAGTGTCAGCCATCTTGTCAGTTGTTTTCCACTCCCTGTGATGTGAGCATGGTTCATGGTGGTGTTGATGTGCGCATTGTGAGGGTGGGCAATATCTGTGACTACGACTCCCATGATGCTATTGGCTACACTGACTTGCCCAGCATACACAGGATTCATTCCTTTCAGTGGGCTTCACTGTGAGGTGGTGTTGTAGTGGTGGCTACATGTCTGGATGTGTTTGTTAGTTATATTTGTGCCACTGCCTAGCTGTAGTTGTAGTTGTGTTTGTACATGTGATGACACAGTTACATATCACTATGAGCTGGCATGTGTTGTGTTTATCTGACTGACATACACATTTTGGGATGATTCTGTTTTGGTTGCTGTGGATTTGCTAAGGGTGCATGGTTTGACTCTCCCCTTGACAGTGGTGTGTGTGTATTGTCGCACAATATTGTGTACATTTGTTGTGTACTCACCAGGCTCTGGGATGTTTTCTAGTCCATATACGCTCACTGGTGGTAGGATGGCCCGCACCTTCTCCTCCCAGGGCCTGAGGTATACTGGTTTGGCAGGAGGGCCACTGCCGGTGTGTTGGCTCAAGAGGTAGTCCTTCTTCAACAGGTTCCTGACCCTCCTGCGCACGTCATACCACCTGTTGTGGATGTCTCCCTTTGTGCGCAAACATGGTGATTGTGCGTTCACCCTGTCGACAATCCTCTCCCACATCTTGGTTTTCTGCGACATGGGGGTCTGTTGGACCAGTGTACCAAACAGCTGTGGCTCTACCCTGAGGATCTCATCTACCAGGACTTCCAATTCACTATCTAGGAACTTTTGATTCTTCTTTGGGGGCATGGTGATGGGTGGTGGTGGTGTGTGATGTGTGTGGGGGTGTGCAAGTGAGGGTGTGTGAGTGTGTGTTTTGCTGGGTATACGTATGTGAGGGTGCTATTTGTTGAGGTGCTGCTGGTGTGTGGCTTGTGTGATGGATGAGCTGTGAGTGTGTGTGTGGTTGCTGTCTGTTGGTGTTGAGTGCTGGCAGGTAATTTGAATTTGCAAAGGATCATGGTAGGGATTTGTGTCCTTTATATGGGTGGAGTTGTGGGTGTGTCTTTGTTCCCTGTTCCCCCCCCCAGTATTTATTGGCTTTGTAATTGCTTGTTTGGCCTTTTTTTGTGTGTTTTTTCCTTAGTACTTTTTGTGCATGTATGAGACGTTCTTCTGACCGAGTCGGACCCTGCAGTTGTCTCGTGCGAGCTTCTCTGATTCGTTCACGCTGTGTTTGTGCTGTTTTCTGTGCTGCATACGCGTCGGTCGCGGTGTATTGGGTTGCTTCGGCTCGCAGTTTTGTATGCGTGTCGGTCGTACGGCTTGGGCTCCGTACGACTCGGTCGTGTTTTCCACGCGTTGCATCGTACTTGGCGGGTCGGAGTTCGCGGGTACGTTTCGTTCGGGATTCTTCCTGGTGCGTGTCGGTCGGTTCGATTTGCGTGTTTTTCTGGCCGGATAGCTGTTTCCCGCGCGGTTGGGTCGTTCGGCTTGTGTTCCGTACGAGTCGGATTTTGCACGCTTCTCATCGTACTTTGCGGGTCGGGCTGCACCGGTACGTGTCGGTCGGAATGAATTCCGGCTCCGAGTCGGTCGGTACGTTTTCCGGCCCGAATCGGAATCGGCCCCATAGTTTTCATGCACACAGCCCTACTGATACTCACTCTTTCGACGCTGCTTTCGCCGCACGCCACCGGAACGCCGTTTGTTCTCCAATCCTCGATGTTAGGTTCTAGGCTAGGGACACTGAGATTGGGATCTAAGCTATTCTAGATTTGATTCTCAAGTTTCCCCTTGCTTCAAGTGCACAACCATACTCTATAGCTACCAACTGAAGGAGCCTGGTCTCACTTACACAGTAACACTTAGTCAACAATCTTTCTGTGCTGCATGAGAGGTAAGGGGAAAAATGTTCAAATCAATCTCCAAATACAGTGTAGCTAATTTGGTTACACAATGACTCAGTTCGACACTAAATCTCAAGTTAGTAGATTTATTCCAAATTCAAATTCAGAAACAGAATAATATACACTAGTCTAAGCATTATTGTATAAAAGTACAACATAAATGGTATGAAGCCAAATCTTCTGAAGCGATTTACCCTATATAATAAATAGAAAACAACAAATTCGATTATGACTATGTAAGTAATGAGAAAACAAAATTATGCTTTATATTGCATCAATTTGTCATTGAAATGGAGCATAGATCCCCTGTCTGTCCCTACACTACACCAAATCAGCAACCCTAAAGCTAAAGCAGAGATTTTTAATAAAGTGAAAATGTAAAATATCTCAGCCGTCAGAGTCCTCCATAGAAGAAACTCCAACATGGGCCAAGTAACGTAAAGCCACACTAGCCAAAGCAGAGGTCTCTACTTCAAAGAGTCCTAAGTCAGAATGCTAGCTATCCCTCACTATGTTGCATCATAACATCAGTTACATTCAAAGGACGTCCCACAAATTCTACTCAGGAGTTTTCCAAACTACCAGCACACATTAGCTTCTTTACACCACCTTTCCATTCTCATAAATCATTACTTCAGCTGCCCTTGGTCTCATCTCTTTCCTCCTTGAGAACTCTCCCATCTTGTTAACACATTTCCTTCGTACCAATTGCCGCTTCACATACCTTGCTATCTACTAGGAACAAAGAACCTTTTTCTCTCACTAACTAAGTCTTATCCATCTGCAGTGGAAACACAAAATACATTCAACATTTCTACTGCAAGAATAAAATGTGAGGCTGAATCAAATACATCTACTGCCTACAAGTTACGCTAAGTTAACAAGTACACAGGTTACATTCTGTGCACTTCTCTACACGCAAATCAACATTTTCAACATGTACTTTAGTAATTAACACAATACTAACATGGTTATTCATTTAGTAAACATATCACTATATTACTTACCCATGAACGTGTTGCTAACATTTTTCATTAGTTTGCAAAGATATTTTGACTATGTAATACCCCCCACTCTCACTACTAACATTAGTCACACAGAATATATGTGAGTGCAGACTACATATGATTATAATGCACTCCTAACACATCTATCGGGGAGGAGTCATTTTTACCCTTCTCCAGTCACCACAGTTTGTTCTTTTTCTTGGCTAGAAGGGATCACATTGTACACCTCCTCCTGGCATGTGGCATCCATTTCTTCCTCTGCATTTTCTGCCTAGAATCTTTTATTTGAAGAGCAAGTTACTCTTCAGGTAGCTGCGCTGGCCCTGCTGGTCAAAGGCTCCTCCCTCTCAATGGTAGTAGAAAGATCGTGTGCCTACCTAGCAACTGAGAATATTTTTCTTCTTTGCCTGGGTCCTGCTCTTGGGATGTTTGGTCGGCCCTGTCACTCAAAACAAATGTGGCAAAAATAAAGAAATGATAAGTGCACAAGTCAAAAAATGTAAAGCTGTTTTATGTACAGCACAAGAAAATACCAACTGAATTAAGACAAACAATTGACATTGTTAAGCATTCCAGCAACCCTTTGACCTGGCACTGACTGAATAAAATATTTTTACAAAAGAGAATTATTATCATCAGGCGGCTTTGACATTTTTGTATGAATTAGAGGACGCAAGAGTATGCTACAGGGTTGCCCTGTTTCTCTTCAGAGTAATCCATATTAGAGCTTTCTTAGATGACTCAGGAAACTAAAAAACTTGATAAAGGTTAATTTACTAATTTTAGCTCCTTGCTTATTTATTAGTGATTCCATTGGAGCTTAATGGTCATAAGCAAACAATGGTAAACAGAATTTAATTTCAACCTTATGATTAATATTTGATCTGGTATATTTATGCATGATGTGTGTATATCATTTTATTTTATTCACGTTTTATGTCCTATTTGAACTTCTTTGGCACTGTGTTAGTTCTGGTTTTAAGAGATCAATGTTTTTAACAATACTGTATTCATTTATTGTAATATTCTGTGCTTTTATGGATCAGACAATTTGTGCCGAATAAAGCTTTTATGATGATGAATGAATAAGCCTGTTTATTTTGCAATGGTTTGGCATTGTCCAAAAAATGCAAAAATCATCAGCCGTGATTTAAAAAAATAATGCTATTTCTTCAATGCAGGAAGCATGTCTTAGAATTGAAGGATGTAGATATAATTGGATCAAGACAGCCGTCCAACCTCATGAACAGTACACCTAGCATGTTGGCTGCCTTGATAATGCTACAGAGGTTGTACTGGCTGTGTATTTGTTTTTATATGAAAATGAAGTTTACCCTAAGAATAACTTGTAGTGTCCCAAAAATGATGTTAAAGTATTATAACATGGCAACACAACACCATTACATGTGTTATAAGCTTATTACCTTGTACAGTATTTGCCTTACGCACTCCTATTTTAGAAAATAAATTGTACACACTAGGATGTTGAAATAATGATCACTGTTGGTACATGTAAACATATCTAAGTTTTTTTTTAATAAAGCATTTTATTGAGTTTTCAACAAGAAAATCAAATAAATAGGCAGACAGCAAGTACCACTGGATTATTGCCCATCAATAGATAACACAATTCTCCATAATACAACCTTGTAATCACCTCCAATGTAACACTAATCCCCATCTCATCAGCATGTTCTCAACAAATTTACTTTCCATAGTCCATAATTTCCTTCTTGAGCATCCTAGCCACTCTTTGGCGGGGTTCGAGAGGAATGCCTCCATTCTGGCACCAGTTGGGGGAAATAATTTGAATTTTTTTCCATGGGCACCCTCTTGCAGCATATTTTGGAATTTATAAGCTCATGCATCAATCTAAACTTTTCTTCTATCCTTCTGTTGATGGGGGGCGGGGGGGATTCTCTGTCTTTCCATGAATTGGCAATGTCCCTTTTTGGCACCAACAGGGCCCACCCGTAATAAAGCTAGCTTACATCTATTACTGTTGATGTCAGTCATGATGTGTGAAAGTATGACTTTCAAGTCTCGGGGGAGACTCTAACCCAGTATTCACCCTAGACATGTAAGGACCCCCTCCCAGAAGGGGACCAACCTCCTGCAGGCCCAAACCATGTACAGAAAGTTTCCTCACTGGTTGTGGCATGGTAAACAGTCCACGGAAGGCACCACACCCATCTTCCACAGTCTATCACATGTGTAGTAAGCCCTGCATGGGTAATTCAATTGTATGGGCCTGAACTGTGACACAATCATGGATTCTCTTGGGGAGGTCGGAGACTCCCTACAGTCGTCCTCTCTCAGGGGCTTGAGATCTCATTCCCATGCTTCCCCCAAATTAGCAAAACGAGTAAGGGAAGTTCACCACTAGGGATCAATATGTTGTCAGTATTTTATGATTAGTCAGGTCTTCCGTCAATAATTTAGCGTCCAGCGGGGTATAGTCATAGACTTCTTCAAGTATGACTATAAAAGGCCAAACGGTGTGCCAAAGGTACAAGTAGCTGAAGAATTGGGTGCTATGGTGATTGAATTCTGTCTGAGGTTTTCTGCAAGCGATTTCAAGGTAGCCCCATTCATAATGTCAACAAATTTTGAGAGGCCTATGATGTCCTACTCTTTGAAGCCCTGTAGGGGGGACACCTGCATCAACCAGTATCCACACCACAGGTGAGTCTCTCTTTTTAAGTGGCATGTCCAACCCAAACCCCTGGTCACTTCTTTCCATACTTGTAAAACTACTCTTGCAGCTGAAGGGAGAAAAAGGGAGATTGACTCACCATAAAGGGGATTGCTGAACTGTGTCCCCTGCACTGCCCATTTCTCTGAGGCAAAGGATGGGTCCCCCAGGGAGTTGAATGACCTTTCATTCAAAAGACGCCCTATAGTAGGAAGTAGAATGATAATTAAGTGAGACCCCCTTTAGTAGGAAGTAACATCCGGGCTACTACACCACCATCAAATGTGGATTGCAGAATTTAGCTAGTGCTATCTGTGGGGAACGGTGGTCACATAGGCATTTCCTGAATGATAGGTCGACCTGGTTATGAAGGGTCTCTGTAAGGTGTAGGAGTGGCTGTGCAGTTGGTACAGCATCCATGGCAGGGCCACTATCTTGTATATAGCAAAGCCTCGCAGGAAGGACAACAGGAGGGCTGACCAGAATCCCAGATCTCCAGTAAGCCTGTCTTGATGGTGTTGAATATTTTTATCCCAAGCCCTCTGTACGTTCACCGTAATATAGACTCCCAAATATTTTAAGTCATCAGTTAGGACCTGCAGGCCAGCCACCCATGTCAATGCTGTGGAGAGGCATGTGGTAGGGAACCCCGAGGGTCAGCCTTGTTAATTTTGATACTGGAAAATGTCTCCAAAACCTGCAAAATCTGTTGGACCCCAGGGCCCATCAACTGACACGCATTTAGAAATATAAGAACTTGGTGGGTGTAGAGTACCTCTCGACCAGGGGTACCTCGGGCCCAATCAAACCCCTTAACAAGCCTGTCGATCCTTACCCACCTAGGAAAGTGTAAGGAAAGAGCAAGGGTGATAGCAGGTAACATTGACGAGTACCCCTCTGCAGCAGGAAAACATCTGAGAATGAGCTTCCTATTCTGACAAGTGCCATGAGGTCTGCGTACATTGGTCATACCTGGTTCATGAATTTTGGCCCCAGGTTTCTTTCCAGTAGAAGAAATAGATATTCACAGCTGATTAAATCAAATGTTTTGTGAAAATCCACAAGGAAGAACGAATGGGCACCTGGTAATCTGTTGTCCAATACTAGAGCATTGCACACCCCTCTGATGTTATGCCTTGTTGCCCTGTGAAACTGCAACAAATGATGGACGGAATGCTGAATGATTCAAACATTCTCCCCCAGTCAAAAGATCTGGGTTAAATCCATTGTTCTTTTGCCCACTACGCCACCCCAGTTTGGACCCAGCCATATGCAAATCCGTCTTGACCCTGTGCCTCATGGGAACGGGAAACATCGGTTACATCGCGGTGTTTACACCGCAATACCTTTACAACGCGGGTATTACAACGCAAGTCATTACAATGACTTGCACTGGATGGCGCTCTAAGCTAAGGAATAGTATGATTCACTATTCCAACACCTTCCCTACTGTAACGTAGGCTGGAGTTGGAATAGTAAATCATACTATTCCTAAGTCCAGCGCCCTCCAACGCAAGTCGTTGTAATGACTTGCGTTGTAATGCGTGCGTTGTAACAGTATCGCGGTGTAAACACCGCGATGTAACGTTGTATATTCCATGGGAACAGTCCAGACCGAACTGCCAAGCCAGGTCCTCCCTGGACTGGAAACAAGCATCCTGGGACCGGTTTCGGGGTATGTCACCCTTCGTCAGCCAGACTAGCTTGAATCCAGTGGCACAGTGAGCAAGGGACCCACGTCTGGGCATACCTGTCCCACTTAGGGCGAAAAGTGTAACTTCAACAAATGATGGACGGAATGCTGAATGATTCCAACATTCTCCTCCAGTCAAGAGATCTGGGTTAAATCCATCGTTCTTTTGCCCACTACGCCACCCCAGTTTGGACCCAGCCATATGCAAATCAGTCTTGACCCTGTGCCTCATGGGAACTGTCCAGACCGAACTGCCAAGCCAGGTCCTCCCTGGACTGGAAACAAGCATCCTGGGACCGGTTTCGGGGTATGTCACCCTTCCTCAGCCAGACTAGCTTGAATCCAGTGGCACAGTGAGCATATGTCACCCTAAGTGGAAGGGTATGCCCAGACGTGGGTCCCATGCTCACTACACCACCACTGGATTCAAGCTAGCCTGGCTGATGAAGGATGATGCCCTGAAACCGGTCCCAGGATGCTTGTTTCCGGTCCAGGGAGGACCTGGCTTGGCAGTTCGGGCTGGACTGTTCCCATAAGGAACAGGGTCAAGACTGATTTGCATATGGCTGGGTCCAAACTGGGGTGGTGTGGTGAGCGAAAGAATGATGGATTTAACCCAGATCCTTGTGACTGGGGGTGAATGTTTGCATTGCCCAGCATTCCGTCCATCAATTGTTTCTTTTGCAATTGTTGCCCTGTGAGGCACAGAATTGGATTGATCCGGGTGGGCTAATGTGCCGTTCCCTTGTACCAGGTGGTTGGTCAAAGCCTTCGCCAAAGACTTCGCCCAAATCTTGATCTCAATATTTAAAGGGCATATGGGTCAATCTGAGGAGCAGCATTCTGGGGCTACTCGGGTTTAAAGATGACCATTATATTAGCATAGCAGTTGCCAGACTGGAGTGTTCTTCTTATTGAGCTTCTGGAAAAACCTCCCTCAGAGGGCCCAGAAGACGGGATTTACAAGATTAAAAAAATTCTGTAAGGAATCCATTAGGGCCTAGTGGCTTGTTTGACTGTAATTGGCCATGGGCTTCTCCCAATTCCTCAACTGTGATCTACCCTCCAAATAGCTCTCTCTCATCTGTAGTCTACAATGGGGTGGGGCAACCTTGCACATACTCTGCTACGGCTGTGGGGTCAGACGCAAGTGCTCGTGAAAAAAGGGTAGTATAGGGCCAGTGATGAGTGATTAGACAGCCCCCTCTCAAGTATAGCTACTTCGGCTATGCTGGATACTCTTCAGCGTGGGACATAAGCAACAATCAACTATGGCAGCAGACTTTCGAACTATCTGCTCATGTAGAAATCAGGAAAAGATGCTGGGGTTGGACAGGCCACACCCTCCTCAAACTCACATCAAACACTGCCAGGCAAACCCTGACATTGGCCCCTCAAGGGGAAAGAAAAAGCGGAAGGCCAAGAAACACCTGGCACCGAGGCTTCGAGGCTGACTGCAAGGAGATGGATTACACCTTGAGTCAGATTTCAAGAAAAGCCCAGGACAGAGATGGCTGGAGACTCCTGGTTGATGGCCTTTACCCCAGAAGGGATAGTAGGTATAAGAATGTAAGTAAGTGGGGCATAAGGAGATAATCAAGACATAAGAAAGTCCCATGGGCCCTGGAGTGGTCCGTGTAGCCTTTCTCAGTTTTATGCATGCACATCCACACATCTGAAAGGCAAATTACTAAATATGCTGGGGCTAACAGGGTTTGGCAATCAGTCCTCTCCGACTGCCTCTTCGACCTGTGAGTTCACCCATTAACCACCCTGTTAAAGTCTTCACCTGCTGCCCAATGTCCTGAGGTGAGTTGGGCAATTGGGGCCCCTAAGGTCTTTAGGAAGTCTACCAACAACAGGGGTAGTGTAGACATCAAGCAGGGATAGAGGCTGTCTATGTGGAAGGCCAGTTACAGCAACATACCTGTCCCAGTTGTCATGCCAAACCTGTGTCACCTTAAAAGGTATGTGGCTCCGTAGCCACCACCCTGGAAAACTCTGTATAGAAACACCTGGGAAAACCCCTGTTGGGTTAGGAAGAGACATATAATTTCCACCAAGTGAGGTCTCCTGCAAAAGGAGAACATCCAATGTTATGCACCTGGAAGCCTTCAGCACTGCCCCTCTCCTAACTCTATCCACTAACCCATTGATGGTCCAGGTGAGGATTTTTACCTGGCCATGTGGTGCAGCGTTGTGTGATTAGTCATGGGTGGAAGCATCTGTTGGTCAGCATAAAGTGGACTTTGTGTTGGGTTTGCAGAATAACAGTGCTGGAGCAGGTTTTGCACATCTCTGCTGTCTATAAAGAAATACCCTCATTTCACTCCCCACCATAAACTTAGGAAACAGCAAAGATATATATTGAGAAAAAAATAGGATTGTTCACCAACAGGGCAAAATAACTACAACTGTGTTCATTTGCACCTGAATTCTCATATTTTCCCATAAAATAGCAATTTTTGCATTGCAGAGTTTAAGTCATAGTGTGGCCACAAAGTAGACCACGCCAGTCAACAGAACACAGGAAACGCAGCAAGATGGAAAGTCTAAGGAGTCAGAGGCCTCCTCTCGGTGAAAGCGTCACCCTCAGACGCAGGGTGCTGGTGTTTTGGACAGTCAACATGCGGCTCATTGAAGTGGTGACGTTTCCTAGACTTCCAAGTGTGCCACAGCAGCTGTTTCCAAGAATGGTCTACTGGGCAGCTGTTAGAGTTTGCATTTTGAGGGGGACCATCCTGATGAAGTTCGATCACTCCTCCCTCAAAGCCTATACACTCTCCCCCAAAATGATTTTGAGGTGGGCCAGACAAAGTAGCGTATGTTGAATCTGCATAGCCCAAATCTTTTGTTTGCCTTTCAAGAATGTTTGTAATTGTTGATGCACCTTTTATGTATAGTCCAAAAACACTATGACTCGAGAGGAACCATATCGTAGATTGCCTTGGTGGCAGGATGCGCTTTAAACAGTGTCTCGAGCCGCAAAATTAAATACGTGGACAATTATGGGCCATGGTGGTGCCTGGGGGGTGTCTGAGAGGCGAGAGATCTATGATCTCTCTCAACCACAAAGAACAGGATAAGTTCCATACCACCCCCGCCCCGGGTTTTCAGCCATTCGATGGCGAAAAGACTGAGGTATAAACCTTCTGTTCCCTCAGGGACTCCAACAATCCTGATGTTGTTCTGATGGGAGCCACTCTCATTGTCCTCTATCCTGGCCTTGAGCTGCTGTACAGTATTTTGCAGCCCAGAGCTTGTTGCCTGCAATCACTCGGATGGAGTCTTCAGCCTCTGAGATCATTTCCTCAGCATCAGTGACCATGTCCACAGTTGTAGGAAATTGGATAACTGGTTGAGGGGGATAAAACACTACTCAAGCAGCAACCACAATTCTCGTCAGGCTGAAAAACAAGCAAACCTGAAATTATCCTGTGCTCAATCCTCTGGTAGCTCTGCCCAAAAGCAGTCAGGCTTAACCTAGGGGCAATGTGTAAAGAATTTATGCAGGACTTCAAACAGTAATTAAGTGGAAAAACAACACAAGATAAATCCCACATCAAGTTAGGTAAATA
Source organism: Calotriton arnoldi (assembly GCA_963921515.1). Taxonomy (NCBI): domain Eukaryota; kingdom Metazoa; phylum Chordata; class Amphibia; order Caudata; family Salamandridae; genus Calotriton; species Calotriton arnoldi. The sequence goes on along the minus strand of CAWUFW010010342.1, from coordinate 108,711 downwards.
GAGTAAAGTTAATACATCCTCTAAGAACAAAAGAACAAAAATCCAATTAGTAGAACCAGAGATATGAAATTTTAAAGATTTAGGTAAAAAGTAGCACCAAAAGGCGCAAAGCCAAACTGTGGGTTACCCTGGACTGAGACAAAGTCACAAGTTCAGGCCGACCGTGATGGAGTGCAGGCCGGGCACAGAACCAAGATTGGCCTGCTGAGCATTGTACCTTATGTCCTTCTTGTGTAGTCTGGGCAGCAATGCTTTGCGATGGTTCGCTTCATCCGACATCGGTTTTGGCAAAGCAGTGAGGCTTTGTGTCGCTCTGCGTCATTTCAGATGAGTTGTGTGGTGAGGCTTTGCATCACTTAGTGTCAGTTTCGTTGAAGCTGGCAGCTATGTGGCGAGGCTTTGCATTGCTAGGCATTGATTCCGATGAGGCTTGCAGCTGTGCGGTGAGGCTTTGCAGGACTTTGCAATGCTTTGCATCGCTTCGGATTTGATGAAACCTTCAGTTAGGCCAAGAAGAGCGCTCTGTGATGCCGGCCAAGGGCCTAGGACCTTGGGAAGCACTACTTGGAACCACTTGGAGATCCGGAATACACTCCATCAGAGGCCAGCAGGCCATCAGAGGCCAGCAGGGCTCAGTCAGGAGCAGTTGCAGGCCCAGGCAGGTCCAGTGCAGCAGGTCAGGGGGGCAGTTGCAGGGGGGGCTCAGAACTACAGGGACATAACAAGGGCCAAACAGGAGATCAGTTAGCTGACCCATGGAGTCACTTCAGCCTGGGATGAAGAGTATAGTTCCAGCCTATCTTTTCAGCAAGCAGGGCAGGCCCAAAGCAGCAGTGCATCCTTAATTTGTAGTATACATAGGTCCAGGAATGTACTGAAGAGTTGGGTCTGAGGGTCTACTACTGGCAACTGGTGCCCACCTTGAAATGTTAGAAACTTCTAGAGCCCTCCCCCTACAGAGGTGTCTGAAATTTCCTCCTTTCCTGCCCTGACTCCAGCTTGTCTGGGGGCACAAAAGATTGGTGAGAAACACTTTGCGAGTGTGCTGAGGCAGAGTCTATGTGATGTGCAAGAGTGACAGCTCCTCCCTCTTATCAAGTAAGAGATGGCCCATTCTGCCATCACATATTCCCCCTTGGTCTTTGTGTATTACTCCCAGACGATGAGACAAATTGTCAGCTACGCCTGCTCATATGACACAGGATACAGACTGCAGGCACCAAATGGTTAGGACAAGAAAATCGCAATGTTTTAATCCAACTTTTCTTTTAAAGAGGGGTTTAAATTACAATTCTTTAGAGACCAAACTTGACTTTCCTACCTGCTCCCAATTGAAAGCTATCACTTATTAAATGTAATAAAGTAACCCAATGTTATCCTATGGGAGAGGTAGGCCTTGCATTAGTGAAACACGAATTTAGGAGTTTTTCACTACCAGGACATGTAAAACTTAAATGTACATTTCCAATTTCTAAAATAAGAATGTATCCTGCCTTCTGGGCTGTGTAGGGCATACCCTAGGGGTGATTTATCTGTTTTAAAAATTAAGGTTTAAGCATGGCAAAAGGTTTATTTTGCCAGGTCCAATTCTCAGTTTAAAACTGCCAACAGGCGGAAATTGAAGGCCTGAGACATGTTTTGTAAAGGCTACTTAAGTGGGTAGTACAATGAGTGCTGCAGGCCCACGAGTAGCATTTAATTTACAGGCCCTGTGTGCATGTAGTATCACTTTACTATTACCTTACAAGTAAATTAAATAGGTCAATTGGGTGCCAATGTTACTATGTTGTGGAGAGAGAGCAAAGCACTTTAACACTAGTTAGCTGTGCTAAAGTGTGCAGAGCCCCACGTAAAAGCCACCAAAAAAATGGGTTCAGAACACAGGAGGGTGAAGGCAAAAAGTTTTGGCATGACACTGTCGAGGGGGCCAAGTCTAACAACAGTGCTGTACAAATCTTGACATAGTAGGGTAAGGTCAACACTGAGCTCGTGAACACCCCCTCCTCCCAAGAGTTGAGCGAGAGTCATGAATGGCTTGCAGGATCAAGGCAGTCTGGTCCTACAGGGCATCTCAAGGTATCGTGGACTTGGTCAGTTTATCAATATTTCCTTGTAACGAATACACTCATGAGCTTTATCCTTCCCCTCATGGTTGGGCAAGGTTCAACTGGGCCTTTCTTAGAGTGGCAGTGAGAGACCTCCACACCTGTTGGAGTGATGCAAGGGGAGATTCTGTGTTTCAAATTGTGGCCACACAGGCAAAGACACTGGCAAAGACCACCTCCTGTCTAATGGTCTTCATGTTTCTGTCTCAGTCTGTAGGTCGGTCGCTATTCTCTCCCAGAGTGGTATGTCTGCACTGGGCCCGCAGGAGCAGACTTGTCATGGGCACCACTGCGACACGCGGTCTTGTATGGATCCATCAGCTGCTTCACCGCTCCAGGCATCCACAGAGGGGGGACGTTATACTTATTTTTTTATCAAATAAAGATTCTACAAAGTAAGTGGTCCTTTTATGTTACGTAATTAATACTGAACATCTTACGTATCCTACTAAATCAATGGTGCAGGAAAAGTGTGTGCTACAACATGTAGGATCTGATTGTACCATAACTTAAGGTGCACAGAACTTAGGGATTTTTGGATTATCAACTTTAAATAATTGTGTCAGTGTTTCATACTCTAAGTATACAAAAGGTTTTGACTAGAAGTAATTGTGTTATTTTAATGTACAGTTTCATTCTGCCAACATACAATTACTAGTACATCAATTTTATTTATTTTTACATTACAAAAAAACAATGAAACAACCATTCAATACATTTGTTTTGATGGAAAAGCATATTAAACTGGCAACATGGACTTGTTATAAAGACAGTAATATTGAGATATGACTGGACAATACTTTAAAAACATACACACACATTTATTGTTACATACATATAAAACATAATGGCTTTCTGCTGCTGGAATGCTTCAAGCTGAGCATGGAGGGTTGTCTAGGTGGTTCTAAGGACCCTCATGTGCAATAGTGTCAATTGGAGATGTTAATGTGGCTGGGAGGATACCCTCAGCACATCTTGTGCCTTGATATGCGGCCTAATGCAGGAGGCCCTCCCAACAGTTGCATCACTGCTACCCTCTGCTGGTGTGGACACGCACTGCATTGGATATACATGAGTAATATTTCTATATAAGTATAAATACAATATCACCTTACAAAAATGTAGGCATGCACCTCAACCTAGGATCAAACATTTGCCCCAAATATAGAATGGACTGGGGTTAGTAAATTTACCTTTCACCACAATAGGTGGAAAGTGTTTTGCTTGATGCCAGAATTTAAAAATATTACATTTTTACAGGGGAATATTTGTAAATGGTCAATATTGTGACATTCTGTGTTATTCAACCTATGGATCCAAGTGCAAAAATTAGAAATTAGCTCCTGGAATCCTGCTCTCAAATTTGGGCCTACATTTTGAATCATTTACTACCACAGATTCACAAGATCGTTCACACATTGCTGCTATTTTTACATGTGGAAATTAAGCCTGGGAACAACTGGCAGAGTTTCACTCTGTGGAATTCTGCGAAGGTACAAAAAAACACAGCAGGATTCCGTGTAATTGCACGAATGGGGCGGAAATAGGCACATCACCATGCTCGTGCTGTGATTGAGCGCCAGAAGCTCATTCCATGCTGAAAAATCAGCGCAAACGGCACCAAGCAGTGCGCCTGAGGGCACAGCTTCTGGAGCTGATTTTGCTGCCACTCAAGTAGATTTTCTACTCGAGCTGCAACTTTCTGACTGCGAATAGTCGCTGTCGTGTAGTTTCCGCCTTACAGTAGGAACTGCACGTTTGTGGACAGCAAAATCATTGGAATGGTGCCAGACTGATTCTATGCAGCCCCTCTGAATATGTTGTGCTATAGACCAGCTAGCTTACAGTGCCACCATAAGACCCCCTAAACCTAGTCGGGCAGTGAATGGGTTCTAGCAACCACTGAACATGACAACCCCAGTCCCTCAGGAAGTGTGGTAACAGATCTAGAACCTTTTCTCACACTCACTTGTGCTTTAGTACTCTCAGAGTAATATACAAGATATACACAGTGGGACATTTTCAAAATGTTATTGAACTAGCATGATTCTTGTATAAAATATATGTGCTGCTATGATCAATAGACAGAAACACATGAAAGTTACTATAAGGTGAACAGAATAAAAAGCTCCACCATGGTGGTAAAACAATGTAAATATGCAGGCATAAAACACAATATAGAGAATTGGTTATACAACTATTATGCAGTCCCTAACCTAAGTGTCTAGGGTGGGTGTGTGTCTATACAGCCAAGAAACCCCTTACTGGATGATCCAACCCTGGTTACCTAATGGGAAAGAATGTAAGTGCCAGTCTTGGTCACGAGCTGGACACCCTTGCAAGAAGAAGTCAGCAAGCTGCTGGGCCGGAGCATCAGCGTGCAGATACCTCGCCCATATCAGTGGAGCGCTCCTCTAACTAAACCCCAGAAATCCTTGACTGTGTCCTGTGTAAGTCAGCATTGTTTTGGTCTATAGATAGCCATGTCATCCCATGGATGAAAAAGAGAACGACATTTGCACAACTTGTGTCAAGTCCTTGTACGTAGTGTTCAAGTAATCGTGATAATATTAGGTGAAGCAGAATCTGTAAGCGAAGCAGTTTCAGAGAAACTAATCCAACATTGTCTTGCATGCAAATGTGTGTAAAAGGTTATTGACCGAAATGAAAGGTAACCTAAGAAAATGTGTCCTTCATAAAAGATGGTGTTGGTTTTATGTGGGCCTACCTCAGACAGATAACATCGCGACCACCCGCATTGGAGAAATCTTGCTAGAGGCCCTCCTACTGACCAAAAATAGTGCTGGGGAATGCCAAATCTCGCTTGTGCTCGCCAACTTACCATTTTTGAGCCGCACTCGAGACAAAAACTCCATCACACGGTGGTTGACGGAATTTGGCCAGAACTCCGTAATGCAGATTGGCCAAACTTCCCCCAAATCTGCTGGAATATATCACCCACCCTTAATGGAAATGTAAAAAGTGTGCACTTACTCACTGGGAAGTGTAACAATAGAGTTTAATAGCATGAGAATTAATTTTCTTTTTTCTCCATGTGGATGGACCCCGCGGTTCAAAAAAGCATTTTCTTTAATATTTTCAGTGGGAGCCACCCTGGAACTGCGACTCCCACCAAAATAAAAAAGAAACGTGGATTCCCACACTTCTGTAATCTTTAGCCGCTGGGTGAGCCATGTCCCGGGGACATGAGAAAATATAAATATGTAGGGGGTGCCGGAGCGGCACTCCCCACGCTCCGCGGACCGCCACCTTCCTGGGGCAAGTCAAATTGAAGCAGGGGGCAAGCAGGGCCTCTCTGCAGTTCCAGGGACCTCCACCTCTCTGGGGCACTATAAAAATATATATGCGGGAGGGCCTGCTGCGCCTTCCTGCTCCTCGGGGACTGCCACCTCCCTAGGGAAATAAAGTTAAATTAATGTGGGGGGCCTGCATGACCCCCCTGCAGCCCTGGGGACTGCCACCTCCCCCGGGCAATTCATTGCATTTAAGGGTGGGCTGTGTGACCCCACCCTGGCCCCAGGGACCACCAACTCTCCGGGGCTGAAATAAATTAATGTAGGGTTTCTGTTGTGGACACCCTGCCCCGGGGACCACCACCTCCCCGAGGCTAGATACTACCACGGAGGGGGGCTGTGCGGCCCCCCTCGTGGAGCCATGGATGGCTCTGGGGATCTCCACCTTGCAGGGTTGGCTCCTCCACCTTCCCTGAGGTGCCACCCTCAGGAGGTAGCTGTTTGCTTTTGCTTGGTGGGAGCGGACCTCTCCCACCAAACAAAAGCAAACATAACTCCACTTTCTGCAAGCCGTAGCGGTCAAACAGCTCAGGCTTGCAGAAAGCAGAGTTTTCATCTGCTTCCCTGCACGCAAATATGGGTGCAGGGAAACAGATGGAAATATTGCTCTGACAGACAACAGGGGGCTGCTGAAAGGCAGATCTCTGTTACAGCAATACCCGCTCCCTCTGCAGGCAGGGAGCCGGCTTGGATCACAGGGCCTTAAGGCTCCCCATGTGGTCCCATTTCACACTGGGTGCCCTAGGGCCACCGAGGGGTCATGGACGAGCCCCAGGGTATGGGGTTGCCGGGACTGAAATCAGCCCAGGGAGGGGGGCCACGGAGCCCCACTCCCAATAGTTTTTTTTAAAAGCTGCAAGTTTTCAAAAGTAGAAATCATCTAAGTGTATTTTATCTGCAGTTCCACCTAATAACTTACCTAGAATCCCCGGCAGTTTGGTCCCACCCCATATACATTAGCGGTATGCAACATCTTCCATCCCTTTTCCCAGGATGATGGACAGCGTGATAAAATACCCCCAAGTGCGTTTCCTGGTGATTTTGGAGACAGGGTCTTATACCTAGGAATCTGATCGCATCTCTACAAAAGTAATTGCTTCTTTGGTGAAGTATAAATCATTCAAGAGTGTTTTTTCTCTGCAGTTCTACCTTGTAAAGTTATCTGTTGAAGACTCTCAAGCAACAATCAGATTGGCAAAGTTACAGACACACAAGATCACTGGAGACATTTCCTCAGCGTTCTTTACAAAGCTGTAATGTAGGAGATGCACTTTATATTTACCCAAAATGGTAGCACTTACTAGTTAGCCAGTAGATAGTGCTCCAGTTGGGTAGAGGTGTTGAACAAAACGGGGGCCTTTTCTTGAATAAATACGCTGGGCAGTGGCAGCTGGTGACATTTGAAAGTGGTGAGGCTTAAAGGTTGGGTATGACTTTTACATAGGGAGTGATGTGAACAAGTTCAATGGACAAACCTGGGGTCCAGGGTGAGTCCCTCTCCCGAGAGAAAAATGAAAAAAGATTAGCAAATGGTGCATTTTGAAGCAAATGAATGTAGCGATAAATAAAGTCTTATAAAGCAGTGGGAACGTATAGTCTTGAAATATTAAACACATTAAAAACTGCCCCATATCTTCCTGCATAAATATGATCAACAGTTACTGTAATGTGTAAATTGTACAGCATGACAACTTTAGCCCTTTAAAATGTGTGCTTGCTCAGTGTCTTGCACTGCATGCAGTATTAACTTTGGAAAAATATGCTCTAAACAGACTTTGAGGAGATCCCACAGCTGCTGGCTGCAGCCAGTCATATAGAAATATGTGCAGGCAGGTCTTTAAGTGGGATGAAAAAAGTGGGGGCTCTCTATAAAGGAACATATCAAATACATTTCTGTGATTCCCATAGTGTGCCACCTGACTGATATTTTGGTTTCTCTCTGAGATGTAATGGTATCCAGATAAATGACGTAACAACTGACATACACCTAGAGCCTGCCAGTATGATTGGCTTTGTCAATGGGCATTAGCTGTTTAAGATAAATGAGTAACAACAATGATTTTTTATAAATAATTAACATTGGAAATGTTTCAATTCTGAAACTATGAGTCTGTGAATTAAATAGCATTGAGGCCTGTGGAAGGAGTTTTTCCCTTCAATTATGTGTGCTTTATGTTAGATATGTATTCTCTTTTTTACTGCATATGTTGTCTGTCTGCACATCTTCAACCTCCTCTCTTTCCTCTTCAGCATATATTTATTTATTTATTTATTTAATGCGATTTTATATAGCGCGAACATTACCCGGAGGTGTCAGAGCGCTTTACAAAAGAACCAGTTCCATTACATAAGGACTTTGGATTACATGAGTTACGTGAGAGATACAAACAGAGAAAAAATTGCAAATGTACAAGGTGTAAAGTCACTCAGGGAAGAGATATAAACAGGAAAAAATTGCACATGTACAAGTTGTAAAGTCACTCAGGGAAGAGATACAAACAGATAAACTCTAAAATCACATAGGAATGGTAGTAAGTACAAAGGTCTACTACATATACTAGTGGTTAGAGTTCTATATATACAAATATTAAATTCACTCAGGATTACATTTTAGCAGCGATTAGGCTTGGACAATTATATATTACATATTTACATATATATATATTTATGAGTTACAGAAGCATGGCTCAGGCATAGGGAAAAAGCAGGCAAGGGGAGAGAAATTCAGGGGAGAGAGGAAAGGAATAGGGGAGGTAGAAAGAGTGAGGGAGGGAGGAGGTAGGGGAGAGGGTGATGAGTGATGGAATCAGGGACAGGGGAGTCAAAGAAGAAAGTTACAAAATGGCGGGGAGCATAAGAGTCCAAGTCAGAAAGTCAAGGGAGCAAGTTCCAAAAACACCAAGAGCCCATTCGTGCCCTCGGCTCGAAACCAGCCGGCGCGCTCTTTCCAGCAACACCTCCAAATCATCATCCATCTCTAAGCCTCCCCCCGCCCAGCCGGGCACCTTCCTGTTCTCTTCAGGTGGAGCGGGGACTCTTTTTCGCTCCCTCTCTGCTAGCCCCATGAAATAGGTGGGCCGTCGGCATTCCCGCGGCTCCCTACCTGGCATTACTTCCCGCTTTGCTGGTCCTGAGCGCTGCGAGTGCACTCCGGTGCTGCTGTGCATTTGCAGGTGCACCCTCCTTATTACGTTACACGCACCGCAAAGTGTCACCGCTGCTGACATGGTACTCCACCAGCCCTCGCCGGAAGATGGCGTGTCTGTTGCGTGTCTGGGCGCTGCGGGGGGGGGCCCCGTCCTACAACACCATTCCTACCCGGTGGGGGTGCTTTCGTTTGCGCCCTGACTCACCGGAAAATACTGGTGACCAAGGATTCTTTCCACCGCTGCGTCGTCCCGGTCCCCAGGGTTCCGTCACTGCGGCACTCCGATTGCCGTTTGAAGGCAGTCACTTCCCTGCAGCCACACTAGGTCACTTCTGTGCGTACCGGGGATGCAGAGGGGGCAGCTCATGGTCTCGCCACTCATCCGATGTCTCACCCAGGGGCCCGATCCTGATTACTCATCCCCCGCTCTCGTTATGCGATGAGGCGAGTCAGCTACGCCCCAATCGCCATTTTGAGGCACAATTATCTGGAGAGTTTTAGCCGATTATACAGCAACGAAATGGTTTGGGGGAACGGCACCCACAACGGCAGACGCTCCCAATGCTCCGAAGTCAGGAGTGCATTTTTTCTGCTGGTTTCGGTGCAGTGAAGTGCCGCGCTTGGATGCTGTGGTGTTGGGCTATCGCGGAGCATCAGCTCCGAGCAGCCATGATGGCCTCAGGCCACTTGAGCATCCTCTTTTCACTCTTCCCCAAATGCACTTCCTCGCATCTCTGTCACTTCACCGCCCCAAACATTCACTGAACTCCCTCAAATTTAAGCACTTTGATTTCTCTTACTTTTGCCTTGCAAATATTTTGACATCTGTGTACCCCCTTCACACATATATCCACAGAATTTCAGATGCAAATGAAATACTTAAACATTGTTCTGTGTGCTCTGCAGAGAGGCCAACTCACTGACAGGCACTTTGTTTGGCGTCATCCTTAGCGCCTGCACACTCAATCAAAGCCCCTCATAAACACCTGGCATGGCTCAAGCCTCAAAGCATGCACAGAAAAAAATACAGTTAAACAACAAAATTATAAAATAGCTAACTCTTGGGAATGCAAGATTAAGTAAAGCATGTGAAATAAAAGAGGAACTAAATCGATGGAATGCATTCCCTTAGCGTTTTTAACATTCATTGTTTGCAAGTCAATTCATGTTTTTGGCATCAGTGTTAACTTAGGAGCATGAAGACACGGCCAGTTTTAATGTCATACAATCAGAGAACTGTCCACTGTAAGGACATATTTCTCGCCTTGCTTGACTCGAACATTTGGATCAACTTTGCAAGGGACAAGTACCCTGCTCCTTATTTGGATCCATTTCGTGGGGGAGCAAATACAGCAGCTCCACTTATATCGGAGCCAGCAATCTGCAGCGAGGGCCTGGGGTGTCACAGTGGAGGGGGTTAGCGTGATGAGGGGTCTCAGCACAATATACATAACACAACATTAGCTTGCAAACACTTACCATTATCGAGAACAAGATCAGACGTGCTTGAATCCTCTCTCAGTATGACAAAAGGGTGGGATCTATGCCTTTGAAAGACAAACGTCTTAAATAACGCAGGGATGAAGTCTCCGACCCCCAAAGCTGTGACACTAATGGTGTCACTGTCCTACAAAGTGCATACAACCATAGACCACAATGGCAATGAAGGGTTTTAAAGCAGAAAGCCCTGCGTCATGCATCATAGTTCAGAAAGTTGATTTACTGCCTGGCTTCCGTCTCCTGCTTCAGAGCGAGGCGGGGCAGGCAGTCTGAAACAGACAGCCCAGACTTAAATACATTGATTTATTTAAAGATATGATCGTATCTCTAAATAAATTGATCTATTTAATATGTTTTTATGTAAATGTGTAGAAATTTCAGAGGGGCGCAGCCCCTAAGCCCTAATGGAGAAACCGCCCCTGACTCTGGGGCAGGATTCATTCTGGCACAATGCTCATTTCACAGAAGTTAAAGCTCAACAGGTTACAGTAAGGAAATAAAATGTAAAACAAAATTTAAATTCACTTAAAAAACCAAAGGTTACAGGGACGTCATAGTTACGCTCGCATTTCACTCACACAAAACCAGTGAAATTCAGCAGTTATAGTTACCAGTGCACTGCTTATGACCTCAAAAATTACATGACTCATGACATGGTCAGTGACATCACTGATGACAGCATCCACAGAAGCACTCACACATCCACTCACACCTCCATACAACCTCTCAGACTCTCACTCACATACCCACACAACCTCTCAGACACTCACGCACACCCACACAGCCACTCACATACCCATTCACAGATCCATACAAGTACTCCATAGAGCCACTCAGACACCCAATACCTCACCTATACAGGCACTCACGCAACCACTCACTCACCCAAATAGCTAATCACACACCCACTTATTCACCTATACATCCATGTACACCCCCATACAACCTCTCATACACCCACTCACACACCCACACAATCACTTACATACCCATTCACACAGCCATAAAAGCTCTCACAAATCCGCTCACTCACCCATACATCCATTCACAGAGACAATTACTTTACAATAGAGACAGTCACACAAAAACTCACTTAAGCAAATAGCCACTCACTCACCCATACAGCTACTCACATACCTACTTATACACCCATACAGCCACTCACACACCCATACCAGCAGTCAGACACCCACTCACACATGGATACACACAGGCACACAACCACTCACATAACATATGCTGAAAATAGTAAACTTTCTATAATACTAATGAGCGATACAATTTTACCTTATGTAGTACCTTGGTATAGATGTTTAACACTCATAATCTTTTAGAAAACACGCACACTCACTGGATGATGTCTTCAGTGATGTCAATTAAGATGTCATCAGTGATCTCACATCACTCATGACATGGTCAGTAATATGTGAGCTCATAAGCAATGCATTGCGGGGGCATATGTTATAATTAGCTCAGGTAACTGCTGAATTTCACTGGTTTTGTATGAGTGAAATCTGGGCCTAATTATAATGTCCCTGTAACCTTAGTTTTTTTCAGTGGATATATATACATATATATTTCTTTTTTTTTCAATATGCCCGTTCACTCTTCAGAAACAGGCTCCAGCACGCTCGGGTTCGCTCACAGTGGTCTTTATTCGTGGCTCAGGTGACATGTTCTGAAAGACAATGCTGTCTTTTCACAAGAGCTGTGCGTCGCCATTTTGGCCTTTTTATACCCATGGGATTGAATTTGCATTTAAAGTGACAGTGCTCAACACCTCAACATTGATACATCATGACCCAGTGCTACTCATTACACCATATCAAAATTGAGTGGGTGCATCGTTGCAATATTGGATACAATGTGATGATAAAATAAAATAAAATAAAATTGATGATTTTGGAAGGTCCAGCAATGTTTTTTTTCCCAAAATTCTATTAACATGACACCGTTGCACAAACTGCTCTAATACCGGCAATTTTGCCAGCTCACACTGACATTAAGTACTAATGGGGTTATCCGAGAGAAAGTCAAGGACCTGGGAATGTATACAGTATAAAAAACAATTGGTCCCGACGTATCTTTACAGCACACATAAGGTGCAAAGTTAATTCAAACGGTCATATACAGTGTTGTTTTATAATTCAATTGTTGTCACAGAGAGACAAAAGACAACATTATTTTTGATGCAAAAATCATATTTTTATATATTTATCATGAAAAACAGTATTCAATCAATCATTTATCACAATCGGCGGTTGTCAGGAAAGGAGTTAGAAAGGAAGTGCTCATGTGATCGTGAGAAGAAGATAATCAGAGAAAAATAAAGGGTAAAAATTAATCCTATTTCCTATTATGCAACACTGGTTGGATAGGATGATTTCGTCAACCGAACCAATGTTGAGCCTACATACAATATCAATTCACTTTTCTTCGAATGACCTCTGGTCATTGAGACAGGGGCAAAAAGTATTAATGCAGGCCAGATAAGGAGAGTGTTGACGTTTCGACCCATCTTCCACGATAAGGTTAATTACTACCGCCGCATGCGGGTCTTCATCAGGACGAAAAGGACAACCGTAATGTAAGACTGGACAATTCCAAAATGTATATGTTGTCCAAGTAAGGTATTTCTTTTTTAGTGGAGAAGGAATCGAAGATAGGCTCCTCCTCTAGTGAATTCGCACGATAGCGCGGTAGAGTGAGGATTCTGAAAGTAGTGGGCACTGGCCCACCCTTGGCAAGAATGGTTTCCTCTCAATACCTTTAAGACTAAGGCTCTTTGGAATTAAATACTAAGACTTATTTGGAAATTTGATCATGTAATAAGAGACCAGTGATCTTGTCTGCTACGTAATTTGCCAATTTTTGGAGCATCGTGAGCGTCCCCACGTTTACTCCTGGTGGGGACCATCTTTGATTCCTTCTCTTATAAAACAACACTATATATAACCATTTGAATTAACTTTGCAGCTCACACTGACAGTCTTCCAAAGATCCCTCCTCTGATGTCCTTGGCAAATGCCATTCCGCACTGCAATACGGTATGCAGATTCAAATAGATTACATTGTGCAAACATGCAAATAGTGCAAAATGCTGTACAGCAGTGTGCAAAATTGTGCAAAATTGCGCAAACAAATGCAAAGTCCTTCAAATATTTCTACCAATTGACTCCCCTGATGTTGCCAACAGGCTCCATTTGGACATAGAGCCACCAAACAATATGCAAGCACAGGTATTAGAGGGCAAGTGCCTATTTCCATAAAGTGCAAAGTGCATTGGTGCAAATTGGCATATTGTGCACATTAAACATGTATAAAAACTCTGTATTAGAACAAAGCTCTCCTAAACATTAAATGTGCAACTTCCATGAAGGACCATGACACTAAAATTGGATATCATCGCTGCTGTATCCTAGTACAATCTTGATGAATGTCTGTTGTCACTGTTTCCCAAAATGAATTCGAAAAGGACCATCAATTCACAATTGCATAAAGTGCTCAATGCGATAAACCCCCCATCCATAAAAATTATATTCCATCAATAGAAGTTATCCCAAAATTAAATATTATCCAGATTGGCTCAAACTCATACATTTCTTTTTAGATCATCGTTCCCTATTCTATTAATAAATATAGAGATCCTCTTTTGTATTCAAACCTGCTGGGACTTTATTACTATATCTGAGAATATGTTTAGACTCTAGTTGCCTAAGGCAGCGTTCTCTGTTGCCACCTCTAATTCTGTTTGGCACTTGGTGTAATACAAAGTAACTCAAATCCTGTATCTTGCTCTCGTGCACTGCTTCAAAATGCCTGGCTACTGGATATGTCTGATCCTTGTGTTTAAATCGCCCTAACATGCTGTAAAATATGTTGATGAACCTTTAAAATTGTGCTACCTATGTACAATTTGGAGGAGGTAAACCTCAACACGTAAACAACAAACTCACTATTACAGTGTTATGTTTGCTTAATCTTCCAGACCCTTCCAACCTTTCCTAATCTTCCAACTGAGAAAGGTAGGGCTAACTGTGTGGTATTGACTCCATGTGTACAGGCCTTGCATTTGTGGCACTTCCTAAAACCACCACTGCCCATGAGCCACGTTCCTCGCTGTTGCATTTCCGGACTGCTAACCACAAGATCATCTCTCATTGATTTTGCTCTGTGGAAAGCAATCAGGGGACTGCAGTGAATCTGTGAGCCTATAACAGGGTCACTACATAGTAGGTGCCAGTGTTGCTGCAAGATCTGTCTCACTTGCTCATGTTGGGTACTAAAACCAGTAATGAGTCGAATCTCTTGCTGACTAACTGCATCTCTCAGTTGTTCTGAAAACAACAGTTGAGCTCCTGTTTCAGAGTTTGCTTTACTCCTAGAACCCCGAAGCACCTTTTCATTGTAGCCTCATGCAGCAAATCTGTCGCTAAGTTCTTGTTGGGCTAATTCCAGTTGTGCATTGCTACTACAGTTTATCCACATGCGGAGATTCTCCGCATATGGCACACTGTATTTTAATTTATTTGGATGGAAAATTAACACTGTATTGCCTGCAGTGATCTTTCGAAAGGTTTTTGTATGCAATTTATTCTGATCAACATACAAAGTAAGATCTAAAAACCGTGTTGCCTCCACACTGATGTGGGAAGTAAAATGTAAATTAAGATGGTTAATATTGATTCTCTCAACAAATCTCTCTGCTGTATCCTTTGTACCTCGCCAAATGATGAATAAATCATCTATATAACGTCCCCCTCAATTGGCTATAAAGATCTGACCCAAACAGAAAGATATAGTTATGCAAGCACCAGTGGATCATGTTTAATATCATCTCAGTATGTTTATATAATGTCAAGGCCTGGAGCTCAGGACATATTCTATTGCTCTCATGCCATCACTATGGAAAATACTTGTGTATAAATACGACACATCTAGAGTCATTAAAATGTAGTCGTCTTCCTAATTGACATTATATACTTCTTTCAAAAAATCCCCAGTGTCTTGAACATAAGACGATCGATTTTTAACCGATTCTTGTAGAAAGTAATCAATATATTTGGAGGTATTTTCAAACAGGCCGCCAGTTGCAGAAATGATTGGATGGCCTGGAGGTTTGCTCATTTCTTTTTGAATTTTCGGTATAAGATAGAGGATAAGCAGTATGGGTGAATCTGTTTAAAGAAAAAGGAATTCATTCTGAGTAATAAATCCTGATGACCACCATTTGGATAGCTCAGTATGTTATGCAACTTTGATGTTATTTGCCTCACTCTTATCAATTTGGCAATAGCATTGGCCATCCCACAATTGCCCATGGCCTCCTTCATGGTAAGTGGCCATAGGACAAGGTTCCTACCCTTATCCGCCTGTCTCACTACTATATCATTCCTTTGGCGTAGCTTACTCACTAAACAATTATATTGTATTTGCAACAGATCTGTGGACGCCGTTGTTTTAGTAGTGTACTGACTCTCTTGCAGTATCTTAAGGTCATTTACCACTAATTCTGAAAACATGTCTATAGATTCTCGTGGCATCACCGGTAGACAGATGGACTTAGGTTTAAATGGAGAGGCCGGTCTTTCAAAGACATTAAGCCCTTGATCTTGAATAAGCCTATCATATGTGACCTCATTGTTATCTCCTCTGGATAAACTGTCCATGTCCCTTAATAAATTCAAGTCAGAAATAGCAAGGTTGGTAAAATAACAAAGGATAAATTCTTTTACTGCCACTTAACATCCAATAAACAAAATATGTCAGAAATATAGCCCCACAGGTTTCACCCTCTGCTTGAAATAAATTTCAGTTTTTGGGGAATTCACTAGTGATCCTAAGAGACCAATTGAGAATATGCAAAAAACGCATGTACCCAGGAGTAGCTCTGGAAAACATTTCTGATTTTCCATTTATGCCCATGTTAAAATCTTTTCCATTGCAAACCCATCTATTTTAGGAATGTTTCTTTTCCATTGCTACTCTTCAGTACTAGTAAATCTCTGATAATTTTCAGGGTGGAAGCGTGCCATAAGTATGTTTCTGAATAACTACATACAAGTACATTTCTGGGCCATTCTTGCCTTGAAACACTTACCGCCCATGAAGAAAAAATTATTCACATGAAGGCACATGAAAAAGTATGGTTGAGTTGATCTTAATAATGCAAAATCATGTTTTATCAATAAAAATGTGGCTTCATACTTGTCAATAAGACCATTAGCCATTGCAATTTGAAATTACAGATCCAAATGTCTTTCTGAATCAGATCTCTAACCATGACTGTTTAAAGCTTTTATGATGAAAATACTGAATTTCTGTTTGTCTAAACAATCATAAAAGCAGCACAAAATGTACATAATCCATCGCAAATATAAAAACTTGGTTAGTAATAATCATAGAGAATACTTTGTGTTTAAAAACTGTTGATTGTAACAAACTGCCAACGCAAAAGCAAACCTGAATATTTGGTAGTGATCGTTAAAAGAACAATGCTGGCCTGCGTTGGTGAAATCCAAACATATTTAAAATGAATATATGTCATTATAACGCATGCATTACATCGCATGCCATTACAACGCGGTCGTTACAACGACCGCGTTGTTACATCGCATACGATTACATCACAAGTCGTTACAATGACTTGCTGTAGGGGGCGCGCTGGACTGAGGAATAGTATAATTTACTATTCCTACTCCAGTTTGTGCCCCCTGCAGCAAGTCGTTGCAACGACCGCGTTGTAATGGCATGCGATGTAACGCATGCGAAGTAAACGATGTCTCCCATTTAAAATAGGTTTTAAGTGATTATGAGTAAACTGGTAGTAATACTTACCAAAAAAACCTCCAAAATGCTTACGAGATTGTCCCTGTGATGAGAAATTAAAATGGAACCAGTATCATATTAGCCCAAGGGAAAGCAGAGTAAAGATCTTATGGTCCCTAGTCAGAATCTAGCTAAATGTGATCACTCCCTAGGGCCCATAACCCAGCCCAGGTACAGCTCGAGATTTGGCGTTGCTTGAATAATTACATACTCTCGCAGGCTGGGTTTACTTAACTGTTCCTGCTCCCTGGAAGACTGTAGAATCGCAAAATACCTGATTAACTTTAGGGATATCTGCTTTAGTAAGGGAAGAAGCACGAGATGCAAGCATACCCTCCCACCCAATATCCTTCGACACACGATATACATAATTCAACCACAGCACATCTCAGGCAATCAGGTTTGATCATTCTGTTCAGGGAGGTAAACATATTGGCCCAAACAGAGACCCAAATGACAAGTGGGGCCATCCTAATCACATCAGACACATAGGTAATACCTAACTCCTCATGGAGGAAGAAATGCGGGGTCAAAGGCGGAAGGCCGAGGAGCCAACTGCAAAAGCGGTTCTCTTCAGCCTGAATGGAAGCAATCTCTTTATATTCTCACACGTCAACATCATACATTAGAATCGGAAGACATTTTCGTTGATAAATCTCCAATGGGGCTGAACTGGTTTATTGCCTACTCGCTGCGCAATGGCAAACAGAGCTCCCACTGCTCGGTTAAGACAACGATTTGCTATACAGGGCAGCCAGGAGGATCTCGGATCAAAAACAACCCCCAAATAGGGGGAGTCTGAGACCCTTTCAATGTGCCCGTCTCTAATCAGGAAAGAACCTTCCTTTTTAGATCACGAGCCACAAGCCATATACTTTGTTTTGCCAATATTAATATGCAGATCTAGACCATGCATAAAGGTAACGAAACTACTGATTAGAGTCCTCAGACCATTAGGGGTGTGAGACATTAGCACAGCATCATCTGCAGGATGTGTGTACCCTTTATCATGTGCAGGGAAGGACATCCTCATGGTTGACATGTATTCAAGCCAATTATATATCTAGCAAGAATAAAATTGGGGCCAGGACACAGCCCTGGCCGACTACTCATGCTAACTCAAAGGAGTCCGTCCATTCCCCTCCAGGGCCGAATCTAACCGAAGTGTTAACACCACAATGTAATGCTAAAAAAACAAGCATTTGCAATGCAATAGGGCTCGCATTTACGCGAGTTTAAGCTATTGGCATTGTAAATGACAATGCGTTTTATTTATGTTTCAAAAAACAAAACATAAATAAAAGGCATTGTCATTTACAATGCCAATAGCTCAAACTCGCGTAAATGCTAGACCTGTTGCATTGCAAATGCTTGTTTTATTAGCCTGCAGTTTCCACATACCCATGAAATTGCTCCATGTAGGAAAGCAACTGATAGCATGCCAAATCTGATCACAAGTGTGTCTCACTAAGCCTGCTGGAGCAAGAAAAACACCCAAGTCTGAAAGAAAACAGCCAGGGCTATCAACAAATATTTTCAAAACAAGATTATAACTTATGTGCTCTGGGTGAAGTACAAAACGTCACCATAACATGAAACCCGGGGCCTTTTACATGGGATATCTGTACACTGACAAGGATATCTGTACACTGAATGAAAAGTGACGCAGTATAAAACGGAAAGCGTCGATATGAAGCAATAACAGCCTGCAACGAGGATTTTGCAACTTAGGGGTATATTCACAAGAACGTGTGATAACTACCGCAAGAGTAGCGTAACGCAACTTTCAACATCGCAGCCTATCTCGGGAAAATAACCCTGTGTCAACGTAGAATTCACAACAAGGGGGTAGCATGCGATAGTCGCCAGATAACGCGTCAAATGTCACCGTGAAAATCAACGCCACTCCGAAAAAATGCGAAACGCGAGAAATCATGCGATGAGGCCAATCGCCGTACAGAAATCAGCGAACACCAGCCACAGGCCTGCAAATCCCACGCGTCCGGCGGGAAAAAGCACCATAAAAGAAAGAAAAAAAAAAAGCCCAAAAACAATTCAAACTGCGTAGCAACATGGATGCACCCGGACCGAGTGCAGAGGACAAGCCGAACACCACAAGCCCCACGGAGCACCAGCCAGGAACCCCGCGTTCGGGGAAGTGCAAGGACAAGAGGAAGAGGAAGACCGGGTTCAGTCCGCAGGAAGACCGGATTATCGTCACAGAGGTGACCGAACACCATCAACAACTGTTCGGCACCTCCACTGCGGCACTGGCAACCCAAACCGAAATATGGCAGGCCATCGTCACCAACATCAATGCAGTCGGAGTGTCGGGGAGGTCACTGGAGGAGGTCAAGAGGCGCTGGCATGAACTGAAAAGGCAGACCAAACATAAGCTTGCCGCCAACAGGGAGGCAGCAACGGCGACTGGAGGTGGAAGTCCTGCGACACAGGAGGAGCTGGATGAGCTTGAGCAAATGGTGGCCACAGTCTGCAGTGAGGAGACGGTGGCAGGATTGGGGGGCCTGGACACAGCACGATACGACCTGACCCAACAGCAACAGGGTGAGTATCCACTAGGGACGGGGGGATGGGGGGAGATGGGCACAATGGCACACATGTACAATTACGTGTAGCACACAGCACACCCACAATGACCGTGGAACATGTCCCTGATTGCCTTGGCACACTGCAGCACACATAGAAATGCCAAGTAGGCCCCCATCCACAATGTGCACAGAGGGGCCCCCCCCATCACCAATATCACAACCTACCCGTGCACATGTGCTGAATCCAGCAAAGCTGCGGCTCTGTGACCCACACTGACTATGCAAGTAACACTGCATGTCCGATAGCATGGCAGCAGCCAAAAAAAAATGACATGGCCCACGAATCGACATGGAGGTAGCCCAGTGCGGATCACATCCGTAAAGGAGCAGGTCACACTCCGACATGTCCACGTGCACCCACAACCCATGCCGTACAATACACGCAGCAGACGAACAATGCACCAGGCCACAAAAACAGTCCGAGAGCACATATGACCCAAGTCAAAAGCAAATCAGGCCCCGAAAAGCGCACAATTCAAAGGCACCCCGCCTCAAAGGGGGAAGGCCACACGAAATCAGAGCTGCAGGGGCAACTCCCCCACAATGCAGTACACACACATAGCAATCACAGAACATCAGCACTGACGGCAATGTGGTACAAAGTGCAACACCAGCACCACAGGACAGAGCTCACAACAGGTTCCGCTCGTGCGTAGTAACTGTCCACTCACATCTGGCATTGCCTGACACTGTGTGATGATAATGTACGGGTACTACCACACATCCTTCATGTAGTCGAAAAACACACTGACTGCCATCAAATAGCCAGCTCCCCCAAAACAGTCACAATGTACATTGGCATGCAGTCTGAATGTAAACATCTGCAAATCATCACCATACATGTGAAACTCTGTTAACCTGCATCTCCCCTTCACATTGCAGAGGGACATACAACACCTCCTGCAGAGCACACCACACTTCCCATCATTGATGATGAAGAGGACAACCTGCACATATGTAAAGACACCCTCCAACGGATAATGGACAGCCTCTGCACCACACCCCCAGGAGCAGGCCAGGCCAGCTGCCTCGAGGTGACCCCACCACCTGCACAGACCACACAGCAGGAAACACACACCACCACGGCTGTCTCCCAGGACCCCCCCGACCAATACATGGAATTCCAACGGCGTGTGTTGGGTTGCCAGGTGGAGTTGGCTCATCAGCTGCGGGTGGGTTTCGAGCTCGTGGCAGCCAAACTCGATGCCATACGTGGGTGTCTGAGTCCCATAAGGGACCACGTACAGCCCCTATCGGACACCCCCTGTATGCACCATGCTCCGCCACAGACCTTGGCTGACCTCACTGAAGACATGAATCTAATACAAGAAGTGTCTGGTCAGACAGGCACCAGCCATCACAGCACAGAGTTGGCACAGGTGCGGAGGTCAATGGAGACCATGGAGCAGATGCAGGCTGGAAGTATGTCTGCCACGGCTGGACACCAGCGAGTAGTGGCTGGGAACTTCAATGCCCTGCAGTACTTCATCTTGCCATTGCTGTCACAGAGCCGTTCCCAAATGACTGCAGCAGTAACATCGACACACACAGCTCCGACCCCTGATGTGTCCGTGGCACACTGTTATGCTGCCCCATCACCTACGCAGTCTGATGTGTCAGGGGCACACAGCGATGCAGCCATCACCCCGCCACACACACCGGACACACCGGACACAGAACCCGAATCAGGGGAGTGAGAAGAGGATGGGAACTACTGTGTGAGGAAGGAGGCAGTAGCATCCATCACCGCCATATGGCCTGTCCCTGCCTGGTTATGACCTATGCATCATGCCCTGGGAAATACCTCCTACTGACCTCCGGAACACCCTGCGACATTTACCCAGACCCCGACACGGACTGCCATTTCTTCACCGCTGGCCAATTACACAGCAATCCTGCTGCGGACTGCACTCTCCCTCTTCCTAATCACTGTGCAATCCCCAAAGGACTCTGGTTGGCCCACCACTGGGCTTCCATGTGATGTGGGCTTGGATGGCCATGTACAGCACCAGCTCCGTCAATCACCTGAATGTGAATAAAACATTCTAAATCACACAGATGTGTTATCACTATGTTCACTCACGTATGGAAGTATGGCTGGATGTAGGGACAATGATTGCACATGAAGGTACACCCTGGTAACTGACATCTATGCGCATGTCTATCCCTGAGACACATGGCCAATTGGATGACTGTGAAGGTGAGTACTAGCTGTGTCCCCATTGCACATCAGCAACAATCTCACAACCCCCAACGTAGGCACACGTCCATGTGTTGAATAGGGCTGTGTGTAGGAGTGACCAAAACGGTGGCAGGCCAGGAGTGGTGTCCTACACCACGTGTGACAACAGAACTTCACGTCACATACCTACTTACATACATCTGTGTGGACACATTCTGTTGTGATGTATGACATTGCTCCACATGGTCAGAGGTTGGACACCATACACACATAGCTGAAGTCATGTAAGTGCACATGTCGTCCAGCACCTATCCAAAAACAATGTCTGGCTCACAGAGGTGGAGCTTGCCAAAGGGACACACCCCCATTGCACATGCATCAGTCAGTTCCTCCCTGTGTTGGGACGATGCTCATTGTGGCACACGAGTGGACAATCTAAACAACACACCTCACAGTTAGACACCAGTGGAGTGGCATAGACTTTATTGGCATGTGCGTGTCAGTTCAGACGAGGCAACGGCCACAACAAGCAGGGACATGCTTAAGACACTTACACGCAGCATGGGTACATGTCGAGGTTCAGGAGATGTGGGGGCTGAAATGGACAACATTCATCACGGATGGCAATGATCACAGCCCGCCTTGCCTTGCTGGATGAGTCATGTGTTGTTTGGCGTCTGCCCATTGCCCCGTGTGAGGGGGCACGACTCACTGCATGTGAGATCTGCATGGTGCTCTGCCTCCGGAGTGTGCCGATTGTCTGCTCTGCTGACAGTGATCAGGTGTGAGGGTCCAACAGGTTCACATGTCGTGCTACATTGCCATGTGTGTGCTCTCCCCCAGCAGTGTGTCCGAATTGGCAACGTTGCCAAACGACGCTGTATTGCTCCGACCATGGACCTGCGTCACCTTGCACAGGTGTGTGTACACACGCGTTATTCCACGCACATGCATCCAGAGCCCGACCGAAGGCAGACGTGTCCTCTGTTGTGGTGGGATATGTGAGCAATCCCAACGATGCAACAAGTTGTTGGGACATGTGCTGTGGGTGGCAATCGGATGTGGCTGCAGGAACGTAGTTACTCGTCCATGAATGCCCGTGCAGCTTCATGTGCAATGTGTTCCAATAGTACGTCGTTGAAGTGTTCAAAGAACACCCTGGTGAGCCAATCCATTAGGTGGTCCGGGCAGGTGTGCTCAACCCACGCCGTCTCACCGATCCGCAACACAGCCCAATAGGGAGCGCCTCGATGTGGTCACTGCACACGAGAAATTGTGCAAACTCCCATGCACAACTACCAATACATACGCAGTGTGTCAAGGCATCCCAGGCACGGCTTTCTCGGTTACACTCCTGTTCGTGATCCAACAGGGGGCGCAGACACAAGTCATAGTCCAATTCATCAACAGTTGTGTTGGATAGGCAGACATCCATGGGACACTCGAATGTGCATGTTCGGCAGTGGAACCAGGGCTGGACGCAGGTGACGTGGGCAATGCGGAAGCTGAGCCTGTAACTGATCGGCAGCACTGCCAGTGGCAGTGCACCCAGTAAATGCAGCATACGTGCACGGTACTGTTCCACGTGACGGGGGTTGTGCATGTGCCCGGTATGGCCTGCCATTGCGTTGGTGCGTCTCGTGAACTGGCACTCTTCTGAACTGCGGCAGTTGTGTGGAGGATATGCCACAGCTCTGAGCAATGATTCGTATGTGTGTGCAACGTTGTGGGTAATGGGTTTCTGTTTCTGTGAGTGTCAAGGGCATCCCATGCAGGGGTACCAAAGGCAGGGGCTTCTGTGTGTGGGCTGTGGATAAGTCGGATGGTTCATTGGCGGAATGCGTGGTGTGGGAGTCGTCCCCGTCTGCCATTGCATCTCTATCAGGGTGTTCCAGGCGCGTTCTGGACCAAGGTCAGAGGTGCAGGTGTCTTCCCGTCTTCTGCATTGGGACAATGGTCCATTCATCCCTGATGTTTGTCTGACTACTACTTGGGTTTTCGGAATGTGATGTGGCTTTGGCGCTGAGATTGGGACACAGCCTTGGGGTCATGGTGTACGGATGGCGATGCACACACACATGTTGGCATGTGGAGCCAGGTGCCCGGGCGGCCTTGCGCTGCTTGTGCTATCTCACTCTGTCTCCCTCCCTCGCTCTCTCCCTCTCTTTCCTTTGTTGGGCGCATGGCACACCTTCTTCTCTTGGATTTGGTTTTCCAGGCTGTGTGCTACGGATTGTCCAGTGAGGAGCCTCTAGGACTCATCCTAAGGGTTGTTTCTGCTTTTGTTTGTATGGTGTTTTGTGTTGGTGATTGCATTGCTGTATGACTGATTCTCCATTTTCTGGCCATGCATGTATGTTTATTTTCCTGCTTGTGCGACATCAGGCAAAATGTTTGTTTTGGGATTCGTGGTGTTGGTGTGCAATTTCTTAGTCCGGGGTTGGGGGTGGTCCCGGGGGGGTGGTGTTGCAGGCCTGGGTGTGGTGTCGGTGGGTGTTGTGGCCCTCTTGGGTGTCCGTGCTGCATGTTCAGTTGCTCGTGGGCATCTGTTGTCCTTCATGTGTGGCTCTGGGCTGTGCTCCCTTTTGTGGTGCTGGCTGCCGTCCGACTTTACACCAGGTCAGAGCAGGTGTAAACTTCCTGGAGCTAACGCGCCTTATCGCCGGTTTTGTGTTCTTATCGCCGATGTGGCTGGTCGTTGTGAATGTTGAGGTGTGATGTTGTCTCTGCTTTTGGCACGGGAACGCCTACTCTGCATCTCATTAGCGATATTTGCGGGGGTCCTCTGTGGCGATGTTTTTTGCGGCTGCTATCGCGGGTAAACTGGTGCTGTGGGCTGTTGACACTGGCTTGTGAATGGGGTGGTAAATTTATCACGACTTTGGCTGCGATAAAGTGCCGTTAATTCGGCGATAGCTCCTTGTGAATATGCCCCTTAAAGTAAGGAGGGTGAAACAGAAATTTACCAAAGGCTTGTCGTGAACGACTAGGAGATCTGGATGAAATGGACTTTAAAGCAATTTTTGCAACTGTGGAGAAATTTACTTTTAACTGTTCCATTACACTGATTCCATGAAGTTTACAATATAATTAGACATCTATTCTAACGCGACTATTTGCCAAAGTAAGACTGCAAACTTATTACGTCCAAGGCAACTTGCAAAAACGTGTGTTATAATCTCTGTCTTGGTTTCTCCCTCTGGCTCCACCCCTCTCCCACTCTTCTCCATGGTCTCTCCCTTAGAATCTTGAGTGGGAGGCAATTTAGAATGTTAGAGTTTTCTCTCAGAGGGTGCATTGCTGTACTGACTAGTAGGAGGCGTTATATTAAGCTACTGAAATAAAGAATAGGACTTACCTCTTTGCGTCCGTCTTTACTACACTTTTTGGCGACGATCCATGGGATGCTGGGACAGGGACAGCAAGACGCCTCCAACCTGTTGATATTCATCTTCAAAGTCAGTGGGTGCACGATTTTTCTGGACTTCTCTTCTGTCATCCTTCATGTTTCCAGCGTGAGTTGGCTGCTGTGTTGTAGTCCTGCGGTGGTGAGTTCACGTTTTTTTTTTCAACTCTCTACGAGTCTTCTTGCACCAACTCCAGGAGTACTTATTGCCAGCGTTACAGCGTGTCCTTTCCCTGAACTGTGTGCTCCTGCTCTATTACAGCCTCGCTAGCTAACTGTTGGGGCACTGCTTGGTGACTTTTTGGTCTGACTCTTGCAGTCTGTGGAGTTGTAAGAGGCAGTTTTGTCGATGTACTCTTGCCTGCAGCGTTTCAGAACTGGGTCTTGAAGGTGCCTGGGACTTTGAACAATCTCCGGTCCCATCTCAGCGACGCATCGCTTCCTTTCACGCTCTCTAAGACTACCCCTGCCTGCCCTCTTCTTTCACTTCCCCTGTGCACCTGGAGTTACCCCTTGTGGTGATAAGTGTGGGGTACTGCTCCGTGTTCATTCCGCAGTGGGGTTGTGGTGTTCTGGTGTCACGATCCAGTAGACATTCCAGTTCCCGTTTGAGCGTCGGCAAAGGGGGGCTTTGATCTTCGGTCTCCTCAGTGGGGAGTGGCTCCGCAGCTGTGTTTTCTTAGCGGAGAACATTGTTTCAAGCCCTCGTTTCTGCAAGTGTTTTCCCGCAACTACAAGGCATTTTTACCTCGCATTCCTTACGAGGCATCTACGGCGATCGGAGCTATCGTACGTCATCACCTCAGCGCGTCAAGCAGGCACATTGAGGATTCTCCTCAGCAGGATTTGAAGTTCTCCTCATTAAAGCTTGGGTGTCACTCTCCTCAATGTGCACATCAAATAACTTCCCTTGCTCGTTTTCCTCCACCTCCGGATCCCCGTGACAGGAAACCCTCTTTGGGGAGTGTTTGACTTCCCATTTCAGTGTCATAGAAAGAGGACTTCGCATTTCAGTTCATATCTGTTAACATTTATAAGCTTTTGCAGTGATTTACTTCCAATTGCAGTGTCACAGAGAGAGGACTTCATCTTTCAGTTCATCACGGTTAAGAACTATAAGCTTTTTTCTCCTCATGTTGTGTCTCCAGTATTATGTTACTGTGACAGAGTGCAATTTTCAAACTAATCTGTTTTTCTTTCAGGTACAGAGTTTGTTGGGGTTGTTTTTCATAACACCAGGTCTGTTTGCAGTAACCTTGGTAATTTTTGGTTCTATCGTCATCAGGCTATTCCTCTCTCACTATGGCTGCAGCAAGCATGAGTCAACCACCACCTTTTCTGAACGACTTAGGCGAGCCAGACATACCATGGCGTAGGTGGCTTGGGATTTTTAAATTATATCTGATAGCGATAGGGGGTGTGAATTTCCCATCTATTAGGAAGCAGCATATTCTGCTTCACAACTTGGGTATTCAAGGGAGGAAGGTGTATGAAGACATTACTGGAAGAGATGTGGATGAAGAGTAGGAGGGGAGGAAGCAGGCATAGATGTGTATGATTACACTTTAAGAAAACTAGAGGCACACTTTAAAGATAAAATTAACGTAGTTTTGGAGAGGCACAAATTCTTTAAAAGGGAACAAATAAAGGATGAGAGAGTATCTGCATATGTGACTGTTTTAAGAGGAATGTCAGCTACTTGCAAATTTGGCACACTTACGGATTCCCTTATTAGGGACCAAATTGTCAGATGCACTAATGATCAGAAAATACAGGAGGAGCTTCTAACTAGAAACCCTGATTTGACTGAAGCTATCAGTATTGCCAAGGGAATAGAACACACCGCATTATGCATCAGGGAAATGAAAAAGGTTTCAGGGGTTATCAAGAAGCGAGAAGAAGTTAAAACACTAGTAAGTGAAGATGCAGTTTGTAAGATTAGTGAGAAAATTAAAGATGTTCCCCGTAATAAGTTGGATAATGTTCATTGCTACAAGTGTGGTAACCACAACCATTTAGTGAACAATTTGAATTGCCCTGCGAGAAATGTTGTCTGCAGGAAATGTAACAAAAGGGGCCATTTTGTCAAAGTGTGCAATGCTAGAAGTGAGAAAGTACACATGATAAATGGGTCTGAGCCTAAATGTGATGAGAACAAAGATTAAATTTTTCAGATTAAACAAAATGAAGTGGAAGAATCTGCACAATATCCAACATGCAACATAACTCTTGATGGAGTCAGTATTTCTGTGTTCGCTGATTCCTGCTCACCGTATACATTGATAGAGAAGAAATTGTATGAGGAGAAGTTTAGTACTCATAATCTAGTTGTAGTGTCTGCTGACATCCAACCTGGAGGGTACAACAAGGAACCCATTCCGTTAGAAGGCATGGTAAGAATGCGTATATCCTTCAAGGGCAGACACACAGTAGGGAAGGTGTACATCACTAAGAAAGGCTCCAGCTTGTTAGGTTGGAAACACCAAAAGGAACTGGGCATCACACTCGATCCAAACAATATAGATCAATTGTTGCTAGTAGAACCTGCAGAGGTAGGCAGTGATGTCACCAAGGAATTCCCAGAGGTGTTTTCGGAACAGTTGGGCAGATTAAAAAATACATGCACAAGATCATTCTCAAAGAGGGTGCCATCCCTGTGGTTCACAAGACCAGGTCGATACCCCTCCTTATGAGGGAACCGTTAAAGGAGGAGTTGCAAAAGCTTGTAAGGCAAGGTGTGATAAAAGAAATTGAAAGCTCGGAGTGGTTGGCTCCCATTGTTCTTACTACCAAGGACAATGGGAAGAACATTGGGCTATGTGTGGACTTAAGGGACCTCAACGCCAACATTTGGGTGGACAGGCACCCTCTACCAAGGATACATGAGATGTTGAGCACCGTTCAGGATGCCAAGTACTTCAGTGTCTTAGACTTATCTTTGGCGTATCATCAGGTCACCTTACATCCAGACTCACAAATCTTGACTTCTTTCACTACTCCGTTCGGCAATTATACATTTCTGAGAATGCCGTTTGGACTCGCATCTGCAGCTGCAGCATTCCAGAGAATTATGCAGCACATACTGAGAGAATGTGTTAAGACCTTGTGCTTTCAAGACGACATACTAATTTATGGGTCCAGTGAAAGTGAGCACAATCTCAATCTTAGAAATGTTCTAAGCAAGTTGAAGGAAGCAGGGTTCACCACCAAGGAAAGCAAGTGCAAGCTGGGTGTCACTTCAGTGGACTATTTGGGGCACACCATTTCAGAGGAAGGAATAAAACCCAAAACAGACTTAGTAGAATCTTTACTCAAAGCCCCCAGATCCAAATCCAAAGAAGAAATCAAGTCATTTCTAGGTATGGCAGAGTATATGGCCAAATATGTAAAGAATTTCTCTGTTCTTACCCAACCCCTCAGGAACTTGCTTAAGAAGGGTATAGCATTCAGTTGGGATGGTGAACATGATGCTGCGTTTGAGGAGATAAAAAGATCTATTGGGAATGCACCCCACATTGGAAATTTCAATGTGGAGAGGGAAACTATTCTTACCACTGATGCCAGCAACAAGGGCATAGGAGCATAGGAGCCACGCTCTCCCAGAGCATAAACAACCAAGAGAAAATTGTTGCATTTGCCTCCAGGACCCTTACTGGGGCTGAGGTTAATTACTCCACAGTAGAGAAGGAGGCACTTGATTGTTACTGGGCCATCACCCACTTTAAATTTTACTTGTGGGGCCTACCATTTGAGCTGCAAACTGATCACAAACCCTTACTTTCCCTTTTTGCAAAAAAGAAAATGGAGAACACAACCCCCCAACGTAGGCACACGTCCATGTGTTGAATAGGGCTGTGTGTAGGAGTGACCAAAACGGTGGCAGGCCAGGAGTGGTGTCCTACACCACGTGTGACAACAGAACTTCACGTCACATACCTACTTACATACATCTGTGTGGACACATTCTGTTGTGATGTATGACATTGCTCCACATGGTCAGAGGTTGGACACCATACACACATAGCTGAAGTCATGTAAGTGCACATGTCGTCCAGCACCTATCCAAAAACAATGTCTGGCTCACAGAGGTGGAGCTTGCCAAAGGGACACACCCCCATTGCACATGCATCAGTCAGTTCCTCCCTGTGTTGGGACGATGCTCATTGTGGCACACGAGTGGACAATCTAAACAACACACCTCACAGTTAGACACCAGTGGAGTGGCATAGACTTTATTGGCATGTGCGTGTCAGTTCAGACGAGGCAACGGCCACAACAAGCAGGGACATGCTTAAGACACTTACACGCAGCATGGGTACATGTCGAGGTTCAGGAGATGTGGGGGCTGAAATGGACAACATTCATCACGGATGGCAATGATCACAGCCCGCCTTGCCTTGCTGGATGAGTCATGTGTTGTTTGGCGTCTGCCCATTGCCCCGTGTGAGGGGGCACGACTCACTGCATGTGAGATCTGCATGGTGCTCTGCCTCCGGAGTGTGCCGATTGTCTGCTCTGCTGACAGTGATCAGGTGTGAGGGTCCAACAGGTTCACATGTCGTGCTACATTGCCATGTGTGTGCTCTCCCCCAGCAGTGTGTCCGAATTGGCAACGTTGCCAAACGACGCTGTATTGCTCCGACCATGGACCTGCGTCACCTTGCACAGGTGTGTGTACACACGCGTTATTCCACGCACATGCATCCAGAGCCCGACCGAAGGCAGACGTGTCCTCTGTTGTGGTGGGATATGTGAGCAATCCCAACGATGCAACAAGTTGTTGGGACATGTGCTGTGGGTGGCAATCGGATGTGGCTGCAGGAACGTAGTTACTCGTCCATGAATGCCCGTGCAGCTTCATGTGCAATGTGTTCCAATAGTACGTCGTTGAAGTGTTCAAAGAACACCCTGGTGAGCCAATCCATTAGGTGGTCCGGGCAGGTGTGCTCAACCCACGCCGTCTCACCGATCCGCAACACAGCCCAATAGGGGAGCGCCTCGATGTGGTCACTGCACACGAGAAATTGTGCAAACTCCCATGCACAACTACCAATACATACGCAGTGTGTCAAGGCATCCCAGGCACGGCTTTCTCGGTTACACTCCTGTTCGTGATCCAACAGGGGCGCAGACACAAGTCATAGTCCAATTCATCAACAGTTGTGTTGGATAGGCAGACATCCATGGGACACTCGAATGTGCATGTTCGGCAGTGGAACCAGGGCTGGACGCAGGTGACGTGGGCAATGCGGAAGCTGAGCCTGTAACTGATCGGCAGCACTGCCAGTGGCAGTGCACCCAGTAAATGCAGCATACGTGCACGGTACTGTTCCACGTGACGGGGGTTGTGCATGTGCCCGGTATGGCCTGCCATTGCGTTGGTGCGTCTCGTGAACTGGCACTCTTCTGAACTGCGGCAGTTGTGTGGAGGATATGCCACAGCTCTGAGCAATGATTCGTATGTGTGTGCAACGTTGTGGGTAATGGGTTTCTGTTTCTGTGAGTGTCAAGGGCATCCCATGCAGGGGTACCAAAGGCAGGGGCTTCTGTGTGTGGGCTGTGGATAAGTCGGATGGTTCATTGGCGGAATGCGTGGTGTGGGAGTCGTCCCCGTCTGCCATTGCATCTCTATCAGGGTGTTCCAGGCGCGTTCTGGACCAAGGTCAGAGGTGCAGGTGTCTTCCCGCCTTCTGCATTGGGACAATGGTGCATTCATCCCTGATGTTTGTCTGACTACTACTTGGGTTTTCGGAATGTGATGTGGCTTTGGCGCTGAGATTGGGACACAGCCTTGGGGTCATGGTGTACGGATGGCGATGCACACACACATGTTGGCATGTGGAGCCAGGTGCCCGGGCGGCCTTGCGCTGCTTGTGCTATCTCACTCTGTCTCCCTCCCTCGCTCTCTCCCTCTCTTTCCTTTGTTGGGCGCATGGCACACCTTCTTCTCTTGGATTTGGTTTTCCAGGCTGTGTGCTACGGATTGTCCAGTGAGGAGCCTCTAGGACTCATCCTAAGGGTTGTTTCTGCTTTTGTTTGTATGGTGTTTTGTGTTGGTGATTGCATTGCTGTATGACTGATTCTCCATTTTCTGGCCATGCATGTATGTTTATTTTCCTGCTTGTGCGACATCAGGCAAAATGTTTGTTTTGGGATTCGTGGTGTTGGTGTGCAATTTCTTAGTCCGGGGTTGGGGGTGGTCCCGGGGGTGGTGTTGCAGGCCTGGGTGTGGTGTCGGTGGGTGTTGTGGCCCTCTTGGGTGTCCGTGCTGCATGTTCAGTTGCTCGTGGGCATCTGTTGTCCTTCATGTGTGGCTCTGGGCTGTGCTCCCTTTTGTGGTGCTGGCTGCCGTCCGACTTTACACCAGGTCAGAGCAGGTGTAAACTTCCTGGAGCTAACACGCCTTATCGCCGGTTTTGTGTTCTTATCGCCGATGTGGCTGGTCGTTGTGAATGTTGAGGTGTGATGTTGTCTCTGCTTTTGGCACGGGAACGCCTACTCTGCATCTCATTAGCGATATTTGCGGGGGTCCTCTGTGGCGATGTTTTTTGCGGCTGCTATCGCGGGTAAACTGGTGCTGTGGGCTGTTGACACTGGCTTGTGAATGGGGTGGTAAATTTATCACGACTTTGGCTGCGATAAAGTGCCGTTAATTCGGCGATAGCTCCTTGTGAATATGCCCCTAAAGTAAGGAGGGTGAAACAGAAATTTACCAAAGGCTTGTCGTGAAAGACTAGGAGATCTGGATGAAATGGACTTTAAAGCAATTTTTGCAACTGTGGAGAAATTTACTTTTAACTGTTCCATTACACTGATTCCATGAAGTTTACAATATAATTAGACATCTATTCTAACGCGACTATTTGCCAAAGTAAGACTGCAAACTTATTACGTCCAAGGCAACTTGCAAAAACGTGTGTTATAATCTCTGTCTTGGTTTCTCCCTCTGGCTCCACCCCTCTCCCACTCTTCTCCATGGTCTCTCCCTTAGAATCTTGAGTGGGAGGCAATTTAGAATGTTAGAGTTTTCTCTCAGAGGGTGCATTGCTGTACTGACTAGTAGGAGGCGTTATATTAAGCTACTGAAATAAAGAATAGGACTTACCTCTTTGCGTCCGTCTTTACTACACTTTTTGGCGACGATCCATGGGATGCTGGGACAGGGACAGCAAGACGCCTCCAACCTGTTGATATTCATCTTCAAAGTCAGTGGGTGCACGATTTTTCTGGACTTCTCTTCTGTCATCCTTCATGTTTCCAGCGTGAGTTGGCTGCTGTGTTGTAGTCCTGCGGTGGTGAGTTCACGTTTTTTTTTTCAACTCTCTACGAGTCTTCTTGCACCAACTCCAGGAGTCCTTATTGCCAGCGTTACAGCGTGTCCTTTCCCTGAACTGTGTGCTCCTGCTCTATTACAGCCTCGCTAGCTAACTGTTGGGGCACTGCTTGGTGACTTTTTGGTCTGACTCTTGCAGTCTGTGGAGTTGTAAGAGGCAGTTTTGTCGATGTACTCTTGCCTGCAGCGTTTCAGAACTGGGTCTTGAAGGTGCCTGGGACTTTGAACAATCTCCGGTCCCATCTCAGCGACGCATCGCTTCCTTTCACGCTCTCTAAGACTACCCCTGCCTGCCCTCTTCTTTCACTTCCCCTGCGCACCTGGAGTTACCCCTTGTGGTGATAAGTGTGGGGTACTGCTCCGTGTTCATTCCGCAGTGGGGTTGTGGTGTTCTGGTGTCACGATCCAGTAGACATTCCAGTTCCCGTTTGAGCGTCGGCAAAGGGGGGCTTTGATCTTCGGTCTCCTCAGTGGGGAGTGGCTCCGCAGCTGTGTTTTCTTAGCGGAGAACATTGTTTCAAGCCCTCGTTTCTGCAAGTGTTTTCCCGCAACTACAAGGCATTTTTACCTCGCATTCCTTACGAGGCATCTACGGCGATCGGAGCTATCGTACGTCATCACCTCAGCGCGTCAAGCAGGCACATTGAGGATTCTCCTCAGCAGGATTTGAAGTTCTCCTCATTAAAGCTTGGGTGTCACTCTCCTCAATGTGCACATCAAATAACTTCCCTTGCTCGTTTTCCTCCACCTCCGGATCCCCGTGACAGGAAACCCTCTTTGGGGGAGTGTTTGACTTCCCATTTCAGTGTCATAGAAAGAGGACTTCGCATTTCAGTTCATATCTGTTAACATTTATAAGCTTTTGCAGTGATTTACTTCCAATTGCAGTGTCACAGAGAGAGGACTTCATCTTTCAGTTCATCACGGTTAAGAACTATAAGCTTTTTTCTCCTCATGTTGTGTCTCCAGTATTATGTTACTGTGACAGTGTGCAATTTTCAAACTAATCTGTTTTTCTTTCAGGTACAGAGTTTGTTGGGGTTGTTTTTCATAACACCAGGTCTGTTTGCAGTAACCTTGGTAATTTTTGGTTCTATCGTCATCAGGCTATTCCTCTCTCACTATGGCTGCAGCAAGCATGAGTCAACCACCACCTTTTCTGAACGACTTAGGCGAGCCAGACATACCATGGCGTAGGTGGCTTGGGATTTTTAAATTATATCTGATAGCGATAGGGGGTGTGAATTTCCCATCTATTAGGAAGCAGCATATTCTGCTTCACAACTTGGGTATTCAAGGGAGGAAGGTGTATGAAGACATTACTGGAAGAGATGTGGATGAAGAGTAGGAGGGGAGGAAGCAGGCATAGATGTGTATGATTACACTTTAAGAAAACTAGAGGCACACTTTAAAGATAAAATTAACGTAGTTTTGGAGAGGCACAAATTCTTTAAAAGGGAACAAATAAAGGATGAGAGAGTATCTGCATATGTGACTGTTTTAAGAGGAATGTCAGCTACTTGCAAATTTGGCACACTTACGGATTCCCTTATTAGGGACCAAATTGTCAGATGCACTAATGATCAGAAAATACAGGAGGAGCTTCTAACTAGAAACCCTGATTTGACTGAAGCTATCAGTATTGCCAAGGGAATAGAACACACCGCATTATGCATCAGGGAAATGAAAAAGGTTTCAGGGGTTATCAAGAAGTGAGAAGAAGTTAAAACACTAGTAAGTGAAGATGCAGTTTGTAAGATTAGTGAGAAAATTAAAGATGTTCCCCGTAATAAGTTGGATAATGTTCATTGCTACAAGTGTGGTAACCACAACCATTTAGTGAACAATTTGAATTGCCCTGCGAGAAATGTTGTCTGCAGGAAATGTAACAAAAGGGGCCATTTTGTCAAAGTGTGCAATGCTAGAAGTGAGAAAGTACACATGATAAATGGGTCTGAGCCTAAATGTGATGAGAACAAAGATTACATTTTTCAGATTAAACAAAATGAAGTGGAAGAATCTGCACAATATCCAACATGCAACATAACTCTTGATGGAGTCAGTATTTCTGTGTTCGCTGATTCCTGCTCACCGTATACATTGATAGAGAAGAAATTGTATGAGGAGAAGTTTAGTACTCATAATCTAGTTGTAGTGTCTGCTGACATCCAACCTGGAGGGTACAACAAGGAACCCATTCCGTTAGAAGGCATGGTAAGAATGCGTATATCCTTCAAGGGCAGACACACAGTAGGGAAGGTGTACATCACTAAGAAAGGCTCCAGCTTGTTAGGTTGGAAACACCAAAAGGAACTGGGCATCACACTCGATCCAAACAATATAGATCAATTGTTGCTAGTAGAACCTGCAGAGGTAGGCAGTGATGTCACCAAGGAATTCCCAGAGGTGTTTTCGGAACAGTTGGGCAGATTAAAAAAATACATGCACAAGATCATTCTCAAAGAGGGTGCCATCCCTGTGGTTCACAAGACCAGGTCGATACCCCTCCTTATGAGGGAACCGTTAAAGGAGGAGTTGCAAAAGCTTGTAAGGCAAGGTGTGATAAAAGAAATTGAAAGCTCGGAGTGGTTGGCTCCCATTGTTCTTACTACCAAGGACAATGGGAAGAACATTGGGCTATGTGTGGACTTAAGGGACCTCAACGCCAACATTTGGGTGGACAGGCACCCTCTACCAAGGATACATGAGATGTTGAGCACCGTTCAGGATGCCAAGTACTTCAGTGTCTTAGACTTATCTTTGGCGTATCATCAGGTCACCTTACATCCAGACTCACAAATCTTGACTTCTTTCACTACTCCGTTCGGCAATTATACATTTCTGAGAATGCCGTTTGGACTCGCATCTGCAGCTGCAGCACTACAGAGAATTATGCAGCACATACTGAGAGAATGTGTTAAGACCTTGTGCTTTCAAGACGACATACTAATTTATGGGTCCAGTGAAAGTGAGCACAATCTCAATCTTAGAAATGTTCTAAGCAAGTTGAAGGAAGCAGGGTTCACCACCAAGGAAAGCAAGTGCAAGCTGGGTGTCACTTCAGTGGACTATTTGGGGCACACCATTTCAGAGGAAGGAATAAAACCCAAAACAGACTTAGTAGAATCTTTACTCAAAGCCCCCAGATCCAAATCCAAAGAAGAAATCAAGTCATTTCTAGGTATGGCAGAGTATATGGCCAAATATGTAAAGAATTTCTCTGTTCTTACCCAACCCCTCAGGAACTTGCTTAAGAAGGGTATAGCATTCAGTTGGGATGGTGAACATGATGCTGCGTTTGAGGAGATAAAAAGATCTATTGGGAATGCACCCCACATTGGAAATTTCAATGTGGAGAGGGAAACTATTCTTACCACTGATGCCAGCAACAAGGGCATAGGAGCATAGGAGCCACGCTCTCCCAGAGCATAAACAACCAAGAGAAAATTGTTGCATTTGCCTCCAGGACCCTTACTGGGGCTGAGGTTAATTACTCCACAGTAGAGAAGGAGGCACTTGATTGTTACTGGGCCATCACCCACTTTAAATTTTACTTGTGGGGCCTACCATTTGAGCTGCAAACTGATCACAAACCCTTACTTTCCCTTTTTGCAAAAAAGAAAATGGAGAACACCACTCCCTGCATAGCTAAGTGGGTTTTGGAACTCCAAACTTTCAATTACAGAATAACATATGTGCCTGGTGCTAAGAACAGTGCTGCAGATTTCTTGTCTAGAGCGCCTGTGGCTAAGGAGGAGGATGGTTGTGAGCTCATAGAATCACGTCTTGATCTCTTTTTCATCTAATTTTTCCTATGTACTTTTCGTTCTCACGTTTTGTTAGTCCACAGCATGGCACACGTTATTTAGGCATGCAACGCAGAGGTTTATGGAACAGGTATGGTAATACCGACACTATTGTTGGTTGGTTTCCTCATTATCATTGTTCACCATTTGTTGTAGATCTTGTCCCCTGACGAAGGGCATCTGTCTGCCCGAAATGCATCAGGAAGGATTCAAAGTGAATTTAGTTGAGAAGGATATCTATGGATGATTGTTTGATATGAATACAATATCAATATGATGTGAATAAAATACACATTGCTTCATCGAAAGGAAGAATGAACTAAATTGAAGTCTGCGTGATTAACTATTTAATACCCGCTCCGCTGGTTCCTTGTGTTGTGCTCAGGGGGACGCCTCCTAACCAGGATGCGCAACTTCATTGCATTTCCAAAGTACATTTTTTGACCAGAAAGTGATACCCCAGAAGCACACAGCAAATTTAACAACCCATCATCACAACACAGGTTGTGCGTGTTTCACTAGCTTTTGTTATTCACGATATTCTGATCTAGAAGCGCAGCACACCTTCAACTATAAGAAGAAAAAAATGGTGTACGAAGACATCTCCAATTTGACAGAATTAAGAGCTGACACATTTGCCTTCGCAGATGAGGACGCTTCATAGATATACGCACTGATACATGAGGAAACCACCCCACTTTACAGCTCTAAAAACAAAGAAAGCAACATTAGGCAATTACTATATCTAACCAAGAGAGAAATAAACCAAAGGTTACACACAAGCACACTTATCAAATATCATCATGCCCAAAGGATTCCAAGAGGGTTGAGAATCCCATTAAAACCTTTACTATGTAAGAACAGCCCAAGATTCGTCGAAAAGTGGTATGCCATCTTGAACAAGTGTTCCCTCGACCTCATCTTGTTGATTATTGAAGAACTCTACAAGATTCTGGAAGACCTTTCAAAGGACATAGCACAAACTAAAACGGAATTGACCAACATGATGGAGACTGAAGATTTCACAAAGATGTTGGATGACATCAACACTCAGATCAACAAATATACGCAAGAAATCAGCGAAAGGAAAATTTGCAAATACAAGCGTGATACCATAGATTATAAGTTGGGAGAGGTGTATTCGTGGGCAGAGGTTTATGCCCGACGGAGACAGAATCGACCTTACAGTCTGAACACCGAGACAGAAACATCGTCCTCAGATAGTGAGATACGATCTAGAAGCCCACAAGTAACAAGCATACAACCCTCCTGCACTACCAGCACTGATGTATCACTAATACCTGCTGTTACTTTTTTAGAGGACAGCACAAGAGAAAAGGACGACCCAGGAGGAGCCAAAGAAAAAGAAAGCACAGAGGTGAAGAATCTTCCTGCAACCAGCAAGAGGGGCAAAGGGAAGAAGACTTGAACCTGGAAAACCTAGTGATCAACATCTCATCATATGAACTTAGTCCCATTGAAACACGCACGTTACAGAAGGGCATGTCCTTTGTACCAACTGGACACACCAACATCCTGGAACTAGAAATAAGTCTATTCAAACTCATGCGCAACTTACGTTTGAGGAATTTCTTTGAAAACATTGTAGATAACACAAAACCGGAAGAAAGAGATCTACTGAGGGGCCTGAAACCCAAAAGTACCTTTATGGCTCCCATCAGCCACAAAAGCTTGGACACCTTTGAGAACCTAGTCAAACATGACTTGTCAACCTTCAATTTTCAGAACAAATCCAAACTTCGCAACCTAACGGTAAAAGAAATGGATGTTGTGAAAAATTTAGCCAAAAACACCTCTATCACCTGTCAGAATGCTGACAAAGGCGGAGCACTTGTCATTATGGACACTAGTTTCTATAAACAACAGGTACATACTCATGTCATGGACACCAACACGTATGCCACGCTTCAATGTAATCCCACAGAGCAATTTTTTGAGACCCTCAAGTTGATATTACAAAGAGCAGTAGATAATGGCGTGATAACAGAGAAAGTCAGAAGGTTTTTAACCCAAAGCAACCCGAAATCACCATCTTTGCATATGTTACCAAAGGTACATAAAAATCTCCATCAGCCTCCTTTCAGACCCATTGTTTCCACCAGAGGGAGCATGCATGAGCCTGTAGGTACATTTTTGGATAAATACTTACAACTATTCGTGCTTAAAACCAGAACTTACATCAGAGACACCACTGATTTCATTTCCAGAATAAACCAGATCCAAATCGAGCCCAATGAAGAACTGTGGCTATGTACAGTGGATGTAAAATCCTTATATACTTCTATCCCCCATGATTTGGGCACGGAAGCTATTGAGAGTGTCTTGCTCCAGTCAAATCTGGATCTTAATTTTCAATTGCTCT
This sequence comes from Calotriton arnoldi, assembly GCA_963921515.1. Lineage (NCBI taxonomy): Eukaryota > Metazoa > Chordata > Amphibia > Caudata > Salamandridae > Calotriton > Calotriton arnoldi. Next base: position 70,097 of record CAWUFW010010342.1, on the reverse strand, counting down.
TAATGGAATTACTCCACTTTTCGTTGTACTGGAGTTATTTTAAATGGGAAGAGCAATGGGTCCTGCAACTATCAGGAACTTCCATGGGCAACTGTGCAGCTCCATCGTATGTGAACATCTTTATGCATCGATTCGAGGAAGATCACATTTTGAGTTCCACGATCTGGAAGGAGCACGCCATTATATTCTTGCGGTACATAGACGACATTTTCATCCTTTGGAAAGGATCACATGCCATGTTGATCTCTGCACTCAACGCTCTCAACAACAACGAGAGGATACAATTTACCTTTGAAGTTCACCATGACACCATGACATTCTTGGATGTACAAATACATAGAGTTGCTGAGAAACTAGAAACCAACATCTTCCGCAAACCAACTGACAAAAACAACACGCTACACTACAACAGCTTCCATCAGAAATCGTTAAAGAACAATTTACCATATTCACAATTGCTACGTGTCAAACGCATTGTATCTGATCCTGATGAATGAATCCAACAAATTGACACCATGCTGACAAGGTTTGTCAAACGAGGTTATCCCTTCAGTATTCTGGAACAAGCGAGATCTCGATGTACTAGCAAGAGAAGAACTGACCTATTCAAGAAAACAGAGAAAGCTGTCCAAAACCGGATGGTAGTTGTCTCTAAATATTCGACAATGAGTCATCGCTTTAAGAACACCATCAATAGACACTGGTCCGTGCTAGCCATGGAGCCAGACTTCAAAGGGTTGTTCATCAACAAGCCTATTTTTGCGTATAAAAGAGGGAAGAACCTCAAGGAACTCCTCACTCAACCCATGGAAAACACCAGCGTGATGGTTTATAAGGGTACCCAACCAAGTTACAACTGTAGCAATTGTAACAATGTGATCAAAGGGTCATGGATGACGCACCCCATGAGAGGGACCAGAATCAATCTCAGGTTGACTGCTACTTGTGACACGTCTAATGTGATCTACCTTCTAAAATGCCCTTGTGGCCTAGTCTACGCGGGCAAGACCGAGAGGAAAGTAAAAACGTGAATCCATGAACACAAAAGCAGCATTCGTACAAAGAACACTAAATCAGTGGTGGCTGCTCATTTTATGGAACATCAACACAACATCAGCCAACTTAAATATTTGGTTTTGGAAGTGGTTGAGAAACGAGAAGGAATAGACAATAACAATCGCCTGCTCCAGAGGGAAAACCATTGGATTAGATTGCTTAACTCATTGAAGCCCAACGGACTCAATGACAGAATGGAATTCTTATGTTATTTATAATCTCTGGTTCTGCTTTATATCTGTTGCTGTTCTTTTGGATATTCACAACAATCTTCTGTTTCCCTTCTTTTAGTCAATTGCCATTATGTTTTTTTTTCAAACAGTCACTTCGCCCTCACTTTCTCTTTACTTTGTTCACTATCAGGTGTACTTTGGGTTACCTTATCTTTACCTCATGATGTTTCACTCTTTTAACTTTTAAACGCTGATGTTCTTCTGATCGTTCAGTATTTTTCAGACACTTTTCTGTTACTTTGTACAATTGCATTTTTGCATCTTGACCCTCAAATGTTTCGCTCACTGACGATTTGAAAACAGCTTGTGGTTTGCACAGAGTTAATGATGTACACCCATTACCAGTCATTTGCACTTGTTCTCTACACATTGTTGAGTTATATTGTAAGCATAGACATGGTTGTAATGCTAATTTAGACAGTAGTTGACATTGTTTCACCACTCCAACATGGCAGCCGTCTTTACGAGCTCATTGGAAATTTGTTTTAGTTCAACTAAAAACATTGGGACATTCAACTATAGCTCATTTATTGGGCCGTTTACCCGGCTGAACATTTTTCAGCTTTCCAGCAGAACATTCCGAGAGTTACCATTTCAAGATGGCGATCGGTCCTGTGTGACCGTGTATTAGTCCGGTTTCTATTGAGAGCTTAATAGCCGTATCCGGAGCGTTTGGCCCGGCTGACACGTTTGGATAAAACTATGGCGTGTGATTTACACCACACTGTGAGTATTGGGCGACTTGCTGTCTTGTTTGAAATTCGTTGAGGTCATTTTGACCGTGGATACCATGTTCAGATTAATGCACATGATTGTACTGAGCATTATTTGTGTAATTCACTCCGTTAGGTTCAAACGCTGAAAGTACTCGAACTCATGTAGTGAGTATGATGTGGTTGCACACACAGTTATATGGTTTTATCCATTCACGCGCACCTTTGTATATCACGGCATGTTGTGCCTCAGCACTTGAATCATTATTCATTAACCACACGCGTTTTTTATCGCGAGCACTATCATGGGTCTTCGCTTGGCAGGATTATTTCGCTTGTTTATTTTTGGTTCACGTTATGGCATGTACTCATTTTTTTTTATATATCTATCTAGTCTGGCATTTCTCAACCACACTCACACCCAATATGGATCCTGAGTGAGTGTCAATTTCACTTGTGCTACTTACACGTTTCACTACCAAGCATGCTTTGAGTGGTTTAAGAGCAGCTTTAACAGTACACAATCCCTAGCTATAGTACCCCAGTGAAACTGAATCACGTCTTGATCTCTTTTTCATCTAATTTTTCCTATGTATTTTTTGTTCTCACGTTTTGTTAGACCACAGCATGGCACACGTTATTTAGGCATGCAACGCAGAGGTTTATGGAACTGGTTTTGTAATACCGACACTATTGTTGGTTGGTTTCCTCATTATCATTGTTCACCATTTGTTGTAGATCTTGTCCCCTGACGAAGGGCATCTGTCTGTCCGAAATGCATTGGGATGGATTCAAAGTGAATTTACTTGAGAAGGATATCTATGGATGATTGTTTGATATGAATACAATATCAATATGAAGTGGATAAAATACACATTGCTTCATCGAAAGGAAGAATGAACTAAATTGAAGTGTGCGTGATTAACTATTTAATACCCGCTCCGCGGGTTCCTTGTGTTGTGCTCAGGGGGACGCCTCCTAACCAGGAGATGCAACTTCATTGCATTTCCAAAGTACACTTTTTGACCAGAAAGTGATACCCCAGAAGCACACAACAAATTTAACAACCCATCATCACAACACAGGTTGTGCGTGTTTCACTAGCTTTTGCAGCTCATTGAGGATGCCATTTTACAAGATCAGTGGGAGTCTAGTATAGAGCAAGATCTAGAGCTCAAGGCTGTCAGGGACTTTATAATCAAGGGGTGGCCCAACAGATGTAGGGACCTACCAGAGGAACTACAGTGCTTCTGGAATGTAAGGGAGGAACTATCCTTGGAGGGAGATATCATATTGAAATCAGGAAAGATAGTACCACCTGAAGGCTTACGAGAGCAAATATTGAATTTAGCTCATGAAGGGCATTTGGGGAGGAGTCTGAGTAAGGCCAAGCTAAGATCCAACTACTGGTTTCCCTATATGGATCACCTTATGGAGGAGAAGGTCAGGGACTGTCAGGCTTGTAGCCTGAGTGACAAAACTAAAAGTCTTAGACGTTCCCCCCTTATTCCCGTTGAAGTACCCACCATTCCTTGGAACAAATTGGGTCTTGACATAGCGGGACCTATACAGGCCATGGGTCCACAAGGAAGGTACTTAATAGTTCTCATTGACTATTTCTCACATTGGCTCTCCCACATGTTTGTCAGCATGGTCAACACCAAGTCCCTCAAGTGTTTCTTAATGGAGGTATTCTCCAGGGAGGGAATTCCTGAAACCCTCATTACGGACAATGGTGTGCAATTGGTGTCTGAAGAAATGAAAGAATTTCTTAAGGATCTGTCCATATCTCATGTTCGCACACCTCTATATTGCTCCCAGGCCAATGGCAAAGTAGAAAGGGCAAATAGAATGTTGAAAGAGTCCATTCAATTAGCTGTGGCCTCAGGGAAACCTATAGAGAGTACAGTGAGGGACATGTTATGGTCTTACCACACTACTCCCAATTCCACGACAGGCTTGTCCCCGTTTGAAATGTTAAGGGGGAGAAAAGCGGGATCTAAACGTTCTCCCAGTTGGCTGTTCAAGAACAAGGTTGTCACTATTAACCCAGAGGAAGTTGGAAGCAGAGTGGCGAGTCAACAAAAGGTGTACAAAGACAGATACGACAGGAAGTGGGGCACTAGAAGCAAGGACTGGAAAAGTGGACAGTGGGTCCTTGTAAGGAAGCCCCAGGGGGCAAGCAACAAAGGTGACACATTCTACGATCCACAAAGAATAAAGCAAGTCAAAAAGAATGTGGTGGTGCTAGAAAATGGTAAAATGTGGAGCATGGATAAAATTGCCAGGTGTCCCTCAAATTTGATTCCCTCAGAGGCGGAGGAGGAGGAACACGAGGTACATCAGGGCTGCACAGAACAAGAAGAAAGAATGAGCAGACCTGTTCTTCCACCTATATGGCAAAAAGATTCTGTAATGTCGTAGTTCCCTTTGTCTCTGTTGCATTTCGTTTTCTAGTGTTGGGAATTGTATATACCATTTACCCCTTGGGTCACTCTTCTCTTCTCTCCTCGCCATCTCTCATTCCTTCCTCTCTTCTTTTTTTTCCCTTCTTCTTCTTCTTCTTCTTCTTCTTCTTCTTTTTCTTCTTCTTCTTCTTCTTCTTCTTCTTCCCTTTGGGAGGGAGATGTGTTATAATCTCTGTCTTGGTTTCTCCCTCTGGCTCCACCCCTCTCCCACTCTTCTCCGTGGTCTCTCCCTTAGAATCTTGAGTGGGAGGCAATTTAGAATGTTAGAGTTTTCTTTCAGAGGGTGCGTTGCTGTACTGACTAGTAGGAGGCGTTATATTAAGCTACTGAAATAAAGAGTTGGACTTACCTCTTTGCGTCCGTCTTTACTACAACGTGCCAAGGAGGGAGTGATAGCCAAGGCAAGCAATCTGATCCTTCTACTTAACTATAGCTACTTAGAGTTTAGGGCGCTGAACTGCTTTGAAAAAATGGGGCGGTCAAAGGACAATGACCAGGACCAAACCCCAAGCAAATGTATGCTCTAGAAGAGGATGCTCGGCAGGCTGCATGAAAGGTAAAGAAATACAAATACCCAGTTAAACAAGCCGGGTTAAAGGGGTCTCCTCTATGCTCGTCCTCTGGCTCGCTGGGAGACCTCACGTCAGCCCCGAGCCTCCTCTCCGCATTCAGGGTGAGCCCCGCGTCCCGTGAAAGCCCATGGTGAAGTCCTGGAAGGTGATGGCCCCGTCGCGGTCGTTGTCCAGCCGCTGGAAGACGGCCTCTGCCTCCTCCAGGCTGACGCGAAGCTCAGCGATTAGCGACTCAAAGTCCTCTTGCTCCAGGCGCCCCGAGAAGTTGGAGTCACAGGAGAGGAAGAGAGCACGGAACTGGGACACCTCGCTCTGCGAGGCCTACGCCATTGTCCCGGCTCAATAAACAAAAAGTACACGAACCGTGTAACATTCAAGTAAAGGGGCCAGTAGCCATGGGAGGATACAAATGACGACATTGCTGTACTAAGGTGGGACTATCAAGCCTCATAATGAATCAGAAGACAGCATTTACAAAGGACAAACACACAAGCCAATGAAAAATGAGGGCGGGGGAGTGGGCGAAGCTTCTCTCTGTACTGAACTACTTCAGATCATCGCAGAGCAGCGCTTGCGTGCTAGCTCAGGCTCGACCTAAAAACAACCAGGTCCTCATCGAGCCCATATTCAGAAAGAATATCCCAGAGTTTAGAAAGATTTCCTCTGTCAAATTCGCTGCTAAGATCCATAAGAGAAAGAAACAGTGAACCTCCCTTAGTTAAGTGATATTTATTACAATTAAATGATTAAGACATTGCTCAGTCATGCCCAAGCCTGCTCTAAACCAGTATTGTGTAGGCAAAATTACTTGATCAGAAGTCAACCAGTCCTCAATACTGCTGAGGGCAACTCCCCCAATTACCTTCACCGTTGAATCCAGGAGTGAGATTGGTCTGTAGCATTGTGTATTGTCCCTCTAGCCTTTTTTTGTGAACTGGAATGATCATGGCACTACTCCATGAATGAGGAAAGTCGCAAAGAGCTGTATTATTAAACATCTTAGTGATTGCAGGGGCACAGAACTCAACATTCTCCTTAAAAAGGTCCATCTGGACACCATCCGGGCCAGGTGCCTTTCTAGATGGGCTTTCATTGATCGTTTTTTCATATTCAGTTACATCAAATTTTATAGAGAGGGAAAAATAGAGAGGAGTGATCCATCTACTTTAAATCCCCAGGGGGCATAAAAGAATAGATGCTTTTAAAATGAGCCACCAATTCTTCACACAGATATTGGACCCTAAAACAGTGGTCAGGGCTTCAGTGGTCTCAGGCCAGTAAATAATTTTCCAAAAAGCACCTGTATCTTTGAGTTGGGTTGCTGCCATCAAATTATACCAAGCATCTTGCTTGATGGCGTGCTTCCTAATCCTAAAACATGCTCTGTAAGCAGCATGGCACACCACGCCATAACTTTAGCCTTGTCCCTGGGGGCATCTGATAATGCAATTCTAAGGTTCTTATTAGCTAGACTACAATCACTGTCAAACCAGCCTGGGGTGGTTTTATCACTGGTCTTTACCCATCTAAGAAAGCTTTCCTTAATATGTACATTTAGGGAGCCATGTGCCCTGAAAATATCACTGGGTTGACTTGCCCCCAATAAATGGTCCAATATAAGGGATAAATTGGCTTTAACCAGGGTAATAAGAAATTGGGGATAATCAATACCTCACCACCTGAGTTGTAACCCTTGATCAAGAGGGCTAACAGCCACAGAACTGGCCTCAATTGGGGGGGTTCCACATAGCCAGGAAAAACAAAAATAACTTCAAAAGGATTATGGTCGCTAAATGCTTTTGTCAGGACTGAGATTGATTTAATATTGCTTCCCATTAAAGGTGAAACAAAAATAGAACCAATAAGAGATCTTTGCCCCCTCCCAGTAAAAGTAGAGTTGGAGAAATCAGTGTTTCCTCTTAGCTCCAACCCATTATACAACCATACTTCAATTAAAAATGTCAACAGCTTGTTACCCCTCCGATCCAAGTTTCCCAAAGCACAGATCTCCCATGGCCCTTGAAAAGGCTCAAGTAAAGTAACATTTAAATCTTTTTTAGCATTAAAATCACCACCAATTAAAATATTAAAATCACACAAAACATATAAAAATGTTTCCCTTAAATTGTGTACTGCAAAAAACAAATCTTCCAGGTTATAGGTAGAACCATTAGAACCCACAGAATTATAAAAATTAATAAGGCAAAAACTAAAAGAACAAGGCAGAACAGCTCACAGTATCTGTATACATGGGTTTGTAATGTGGACTGGGTATAACCTAGCATTACTTGTCGTATAGATCAAAATTGCCAGCCCTTCCCCCGCCCCTCCCTTGAGCGATCTCCAAGCTGGAACTGAAAAACGCTGAAATCCATCCCAAGTGGGAAAGTCCAGACACCAAATCTCTTGCAAAAGAATAAAATCAAAGCCAGTTATGTAGCTGATCCAATCTAAGTCTGCTGATTTGGCGGTTATCCTGGCCACATTCCAGCTGATCAGTTTAATTTTCCCATCAAAACAAGCTCCTCCTGAGGGTCCAGGTAATGACATATCTGTACTTGGAGGATCTCCCTCTGGGGCATCCCTTTCATCTCCACATGGACTATAAGTCCCAGATCTCATGCGTAATCCAATAGAAACTGACATGTCCCATTTGGTGGGTCCTTGGGGTTACCCACACTCCTCGAGGGAACAGCCATAACAGCTGTGCCCATGGTTTGTCAATCTAGCTCATTAAGGCCCTCTAAGGGGGAACACCTGTTGTGGCAGTGGATACTCAGTTCAGCCCTTTGTAAGGCAATTTGAGAGTGTTGAACAAGTGACTGGTTTATACCAGTTTTCAAGTGCCTATAAATAAACCCAATGGCAATATGTTAATGGTCCTGTTACATAACTGTTGCTCTTTATGGCACTAAATTCATTTTGCAAGAAATGGATATCTAAAGTGGATGATAACACAGTCGCCAGAGGCGTTTTGTCTAGATACCCAATCCAGACCGCATGACTCACCATCATGATGTTGTGGTAATCCTTCTAGTAAAAATTAGAATGGCTGACTAACCAATGTGATACTTTGTTTTTGAGTTGATCAAAAGTCTCTGATTGAGAGTTATCCAGCTTAGGCACATTCCCCAAGACAACCGCAAATGGGCAGGCCTCCGGAGGTAGGTTAATGTATGAACAGATGTTCTTTTGATCGGAGGAAATTTTCGGGTGTGGCCCAGAGGGGTATCCGCCACTGTAACTCCTCCGGCCATTAATAGACTCTCCCAAGGGGTTAACAGGAAGAGGCCTCTCAAGAGGGACCCCAGGGACAGAGGTTGATTGTGTCATCAGGGCCCCGGACAGCCCTCACACCCAGGGGGGAAGATGTAGGTGGAGCTGGCATTGGAGCCAATGGGGCAGTGGGAGATGTTTCAGACATCAAAGGGCCAGTCTAGTACCCCCACACACTATTGATCTTGGAGACTTTGGCATCAGTCTTATCTAGTCTATCAAATAAAGGTGCCAAACACATTTTCAAAGTATCTGTAAAAAGGTTCAAGAAAGGGGCCCAAGTAGTCATATTCGATTGATCCTGCGAACTACCACCTGAGACAACAGAAGGCCCCGGCTCAGGGTCATTCGTCTCAGCCATAGTGATGGACACATTTTTAGACTTCTGCTTGTGTTTGGGAGTGGGGCAGCAAACCAGAGGCGGCTCCAGTGCTGCAGAACCCAAACTGACTTGGCGGAATATGGGACCACTGTATCCTAGACGCTGGCAGAGCTGTGCCCTTGTCAGGAATTGAGTTAGATGTGACTTCCAGAATAGAGTTTGAGGGGGGTCTAGTTGTTCCAAAGATAGGCATCTCTCCGCCAAGTCTATTTCTTTATTAATGACCCAGAAAGCTTTAGCCAGGAAAATTATTGATAGTTGTACAGTTAGTGGGCCCCCCTGACTTTGTACGCGTGGTTTTCCTCTTTCACATCATTCAATCCAAAAGCAAGCTCAGCACTACACACTTGCTGAGCAAAACAATGAGAGTATAAGCAAAATCGAAAACAAGCTCAACTTACTACAAGATCACTTGTGAGCCCTTTCTCGAAACTCAAATGGAGTGGGCTTGGGCCAGCCCAGCCACGGACGGGCCCGCTCATGGACTGGGCACGTTCTCTGGTGTGTCCCACCTCGCGTGGTTGGGGCGAGCACTTTATGCACGTTGTTACAGCCCCTCCTTGCAGCACGGACTCCAGCAGGACCCTGGGACACAAAGTCCTGACTTGAAGATGAGGCCAAAGTATCAAGAAGGCTTACCAAAAAGAATGTTACCATGCATTTTTGCAGGAGCAGTATGACAGTCTGGTATCATTCACAAGTCACTCGCATAGGAAGGGCAGGCAGGGTTCTTTGTAATGAGCACCACACTTTTAAGGGCCCCATGCTTTTGTTAAAAAATATACTTAACTAAAAATAAGTCTTCACCTGTTCCTTCAACAGGATGAAGCTATCATGGCCGCACCCCTTAGTGGCACCAAGTAATGTGTGCTTCTGTAGCAAACGTTTTTTTTTTTTTTAATAAATTGTGAGGTGATCCTTGGATTACATCCCAGACAAGGTGCAAGCAAGAGGTTTTTCTTCAGCCCCAAAAAAGGTTCTGAAAAGCCTACTGTGATCTGTGCTTTTTTCAGTGTATGAACTGATCTGGAGTTTCGCCATTTGTCCAGTTCGCAGATTGCGCTTGGTGAGCTATGCTTATTTTGTTTCTCCATTATTTGAGGACACTAACTTGTAGTGTGAGGGAAGATGAGGAATTTCTTGGGCTAGACGTGAGCTGGCAAGGAGGTGAAACCATTGTAAATCTGCTTCCTCAAACAGGAAAGCAGTCCCTGGGGCAGAGGGTAGGGCTAGTGTGTCCTTGGCAGACAGGGGAAAGCTTATTTTGCATTTCCCGCTCTATGTGGCCTCAAGTTATTTGTCAAGGAGTTTCTTTAGAAAAATAAGGTTAAACAGAACATAGGAAAGAAATCAGAAATGTCCTTTCTGTAAAGCTAAAGTTGCTGCGGAAGGAGACAGTTACCAAATCCAAAGACGCACACTAGAAAACAATCAGTTACCACTCATCATACAAAATATGCAGGGGGATATTCTCAAGAATGTGTGTTAACTATCGCCAAATTCGCTTAACGCAACTTCTCACATCGCAGTCTATCGCGGGAAAATAACACCGTGTTAACGCAGTATTCTCAACCCGGCGGCACCATGCGATAGTCTCACGATAACGCGACAAATGCCCGCGTTAAAATTAACGCGACGCCGAAAAAATGCGAAACACGAATGCCAAAAAAGTTGCGATGTCCCAAATCGCGAAACAAAAATCAGTGATAACCAGCGACAGGCCTGCGATTCCCACGCGACATGCGGGGAAATGCACTATAAAAGCAGAGAAAAAAAAAAAGAGAAAAAAATGTAACTGCGTAGCACCATGGACGCACCCGGACCGAGTGCAGAGGACAACGCGAACCCCACAAGCCCCACAGACGACCAGCCAGGAACCCCGGGGCCCGGGAAGGGCAAGGAGAAGAGGAAGAGGAAGAGGAAGACGGGGTTCAGTTCGCAGGAAAACCAGATCATCGTCACGGAGGTGACAGAACACTACCAACAACTGTTCGTCACCTCCACTGTGTCATCGGCAACACAAACGGAAATATGGCAGCACATCGTGAACAACGTGAATGGAGTCGGAGTGGCGAGGAGGACAATGGAAAAGGCCAAGAGGCGCTGGAATGATGTGAAGGGCAAAACCAAGAAGAAACTCGATGCCAACATGAAAGCAGCAACGCAGATTGGAGGTGGGGGAAAAGAGGCACACCAGGAGCTGGATGACATTGAGAAAATGGTGGCCACAGTCATCAGTCGGGATACGGTGCCAGGAGTCGGGGATCGGGACACTGCTCAACATGACCTGACACAACATCAACAGGGTGAGTACCGACCAGGGACTGGGGGGACGGGGTGAGATGGGCACAATGGCACACATGCACAATTAAGTAGAGCACACTGCACACCCACAATGACTCTGGATCATGTCCCTGACCCCCGTGCCACACTGCGGCACACATACAGAAACTCAGGGAATGTGTGTTGAAATGAATTTATTTGCACATGCTGTGCCTGTGGTCATTTTGTACTGTCTCATGATTACTAAGGACTGTCACAATGTGACGTCCTCATGTGAAGAAATTGTCAATGATGTTGTTCCTACGGGCTATTCCTGCTGCAGCTGCAGTGGGGTGTGGTCCACCTGCCTCATCTTCCTCATCATCGTCCGGTGTATCTGGCACTTGTAACCATGGGGCATTGGTGCATACACATATGTTGTGCAACACACAACATGCAACGATCATCTTGCACACGATGTCTGGGCTGTACAGGAGCCTCCCACCTGTGATGTTCAGGCCCCTGAAACGTGACTTCAACACGCCAAATGTGCGTTCCACGATGCCCCTGGTGCATTTGTGGGCCCAATTGTACTGCCTTTGGGCCTGTGTGTTCGGGACTCGGAGGGGTGTCATCATCCAAGGGCAGAGTGCATATCCTTGATCACCTTGACAGTGCAGAGAGACATGAGTCAATAGTTGGTTCTGCATGATGTGTTGGCAGGCTCACTAGTTGATTGGCGTGTGATATGTGTGTCATAGTGATTCCTGTTTGACATGTACTGCTTGTAGCAAATGAGCGCCATCAATGTGTATTACGTAGCCTCACTGCTGCTCCTCCCTCCCCCCGAGCCTAATTACTTGTGTGCGCTGCGCGGTTGCATCACTTGCACTCCTACGGCACACCATTGTCATGCCTGTCTGCGCATGTCCACAAGCCTGACAACGACACTGTGATGTTGTGCGTTGAAGGTGGGCGGCCACGTGTGTGTAGGCCTATGGTAAGGATAGGGCGGACACAGATGTAGAGTTCATGGCTGGCTGAACTCGAGATGCGGTCGAGGCAAGACCTTTGGCTTATGCTGCGGCAATAGCGATACACACACAACAGTTGGCATGTATAATCCCGGACCCCGAGCGGGCTTGCGCTCATTCATTGATCCCTTCGGCCAAGCCCGCACTCCGGGGGCATGTTACATTGCAACTTTGTCCATTGCGGGACGGGTGGCGCCGACACTACAACAGAGACACACGCATTAGGTACTTCATTGTCAAGCCCAACACTTAACCACGCCCAGAGCCCCGGGGTGATCATCCACACCCCTACGCTGGACTGTCGTACGCCAGCCCACTCCGGCAACGCCTACAGGGGGGTATGACACAGCTAAATGTCCCAGGTCTCACCCACTGCCTGAGGTGACATGGTTGCGTCCGCTGTACACAGCACAATGCAATGTGGTAGGGCCCTCATGCTTACACAATGACCACACGGACACACTTAGATAGTTTGTGGTACTGGCTACGGGCATGTGCGCCTGGCCCCTTTTATTTCCAGGGTCACATGTCCAGTGACGCCTGTGCTGGATGGGTGTGCGGTGAGTGTGAGCCAGCCCTCAAGGAGTGGTTGGTGCTGGCAACAACTACAACAGTGATCAGACAATCAGAAGTTCACAGTTCAAACAGCAAGGGTCCATGACTTGAGCTGCACAGAGTTAGTGGCCCCGGATGCACAGCGGCCGGCACATGGAACACCGCCACGGGACGGTGACTACCAGTGCACTGAGGTAGGGCCACGAGAGCTGAGCGGGTCCTCGTCGATGTCCAAGGTGAATGTCGCAGAGGGTTTTGGGGGACAGTGGAAGGTGATCTTCCAGGGCATGATACAGAGGGCAGTACCAAGCAGACACAGGCAATATGGAGAAGATGAATGCTACAGACTCATTTTTGACACCAAGTCAGTATCAGCTACATGATGATGAAGACAACCCCCAGGCCATAGACTCAGATGCCACCAAAGTTCAACCAGAGAGTGTCCATGAATTTCGGGGCACAGAGTCAGTGGCACCAGAGCTGAAAGGGGATGCAGTCTGCGATGAGGCCTGTACAATGGTATAAACTCTGCCATAAATAAATCAAGACTCAGTTCCAAATGTGTGACCTACTTGACCGTAGTGTAGGCCGGAGGCAGCGGTCAGCAGGGGCCCCTAGCCACGTGTCCTTGGCTTGCGATGCACAGAGTTAGTGGCACCAGAGCAGTTGTTGGTAGTGTTCAGTCACCTCCGTAACTAGGATCCTTTTTTCATTCGGACTGAACAGCGTCTTCCTCTTACTCCTCTCCTTGCGTACAATGATATGGACTCTGCCATTGAAAAATCAAGACTCAGTTCCAAATGTGTGACCTACTTGACCGCAGTGTAGGCCGGAGGCAGTGGTCAGCGCGGGCCAACCGCTGTTCAGGCAGCTCCACCTGGTACTCTCACACACAACGTTGGAATGCCATGTGGCGATGATTTGTGGTTGACGGAGGTAGAAGCACCAGAGCTGAGCGTGTGTGCAGCCTGTGACGATGCCGTGCCCTGCCTGGTCCGGACTGGATTGGATTGGTGTGAGGCCTGCTGGACCGCAGTGTAGGCAGTACACATGTGACCCCGCGGTGCCGGGCCACAGTGTAGGCCAAAGGCAGTAGTCAGCAAGGGCCCACAGACACGTGTCGTTGGAATGCTATGCACAGAGTTGGTGGCACCACATTGAAGGGAGTACGGTGATATAAAATCTGCCATAAACATATGTACTCTGCCATTGTATAATCAAGACTCAGTTCCAAATGTGTGACCTACTGGACCGCAGTGTAGGCCGGAGGCAGCGGTGGAGTACGTCAATGAGAAAGGAGTACTGGGGGCCTGTGTCGCGGAGGCCGTGATGGTCTGAGGAGGCTGCCATGGTCGCGGGCCTCTGGCTTGGAGCTTGCACCGGCACGTGGTGGGCCCTCTTTGACACACGCCGGTGTCGGCAGGTGAGCAGTGAGGCCTGGGTGTGCTGGGGCAGGCAAGACGGTTCTTGGGACCAGCGGCCTGGGGTGCAGCAGGCGCACAGGATCGCAGGCACCGCCGCTCACGGCGTCGGCCTCGTGGCGGGGTGAGAGGCACCGCCCTGGCAGATACGTTGGCCATTCCGGAAGAGAACCACGCCCAGAGTAACGGGCTTTTTATTCACACCCCTACGCTGGCCTGGCGTACGCCGGGCAAGCCCACTCCGCTCACGCTTACAGGGGGGGGCGTAACAAGCTACATTTCCGCATTATTCCCCACTGGCCGCGATAACATGGTTGCGTCCACTGTCCAGTACACTGCAGACACCAGCAGTGTATGTCGACATGGAAATGTCTGTGGTCTGCATACTCAAGTCTGTCCAGCACATCCACGCCACACTTGGCATTCATGGGTCACTTGCCTCCTTCGCACATGCCTGGTTCCCACCTCTCCCCACATTCTGCTATTGTGTGGCTGAGGTGCCATGCCGTTGATGGCTTGTGTACATGGCTAGCCCAGGTTGCCACAGTAAGTTGTGTTGTCGTGTCTGGAATGTGGGGATGTTGGTTGTCATGTTGTATGTGATTTTGTGATGTGTGCATTCCCAGAGTTGTGAGTTGTATGCTGGTGGAGTTGAGGTGTGTGGTGTGTTCAGTTGTTACTTACCGACGAGCAGTGCATTTCCATAGGTACCATCCTGAAAGCGCTGGTTGATGATGGACTGTCAGAAGATGAAGGAATCATGCACACTGCCTGGGTAGTTGGCGACAACATTGGTGAAGAGTCCCCAGTGGTCCACTATTGCCTGCACATTGATGGAATGCGTGTGTTTCCTGTTGCGGTAGTTGTGTGCAGTGGCGGCAGGGGGCACAAGGAGTACATGTGTGCAGTCGATTGCCCCCAACACGTGCGGGAAGCCAGCTATGGCGTAGAAGCCTTGCTTGATCTCCAGCTGTTCCTGCGCAGTGTGTGGGAAGTAAAGTTGCTGGGGTACCAAGCTGATGATGGCATCCAAGACAGGTGTGAGGAACTTTGACAGGGCTGGCTGTGAGACTCCTCCGACTATGGCAGTTGTTGGTTGGAAGGTCCCAGAGGCCAACAGGTGCAGCACGGCCAGCAGCTTTGTCTGCGGAGGGATGTTGGTTCTCCGCTGTGTTGGTACCATCAGCCTGTGAGCAATGAGGGTCAGGATGCGGAGGATGGTTGTCCTTTTGAGCCTGTAGTGGGCAATGCCTTCCTCTGGTGTTAAGTCTCTGAGGCTGGTGCGTTTTTTGGAAGGTCCGGTGTCTTTGTCTGCGCTGCCTCTGTGGTAGTCCGGGGGGATCCTGGGGGGGGTGGGGGTCCTGGCGGTGGTGGCGGTGGGTGTTGTGGCCCTCTTGGGGCTCCGAGCTGCATGATCAGTAGCTCAAGGGCATCTGTTGTTCTTCTGGTGTGGCTGTGGGCTGGGCTCCCTTTTATGGTGCAGGTTGTCGTCCGACTTAGCACCAGGTAGGAGCAGGTGTGAAATCCATGCTGCTAACGCGCCTTATCGCATGTTTTTTAATCTTATCGCCGATCTGGCTGGTCGTTGAGAATTTTGCGGAGTGGTGTTTTCGCGGGTTTTTGCACAGGAACGCCTACTCTCCATATCATTAGCGTTAGTTGCCGGTGCCATCCGTGGCGATGTTTTTTGCGGCTGCTGTCGCGGGTAAACTTGTGATATCGGCTGTTAGCACCTTCTTGTGAATGGTGCGAAGAATTTATCGCCACTTTGGCTGCGATAAGGTGCCGCTAACTCGGCGATGAGTCCTTGAGAATATGCCCCGCAGTTTATATAAATGGCAGTAAACGGTAGCTCCTCTACAATATAGGTTTCAATATATGAATTACGCAATGCGTAGTTTACACGTGATGTGCGCAGTTAATGAATTTACCTTAATTCGTAAATTGCGTTTGCCATAATGTAAGTTTATATCAATGCATTACATTTTTTGTACCGTTATGTCTGAATAGTGTATGTAAATCAGAAAAAAATGCTGCATGTGCATTTCAACTTGTCTGTAACACTGTTTTTTGTTATTTTTATTTTTATTTGTTTATCACAAATGACACCACTTTCTGCACATATCTTCATATACAAACTGATCAGATTGGTTCACATTGACACAAATTCTTTCCCAGAAGTGCAGGACAAATGTGTGTGTAATGTTCGTTCCTATATAAGCACTCCATTTACATTTACAAATATTTGCCAATATGCATTAGGGGGTCATCACCTAATTTACATTGGCCATTGCCATACCTCTGTAACGCCCTTTAAAACGTGTACTTTTAGACCCCATTGTGAAAATTACTTCTGCGTAGCCTACACATACTTAAGGGCATATTCACAAGGAGCTATCGCCGAATTAACAGCACTTTATCGCAGCCAAAGTCGTGATAAATATACCTCCCCATTCACAAGCTGGTGTAAACAGCCCACAGCACCAGTTTACCCGCGATAGCAGCCGCAAAAAACATCGCCACAGAGGACCCGCGCAACTATCGCTAATGAGATGCAGAGTGGGCGTTCCCATGCCAAAAGGCGCGACAACATCACACCTCAACATTCTCAACGACCAGCCACATCGGCGATAAAAACACAAAACAGGCGATAAGGCGCGTTAACACCAGGAAATCTACACCTGTTCTGACCTGGTGTAAAGTCGGACGGCAGCCTGCAAACCAAAAGGGAGCACAGCCCAGGGCTACATCGTAAGGGCAACAGATGCCATGGAGCCACCCATCATGCGGCCCGGATACCCAAGAGGGCCACAACACCCCCCGCCACCACCCCCAGAACCACCCCTCCCTGGCACCCCCCGACCAAAGACATGCCACATCAGCCACACCTAAACATGTACAAAATATTCCGCTGGATGTCGCACAATCACAACTGGTGACATGCATGTGTCGTCACAGAAATGAGCAGCACACATTCACTTTCGAAGCAACAAATGAAACTTTATTAAAATGAACACCGAAATGAAATGAAGACACATGGCCACTCCCCTCGGGACAATACGTAGGTCACAGCCTGTAAGACAAAAAACATGATGAGAAGGTGTGTCCTGCGCACATCAGAGGACAGAGAGGGAGCGAAGGAGAGCGAGAGGAAGAGAGGGAGGGAGAGAGAGAGGAAGAGAGGGATAGAGAGAGAGAGAGAAGAGAAGAGAGAGAGGAAGAGAGGGAGAGAGACAGAGAGAGAGAGAAGAGGAGAGAGAGAGGAACAGAGGAAGAGAGAGAGAGAGTGCCGACCCTGTGCACCCAGGCCACACTGCTCACCTGCTGCCACCGGTGTGTCTCCAACCACGTGCCGGTATGTATAGCAGGACACCAGGTCACACATCTGAGTCAGAGCCATCAGCTGAAACAGTCCAGATACATGACTGGCACAGTACACACACTTGCACAAGACAACATCGCCTGCCCGCCCATGCACACCCAGGCAGAGGCACCCCAACCCCTCCCGCCGCCCATCAGAGCATGCCCGCCCATGCACACCCAGGCCTCAATGCTCGCCTTCCGCCACCGGCGCGTAGACAGGAGGTCCCACCACGTGCCGCTGCAAGCCACAAGCCCGGGGCCCGCGGACATGGCACCCTCCACATTATGCAGCCCCACTCCGCAGGCCACTAGGTCTCACGTTTGGTGCTGGGTCTTGATTACTCCATGGCATAGGACATACCAGTGCACCCGGCACCATCGCAGGCTGCACACCCGCTCAGCCCAATGGGTGCCACCACCTCTGGGATCCCGGAAGCGACACCACGTGGCGGTAGGCCCGCGCTGCTCGCTGGCTCTGGCCTACACTGCGGTCCAGCAGGGCACACAAAACCTGTGCTGTCCGGACCGCTGGGACAGGGCATCATCACAGGCTGCACACCCGCTCAGCAGCTTAAGGTGCCACTGACTCAATGCACCCAAAGTCACCGTCCCGTGGCGGGGTGCCCGTGCCGTACTCAAGGCCTCAGATGCCACTAACCCTGTGCAACCCCAGTCTGCGCCACGTGGTGGTAGGCCCGTGCCGTACTCAAGGCCTTGGATGCAAGTAACCCTGTGCGCAACAACTCATGGGCCCTATATGAGTGAGAACCGTGGAGTGTCCGTCATCCAGTCACCACCGGAAGAGGGGAATGTGACGTCGTCGGCCCCTTATGTTGGCGGAGTCACATGGCCTGTGACGCCTGTGCCGGATGGGTGTGGTGTGTGTGAAAACCTGCCCTCAGGGAGTGGCTGTGACATGCTCACAACTAGACCAGTGATCTGCACACCACCAGCGAGTACGACTGCGATGGGTAGCAATGAGGGCCCCCCTCGGGGCGTTAGCGGAGTGGTTTGGCCTGCCGTACGCCGGACCAGTGCAGGGCTTGCAACAATGACTCGTGGGCTCTGGGCGTGGTCCAGTCCATGTCCGGACAAGGAAGTGACTGATGCGTGTGTCCCTGATGTAGTGTTCACTGGACCCGGTACACAAAATGCAATGTCGCACCCTCTGACTGGCATCCCACAGGATGAACATCATTGACGCAAGGGAAGGCACTGTCCCCACATTCATCCACACATCCATACATGAATGACGTAAGACATTACACACAGTGCGTCACTGGATGTTTATTTGCACATCCAGTGCAGTCATGCAGCTGGAGCGGTACAGGGCAATGCCAAGCACACTACACAATATGGGCCTTGGAGGGCCAGCCAGTGTCCATCCGAGGATGACCTGTACTGCGGAAGAGGAAGGGTACAGTCCGCAGTCTGTCCGCCGTGTCATTGGTCGTCAGACAGGATGTGGCAGTCCATGTCGCTGTCCAAGGTGAGTGCATCGGAGTGTATCGGGGGTCAGTGGTAGCTCTTGAGGCCATATGCAGCACCAAGCAGAAACAGGCAAGGTGGTGGAAATGAATGCTAGTGCCTCCTTCTGATCTCAATCCCATCCACGTCCTCGTCCCCGGATGTGTGCTCTGCCCCACCTGTGGGTGTTGCAGTACCAGCTGCGGCACTGTGTGCCACTGACACATCAGGGGCCGGAGGAGCATTGTCGGCCGCACTGTGTGGCAGTGACACATCAGGTGCCGGAGTGGATACGCCTGCCGCACTGGGAGGCACTGACACACCAGGGGGCGGAGATGTGGATGGTGTGGGGGCAGCAGCATTCATCATCGCCACGCCTTGTGGCAGCAATGCCATGATGAGGACATGCAAGGCCTGGTAGATGCCAGCTACATTTCGCTGATGTGCAGCGGTGGCTGCCATCCTTTCCACCTCCATCCGCACCATGTCCTCCATGAGCCTCTGCATGTGTGCCAGCTCATGGCTGGGATCGCTGGAACCACTCTGAGCGGACAGGTATTCTTCCCTCCGCGTCATGACTCCAGCGATGTCAGTCAGGGATCATTGGAGACCATGGGGCGGACATAGACACCCAAGGATGGTGTCCAGTTTGGTAGCCATGAGGTCAAACCCCACCCGCACCTGCTCGGCCATCTCCCTCTGGCCCTCCAGCACACGGCGTTGGAAGGCCATATGTTGTTCCTGGGGGACTTGGGAGGGTGCCGAGGCTGTGGGTGCCTCCTGCTGGGTGGTTTGGGTGGTGGGTGGGGTCTCATCGATGTAGCTCGGCTGCCCTGCTCCTGGAGGTGAGTGGCGGATGAGGTCAATGATGTCTTGGATGGTTTGGGTGTCGATGCTGGTGTTGTCCTCCTCGTCATCAGTGAAGAGTGGCAGGGACTGCTCTGCAGGAGGTGTTGACGATGCCCCTGCGATGAGAAGGGGAGATGGTGTATTACAATGTGTCCACATGTATGTAGCCGCATGGTACAGGTTGGCATTCAGACTGCATGGTATTGTACATTGTGACAGTCTGTGGGTCTGGGCGAGGACCCAGGGTCATTGTGGGTGTGCACTGTGCCCTGCTTGCTTGTGCATGTGTGCCATTGGGGCCATCTCCACCTGTCCCCCCAGTACCTGGTGGTCACTCACCCTGTTGTGCTTGTGTTGTGTCCTGTCGAGCAGTGTCCAGTCCCCCAACTCCAGCCACAGTCTCCACACTGATGACTGTCGACACCAGCTCCTCCATGTCATCCATCTCCAGCTGTGGCGCTGGGCCCCCACCTCCGGTCTGCGTTGCTGCCTTCTGGTTGGTGGTGAGTTTCTCCTTGGTCTTCTGCTTGATGTCATTCCATCGCCTCTTGACCTCGTCCATTGTCCGCTTGTGCTCTCCGACGGCATTCACCTTATCGGCAATGTCCCGCCATATTCCATTTTTGGTGCCCAATGACACGTTGGAGGTGACGAAGAGTTGTTGATGGTGTTCCATCACCTCCGTGACTATGATCCTGTTCGCCTGCGGACTGAACTTGGTCTTCCTCGTTTTTTGTCCTTGCCCTTCCCTGTCCCCGAGGTCCCAGGCTGGTCGTCCGGGGTGCTTGTGGGGTTGCGCTCGTCCTCTGCGCCTGCTCCGGCTGCCTCCATGGTGCTTGGGTGTTGGTCAGTTTGTGTGTGGGTGTTATTTCTACTTTTATGGTGTTTTTTTACGCCTGCCAGGTGTGTGTTGCAGGCCTGGCGCTGCTTGGCGCTGGTTTCCTCATCGCGCTTTGGCCCATCGTGTGTTTTTTGGTGTTGTGGTTTGTGTTTTTATCTCCATCGTGGTGGTTGTATCGCGGACATTGTCCGCGGTTTCGGCAGACTATCGCTTGCTACCGCCTTGTTGTGAATTCCACGTTGACACAGGGTTATTTTCCCACGATAGGCTGTGATATTGAAAGTTGCGTTACGCTACTCTTGCGGTAGTTATCGCACGTTCTTGTGAATATACCCCTATGTATACTGTAAATAAAGGTAAAGTACTCTGAAGCCTTTTACATTTAGCTTTGTCGAATCAGATGTTTTGCACAAACAGGAAGTGCATCTTTAGCCAGGCTTTATAACAAACATGTGCAAAACACTTATGATACTTAGCGGATATAGTGATACTCAATTCACTTACCTCAGAAATATGGACGACTGATTCAACCTTGCCGGGATTTGAACTTGAGATATGCAGATTACAGCATACATTAATGGTGAAACTTTAAGTCACTGAACCCTCTTGCTGGCAGAAGGGTGACTTGACAAAGTTTGTGATTTGACCCTTAAGTGCTTACATTTATGAAACTTTCACTGGAAATCAGAGCAAAGTAATCTTCATATTTGGGGCTACAAAATGGTCACTTGGGGCATCTAAGGGCCAATAGAAGGTGACACACGGTGGGATGAGGGCAGTTTGAGTGAGACTGTGGGAAAGCTGAGGGTCAGAGAAAGGGTTTATGGACTGGTCACTAGGGGAGTGAGTCTGGGCAGTGTCTGAGGATTCATTCATGGTGCCTGAGATCCAGTGGATGAAGTGATGAAGGAAGGCTCTTGGGGGGGTCCTGGGGACTGTCTGAAGGCTAGCTAGGGTGTCTCAAGACTGCCCAATGGCTTTTTAGGGTTGCTGAGAACAAACATTTGGTTGGCTGAAGTCAGGTTTGTAATCTCTTAGGGCCGGCCAGTGTTCCATGACTCTCAGAGGATGGTTTGTGAGGACTGATTAAGGCAAGATGAGGACCAGATAAGGGACCCTCAGAGCCAGCACATGAGCTGTGATGGCAAGCTAAGGCTCCTCTTAACAGAAAACATGAAGACCTTTGGGAGACTCCCACCACCAATGCAGAAGACTCCTAACTCTGGGCTTGACTCTATACTGCCCATGTAATACTAGTTCAGTTTGTGAAGGTACCTTGCATTGCTGGTGCATGTGCTGTTCTTTTTTGTGTGTCTGAGTTAAGCTTGTGCTTCTGGCTGTGTTGCGCCCATTCACTGCATGTGATAGAAGCTTGCACTGCTCATGGCTTTAAGTCCCCCCTACATTGTTTGTGAGGGAAACTTGCACTGCCACTGTTGCCTTTGCCGTGCATCTTGTTATTCACACTTAGGTCAAGATTTAATTACAATTCATACAACGCAGCACAGCAAGTAAAGTTTCTGCACTGTGTTGCATGAATGGGGGAGCAGAAAAGAGCCATATCTACGAAGATGTGGTGCTGTTCCTCTCTCTCACTACGTATCTGGTGAAGGACAACTACTTGTCACTGAGAGAAGCACCTACAGAGCACATATCACACAAAAGGGGCTCTAGGGACCCCGAGACTGGGACAGAAACTTGTTTCAAGGTGGGACTGAAATATTAATTTGACTGACCGAAGAAAATGACAAGAGTTGACATTTGTTTGATATGCATGTGCTAGCAAATGTTAGCATTATGTGAGAGAACACATTTCCAGAATTTTCCAGAAATTATGTCTATTGCTGTGAGATTGAGCAGAGCGATAGCACCTATGAAGACAACACATCTAGGTGCATATTTGAGGGTTTTGTCATGTTTTCACCACGCAAAGGGGTACACGCATGAAGCAAACCTCTAAGTCAGATTTTTGAAGCTAGGCAAAGAAAGCCACCTTACATGGCTTTGAGTGGCTCCAAAAATCTGGAGTAATGCAACACAGGGCAATCGCAGTATGGCGTTACTCTGCCCCAGGAAGGCGTTCCATGGGCATTGAATGGGTGTTCCCACGCAATTCCCATGGTTTTTTATCAATTCCTAGATTTACAAGACCTTGCAAACCTGGGAATGCTCCAAAAAGATACGCCTTCTCAGGTGAGGTGTAACGAGAAGAAATATATTTATTTCCCCTCGTTACTTCTTCTTTTTATGTGTGCTGCATTCTGCAGCACATATAGATAGAGGAAAATGCCTCTCGAGATTGTTTTTATGCAGGAAGGTGTCCATTCCTGTACAAAGACAATCCTGCATGCACACTGGCACCCTTGCACTAGGCAGCTCATTGTGCATCAGTGCAGGGGGAAAAGTCAGGAATGCGCCGTATGACTTAAATATGGTGAATTTCTGTCCTTTCCCAGTGACACAGCGCAGTGCAGCAAGGTGACTTGCTGCCCTGCGCTGCACTTTACTACTATTTCATAAATATGCTCCCTAGTGCTTGGATGGGCATGACTGTTACAGCTTGAATTATGTGATTTTTTACTTAGTATACCATGATGTGTGCCCTCTTACTTCTGAGTCAGCGGGTACATCAGACATATGAGAAAAACATGGATTTGTTGATTTTTACACTGAGATTTCTGCTGTTTCTCATTGTGAACCTGTGAGGAGAACTGAGTAATTACCGGGGGAATCAGAACCTCATCACCGATTCCCCCCCAGTAATCCATCATTTCTAAGGGGAACCTCAGGGTTCCACTTGTAATTCTGCAGAAACTCTGGCTATCTGAAGTTACAGCTACCTCTGGTATGGGTGGTTTCAGGGGGGTTCAAGTTGCCAGGCGGGTTGCCGGACCTCTCAGAATTAAGGGCTTAGTGGTTCAGTGCTATTCAATTTAGTCAGTGCTCACAACTGCATTTGTTGTCTGCTGATGCGGAGTTTTCCCTGGGTTTTTTATGACAGGGGCAGGTATTTGTGCCTTTGTGCAGCTGAAATCTGGCTGAAGCGACAGGAGTCAGGAGTTGATCAGAGAAAGGGTGGAGGTCAGAAGCCGCAGTTGAGGTAACCCCACTAAAAACCTTCCTACAGGTAGCTCCTCCCAGAGCTAAGATATAGATCAGCAGGGTCTCTATCTGGCTAAGCCAGAGAGAGGTTCCAGGTCCCTGAAACTGCAATGTGTTTCAGCGACCTTATCTTCCACAGAAAAATTGCTGCTTAATGAGAGGTGGATACTGAGGGGGAGATTTACAAAAAAATTCACAGAGCGCAGCCCCTGCGAAGCTGTGCTGCATTGCGTGACAGAGAGGGAGCAGGAGAGCGCCATATCTTCAAAGATATGGCTCTCTCCCCCTTTCCCTTGCACCGGCGCTGATTACAGCTGCCGTGCACCACGCACACACCTTAGCGCCACAGCTCTAGGGTATGTGCATTAGTCTAGCATACGTTTTGTATAGGAAGGGTACCTTTCCTGTACAAAATACGATGCCTAGACACATGCAAAGTTTTTCCCACATTGTATGCATGCTGCACAGTGCAGCACGCATGCATAGTCGGAAAAGGAAGGAGAAATGAAAGCATTTCTCCGTCCGTGCGCCTACTTGAAAAGGACGCAGTTTTCTCACGCCAGACCCAATCTACTTTATTTAGTAAATTGGGATTAGCGTGAGAAACCTTGGGTGGTTGCATGGGAACGCCCATGTACCACCCTTGGTACGCGCCCATGGCGCAAAGTAATGCGAAGCAGTGCTATGCTCTGCTTCGCATTACTTTTCCATTATTTCCAGCGCTAAACAAGTTTAGCGCTGGAAAGTAAATAGGGAAAAAAAGATTTTGCGCCAATTTGCATCACTTTTGTGACACAAACACGGTGCAAAATGCGCCAATTTGCATCACTTTTGTGACACAAACACAGTGCAAAATCTTAGTAAATCGCCCCTGAGGGTTTTAGTACCTGTTAATCTCAATGGATGGTCAAGTGGGACCGATAGAAAGTGCTGAGAACTGTGTCAGGGGGAAAAAGAACGTGGAATTTCCTTTTACAGGTAAATCCCTGCTAGAGTCAAAAGCACAGAGCCTGTAGGGGAAAACCTGCTAATGGACGTACAGAAATTAGTGCCCGCAGTCAGAGGGATGATGTTTATTTAGAGTCAAGTGGGTGATTTTACCAACAAATGGTGTGAGAATACTTTTGGAAGGAAGTCATTATGGAACACTCTCAAGACAAGTTTCCATCATATTGCACGTGTCCAGAAGACTTACTGAGTGCCAGCCCACACTGGGGGGCAGATTTACGTTCCTTGGCGCATCCCTGCAAATCAGCAGGGATGCGCCAGGGAAGATGCGTGACGCAAGTTTACCCTTGCGCCACCACAGATGCGCCGCATTTACAATGCGGCGCATCATGGCGCAAGGATAAACAGATGCGTGACGCATCTGTCGGCGGAAGGGTGGCGCAGTACTGGAGTCGTGTCGCAAGTGCGACGTAACTCCAGTACTGCTCAGGGGTGCCCTATACCTAACATGCTGCGTCACTCCTTACGCCTGCTTGAAGCAGGCGTAAGGATTTGACGCAGCAGGGACGTAAAGTGACTCCGTGAAATCTTGTAGATTTCACTGCATCACTTTTACGGGGCTTCTTGCGCAGGAACGCCCCCTGCGCCGGCACGCCCACATGAAACCTGACGCAGGTTTCATGTGGCGCAGAGCTTTACAACGTGACGCATCTCCCTAGATGCGTCACGTTGGTAAATCCCCCGCAGCATGGCGCATGATTTGCGCCGCCGCTGCGTCACATAAGTGACGCAACGGCGGCGCAAAAGTGGCGTAAGGGGCTTGTAAATCTGCCCCCTAGTTTATAAGCAATGTGTCTCTGGGAGGTAGGAAATGAATAAGTGTGCGTCAAGCAAAGACTTTGACCTGCATTTTTCAGCTGCATTTCAAAAGTTTACTAAACAGTGGGATGTTTCACACACAGAGAACCTAATTGTTTACAACACAGCGCACAGTGCACCTTAAATTTAGCAACGACGTATTTGTCCATCTTACAAAGAATGAACATATAAAAATTATAAGCTCGGTTTCAATAGGAGAAGTGGACGCGCCTCTTTTTAAAAACGAAAAGATGGCCCTGGTGTAAAGTTATTATTGTTATGTTAGAGGTATAAACATGAAACTCAAGGAAGTAAAAAGATTCAAGTTGTCTTAACCATTTGACATATTTCGGAGAAAGTGAGATCCTTTCTCTTGTTTGTGACCAAGCCAATGAGTATCATGAGAGCGTTCCCTTAGCACCGGTATGATGCAGAGAGCGTCACTGTGGGATTCGGCTGCACAACCTCGACAGACATTTACTTAGTGGCCCTGCTCCTTTAATTTAAAAAGGAGAAAAGCCCATGTGCACGAGACTACAGCTAGCGGTGAAGGAGACAAGCATTGTATTCAATTAGTGGGTGGTGCTGACATTTTCAATTTGAAAAGTGACATTAATTTACAAGTAAAGCAAAACCGGTTACCCGTGGGCAACACGGCAGTAGGAAAGACAGCCCCAAAAAGTGGACTAGGAAGTCTAGGAAGGAGTCAAATAGGTTGGGTAGGGTTTAGTGGGGAGAGGAGTTGGCCTAATGGCTAGGGTGGTCGTCCTTGGAGCTGGGGAACCACATTCGAGTCTCGGCAGGGACGCACAACATCCTGTGATTCTGGGAAAATCACTTAGGGGCAGATTTACAAGAAAGTGACTCAGTGCGGAACACAAGCCATTTGGCTGCGCCGCACTGAGGGGCATATTTACAAGGGCTTTATCTCTGCTTTTTTGGCTTAAAAAGCCAAAAAAGCGGAGATAAAACTATCGCCCTATTTACAAGAGGGTGCTAACATGCATAATCGCATGTTAGCACCCTTTTTCCCAACGCCTCCCTTTGCATCTCTAATGAGATGCAAAGTGGGCGTACTCCCGGATGGACTACCTTGCAAATATCGCTGATGTTCACATCGCGATATTTACAAGGTTGCTCCAGCATTTTAGCACACGTTAGTTTTTGGAGTAAACCGCTGTTTTCTCCAAAACTAACGTCTGCTAAAATGCAGACTTACCTATCCCTAACATTGGGGTGGATTATGCTGATACGACCCTGTGGGTCGTATCAGCAGAAGTATCGCCGCTTTGCAGGGAACATCGCTGGAAAACCAGCGATGTTCCCTGCAAAACGGCGATAACCTCGCTATCTCTGGAATTTTTATTGCCCTGGAGAAACGCGTTGTTAATAACGCGCTACCAGGGCGATAAATTCCAGAGATAGCCTGCGATAACAAAATTATCGCTAAGCACGGCCAGCGATAATTGTCGCTGGCCGTTGATAATATGCCCCTGAGTTACTTTCAAAGCACAGGGATGCAACATATTTACAACAATATGTTGCATTTCTGTGCTGGCGCACAAACTGCTGCCATGCGCCGGCGCAGACACCCTTGCACCATGGTGCAAGGATGCCTGCGTCGTGGGGAGATTTTTATCTGTTCAGGAAGGGTTCCCTGCACAAAAACTATCTTTGAAATGCCGTTTTTCAACTTCTATGTGTGCTGCATTAGCACACGTAGAAGTTGAAAAACGTCATTGTTTCAATGATTGTTTATGTGCAGGAAGGGAACCCTTCCTGAACAAAAACAATAATTAGAGGTGATTGCCTCTTTCTATGTGTATTGCAGAATGCAGCACGCATAGAAAGAGGAAAAGAAAACGAGGAGAAATGAATACATTTCTCCTCGTCGCGCCTCCTAGCATTCACACGTAGATTCCTCGTAAATCTGGAAATGTGCCTGGTTCCATGGGTGTTGCGTGGGAACACCCACAGCAACACCCATGGACCCCCCCTTTCATGCAAAGTGCTGCGTGCAAAGGGGCCATATTTACAAGGACAGGAAAAGGCACGCAGGGTGGCTTTTCCTGTCCTTGTAAATATGGAGCAGTAAAATGCGCCACCGGTACAACACTAAAAGTGATGCACCGGTGGCGCAAGGGGCTTGTAAATCTGCCCCTTAAATCTCCCCGTGCCTAACAAGAAAAATGAATGTGTCCTCATGTAACGCAACTGGTGCTCTTGTAAAGCGCTCTTATACCCGATACCTTCGGGTCAAGTTCGCGCTATATAAAACTCAGTAAAAAATGTAAAAAACATGGGGGCATATTAGCAAGACCAGCGATAAAATTATCGCCGTTTTAGCGGCAGGAAACTGCCGCTAAAACGGCGATAATGGGCTTACTAATATGCGTTATAGAATTCCAATAGAAGCCCAGGTTAGATGTCCTGCACATCTAACCTGGGCTTCTATTGGAATTCCATAACGCATATTAGCAAGCCCATTAGCGCCGTTTTAGCGGCAGTTTCCTGCCGCTAAAACGGCGATAATTTTATCGCCGGTCTTGCTAATATGCCCCATGGACCTTTAACAGGGATCATACCAGAATGTGCAATATCCATCAGTCCAATATGAAAGGGTCAGAGGAAGAGATGCTACTGGAGGGAATACTTAAGTGTTGCAGATGTCACAACAGCGAATGGTCACTGTGTGGCGGACAGCCACAGTTAGCATGTTGGTACCCTCACATGTGTTGTGACGGCAACTTCCTTTTCTTGATCTGACATTCCCAACTGAGGTTTTAGGGCAGGAAACACCCCAGTAGGTCAACTTTTAGGTCATTGTTAATGTATTCTTTATGAACAACAAAATTCAGACATGCAAGAGAGGTATTGCTAGGTAAAATAGCAAATTCTTTTTCCTCTAATTATCTCGTGAAATGGATAAAAGAAGCACTCTTTTGGATTAAGTAATCAACATGTTTCATTCCCTTTGGGATTATAATAAAAACTTGTACAGAGAAGATAAAAGGAAGAAGAAAGACAAATTATATGGAATTATTTAGAATGCATTTTATAGTAACTATGAAATAAAGCACCAATTGGGTGGGAGAGAAGCATAGGTGAGGGAAAGGGGCAGTGTGATGAAAAGTAGTAAACAGAGTAAGGTGTGCGGAGGAGCTTAACGCCTAATAGCACAGACAACACGTTTTGTATTGAGGGGAGACCAAATCTACCATCGACTTTTCCAAACTGACGCCATCCTTTTGTAAATTACCTGACCCATCCCTTTTTCCCTAGGAACACCAGAAATATTTGTCATGGCCACAAATAAGGGTCAGTAAATTGATATGGTAGCAGAAAGGTACTGGCTTAGGCTTCGCGTCTGCATGCAAGTCATGCATCATTTTAAATGTTGTACTATATTGTCCCTAATACTTTTCATATCGACCACATGGGCCTATTGTGTCATTTTTGGCACCCCTAGCAGATGTGACCGAATACTTACAAACCGAGCTCTCCACTCTGTTAGTTGCAACACCAGGCTTTCAAAAAGCTCCTTTTCATGAGTATATCATGCGTAGGTGTAATAGTATTATTATTATTGTTAGAGCTACTTTCCTTACCTTTATGACGATCATCATATTACCACTATTATTAATATTGTTATCATGGTTATTATCATTATAATTATTATTGTTGCTGTTGTTCTGACTGTCGTTATTGGCACCATCATTAGCATCTTTACCATTATTATTGGTGTTGTTTTGTGTTTATTTTCATCCCTATTCTCAATATTTACATTTTAACTTTCTTAGCATCAGTTATATAATTCTTGATTTCATCTATTGTCCCAAACATTGGGGCATATTAGCAAGACCCACGTTAAAATTATCGCCGTTTTAGCGGCAGGAAACTGCCGCTAAAACGGCGATAATTTTAACGTGGGTCTTGCTAATATGCCCCATTGTTCTTTATTCATCTCGCCTACTTTTTGTTTTTAACCAACCAGCCACGCATTTATTCTTCACTAATATTTCTTGGATGAGATATTTCCGCAGCACTAAAATACACCCAATCCAGCAGAGGGCAGTGTTGTTCCACATATACTCCGGCTTCCGTTCCTCAATAAAGCAGCACAGAAGCAGATTGGTGCTCTCCTTTCTCCACCGACTGGGCTTTAAATATTTGGGGCCATAATATCAAGAACGGCGCAAACATTATCGCCGCTTTAGCGGCAGGAAACTGCCGCTAAAGCGGCGATAAGGGGCTTGATAATATGCCCTTGAGAATTCCAATAGAAGCCCAGGTTCTGGTGTGAAGGACATCAAACCTGGGCTTCTATTGGAATTCTATAGGGCATATTATCAAGCCCCTTATCGCCGCTTTAGCAGCAGTTTCCTGCCGCTAAAGCGGCGATAATGTTTGCGCCATTCTTGATAATATGGCCCTTGGAGCCGTATTTACAAGCCCAGTGCGCCAACGGTACGTCACTTTTAGGGGCTTATTTACAAGCCCCTTGCGCCACAGGTGCGCCACTTTTCCCCATGTTAAAAGTGACGCACCGGCGGCGCAAAGGACATGTAAATAATCCCCTTAGGTGGAAGTTTTATATAGCGCTTCGCATTCAGGGGCAGATTTACAAGCCCCTTGCGCCACTTTTGCGTCACTTTTCCCATGTTAAAAATGACGCAAAAGTGGCGCAAAGGCCTTGTAAATAAGCCCCTCAGTTAGTTCAGAGTGCTTTCTTTAGTGTGTGATGTTCTAATTGGACTACTACTAAAAAGATCTTTGACTTGGTACTCAAGCCTAACCATTTAAGACTGATAATTCGGTGCTGTCTCCCTTGCTAATGGCTTCGTTGGCAATCACACCACGAATCAGAGGCAGAATTGCCTTGTAGCCGCTGTGGTGGCGGAGACGGGTCTCATCGCCGCCCTTCCTACCTCCCCCAAGGTCCCAAACACTGCTAGAAACAATAATTTAACTGAGTTTGTGGGGGCGGGGGTTGGGGGAGAGGGGCGACACTCTCAGTCAGCAGATGTGCTTTGGGGTGTCGGGGATCCCTGGCTACTTCTGCGTTATTTGCATGGGTGCGGAGGTCCTAATTCTGAATTACGCCACTCGATCGTGGAATTTCAGATGTTGACATCTCTTCTGTCTGAAAGACCGTGAACGACCTTCAGATCCAGCCTTCTCGATTCCTGATGAACCGATCAGTAGCTTATTGTTGGGGTGTACTGATTTCTGAATGAAGCCAGGGCACAAAAATCATCAGTACAGCAGGCCGTATCTGATTGACCTACAGGCCCGACTCCAGAAATTTTTATTTGGGTGGGCCAAGAGTGCATTTGGGTGGGCAACTTTGGGCCCAATTTGTCACTTCTTGTGGTAGCCTATAAGTCCTAGATTACATCATATCTACTTGCAAACTGTCACCATGATACAACAGATCGATTCTGTGTGTATACGGAGCATGTGGAGAGTTATTTGAAAGTAAAAGCAATGTCTGGACCTAAGTGCAAACCCTCAAATTCCAGCAGGCCAGGATTCAACACAAATACTTCCAGGCCTGATTATCCACTTTTCAACCAACCCTCTCCTGTGCACCTTATCTCACAGCTGACCTCGGGCCCCAGCCCTATATCAGCCACCATCCAGCTCCACTTTCATTATTCCTGGTAAAAAACATTAGTAAAATCACCTTCAAACTTAAAACATTGATTATAGTAGTAAATATAATTAGCACACACTTTAAAATATGTTCCACAGTTGCCCTAATGACCTGACTGCTAATTAGATAAAAACAGAAAGGTCATAATAGGGCCAGCTTTAGCGCTAGTGCAAAAGTCTTTTTTGGCTCCCCACCAATGACCTCTTGCTCTGCAGATACCATTACTACCACCCTTTTACAGTGCCCTTCATCTTTTGTTTCCTCGCCCTAAGTGCGCTGGGTATGCCCAGATGTGGGTCCCAGGCTCACTGTGCCACTGGATTCAAGCTATCCTGGCTGATGAGGGGTGAAACACCAAAACCGGTCCTAGGATGCTTGTTTCTGGTCCTGGGAGGACCTGGCTTGGCAGTTCGGGCTGGACTGTTCCCATGAGGCACAGGGTCAAGACTGATTTGCACATGGCCGGGTCTGAACTGGGGTGGCATGGTGAGCAAAAGAATGATGGATTTAACCCAGATCTCTTGCCTGGGGGTGAATGTTTTGATTTGTTCTGCATTCCGTCCATCAATTGTGTGTCTTTTGTTTCCTCGCCCTAAGTGCGCCGGGTATGCCCAGAGTTGGGTCCCGGGCTCACTATGCCACTGGATTCAAGCTATCCTGGCTGATGAGGGGTGAAACACCGAAATTGGTCCTAGGATGCTTGTTTCTGGGCCAGGGAGGACCTGGCTTGGCAGTTCGGGCTGGACTGTTCCCATGAGGCACAGGGTCAAGACTGATTTGCATATGACCAGGTCTGAACTGGGGTGGCTTGGTGAGCAAAAGAATGATGGATTTAACCCAGATCTCTTTGACTGGGAGTGAATGTTTTGATTTGTTCTGCATTCCGCCCTAAGTGCGCCGGGTGTGCCCAGATGTGGGTCCTGGGCTCACTATGCCACTGGTTTCAAGCTATCCTAGCTGATGAGGGGTGAACCCCCGAAACTGTTCCTAGGATGCTTGTTTCTGGTCCAGGGAGGACCTGGCTTGGCAGTTCGGGCTGGACTGTTCCCATGAGGCACAGGGTCAAGACTGATTTGCATATGGCCGGGTCTGAACTGGGGTGGCATGGTGAGCAAAAGAATGATGGATTTAACCCAGATCTCTTGACTTGGGGTCCATAGCCACTCTCTCATAAGCATTTCATTTGTTGTATAGCGCTACTCATATCAGTGTAGGGTGTCACAGGACTTTACATCACACACACTTTATACAGAGACAATGAATCATACAAGTACGTAAATTAGTCTATAGGGAATGTCCCATAAGCCAATGAGGATTACAAGGTGTAGGAATCACAAGGGTTCCATACTGGTGGGCAGTATATTTTAAGAGGGTTTGGGCTGGGGAAGCACAAACTCAGGATTTAAAGCATACCCCAGTGGTTGGGGGTTGGCTTTACTAATAAAAATGTATATCGGCCCAAACTCTTGTTTAGCAACATTAAAATAATGAGAGACTGGGGAAGTTGTAACTATATAGTAACACAGAAAAAAAGTGATGTTCTAACTATACCATTCATGTTTGTATGCAGCTCTTTGATGACAGTTCATAGGTCACTGTCCTATGTTAGGATTGTAACTTCTGAACTGCAAGTAACACAAGAATCTCTGTGACAAAGGCAGTAACCCACTGAGCTATCCAAATAAAACACAACTTATCTGCATTTCAAAACTACCAACAGGCAAAGGATTGCCCACCCGACCCACCCGCTAGAACCGGGCCTGCTGACCTACAGGGCGATCAGGCAGTGGCCGAAGTGCTGGCCTGACTGATCAGTGTATGATTATTTTTGTGTTATTTACTGGCTGGTTTTATGGTATTGCTCACTAGGGGTGGCCACTTTAAATGTGGTGTCCGGGTCTATAATGTGCCCCAGTCCGACCCTGGCAGCAGGTGACGTGGTTTCGTTGCCCAGCGGTGTGTGGGGCCCACTGCACCCAAGTTGTAGTAGTTTATCACCCAGCCCGGGATGGAAGAGGCCTATTCTCCTTCCTTTTTGGGGACCAAAGGCACCCTTGCTACCCCCTGCAGAAAGCCTCTGTTGAATTTATTGTTGCAATTCTATTTGCTTGTAATTAGTTTTAACCCTGTCTAAACAATTGAAAAGTAGTGTTTGATCAAAAACAAAAAAAAAGCTGTTTTATTTCCTAAAATTACATGCTGTTAAAATGGATTGATATATTAAAACATGGAAAACATACATTGAAGACTCAAACAGAAAATGCATCTCTGTTTAATTAAAAAAAGGAATCAAAAACTATCATAATTTCGTTTAACATTGAAACACTTTTCCATAACACTTGAGTGTGTCACACACTACTCACATTCCCATCCAACTCATTCAGCACCTGACATTTGCAAGCAATTCAGATGCCTGAAATAAAAAAATAAAAAATGATTTCTTATCTGGCCTCCTTTTACTTTGCTACATGTTCTAAAAAAGGAAAAGTTAATTTTTGGGAAATTAATTCAGTAAGAAAACATTTGAACAGTTAACTTACAAGGGGCAGATTTACAAGAAACTAACTCATCTGTACAGATGCGTCAGTTTCCCTGTGCCTCCATACAAAACCCTTGCGCCACCATGGATGTACCGTATTTACAGTATGGCGCACCATGGCGCAAGGATTGACAGATGCGTGAGAAATTCTGACGCATCTGTTGACCCAAAAGTGACGCAACTCCGGTAATGCGCCATAACAGTTAGGTGAGACCCATTTAAAAAAACTTGCGTCATTCCTTACGCCTGGTCTGAGCAGGCGTAGGGATTTTGACGCAGTGAAGACGTAGAGTGATGCAGTGAAATGTTGTAAATTTCACTGCGTCAGTTCTACATGGCTTTTTGCGTGGGAACGCCACCCTGCATACGCAGGTATAATGTGACGCAGGGCTTTACAACGTGACGCATCTCCCTAGATGCGTTACATTGTAAATGGGCCGCAATGTGGCGCATTGTTCATGCCTCTGTTGTGTAACAAAAAGTGACGCAACGGCGGCACAAAAGTGTTGCATGGGGCTTGTAAATCTGCCCCTAAAAGTTTAGGTGATATTCATCAGACTAAGGTTATTCATTTCCTTTCCCGCTACGAATTGGCCTGGTTAACACGTTGGCACATTACACATCTAGTAAATAAAGAAAGAATACTTCCAGTTCATCTCTGTAGTTGAAAAAGTAATGCAACAACACCAGCGATTCATGTATTATAGGTCATAACATTGGCAGTAACCATGAGTTTTTTTCCCTCTGAATCTACTGTTCCTTGGCTTTCGAAATTTTTCATTATTGTTTGAATACAATTTACTTTTCGTTTAAAATTGACTTGAGGCAGTTTAAGGTGCTCATTACACCTGGTCTTTTTGTCTTTGTTTATTTTATAAAGACGGGAAACATGTGAAGCATGTTGCCTGTCTACCAGATTTTTTAAAGCCCTTTGCTTTATCCACAAGTCCTACTTTACTTTTCTATTCCCCCCCCAAGCCTCCACGACTTTCTACAGTATATCTTTATTTCATAACTTTGTCACTTCCTGGAATATCCAGAAAACCAACCATACCGTAACCACACCAGGGTGGCCAGGGGGGATTTATGAGGACAAAAGGTCTAGGTGTAATGATGATTACCATTTATAATCCAAACATTACCATGCTGTCCTTTTTATCCTATTTTCTTTCATACCCATGTAAGGATGTGTCCAATAAACCATCGTTAGTTGCGGTATTGCATTGGGCAAAACAAATCCCATTCATCAGGTCTGCTACAATACCTGTGAAACTTTTATTAAAATACACAAAATAGATTCATATTCCTTAACAAGATAGGATACAATTGCCAGCTGCTTCCCTTTCTAAAACTTATATTCAATAATGCTTGATAAGTGTGGTAGTAGATACCCATGTTGGTACTCTACGCACATGCAACAAAGGAACCCCCGCTACTGAAACCCAGGAAGCCACCACCTCATAGTAGATCTGGTCTGCATCAAAGGAGATATGCATAATTTCATAAGCCTTTGAAACAGGAGTGCAAACCCATTTGCTACTTGTAGTAATAGAGTGTTTTGAACCTCGCTTGGGTGAACCCAAAATATATATATTGCCTCAAAAGTGTGAAATGCTGCTAGCATTTAATGGCTCTCTTTACATCAATACCAATTAAAGGAGTGTCCTGGGAATTTGTATCAAAGCTTTTAGAACCACCTACTGGAACAAGGGATGACACAGGGCTCAAAAGTAGAGGATCCTCCAAAATTCTCAAGTATGTGTAAATTAGAGAACACAAATCCCCCGGTCTCCTCAATGAAGAAATGGTTACTAAGAAAACAACCTAATATTTCAGCAAGTCCATAGTTCTCCTCGAAAGGTACTAATTGTGCATGTTGTAGATCTTTCAATTCCAGTGGTAAATGTAGTGAAGGAATTAAAACCATTCTGGGTGTACTGACAATCAGGAATCAACCCACTAGAATGGGGACTAAAGAGTAAAGGAGTGGTGAGCCTCCTTAAGGAGTGCAGAAAGGTGGCCCTTGTAGCTTTAATGTTGCCACAGCTGATCTATGCAGAAACCATCTTGCAAAAAATGTAGAACACTTGTAACAGGGTATAACAATGATTTCATACCATTTGACAAGCTCAAGATTCAACTTTTGTGTGTAAGCCCTTGTGGTAGAAGTGAGCCTTGAATCTGGAATTGTAGTTGCAGCTTCCACCGAAAGCCCCATATTCTTTAAGTCTAACCTCTCAACTTCCAAACAACTAATTTCCTGCCTGATAGGGATAGAGTTTAACCGTTGGAGACTCCAGAATGGGAGATCAGAGTCAGCTTTCAAGGAGGATCCAGCACCATAATCCATAATAGATACAACCTACCCTTTCATGGTCAGTATGGAAACAGTAGTTGGACAAGTGCTCACTCCCTCCTGATTTTGGGAAATATGTACACAATTAAAGGAAATTGGGAAAAATGTAGAAAGATGGCATCTGGGCCATGGTGTCATCAGAGAACCCAGCCCCCAACTAATGGGTCCTGATATCTAAAAAAAACAAAAACAGACATCTACTCTGTTTTTCTTGTTGGCAAACAAGTCAAAAACTGGATAGCTAAGCCTCCTGCACAGACTCTGAGTATCGCCTAACTGACAAACAAAGTGTTTGACAAGGGAAAATCTCTTCTGAAGTGGTCTACCAACTGATTTTCCCCACCATTAAGGTACACAGTTTTGATTGATGGAACCAACCTATTGCATCATTGCATGATCTGTACTGCCCAACAGTTCGGACTCTTCACTCCAGTACTACCTTGCCTGCTTATTTATGTTTGCCTTTACGACATCATTATATGTTTTTATTGATACTGGTAATGATTCAGTAAAGGAGCAACTGCCAATAGACCCCTTCTAGAAGCTTCCTGTTCCCTTAAACTGGAAGATAGAGACTTCTCTGCAATCATCCATTGACCTTGTGCTTCCTGATCTAGACAAATGGCTTCCCACCTCAGAGAGCTGGCATCTGTAGAGATCACACAAGGGACCAGAGTGACAAACTACACACCGTTTCTGGGATGTAATGCTTGCAGTAACCACAACAGTAACATCCTTGGCACTGGAGGAACTGAGAAAACAATGCTCAGGTCCCACGAGACTGGACTCCATGACTTCCGCATATGAAGCAGAGGAAGCTTTATATGGAATTTGGCCCAAAGTTCTAGAAAATCAGTTGACCCCTTATGGCCTTGTATCCTGAGCCATTCTTTAATAGGTGTCTTGCCACTTTTTAGGATGAGCAACAGACTCAACTGTTGCAACTGAATTCTGCGTTTTGGTTGGAAAAACTTCCTCAGACCTTTTTGATTTTCTGCTCGTCTAAATTTCAATGACTTGGACTTTGGAACGTTGATCAGCCATCCATGTTCCGTCAGAACAATCACACCTGTTGTATGTGCAACGCTGCTAGGCGCTACAGCGGAACATGGACTATCCACTCACCCAACTATAGGTGCAGCCTTACACCTTCTGCATACAAAAAACCCAACAGGGTATACGTTGTAGTAGTTGTGGACGGCATAGACTGTATGCCATGTGTGGCATTTGCTACTCTACGATATACTGCACCGGCTGCTCTGCCAGTGGCTTAGACAACAAGCATGATACTCCTTATGCCTTACACCCTGTATAATTACTTAAATGTATATTTAGGATTTTGGGGTGAACTCATAGCACGTACCTCAAGACATTCATTAATTTAGACTATTACCTAGAAGAAGTCAATGGCAATAATACCAGATGATGAAGCACATGCTGGTTAGTGTGCTTGTGGTTGTGATGGAAGCGGAATAAAGAAGAGATTGAATTTACAACATCCTGACTATGACATCGTACTCATATTATTGAGTGCTTGAAGTTGGAATCTCTACGTTTGGACTTTGTGCTTTTGAGGATTGATCGGGTGGCCACTCCTCCCTCCCTGAGCACAGATCTGAGGAATATAAGAAGATTATTCTTGGTGGATAATGTGAAAGTGTGCACCTGCCATTACCTAGCCACCAGTTAAATAAGTCGAGTTGCAAGATCCTTGGTAACTATCATGGCACCTGATCGGAGTCGAAATGGCAGAACCCTGAATTTAAAAAGCCTGTAATACATAGCAAATTGGAGATATCTCTAATGAGCTTTCCAGATTGGAACATGCAAATATGCATCCTACAGGTCCAGTGATGCTAGCAATTCTTGAGGGCCACCAAGAGAAATCACCTTCTGTAATGGCTTCATTTTCAGAGGCAAGTTTGAGTTTAATTTCTTTATGGATTTTGAAATCCAGCACCAATCTGAATCCTGCGTTTTCCTTTTGAACCACAAGTATGAAAGAATAGAATCTTTCCCCTACTTTTCTTGGGGAACTACCAATACTTCCCTCTTGCATAACAGCTCCTAAATCCCTTCATCAGAGCTTGACATTTGATCTGATCACTGGGTCCTGGTGTTACAGGAATAGAAATGAATTAGTTTTGATATCAATCGGAGACTCTCAACAGAACACAATGATTTTCGAATGATTGCTGCCATGATGTCCTAAATTTGTGAAGATGACTTCTTACTGGCACTTCCACAAAAGGGGTCAGAAGTCAGTCAAGACCTTGACTGTTTCTTCTAAGTGCTCTGAGTATAAGGGGCTTCCCCTTTTGTTATTAAAAGGATTTTTTGAAAGTACCAAAAATTAATAAGAGCTACAGCTCCCAGCACAAGAACTAGAGTTCTTGCTAAATGCCCCACCGCCTTTAGTACTCGAGTTACCCTTAGAAGGAAATGCAAACATTCTGCTTTCAAAAGCTTTATGAACCATGTCCTCCAGGTTGTGAAAAGGCACATGTCGTAACAGACCCTTCTGGCTTGAATCTGCACGCCACTCTCACTCGCTCTTCTCTGGCAGTCACTGTGGGACTACAAGTATATGCTGTAGCTCTGATAGAGCCAATAGAGTTGAAAGTTACATTTGGTAATATATCTACTTTCCATTTATTAATGTAAGCACAACTGAGAAGTCTGAGCCATCCTGCTTATATTCAAACAGAGACCGAAAATCTTGCTTCAGTGATTTAACATTTGCAGCATAAACCCCGGTTCTCATGGTCAAGTATGTCCCTGCATAGAAGTCTTTTTAAATCGGAATGCACCTCGTGGTCTACTGAACTTTTCGGTGTCATGTCCTCTATTGCCATTGACAACTGATTTGCCAAGTTATGGTAATATTACATCCACTGGTACCTCATCCATCAAGCCCACTTGTTCACCATCCACTGGGTACTGTCTAGCCATGAATTTTAGCTTCACCAATTTTTTAGAATGTGTATATTTTCTTAACACCACACTTTTCATTGATTCTTGGAGTCAAACCACATGTAGATGATATTTCGTGTTTGTCAAAAATGTTTTCACCTCCTGTGGGAGACATCATCTTAGATGCTACTCCTATATTATTTTTCACAAAAGGCAATATTTTTTTACTACTGTGACTTCTTTCCCTTATGACAGTCACTTCCATAGACTCCTTGATCATCTAGTTCGATTGTGTATGTGATTGGGGCAAGTCTTTGCCTCTACCTCCATTTCGCCCTAAAGGTGCAGGTCAGCAAAGGAGAACAGAGTGAGTGCAGTACTGAGAATGAAACGTGCTTTGCCATCCCCTATTGCCCTCCTTTGATTTTTGAGAGCTCTTCGTTCCAGGCATTGCTACAGCAAGCAATGCGTCTAACTCTTTAACCCACTCGATCAGCAATTTGTCGGACATCTCCTGGCTTTCCACTAAGCCTCTGAAGAACAGCTCGTTGTCCAACTCAGAACAGCAGAGCTTCCTGATGCCCCACCCCTGTCCAACTTCTACAGCCATTGGTAGCATTGACAGCACAAGACTGAGTGCAGGAATGGTCTTTC
Organism: Calotriton arnoldi; assembly: GCA_963921515.1. Lineage (NCBI taxonomy): Eukaryota > Metazoa > Chordata > Amphibia > Caudata > Salamandridae > Calotriton > Calotriton arnoldi. The sequence goes on along the minus strand of CAWUFW010010342.1, from coordinate 30,579 downwards.
CTCACCTCTCGAACGAAGCCAGTGTAACCTGCATGGTCAAACTCTGGGAAAACTGGCAATGGTTGCAAAGATGCTGTAATGATCTTGATCCCATTTATATGAGTGATTATTTAGTCATCCAATGAGCAGACACTGAATTAAGGGCTCAGGTTGGGGCATAGTGAGGTGGCAGTTTCCTTAGGTATTTCCAGTATGCTTTATGGACAATGCACAAGACTTTAACTCCTGGGATCAAGAGAGAACCAGTGGAGCTCTTTAAGGGAAAGTCTAAAGCAGACCCACTTACAGAGGTTGAAATAAATTCTAGCTATCTGATTCTGATATTTTTGGAGTCTGGAAATCAGGGGCATATTATCAACGATCTGCGATAATTATCGCAAAGCGTGCTTAGCGCTGTTTTTTTCATCGCCGGCTATCGCTGGATTTCCTCGCCGTGATAGCGCGGTATTATCAACGCGTATCGCAAAGGCGATAGGAAATCCAGCGATAGCGTGTAAAACCAGCAATAGCGTGAGAATTCCAGCGCTAAATTAACAGCGCTAATGAAAAGCTTGCTAATAGGCAAGTGTATACTTAACCCAACAATCCACCCCCCATTGACAAGATGGTTAAGGCAAGTTTTTTTCAGGCGTTAAATTCCAGCAATAAGCGCGGTTAGCACGACTTTTCTTATCGCTTCGCGGGCATTGATAATAGGGGGAAGTTGTGTTTGCGACTGTTTCAATGGAGTTTTAGTCAGGAACGCCTACTTTGCATGTCATTAGCGATATATATCGCTGACATGCTTAGAGGTAAAAAACGGCTGCTATTGCTAGAAAACTCATGCTAAGGCCCGTTAGCTGCAGCTTGTTAATAGAGTGATACAAATATCGCCGCATTAGCGGCAGAAAAGTGCCGCTAACGCGGCGATAGAGGGCTTGATAATATGCCCCTTAGTTTTTCTTTTTAGGAGGCCAGTGTGGATGATATTTCGATAATCAAGTCTGTAGTCAGCTCAACTTTGGGGTCAGTGTGAAGGAGCAGATGGGATTTTTGTGAAGGAGAAACAGTAGCATGTTTGCACCCTTCACCGTGAAGTATCTCAGGAAGGCGAAAGAGGGATTAAATTCAAAATCAATTCTCTTGATTGCTATTAAAGTTAAGAACTATGAGGAATGATTGGTAAATTGCAGAAGTTCCCAATAGCTCTATTCACCATCGCAATATCATAGAGGGCTTTATGTAATAAAATATTTCTCAGTCTTAGACAGCCTTAAGAGTGTCTTAATCATTGAAAGATCCTCCTTATTTACAAAGATTTGTCTCCAGGCCTAAGAGAGAATTAAGCCAGAAAAAAAGCTTAATAAATCTGGGTTTTGCTTTATGGCTTAACAGAAATTTAAGACGGTCTTAAACCATACGAAATCTGTAGAAAATCTTCCATTTACTGCTTCTTGCATAACTAGTGGCCCACCACTACATGTCATTATCCTGCATGTGTATCTGCAGTGCTTAATTTGTGTCCTGGTTGCAGGTGGAGGCATGATGCTCATTTTTGGGGTCCAGGCCCTATTTTTAATCATTATTCTTTGACCCAGATAAAGACGGGAAAAGGCAGAAATAGGAGAAAGTGGGAGGAAGAGAAAGAAAGGTAAAGCAACACAGGGAGAAACCAGGGATGAAAAGAAAGCTGCAAGATTGATATAAAGATACAGGAAGTTTAGCATGGTCGAAGAAAGAGAGAGGAGGTGCAATCCAGATTACATAGGCTTGTCATTGGCTGCTAAGAAAAAAGTTGAGTCCCTGAATTAATTCTTTTACAAAGACAGTTGGTGTGTGCAGTGAAGATTGAGTATCACGTACAAAGGTGTTTTGTGGTCAGAACGCCTTCAATTCCCCAAAAGTTTGAGTTAAAAAAAACTTTTTTAAATATATCAAAGTTGTCTTACAAGTTGGAAAGATAAGGGCTTTTCCGATCCTTTACGAGTCACAGATAGCAGGGATCAACAAGCATTGGCATAGCCAATAGGTCTCGCCTTTGGGACCTTATAAGTGTTTAGCCATGCAACAGTTGATGTTGCACCAAGGATATTGTGCTGGATAACTAAACACTTATAAGGTCCCAAAGGCGAGACCTATTGGCTATGCCAATGCTTGTTCTAATCTCTGTGTAGTACCGCAGTACGCCGGCAGCACCATACCCGGTAAATAATCAGTTTTTACAGGTATTTAACTGGTACCGCAGGAGCACCTTAGGACCAATGGATCATCTTAAAAAAATGTTTTAAAAAAGCATTCTACCCGAACCTCCTCTTCAAAGGACGAGTGAGAAAGGATAAGAAACTGCCTAGTGAAAGTTTCCCGCCTAAGGAAGCTTCACTGGGCTTCAGTGAGTATCAGTGTCTGAAGAGACTGGCCTGTCTGTCACGGATTCCACACTGTGCAAAGCCCACGGCGGCGAGGGCTTCCTACCACGGCCGGTAGACTGACTGCCCACGGGGAATCGGCTATCTGTGAGAGATTCAATAAAAGGGCAGACGCCTACAGGGGCTTGGGTGTCTGTGTGCATGTAGCATATACAGTGTACGCATGTCCCCATGCTGCGGGCGTGTGTCTGTCTACATATAGCATTGCCTGTGTATGCATGCCCCTGTGCCAGCGGGTGCATGTGTCTGTGTACATACAGCAGCAGCTCCTATGAATACACGTGACGTCCATGTGCCTGCATGTGTGTCTGTGTACATATAGCATTGCCTGTATATATATGTCCCTGTGGGTGTGTGTCTGAGTATATACCAGCTCCTGTGTACACATGTCCATGTGTCTGCAGGTGTGTGTCTGTGTACATATAGCATGGCCTGTGCACAGATGCCCCCATGCCAGCTGGTGTGTGTCTAAGTTCATACAGCCTGGTCTATGCACACAGGCCTCCGTGCCTGCGTGAGTGTGTCTGTGTACATATAGCATGGCCTGTGTACATATGTCCCTGTGGGTGGATGCCTGTGTATATAGCAGCTCCTGTGTATGCATGTCCTTGCAGGTGTGTGTCTGTGTACATATGACATGGCCTTTGTATATATGTGCCTCTGGGTGGGTGTCTGTGTACATATAACATGGCCTGTGTACATAGGTGCCTGTGGGTGTGTGTCTGTGTACACATAGTATGGCCTGTGCACACATGTCCCCGTGCCTACGGGTCTGTGTACATATAGTGCACACGGGCCCCGTGTGAATGCGGTTGTGTGTCTGTGCACACATGTCCTCGTGCCTGCAGGTCTGTGTACCTATAGTGCACACAGGCCCCGCGCCTACGGTTGTGTATCTGTGCACACAGCCCCCCGTGCCTGAGGGTCTGTGTCTGTGTACATATAGTGCACACAGGCCCTGTGCCTACGGTGGTGCATCTGTGCACACAGCCCCCCGTGCATGGGGGTCTGTGTACCTATAGTGCACACAGGCCCCGTGCCTACGGTTCTGTGTCTGTGCACATATGGTGCACACAGGCCCCGTGCCTACGGTTCTGTGTCTGTGCACACAGCCCCCCGTGCCTGCGGGTCTGTGTACATATAGTGCACACAGGCCCTGTGCCTACGGTGGTGGGTCTGTGCACACAGCCCCCCGTGCCTGCGGGGGTGGCAGGCCTTGTAATGCCTTCAGTTTGCAGCATGTTCCCTTTTGTGCCTCGTTCCTGCCTCTTTGCGGCCCAGCAGCGCCTCATTAGCCGGAGGGAAGTGAAGCTGGCGGCGGTGAGTGAAGCCGCTCAGCTGCCGGTGTCACAACAAGAGCGGATCCGGTGAGCTGCGGAGAGGTGCCGCCGTCCAAGGCGGATAATTGGGTTCACAGAGGGAGGGGGGCAGAAGGGGGAGAGGGGGTGGGCAGAGCCTGAGAAGAGAAGCGGCATCCTCTCCTCCCAGGCTGGTGTCAGACCTCAATCAAAGCCAGCAAGGCAGTGGGAGCTGCGAGAGTGGGAGAGACAGAAGGACAAAAACAGAAACCACAGAGAGGAAAACAGGAAGCAGGACCAGGAGGAAAACAAGAGAGCAAAGGAGATAGGGAGCGGGTGAGCAAAAGAGAGGAGAGCCGGGGGATTGGGAGAAAACAACAGAAAATGAATTCAGAGGAAAAGAGAGAGAGAACGGAAAGTAGGGAGCGAAGGAGGAAGGAGGCAAGGGGGAGAAGATAAATGAAATAGGAAACAAGCAGTCAAGGTAGAGAAAGAGAGACAAACGCATGAATAAGAGAAAAGGAAGAGAAACAAAGAGCAAAGGAGAGAGAGAGAGAAAGGAGAGAGATATGAAGAGAAAGGAGGGAAGTAGGCTGGTCGAGAGGGAGAAGATGAAAGAAATGGGAACAAGCATTGGCCGCGCGGCCGTGAAAGCAACGCAGCCGCGCGGCCGTGAAAGCGAAAGTTATGGCAGGGACGCGCTCTGTGGTGGGGGAGGGGCAGAGCGAGGCGCTTGGGAGAGCAAGGCTTAATGAGCCATGAAAGCCACATGGCGGCTGCGCGCGTGCACGTGCTCGTGAACGCAAGCTTGAGGCCAGGAAAAGATTGTGGTAGCACTTTGAAAAGCCGCTAACTAAATGTCTCGCAGAGCAGCGCATGCGCTGGCTCAGCGAGACCTAAAAAGGGAGCATCCCCTCCTACTTTGGATTCACAATGGAATGAATCAATAGTTTGCGACCGCAATTGCGATTTCAAATAATAGATCAATTACTGCCCCTTGGATTGGGAATATTCTGTTTGACCACGGATAGAGCAGGAAGGGTTCAGAGGACCACCCCTCATCACACCAAGGAGTGCCCAAACAGGAAACATGTTTTTCTACAAGCAGCACCTTTCCTTTTAATGTACAACGGCAGCTTTAAAAAAAGGTTTTCCGTTTGAGAATGAAAATGCAGTATGGTGGTCGGCTGTCACTTGCAGGCAATTTGCAATGTTTTCTCTATGTGCATAGGTTGCATTGAAAATTGCATTCCATTCGCAAACCCGTAGGTGTGCACATTTGACATCCCCGGTATGAGAATGGGGCATCTGGCTCATGGCTTACACAGCACAGATTTTAAAAAGTATTTAAATTTAATATTCACAGTTAAGTGGAAGGGGCAGTAGACTCATTCATGTGTAGGTAAGACAGATGGGCTTCTCAGAAATAGTGAGTACGACTTACAAACACTTTAAACAAAAGAAATAAACATAAAATTCATGCATAAAAACCATGTTGTACTTTTTACTTTTTTGTGCCACTTACCATTGTAATTAATTAACATACAATACATACATTTAAAAGAGTAATATCATATTACATTAAAAGATGATTAATTCTAGAAAATGTGTTTTAAATATACTGTTTATCCTCCATTTCATGTAATTATAAAAATAAAGTGGATCGAAGTGAGTTGTCCTCCATTTACGTATTCTTATTTCACCTTTTGGTTTAAATTATCTTAACTTAATTTAATAAATAATTTCTAACAATTTTGGATTAATGTTTCGATTTCAATGAATTTATTTCTATGTATTAGCCTAATTCAATGACAGGGAAATGTTTTACATTAATATGTACATCAAGCTAGGAATAGAAGTTGGGTTGCCTATTTTTCTTTAACATTATTTTGATTTCATTTATCATAATTATTTTCAAAATAGTTCATGCTAGGCTTAAGGTGAAGATGAGCCATAGTGTTAGGGTTGGACTAGGGTTAGGGTTATAGTTTTTGTTAAATTCATGGTTCTCATTTAGGTTTAGAGAGCTTTAAGCTTGTTGGTACACTTTGGGGCATATTCTCAAGGACTCATCGCCGATTTAGCGGCACTTTACCGCCACGAAAGTGGCGATAGACTCATCGCCCTATTCACAAGCCTGCGCTAACAGACCACAACGTCAGTTTTCCTGCGATAGCTGCCGCTAAAAACATCGCCAAGGCTGACAGCGACAACTAACGCTAATCATATGCAGAGTAGGCGTTCCCGTGCAAAAATTCACGATAACACCACCTCGCGATATTCTCAACGACCAGCCAGATCAGCGATGCGGTCTAAAAACAGGTGATAAGGCACGTTAGCAGCAGGGACTTAAGACCTGCTTTCTCCTGGTCTTAATTAGGACGAAAACCTGCAGCATAAAGGGAGCCCAGACCAGAGCCACATCTGAAGACCAACAGATGCCATGGTGCAACTAATCATGCAGCTTGGAGACCCAAGAGGGCCACAACACCCACCGCCACCACCCCCAGGACCACCCCCACCCCCAGGACCACCCCCCCTCCCCCCTGACTGCCACAGAGGCAGCGCAGAACAAGACATCGGACCTTCCGAAAACGCACCAGCCTCAGAGACTCAACGCCAGAGGATGTAATTGCCCACTACAGGCTCAAAAGGACAACCATCCTCCGCATCCTGACCCACATTGCCCACAGGCTGACGGGTACCAACACAGCGGACAACCAACATCCCTCCGCAGACAAAGCTGCTGGCTGTGCTGCACTTGTTGGCCTCTGGTACCTTCCAACCAACAACTGCCAGAGTCGGAGGAGTCTCACAGCCAGCCCTATCAAAGTTCCTCACACCTGTCTTGGATGCCATCATCAGCTTGATACCCCAGCACCTTCACTTCCCCCACACTGCGCAGGAACAGCTGGAGACCAAGCAAGGCTCCTATGCCATAGCTGGCTTCCCGCACGTGTTGAGGGCAATTGACTGCACACATGTCCTACTTGTGCCCCCTGCCGACACTGCACACAATTACCGCTATAGAAAGCACACGCATCCCATCAATGTGCAGGCAAAAGTGGACCACCAGGGACTGTTCACCAATGCTGTCGCCAACTTCCCAGGCAGTGTGCATGACTCCCACATCTTCCGACAGCCCATCATCAACCAGCGCTTTCAGGATGGCACCCATGGAAATGCACTGCCCGTTGGTAAGTACCAACGGAACACACCACACACCTCAACTCCACAATCATACAAATCACAACTGTGGGAATGCACACGTAACAAATTCACATACAACATGCCAACCAACATGCCCACCTACCAGACACGACAACACAAGTAACTGTGGCAACAGGGGCCAGACATGTAGACAAACCATCCACAAAGGCATAGCCCCTCTGCCACACAATTGCAGAAGGTGGGGAGAGGTGGGAACCAAGAATGTGCGAAGGAGGCAATGGACCCATGAATAAGAATGTACACAATGCCAAGTGTGGCGGTGATGTGCTGGACAGTCTTGAGTATGCAGAGCATGTACATGTTCATGTGAACATATACTGCTGGTGTCTGTAGTGTTGTGGACAGTGGACGCAACCATGTCACCTCAGGCAGTGGGGAAGACCTTGGGCATGTAGCTATGTCGCCCCCCCCGTAAGTGTAAGCGTAGTGGGCTGGGCCGGCGTACGCCAGTCCAGTGCAGGAGTGTGAATAAACAGCCCGGGGCCCTGGGCGTGGTTCACTTCCAGGATGGCCACCAAAGTATCTATGGCGTGTGTCTCTGTTGTGGTGTCGGCGCCACCCGGCTCCTAATCGACAATGTTGCAATGTAGTGTTGTCGGGATTCTGCACATACACAGAACTATGCACAGCAATGCGGGACTTCGGTATATAGGGGCTACGCCTTCCTACAGCCTTAGTACCCACGAGCCCACGACCGGCTAGCTATGGTGTCCCACCTGCCCTCCTATACACAGATAGAGAAACAGGCGTTTAGACAACCCAGAACACAACACTCCCCTAATCACTCAGGGATCATGGTAACAGGTTATACCCTATCGCTCAGACTTCCATACTCATCCACAACAAGAGATTGACAGAGTCACTGAGTTAGTTTTAAATGTTTATTTCAACTGACGAGCTCTGAAATGCAGTATACGAGCCACTACTAAAATTAGAATGCATAATACAATCATTGTCAGCATTGTAGCAAGTCCATTCAATATAAAAGGAGAAATCATTGTATATTGATTCTGGAGACAGGACTATGAAACCTACACTCCCTCCCCATGGACGGGAAAACCAAGATGACATCATAGAAGATCTCTGGGTTTGTATAGCAGACCCCATACCTCTAAGACATAGATCGTGTCTCTACATCACAGCTCCATACAGCTCTTCATTCATGAAAAGTCACTCCTCAAGTGTGTCTGCGTGTAACATGCATTCTCCTAATATAAAAAAAAAAGTGCGTGTCCCACAAACAGCAGCTGCAGGGTATGTTTTGTCTATGTGCCAGGGCCTGACCAGATAAAAATACCAAGGGACGGTGTTGTTTGACCTTGCTCACAATGTTCAGACTAAACTCCAGGAACAAGCAGGGAACCAGAGCAGCCAGCGGCTCGCAGGTGACCAGCGAAAACATTCTTGCATAAGAATAAGCCTGTAGTGTCGTGTGCAAAAGCAGCATCATGGCCTCCGGACCCATTCTAACCTAAAGATGTCAACGGGGTCCCTTAAATCCACATGACACCCTCCCCCTGGCCAGGTTGCAGAAGAATAGAAGAAACAAGGTCCAAGTCGCAAGCAGAGTCAAAGTACTGTGCATAGCAGGGGCAAAGTTCAATAAAATCAAAATCATAATAAGGTTGATTAGCGGTAAAATACGAAAAGAAGAAAAAAGTAAAAATGTCTTGTTGAACATTAATCATCGGAATCATATGAGATGCGTTGAACCTTGGAAGGCAAGGTGTTCCAAAAGACGGTCCTCCTCCTCAAAGACAAGGAGGGACAACACCCAATTCAACAACTCGAAGGAGCATACGTGCTCATCATAATCCATAGCTTCAAAAAGCATGGTTGGACATCCTGTATCGTACTCAATGTAGCTGTGGTGCAGCAGGCGCAATGCCCCATCACAGATGTCCCATTGTGCCAGCACTCCATTCACGGCCGCCATCAGCATGCGGGTACCAGTTGCACATGACTGATCATGACGCAATAGGGGCCACAGCAACAGGTCGTAATCAGGGCAAGGCCGTATGGCGTTTGAGAGGCACAAATCCAAAGCCCAGAAGAAAGGACAGTCGCGGCACCAAAAAACTGGATGAACGCATGTAAAGTATGCGTATCTGTAAGTCACATTGTAGGCAGCACCCACAACAGCCATAGGCAGGCAACCAAGGAATTCCTGCAATCGGCTACGGTACAGCTCCAGCTGGACCGGATGCTCGAGTACCACATGAAGGGCAGCCATTACGAAGTAGTAAGACAAGTACCAGGACAGCACCAGCGAGCAAGAAAATCAACGGCAACCCACCAAAAGCGCTGGAAAAAATGGAATGAATAAAAGCCGGAATTACACCAAATATCCTTTGAAACGAGGACACAAGACCTGAGCCCAACAATTTAAAAAAAGGTGCAAGGCCTCCTGTGTCAGAAACATTGAATAATTGGTGTATCAACTCCCCAAAATGTAGTGGGAGATTGGTATTTTATAGGGGTTGTATTTCACTTGATGTCCGAGCCACCTGTAGCTTGAATGTTTCACGGGCCGAGGTCAAGGCAACTTCATGTTGGAATAACAGTGCTTTGAGCCTACTTAATTTGTTGAAGCTTGCTTTCATAGTGGGAACAGAAGGCCACAGAGAGCTATCAGCAATGACATGCGGGGGCGGAAACAGGACGTTGCTGCAAGAGGGGCACCGTTGCCGATACACCGGCATGCGCCGAAGCCATGCCCTCATGTGCAGCTGTGATCAACGCATGTCTGCGGTCCTCGTTGGGAATCAGCGGATCCCCAACGGAAGGAATTTTTACTGTCGGAACTTGTTCCGGGAACAATTGTTATTCATATTTGGATGGAAACCCCTGTGGGTATTACGTCCCATCTCTGGTAGCCGCTACAGCTGCCAGTATGTCGGTATCGACTTTTGTCATAGACCTCGTTGTGAGGAAAAACTTGCTTTCTGTCCCTTGTGTCCTTATATTGCTCTATGTCTTGAGCTTGCATGACAATTCTATTTGTATATGTACAACCGTATTTGGCCTTGTCCACATCTAAGGATTTTACTGATGACAGCACTTTCTGCCCTATATATGCTCCCCTGAATATCTATGTGGGGCAGAAGAAGCTTGTTCCAAGATGTGACACTGCGTCTGCCTTCTGCCTTGGCATGCCAATAAACGGACAAAGGTGCAAGAACATTTCCTGTGTTTTGTGGCAGCTGGGGTCTGTTTGCTTTGCGTCGCTCTGAGGAGGGTTGGAAGATTTATTACCCAACAAAATGGCGTCAGAAGTGAGATGCATTGAAGGACTGTAATGTCACCAGTTGGTAAGTAGGCTGTAAAGCTAAAATAACTTGCTGGAGTGACCTTTCAGTGATTCAAATGCTCAGTTAGAACATAGTATTTTTTTTTTAAAAAGAGAGAGGGGGTAGTAACTGGCATCTAATCTAACTAGGAGACTGTAGAGAAACATTCATTGAATTTTTTTTCATCATTGATTGAAATTTATTTTCATCATTGAAATTTTTATCATCATTGAAATCTTTCTCTGTATCAATACCTTTGAGTTGATATGTGGCAGGGGTCTACGGGACCCCATACACAACAGGAGAGCCTAGGCAGGACAATAATTTATGACCCAAAAGTACAGGGACGAAGAAATAAAAACAACCCTCCCGGAGTGTAGCGTGGAAGGCATTCACTATTGGCTGGCGGCAAGACACAAGGAAATGATTTTCAAATTTGCACTGTTCTGTCATTGATCAATGACTGTATTTAATTATGTTTATGTGTTGATCTTTAAAAGTATTGTCCAGCTATGTTTCTTTGAAATGCTTCTTTGAGTGATATCAAAACAAATTGCATCACAGAAGTCAAATTGTTTTATGTGGTGTCTGAGTGGTCCACAACTGTTGATTTTTTTTTCTCTCAAGTCTCTCTATCCAAATCTTAACAAATTTTTCCTTCCAGGAGACAAATCTGTTTATCTTTCAGGGTTTAAAATTGTGAGTGAAGGGCACAATGGGCACCGGCAATTCTAAAAGAACTATGGAGGTGGTAAGGCCTCGCATGGTGAAAAAGACAAAACAATTGTTTAAACAACTGTCATTAGAGAAGGATTTTAAATTACCAGCAGATAGCCCTGCAGCTCAGGTTGTAAAAGATACAAATTGTTTAGAATATGTAACTCCTTTTTGCGCTAGTATGGACGTGGAAAGGGAATGAAGGGCTGTGGCCTAGATTTGGTTCTCTTGAGATAGATGATATTGAACGCTTGACAGAAAGTATACACTTAAAGGGTGACCCATCATGGGATTCACACTATGTAAAAGATTGTTTACAGCAGTGGCTTTCAATTGCAAAAAATAAAGCTCTCCTTTCAAAAAAGAAAGCCCAGGGGAATGCCTCCACTGAATACAGAGACTGTTCTGCAATAGCAATGGTGAATAGTGAGTGCAAGAAGCCTACTAAAAAAGAGCTAGAATTAGCAAAAGATTGGCCCACATCTTATAGCCAGTATTTATTGGAATTAAGTAACTATGTGCAAACAGAACAGCATTTGTTGTCACTATGGCAAAAGTGTGGGTTTTCAACAATTGAAGCAGACCGGGTTAAAGAAATACCAGATGCCACTACTTCTAGAAGGGCTGCTGCTCTGCTATGTATTTGGACGCACCGCCAAGTAAATATTGACATAAATAAGTTAAAGAAACTGTTTATCGCCTCCAAGCCCCAAGGCCTTTTTGTCAAACTGGGGGAAGGAACAGACAATGAGCAAATAACTAGTAGCACATTGACTGAGGAGGAGATTTTGTTGCTTACTGAGGAAGAAAGGAAAAGACAGAGAGTAGATGCAAATAGTGAATTTAATTCCTGGGTCTCAGATAGAGCCAGCAATGAGAATAGCCACCAAATATTGGGACAAAACATCCAGTCTGCAGGACCTGTTTCTCCTACACCTCAATTCTCATCCCCTCCTCCAGCAACTTCAATTTACCCATCACTTTCAGGCCCCTACATACAGTGTGAAAGACATAACACACCTGAGCAAGCACTGGCTTCACAACCAAGCTTATCACGTGTACCTTATTTCCACATATCCCTGGAAGGTGATTTAACTAGAGTATCTGGCATACCAACTAGCCCCAGAGAGGGCAGTTTTAGAACACCAGTCCTGAATGGGCACTTATCCTTAGGAGGGGACATGCTACATGCTTTTGAATCCCCAGCCCAAACTTCCACTTTTGGTCTGAGGGAAGATTTAGGGCTGAGTGCAAAAGAGAGAAATGATGAGGAGGAACACGAGCACTTGACACACCTGAGGAAAGAGGCAGATGAGTTCCAAGAAGAAGTGAACACTGATAGGGAGGAAATACAACGCTCCATTAATAAACTACAGGATAAGCTAGAGAGGAGGGAACGGCTGATACATATACGGTCACGAACACAGACCCTAAAGGGAAAGGGTGAGAACTCATATACTGATGACATACTATTGAACACTAAACTAACTGCACCAAAAATAGTGTTGGGGGGACAGCCATGCTAAAGCCATGGACCCCCTTGGAGGCAACCCAAATGACTAAGGACGCGCCTGACCCACTCACTGCCATTGTGAAATATTATGAGTGGCTTCATAAAATATGTATTGCCTATACCCCCCTCCCTCGAGATGTAGAAATGCTATTAAAAATAGGATATGGGAGCAGATGGTCTTTAGTAAAAAATGCGTTCCAAATTCCACAGGAAAGAGATTGGACCACACTGACTAATAATATGGATGTCACAGAAAATAGATTGATTAACTGGTTAGAGTCTATCAGGGACACAATTAATGGCCTAGCAGTTAAACATGGTGATTTTTCTCAAGTCACTGCCACGTTGCAGAAGCCAGGTGAGTCAGTGGCTGATTACATCTTAAGGTACAATGAAGCATGGGATAACAGTGCAGGGGTACCGCGCACCACAGAGGCCTATAAGGTATTGGCTACGCAAACCCTTATGAATGGATTGCTAGCTTCTGTGGCCCACAGTTGTAAACTGCGCCACCACTAAAGGATATCATGAGTTGTGCACGCTTCTCATAACTATGGAAAGAGATGGTATTTTTAAGGTAAGGAAGGACATCGCTAAAATTGACAAAGGAATGATGTTGCAGCAAGTACAAAGAGAGGAGGAGCCAGAGGGAATGTACTATCAGGGGGCACAGCAAAGACAGGATAATGGACAAGGATACCAGAGGAGAGACAAGAGTAGGGATCGGTGCTATATTTGCCAGAGGTATGGGCACTGGGGACACAATTGTCGAAATAATGGAGGTAGAAGGGACTGGAATGAGAGAAGTGACCAGTATAATAGAAATGATAGAAACAACAGAAATGAAAGGTTTGGCAGAAATGAGATCCAGCCATCAGCACCACCCATGCCCAGAGACCTGAAGCAGACCCAGCACTCCCTGAGGAATCCTTTCCAGGAGCAACATGGATCAGCATAGGACCACTCGGAGAGAGAGATCAGACAAACTGCAGCAACCAGAGCCCAGTGCTTTATGATGAAGGTATCAGACACACCTGAGGAGAATCCCATGTTTCAAATTAAGGTAGGAGATAAAGAGATCGATTTCCTAATAGACAGTGGTGCAACCCTATCAGCAGTAAGAAACAAGTTGGGTCCTAGTAGTGGTGAAACAGTCACTACTATAGCAGTAAATGGAATGATGATGCATGAAGAATTGTCAGAACCCCTACCAGTTTCTGTTGATGACTTCACAATGACCCATCAGTTTCTCCTATCACCAGATGCACCCATCAATTTGCTGGGGAGAGACCTCCTCTGTAAATTGCATGCAACATTATATTTTTCACAAAATGGGATTTACCTACAAGTACCTGAGGACAGGTTAGAATTGGCTAATAGAACACTTACTGCTTGCAAATTAAGTGAGGACTCTGTGTTATGTGCACCCCCCGTCTTGTCTCTCTCTCCAACACGTTACCAATGGACTCCATTACATGGAGATTTTTATGAAAACATGTTTCAAGAACTGTTTAAATACAGCCCTGACATTGAGAATGAATTGGTCACTCATTTAGTGCAGTTAACATTAGTACCTGGGCCCATACACTGTACTGCAGCATTTTTCACAGGAGCAGTGCCTGAATGGTACGCCTACAGGGCAGACAAACATTTGCAGTGGACAATGGAGTTGCTTGAGCACACATTATATGTAGGAAAAGAAGGGTGTGCAGTGAGCATTGAACTAGGACCACAGGAAATTTGGTTATTTCAAGTGCCAGATTCTGAACCACATGTATCCATAGCTGTAGCACCAGGTTACTACCCTAAGGATTTGGGCCCCATGGTCAAACGCCTTCAGGACTTACCTAGAACTAAGGATTTTACATTTCCTTTAGGAATGGTGTCTGTGTTAGGAGATGGAGAAGGGTGGTGTTGGACGTTATGTATGAACAGAAAGGACAGGACTGCAGTTTTTGACAAGCTTGAAGGGAATATGGCTTTACAGCTGACTAAAAACAAGGTCCTAGAGCAAGTGAACTCAGAGGTTTGGGCAAAACACAAAAATGAGGCAGGATTATTGAAAACATGCCCTCCCCATAAAGTGACACTTAAAGAGAATGCTGAATTACCTTATGTCCGTCAGTACAGGCTGTCACCTCAGGCAGAGGAGGGAATAAAACCTGTGATTGAATCTCTCTTGCAACAAGGTATCATTAAAAAGACCTCCAGCCCCTGTAATAGTCCTATCATTCCATTGCCCAAGGGCAATACTGGGCAGTATAGGTTCATACAGGACTTACGACAGATAAACAACATTGTGGTTCCCTTAGCACCTGTTGTGCCTGACACCAATACTATATTATCTTCTATACCTGTAGAGGCAGAGTACTTTTCAGTCATTGATCTCTCCTCTGCGTTTTTCAGTATTAGAGTCCATCCAGAGAGCGAGTACCTTTTTGCTTTCACAGTGAAAGATACCCGATTTACTTTCAGAAGACTAGCTCAAGGCTATACTGAGAGTCCCACGGTCTATGTGCAGGCAGTAAAGAGAGACCTGGATAGCCTACACCTGGAAGGAGGTAGCATCATCTTGCAGTACGCTGATGATCTACTCGTGGCATCTCCATCACTTGAGGCCTGTGAAAAAGACACTGTAGCGCTGCTGAATCACCTCCAGGAGAGAGGACACAAAGCTTCATTGTCAAAATTCCAGTGCTGCCAAAAAGAGGTGACTTACCTGGGTTATGTGGTATCCAAAGGTACACGCCGCATATCACCTGACAGGATAAAAATGATTCAGGGCATGCTGCCTCCGTCCACCAAGAAAGGAATGCTGTCATTCCTGGGGATGATGAACTACTGCCGCCAGTGGATCCCTGAGTACAGATCCTATGATGCCATCCTGCGACAATGTACACTACAAGATGCTCCCAACAACATTGTATGGACTAATGAACTTGCAGACTGTTTTAAGAAACTGAAAGAGACAGTGTTCTGCGCCAGCCCTGGGGCTGCCTGATTACAAACTGCCCTTCCATCTCTATGTGTCAGAGCAAAATGGCATTGCAAATGGTGTGCTGACACAGCAGCATGGCTCAGGAAAAAGACCTGTGGCATACTACTCCGTGACTTTGCCTGCAGCAGTAACTGGGCATCCAGCTTGCTTGAGAGCAGTGGCATCAGCAGCTGTGATAGTAGAGAGGACGGCTCCCATTGTGTTGGACTACCCTTGTATTGTTTATGTGCCACATTCGGTACAGTTGTTGTTGTCATCTGCAGCAACACAACATTTTTCGGCGGCCAGGCAAACAGGTTATGAGGTCACTCTGTTGTCTAACACCAATATCACCATTAAAAGATGCCCACCTGTTAATTTGGCAACATTATTACCTCCACTAGGTGATTCAGATGAGACCCCTGACCATGACTGTGTTGAAGTTGTAGAGACATGCACCACACCCAGACCAGATTTGCAGCAAACACCATTAGAAAAAACTGACTATGAGTGGTACACTGGTGGTTCCTCCAGCAGACTAACAGACACTGATTACAGAGCAGGGTATGCAATAACAACAATAGACACCATAGTTGAAAGTGCAGCTCTCCCCCTGGCACATCTGCCCAGCAAGCCGAGCTGTATGCTGTAACAAGAGCATGCATCCTAGCTGAGGGGAAAAATGTTAACATTTACACTGATTCACGTTATGCCTTTGGCGTTGTTCACGATTTTGGCCAGCTGTGGCAGTATCGTGGTTTCATAACAGCAGCAGGACACCCCATTCAAAATGGCCCCTTAGTAAAGAATTTGCTACAGGCAATACTACTACCCAACAGAATAGCAGTAATAAAATGTGAGGCACATACAGGAGCTAATACTAAGATAGCCAGAGGTAACGCCATGGCTGACACAGCAGCAAAAGAGAGCATGTTACAGCCAGTACAGATGGTGCCTTCAATGGCAAAAAGTATTCCAAAAATACAGCTGATTCAGAGACAATTGTTGCTAGCTGATGTGAAAGAAGCACAATGGTCTGCACCACCAGAGGAAGAAAGAGCGTGGATTGATGCTGGATGTGAGCCGAATGATGAGGGATTGTGGGTCCACCAGGATGGGAGGCCTGTGGCCCCACGCAGTATGTTCCTGCCCCTTACAAGGCTTGCCCATGGACCCACTCACATGGCTCAAGGAGGGATGAATGCTTTGATTAGACAAGAATGGTTTGCACCAGGGATAACAGCTTTCACTGCACAATTCTGCTCCCAATGTCTTGTCTGTGCCCAACATGCTAAAGGTCGGTCCCCCGCTACCCATGATCACTTGCCAGTACCAGAGGGTCCCTTTACAAACATTCAAATAGACTTCGCCTATATGCCCCCAGTGAATGGATTCAAATATTTTCTGGTATGTGTGGATCAATTTTCAAAATGGGTGGAGGCGTTTGCCACTAGGAAGAATGATGCAGCAACTGTTGTGCGATGCTTGATGAAAGATTTAATACCTCGGTTTGGGGTCCCCCAGAGCATAAACAGTGACAGAGGGGGTGAATTTGTTTCTGCCATTGTGGAAAAGATGTGTGACTGTTTGGGAATAGAGTGGAAACTGCATGCCCCTTACCACCCACAAAGTTCAGGCCAGGTGGAGAGAATGAACGCCACAATAAAACATAAATTAGCCAAAACAACTGATGCAACAGGCCTGAAATGGCCAGATGCGCTGACTTTAGTGCTGCATGCCATAAGAGCAACACCATCTAGAACAACTCTCTTGTCCCCCCATGAGGTATTGATGGGGAGGCCCATGTCAGTGGGGTTGAGGTTGCCTCTCACAGCATTCCAAGCAGCACTGCTGTGGACGGATGAGCAGATTTCTGACTATGCTGTACAATTGTCGGTGGTCTTGAGGCATCACCATCTCCAGGTGAAGGAAGCTTTGCCCCATCCTTCCTTAGAACAAACACACCCTTTTAAACCTGGAGACATGGTCATGGTGAGAAAAATAAAAAATGTTTCTCTTACTTCTAGGTGGACTGGACCCCACGTTGTGCTCCTGGTTACCAGAACATCACTAAATGTGCAGGGACGTCCCGAGTGGCTGCACGGAACACGATGCAGGGCTGCACCAACAACGCCTGAGGCAGAGGCACCTTTAACAGATGAGCACCGGCCACAAGTGGAGCAGCGCGAAACACAGGACAAGGGGGAGACAGACCAGACCTTTCCTAACAACAACGCTGAGGGTCCATCATCAAGTGTCCCAGGAACGGTGACACCAACTGATGCTGTTGAGTGAAGCACGCAACGCAGTCTAGAAAAAGGTGATGGTCTACACCTGCCAAAAATAGGCTGAAGAGGACAACGCAGGGCAGGTCCGTGAAACCGCCCCTGAACAAGACGACTACGGACCAGGAGGAGAAGCAGATGACAGCGCACCACAAGAACTTTCATTATTGACACTTACAGAAAGTACCCTGGAACTGAGACAGAAAGACACTGCCTAACAATATTTTAAATTCGGAAAGTGATATTTACCACTGTCAAGAAAAATGCATTGCATTATGCTAACAATATTTTTTAGTACCTTAATTATGTGGGTGCTACCTGTATTGCAACAACCTGCTGACCATCCCCTCATTGCAGTACATGAGAAAGTTGCCCAGGCTTTAGGTCTTCAAAATTGCTGGATTTGTAGAGAATTATCCAGACACCCCAGCGACCCAATTGGCCTATATGAATCACCTGTGCCGATACAAAATTATGCGCAAGGAATAGGATGCCTCATATCCAATGTAACCTGGGATTGTGGAGAAGGAAGGATTGGATGGTACCCACGTTGTACCATACTGCCAAATATTCAAGCCCAATACCAAGTGTCTCCTACAGTAGAATACAAAGACAAGGAAAAAGCATTTCCTGTATGTTTAAAGCATCATGTTTCAGGATGTAACCCAGCTTCCCGATACTTAGGACATTTAAAAAGTAGCCAGTGTCCTAACATATTAGAATTTGATAATATCACAGGGAATTGGAACATAAAAGACAGACAGTTAGTAAGTAGGAACTGGACAGCTAAGGTACGAGGAAAACAAGTAAACTACACTTTGCATTACTGGAACATCACTGTAGATGGAGAGACACTATTAATAACACCTGATGGTCTTCTATACGATCCATTTATTGAGCAAAAGAATAAGCATGCTAGGGCACCAAATGTGATTTCTAAAATATTATAATACCCCTTATGGTCAGCTCGCTGCTCATACATGGCACCATGGGCAAATGTCACGCTTATAAATTCTTCATGGACTGATTACAAATGGTGTGATCAATTCCAAAACACTTTTCCTGAAGGGGTAGGCCTTCCTCTCAGTAAATATCACACATTGGACACACAGTTACAGGGCGGAATGTATTTTATTTGTGGCACTAAAGCATACAAGGTGCTTCCCCGACACTGGGAAGGCATGTGTGCTATTTCTTATCTTACACCAAACATTTCAGTCGTGCACACATTGCAGCCCATGAGCCACTAAATTTGGGGAGTTTTGCTCATAGATATAAAAGAGATATACATGCACCTATTCTGGAAACTAGACAAGGTCTATTCTTTGAACTAATGCGTATATTTATTCCTGGATATGGGGTATATGATTTAGAATTGGCCCTAGTTAATATGTCTGCTGAGCTAGCTGTAGCATTCAATGCAACAAGAGATGCACTTCAACAGTTGCAGATGGAAATTAATTCAGTAGCTGCCATGACTATTCAACACCGAATTGCACTTGACCTCCTGACACTACAACAAGGAGGACTGTGCGTTTTATTAAATTCCTCTTGCTGTTATTTTTTAAACAAAAATGGAAACATAGCAAGGGATGTGGCACAAATTAAGAATGCAGTTCAAATATTCCGTGGAGCAGGGAAAATTACAGATTCTGATGACTGGTCCTGGCTATGGTCATGGCTACCAACAGGATGGTTAAAGCACTTACTTTTAGCACTACTGGGTATCTTTTTAACAATAGTGATATTTTTGTGTTGTCTTCAGTGTTGCTGCTCCATGGGACAGCAATTGTGTAGTAAAAGCATCCATTCAATTTCTGCAGTTAAAATTCTACCTCCTACAGAGCAGGAGCTAGCCTGCAGATATCTCCAAATACAACAGGATATAGAGAAAGCACACAAAGAGACATTTGAATTAATGGCTATAGATATATAAAATAAATGCATTAAGTACTAGTATATATTTTTATCTTTGTTGAAAAATGAATACCTCTTAGAGGTGTCTACGCCAATATATACATGTTATTTAAAACTGTGAAATGCCATTCAAGGATATGTACTTTATCGATACTTTATATTTCTACCATATATATATATATATATATTCACTGAAAAAACCATAGGTTTCAGGGACGTTATAGTTACAAATTAGCATTTAAAAAACCTTTGAAATTCACTGAAAAAACCATAGGTTTTAGGGACAGTTATAGTTAGTTGGACATTGCACTCATACAAAACCCGTGAAATTCCCCCGTTATAGTTAGTCCAGCTAACTATAACTCGCGCCCCGCAATGCACTGCTGATGACGTCACATATTACATCACTCATGACATGGTCAGTGACATCACTGATGACATCACTGATGACATCTCAAATGACATCACTGATGACATCATCCAGTGACTGTGTGTTTCTGTAAAGTTGAAATATTTTTAATATATATAGGAAAAGACGTATTGAAGAATGAGTGGGTGTGTAAGTGTCTGTATGGATGATTTAGTAGGTGCGTGACTGACTCTATAAGTGAGTGATTTAACGTATCTTACTGAATGCATGGGTTAGTGACTAAACTGGGTGAATGTATGTATCCGTCTGTCTGTTGCTGTGTAAGTGGCTGCATGGGTTTGTGAATAGCTACATGAGTGTCTATATGAGTTATTGATTGGTTGTCTGAGTATCTGTATGGGTGCCTGAGTGTTTGTGTGGGTGGGGTGTGTGCGACTCTGTGCATAGATGTGTGAGTGGGTGATTCACTGGGTGGATGGTTTCAAGAGTGCATCTGTGATAGACTGTATGGGTGGGTAAGTGTGTGTAAGAGTGTGTTAGTGAGTGAATGTATGTCCCAGTGGTACATGTGTGAGTAACTACATATGTGAAAGCCAGTATATATGTGTGTTGGAGTATATAAATAGCTATAGCTTAGAGTGAGTGATTGTGATAGTGGCTGTATGGATGAGTGTGTGCTTGTATCAGTGATTGTATAAGAGCGTAACAATGTGCTAGTATTTGTATGATTAAGTGAGCTGGTGTGTGTATAACTGTATAGGTGAGTAAATGGCAGTGTGTTTAATTATTTGCATGACTGACTAGGTGTGTGAGTACCTCTATGGATGAGTGGCGGTGTTTGAGTGTCTATATAGGAGTAAGAGTGCATATGATAGTCCTGTACTGAGTGACCATAAGTATGAGTGACTGTACGGGTGAGTGAGTGGATGTGTGTGTGTAGACCTAAGAATCAGTGAGTGGGTATGTAGTTATTGGTGTTGGAGTGTCTATAGTTTTACGAATGGCAGTCTGTAATTTAGATTGGGTGTATCAAAGGTTATATTAGGGTGTGAGGAGCTGCATCAGATTATCACGTGGATGATGTCATCAGTGATGTCATTTGAGATGTCATCAGTGATGTCATCAGTGATGTCACTGACCATGTCATGAGTGATGTAATATGTGACGTCATCAGCAGTGCATTGCGGGGGCGCGAGTTATAGTTAGCTGGACTAACTATAACGGGGGAATTTCACGGGTTTTGTACGAGTGCAATGTCCAACTAACTATAACTGTCCCTAAAACCTATGGTTTTTTCAGTGAATTTCAAAGGTTTTTTAAATGCTAATTTGTAACTATAACGTCCCTGAAAACTATGGTTTTTTCAGTGAATTTCAAAGGTTTTTTAAATGCTAATTTGTAACTATAACATGTCTGAAACCTACGGTTTTTTCAGTGAATTTCAAAGGTTTTGTAAATGACAATTTTTAAATGTATTAATTGTTATATAAATTTTTTTCATACTGATTTACTACATTTTTAGAAACATTTTTTTTTACATATTTTATTTTTTAAATTACATTGTAATTACATTATACATTACATTACAAAAAATACTTTCTCAGAATGAATTACTTTAGTTTAAATACTTTGCACATAGGCAATAGACTTTTAAGTACAGTAGTTACAGTTGTTGCAATGGGCAACACATTTTCAAACACAATGCAACATTCAGCTCAATGTGAATTTCTAGTTAAATGCAATTACTTACTTTATGGATTACTTTTCTAACCACAGGACTGGATCCTAGATTCAGTCCTGGGACATCTCCTGTAAACAGTTGAGTAAAAGCGTTTTGGTTACAGTCGTGATTTTTAAGGAATATGATTGTACTTTAAAAGTTGACACTTAGAAACTTTTTCTCATAGAATCACCAATGTTATCCTATGGAAGGAAATTCACTTAGAAGGTAAAAACTGTTATCGTTACTTTTTCTTACTCAGTGTTGGATCCTGGATCCAGCACTGGTGCATCTCCTGTAAACAGTTGAAAGAATGCGTTTAAGTCATACAGGCGATTTTTAGGAATATTTGTAGTTTGTGAAAATCGACACTTTGAAACTTTTCTGCTGAAAACCAGACAATGGATTCCTATGGAAGAAAATATAAGTTACTGGTAAGTACGGTTAAAATTACTTTTCAGGGTCAGTGCTGGGCTAAAAGATGCAGCACTGGGTTCTCTCCTGATAACAGGTGAGTAAATTGGAATTCGTACTTTGGTTGATTTTAGAGGAATATTATAAAGTTCCAAAACTCCACACTTATAAGAATTTCCAAGTGAAACCAGTCAATGTTAGCCTATGAAGGAAATTCAAGTTACCGGTAAGTACGGTTAAAATTACTTTTCAGGACCCGTACTGGGCTGAAAGATGCAGCACTGAGGTCTCTCCTGATAACAGGTGAGTAAATCAGAATTCGGATTTCGGCTGATTTTAGAGGAATATTTGTATGTTTCAAAAATCAACACTTAGAAACTTTTTCAGCAAAAAGCAGGCAATGATATCCTATGGAAGGAAATTCAAGTTACTGGTAAGTACGGTTAAAATTACTTTTGAGGATCAGTACTGGGCTGAAAGATGCAGCACTGAGGTCTCTCCTGATAACTGGTGAGTAAATCGGAATTCGTATTTCGGCTGATTTTAGAGGAATATTTTAAAGTTCCAAAACTCCACACTTAGAAGAATTTCCAAGTGAAACCAGTCAATGTTAGCCCATGGAAGGAAATTCAAGTTACTGGTAAGTACGGTTAAAATTACTTTTCAGGACCAGTACTGGGCTGAAAGATGCAGCACTGAGGTCTCTCCTTATAACAGGTGAGTAAATCGGAATTTGTATTTCGGCTGATTTTAGAGGAATATTTGTATGTTTCAAAAATCAACACTTAGAAACTTTTTCAGCAAAAAGCAGGCAATGATATCCTATGGAAGGAAATTCAAGTTACTGGTAAGTACGGTTAAAATTACTTTTCAGGATCAGTACTGGGCTGAAAGATGCAGCACTGAGGTCTCTCCTGATAACAGGTGAGTAAATTGGAATTCGTAGTTCGTGCAGATTTTAGAGGAATATTTGCACAATGGTGAAGGGAGGGGCGGGGGCCTGAGGAGACATCTAGAAGAACGCGCCACGTGGCGCGTTTGGGTTGGGGGGATTAAGTCCCCTTGAATCATGGGGGTCCCTAGGGGCCAACTAGCCCACCAGGAACCTCCAGTATGCGCCAGGGGGCTGCCTTGCAGAGAGGTGTACAGAGGCCACGCCCCTTTTACACCTCTCTGCAACGCAGCTCTGTGGCGCTTTTGGAGGTATATGGTGGGCTAGTTGGACCTCCGGGGACCCTCAGGATTCAAGGGGACTTAATCCCCCATCTTAAAACGCGCCACGGGGCGCGTTTGCACAGTATGTGACGTGAGAGGCGCGGCCTCCCTTCACACGTGTGCAGAACACGCGCCCGTGGTCGCGTTTTAAGATGGGGAATTAAGTCCCCTTGAATCCTGAGGGTCCCTGGGGTCCAACTAGCCCAACAGGTACACTTCCGAAAAGCAAGCCACAGAGCTGCGTTGCAGAGAGGTGTAAAAAGGGGTGTGGCCTCTCTACACGTCCTCTGCAACGCAGCCCCCTGGCGCATACTGGAGGTTCCTGGTGGGCTAGTTGGCCCCCAGGGACCCCCAGTATTCAAGGGGACTTACTCTCCTTCTTAAAACGCGCCATGGGGCGCGTTTGCAGAGTACTGCAGGGAGGGGGCGGGCCTCCCGGCACGATGCCGGTCGCTTTTTTTGTTTTTTTTTTAAAAAAAAATTAAAGGGAGGGGGGCTGGGCGTGGCCCTCCTTCCCTTGCCCACTTTTGGCCCCGGGGACCCCATCCCCCCGGGCCTGGGCATTTTTTTTTTTTAAATGAAAAAAAAAAACGGGAAGGGGGACCGCGTGGCCCCCCTTCCCTGGGCCGAGCTATTCGGCCCGGGGACTCCCATCCCCCGGGGCATGCTCCCTCAATTTTTTTATTTGGAGGGGGGCTGCGTGTCCCCCTCAGGCCATCTTGCTAAGGCCCCGGGGACCCCGTCTCCGGGGCCGGCCTTGCACTTTTATTTTTATTTTTATTTTTTACAAACTTGGGGAGGGGGGCTGCGTGCCCCCCTCCCTGGCCACTTATGGCCCCGGGGACCCCATCCCCCGGGGCCTGGCCTCTGGTTGGGGACTGTGGGGGGTCCCCAATCCCCCCACAGTCCCAGCCGGCTCCCCGCCCTCCTGCGCGAGCGCGTGCATTGCTTTGTGCCACATGGGGAGCAGCTAACATGCTGCTCCCCATGCGGGAAAGCACTCGTCTTGGATGAGCGCCAGGAGCAGCCCTTCCCTGCTCGCGCCTCCAACATCCAAAGCAGTTGGCAATGACGGGACGGGAGCCGCGCGAGGCTCCCGCCCCGACATTGCAAAACTACAGTGTCCGGGGGTAGGCACCCCGGGACCACTGCAGGAGCCGGCCCCGGGGGGTGGCGGTCCCCGTGGGCTAACACGAGCCAGGAGGGGCCGCGGCCTCTTGACTGCACAGCCCGGGGAGTGTGTGGTCCGCGCGGCTCGGGGTCCGTAACGACCCCCCACATTGATATGCTACGTGCCCCGGGAGGTGGTGGTCCCCGGGGCGTGCGGGGGCTGGAGCCCCCCACACATCAGACATGAATTTAAAAAAGAAGCCCCGGGGGTGGCGGTCCCCGGGGCTGCGCGGAGGGCAGGAGAGCTCCTCCCCGCACCATTTTTTTTAATTAAGCCCCGGGGGGTGGCGGTCCCCGGGGCTTGGGGGGCCTTAGAGGCCCCCCATATAAACAATTTACACACACCCCTCCCCCCGCATGCCCCCGGGACTTGGGCCACCCGGGGCAAATGACATCGAAGCGCGGAGGACGGCCGATTTTTTTTTCCCAGATCCGAAAATTTTGGAGCTGATCCAGCGGGTTTAAAAAAAAAAAAAATCCGTCTAGAACCTGGGGACCCCCCTGAGCAGACCTAGGGGGCCAGGGCGTCTCTACCCTGCCCCTCTTTGCGCTTGCGCATTTCGATTGCTGTCCCTCGGTTCTACCGGGAGACATAAAAATGGCTGCCAACACTTCCTGATCTGGAGTGTTGACAGCCAACCAGCATGCACCTCAGTGATCGGGAGGGTGCGCGAATCCGACCCGGCCATAGATATATAAGTGTACTTTTACTTTTGATTTTCTTCTCAGTAACTCACGGAACGGATTTACACCATTTAACAAAAAGGGTTCTTTCTGAACCAAGAACTACCTCTTTGCCAAATTTGGTGTAATTCCGTTCAGCAGTTCGGGCTGTAGCCGTGTCTAAAGTTTCCTATGGAAAATTGCATGGGGAAAACGCGCTGGGGTGACCCCCTTTTTCCTCGGCCCCCGCTCACTGTAATCCCCCCGAGACTTTCAGGGTAGGAGCGGACCGGAGCGCCCCACAAAGTTTGAAAATTTCGCGAAGTACATACGTCAACCGGCAAGAGAGTTATTTTCAAATAGAATGTCGCGGGATTTCCTATGGATAACAGGTTGTAACTATAACTATCTACTGGCGTACCGCCAGTAGATAATATATATATATCTGTGAGCAAGGACATTTTGGCCGAAACGCGTCAGAGTGCAGCTCTGTAACATAAAATATCACCAGTGCCATATACCTGGGATTCGTGTGGGTCTTCTGTTCGCCTGGCAGTGTGTGGAAGCGCGGAGACGACGTGTTTTTATCGATATATATATATATATATATATATATATATATATATATATATATATATATATATATATTAAATCCTCACACTGACGCAAGGAAAAGTCGCACTCAGGATTCTTAATGGAGTTGAAAAGTATTTATTGACTTGACGCGTTTCGACACCACGGTCTTTGTCAAAAAGTCATACAATAGAAGGCATATCTGGCATCTATTTTCTTTAGCGCATTTCCTTTTGTCTTGTGAGCCCTTTTAATTGGTCCTATAGGCCTAGAAACTGGCAGTATGAGTTTTCTGGCTGGAGAATTCACTATTAGGTCACTTGACCTTGACTTCCCAGCCACCAGCGCCGCGCTTGTTTAATTTTAATCTTGCACGACGCTTACTCACTAAATCGCTATAGGCTGCAGCACTTGCTTGCACTAAGATCAAGTTTTCACTTTGGGTTTTTTTACTTGTAAATATTTATGCACTATTATAATGTGTTTTGCACTAATTTTAGCGTATTTATTCTTGCACGTTAATTAGGTGTTCAAAGTCTGTTTTTTAATCTCTATCATGACTTTGCTTTCGTGCATATTTCTTCTATGTTTGTTGTAACACAGGAAATGCTTTATAATGAATTGCCACTTCCGGGTCATTGTATGAGTTTTTGACAAAGACCGTGGTGTCGAAACGCGTCAAGTCAATAAATACTTTTCAACTCCATTAAGAATCCTGAGTGCGACTTTTCCTTGCGTCAGTGTGAGGATTTAATGATTGTTTAGCGGGTCCAGCGCCCGCCTGTCTGCACCAACTCCAATTGGTGGACGCGATCGGAAGAAAGGCTGGACTACGTCTGCGATATATATATATATTCAGATTTTTCTATACAA
Source organism: Calotriton arnoldi (assembly GCA_963921515.1). Classification (NCBI taxonomy): domain Eukaryota; kingdom Metazoa; phylum Chordata; class Amphibia; order Caudata; family Salamandridae; genus Calotriton; species Calotriton arnoldi. The sequence goes on along the minus strand of CAWUFW010010342.1, from coordinate 3,948 downwards.
TGGTATTTGATATTGCTATCAAAAAGGAGGGATATTGTGAGGAAAATATATATCTATAAGTATGTTTGCATCAGCCAAATAAGTGGGAATCAACACCTCAAATTCTCCTCCTCACTATCTCAGACCCACTGAGCCAACTAGGTCTGTCTCTGACCGAAACTGCTTGCTCTGCGCTCCTAAAATCACCCCTCCTTTACAAATCTATTCAAGCCTGACACCTAGGACCTTTATTGCCCTCTTGGACACGTCCTGGGTTAACAGCTGTGAAAAGCCCTCTGAAATCTTGCAGGTTTTGCTTAAACTTGCTTTCTGTCCCTTGTGTCCTTATATTGCTCTATGTCTTGAGCTTGCATGACAATTCTATTTGTATATGTACAACCGTATTTGGCCTTGTCCACATCTAAGGATTTTACTGATGACAGCACTTTCTGCCCTATATATGCTCCCCCTGAATATCTATGTGGGGCAGAAGAAGCTTGTTCCAAGACGTGGACACTGCGTCTGCCTTCTGCCTTGGCATGCCAATAAACGGACAAAGGTGCAAGAACATTTCCTGTGTTTTGTGGCAGTTGGGGTCTGTTTGCTTTGCGTCGCTCTGAGGAGGGTTGGAAGATTTATTACCCAACAGTTACCCTCAAAAGCAACTTCTAACACACATCCTAGAAGTACATAGAGGTTTTGATTATATATTTTTTATTTTTACTCTTTTCATTCAGCCACTTTTTCAGGTAGATTGGTTGCTCTGGCTTGGGTACGATTCATTGCAGGTTCAGCGGGGGAAAACCCAGGGCAGGCATGCAGTGCAATCCACATGCACAAACAGGTACCTCCTTATGCCAACAATCTCACTAGCATAACATAGGGGATGCCTCCCAAATGTTTCAGTATATTTACAAAATGTTTTGTAATGGCTTATAATTGTAGCCAACCAACATTGATATTTATAGCATTAAACAAATAAATACTTTAATTGCAACCTCTTTGAAGCTCTGTGTGTTGCCTCATTCACCCCCTGTCACAATGTTGACTGCTGCTCTTATTACTGCACCAAAACCCAGACTGCCTCCACACAGCAAACAGATGTTAGAGACCGGTAAGTTAAATGTCTGCTCTTTCAGTCTTTGGTTCTACTTACTGACTGGGTAGCTGTATGTCTTTTGTCACACATCCCTATTGGCACCTTGCTCAACATGTAATTCAATTATTGTATGAATGAATTGTCTTATGAAATTGCCCTTGCACTTGCCAGTGTAAGGTTAGCACGCAAGAAATCTGTTAGACCTTGTCCTGAAATCTTTGTGGGTCTCAAAATAGGTGCTGAAACCATCTAAATAGTATCATCTGTTATAATTTACAATGATTTACTTCCCTACGCATGTGATTCTTTCCTGTCAGCTTCTGTCATACAACAGCACCTGGTGTCCACCATGATAACACCAACAGTGATGAAATCAGGGAACATCCTGGCAGCAGCTTTTAGGCCCTCTATCATTCTTAACTTCATCATTAGGTCTTTCAATAACTTATTTACCTCAATTGTTTAAGTATATCCACTGTCACAATGTATTTGTTTGTTTTGATTGCTTTCCTTTTCTTGCACGTCCCTTTAATGTGTCAGCATTTGTGATCATGCTTACTGTTATAGATTGACAATATCCATTGAACATACTTCTTATCTCTATAGCTGCTGAATTAATAGATACCTTGGGTACCTCATCTACGGAGATGGACTATGGCTCTTGTTTGGAGTCTGTTTTCAAAAGTGGCACAATGAGCTATTTCCTGAATGGGGACCAGTGGGTAAGGAGGGATATGGAAGGTTTCTGTTTTTGATCATTACATACCTTCCATATTATGTAAAGTGAGAGACTGTATATATCTCTTTTAGATTTTGGATAGTAAAATTCAGGGATTTGTTCTAAGAAATATCTTTGATCATTGTCATTGATTGGCTCTGATCCAAGTGAAGTTAATTTTGAGCAGCACTCTAAACAAGAAAATTGTTTATTATAGGTAGGGAATCAACATTTATTAAATAGTTTGTGTGGTAGTATTACAGAATATTATATAATGCCATAAACCTGTTCCCCACATATCTGTGTGGTACATAGATGAGGACTTTAAAATCACCCAAAACTAGGCTTCCACACAGTATGATATATTACCTTATGTATGACTTTTTAATACAGGTATAGGAATTTTCTCAGGTTCGGGCTCAACTAAAAGAGTAGGATTGGTATTAGTGAGGCACTCCTTCAACGATATACGTTTGATGTGGTTTCAATTTCCCAGGTGGTAAACAGTTCTATTGCTATTACGGCATTGATGAATTGAATGGTGTTATTTTGAGATTGCACAAACATTCTCTGAATTAAGACAAGCCTCCTGATTTCCATTGATAATGGTGAGTGCCACTACTGCGATCAGGGTTTGAGGAGGCACACACAGGTATCTTTGATGCATGACAATTAAATATTATTGGACTTTCAATTGTATTGTCTGTGTAATGTAAATTATTCAGATTTATGTTGCTTGTACAATGTAATTTAAAGAGAAAAATTAAGAGTCTATTTCTAATTCTTCAGCCCTGAAGAAGCAGTGAAAATACCGAGAAACAAATGTTGGCTGTACCCTATGAAAAACATTTACTCATTGGAAGAATAACAGCTATTGAAATATAGAGTTCATGGCATCTTTTCTCACCTGCTAGATGGGAATTATGATGAAGCCGGGACAAAATAATGGAACAATTGGTTGACTATAGAGTTATATGAGTGTACATATGTGGAAATTAACTTTTATGTCTTGATGCTTTTTATATCAGGTGATGGAATTAAATATAATTAATTAAATATAATAACATTAGTATGGTTTATTATATTGTTTGTACTATTGATGCTCCCCATGCCTAATTGTTGTATATAGTCCGAAACTATCTCACCATCAGTGTTGCATAGGCAAAGCAGTAGGAGAAACCCCCAAAATAACTTTTGATATGTGAACTTTTACAACCCTGTCCCTAACACAGTCACTGAAAACATGTTTGAAAAACAAAAATCTGAACACTTTTTCTTAGAAGAATCCTGTATCTGACTTTCATCTGTGTTGACTGTTTGATGTTGCATTCACTACATATGAAGGTGTTCTATATGTTCTGTTCGTTGTTTACCTTTGAAGTGCACTGCATTTTTAACCTAACAAAATATTTCCTTCGGTTGACATTCAGCTTATTAATCATTGAGATGTAAAAATAGCAAGAAAGACAATCATGTTTTGAGATTCTAGTAAACTTATACCGATAAGTAAATTATTTTGTTAAAAAATATTTCAATTTTGATGGAAACTAAAAACTGGCCTTGGGTATCACAAATGTAATAAAATGGTATCTTAAAGCAGCGGGAAATGGGAACTTGGAGGAGGTGGACGTAGAATAAAAACATGTCAGTAAATGTCAAGGATAGACGTATATACAAAAATGGGAACAATCAAAGCAAAAAGTCCAAAAATAGTCCCAAAAAGTGTCCAATATCCAAAAATATAATAGAGTAGCTCCCCAAATCAGAGGAAGTAAAGTTCCGGGCTTATCACACAGATCCTGGTCAACATCACTCTTGACTATATTGGTGAAGTCCCTTCTGACGTGTACATAAAATGGGTGGTCATGGCAGGACCAGGCACCTGACTGGAAGAAGGTAATGCAGGAATAGCAGAGGAATTAGATGAACTGGGAGACAGAGCAGTGTTATGCGAGTTAGAAATGATGGAACCCTTTTGGCTCCAGATAGACTCCATAGAATGGTGACGTAAGTGTTAAAGCAGAAAGCAATGAAGGCTTGTTTAGAATGTTGAGTGCGCAGTTATATGCAGATGAATAAAGATGTGTAATACTAAGCTCCATGTGTGGCGTAGTCATTGACAAGTACCCATGCTGGGGGCTAGGTGGCGCAT